>CM077676.1:80421394-81021394 GCA_039707655.1 Elymus sibiricus
TTTATTGATTCGACACAAGGGGAGCCAAAGAATATTTGCAAGTATTAGCAGTTGAGTTGTCAATTCAACCACACCTGGAGACTAAATATCTGCAGCAGAGTGATCAGTAGTACAGTAGTATGATAGTTTGATAGCAGTAGCAATAATAGTAACAGTAGCAGTAACGGTAACAGCAATAGTAGTAGCAATTGTGATAGCAGAAGCAACAGTAGTAACTTGGCAAAGAACAATATGTGAAAAGCACGTAGGCATTGGATCGGTGATTATGTTGGATAACATTCATCATGTAACAGTCATAACCTAGGGCGACACAGAACTAGCTCCAATTCATCAATATGATGTAGGCATGTATTCCGTATATAGTCATACGTGCTTGCGATAAGAACTTGCATGACATCTTTTGTCCTACCCTCCCGTGGCAGCGGGGTCCATAAGTAAACTAAGGGATATTAAGGCCTCCTTTTAATAGAGAACCGGAACAAAGCATTAACACATAGTGAATACATGAACTCCTCAAACTACGGCAATCACCGGAAAGAATCCCAATTATTGTCACCTTGGGGTATGCGGGTCATAACACGTAGCAGGTGCATATAACTTGCAAGATCGGATCAAGAACACAAATATATTCATGACAACATAAAGGGTTCAGATATGAAATCATGGCACTCGGGCCCTAGTGACAAGCATTAAGCATAGCAAAGTCATAGCAACATCAATCTTAGAACAGAGTGGATACTAGGGATCAAGCCCTAACAAAACTAACTCGATTACATGATAAATCTCATCCAACTCATCACCGTCCAGCAAGCATACGAAGGAATTACTCACTCCCGGCGGTGATCATCATGAAATTGGTGATGGAGGATGGTTGATGATGACGATGCCGGAAGATCCCCCTCTCCGGAGCCCTGAACGGACTCCAGATCTGGCCTCCCGATGAAGAACAGGAGGTGGCGGCGGCTCCGTATCGTGAAACACAATAAAACTTCCTCCTATATTTTTTTCTCTGGAATTGTGAATTTATAGGCCTGAGATTAGGGTCAGCGGAGCCACGTGGGCCCCACAAGCCACCAGGGCGCGCCTGGGGAGGGTGGCGCGCCCTGGTGCCTCGTGGGCAGTAGGTGGCCCCTCTCCAGTGGGTCTTGGCTCCAATATTTTTTATTTAATCCATAAAAAATCTCCAAAAAGTTTCATCCAATTCCAAGAACTTTTATTTCTGCACAAAAAACAACACCATGGTAGTTCTGCTGAAAACAGCGTCAGTCCGGGTTAGTTTTATTCAAATCATGCAAATTAGAGTCCAAAACAAGAGCAAAAGTGTTTGGAAAAGTAGATACGACGGAGACGTATCAGATGCCAAAAGGATTTCCATGTGATGGAAATGCAACCTAGGACTTGCATGTGATATAGTCCAAAGTATTTTGTCGATCCAAAGGATGCTAGTGAGTGTGCAAACTTCAGAGTTCCAGCAATGGACAGAAGAGAGCAAAATGGAGTTGGAATCTTCGTTTTTGATGAAATAGTCAAAAGAGTTTGATTTCATCAATGGATAACGAAGATGCTTGTGATTACAAGAAAGTAAGTGGGAGCATAATAATATTTCTAAAAACCTTGTGTGCTTGACACATTGTTGATTGGAAATAATATAAATTTCTTGACACGAATTAGGACTTCAATGAGAAATAGTTTTTCGATGAATTGCCTAGGCTAGGTAGCCTCGATATTAGGCAGAATTATCTACAAAGATAGAATTGCCTATTAGGCTAAGCCAAAAATACATATTGACAAGATGCTAAAACAGTTTAGCATAAGAACGCCAAGGAGTGATTCTTGCCAAAGTCACATGGAAAGAGTTTTGCAAGACTCGGTGTCCTAAAACAATGATGAGCAAAATACATGACGGAGATTCCACACACTCTTGTGTTTGGATTAAATCTTGTATTCCATGGTATGTAAAACAACCAGATATGTCCGATACTCCCAAGCTGTTGCGAGTATAGATACCAAAGTGATCAAAGTGCTGATCATGGGACAATAGTGAAAAATGTCATTGTGTACTAGAGTAGCACTGATGACATGTTTTCTCGCAAGCAGAGATTATGAAGTGCTCGTTGTAAATAATTACATCGATACAGTCTTCATCAATGCTCCAAGCGATTTTCGATTTAAGTTAAGGGTTTTGTGTAATACACGATATGGTGGCACGGTAGTTGGAAATTATTCCAAACAGGTTACTATGGCGAATTCTATAACAAAGGCTAAGTATGTTGACGCTTTGTAAGTGACAAAGAAGATGTTGAATCATATAGTTCATTCATGAACTTAGTATGGTTCCAAGAAGGCTTTGGTCAATGGGACACTATTGTAGATAGTTGCTCCATAGCTCAGTCTGAGGAATCAAGGTTCGACCAGTGATTCACATATATACAAAGCCAAGTCCACACAAAATATGAATTTTGTGAAAGCGTGAAAACGCGAGGATATGCAAAGATACACACGGAGCTGAAGTTGTCAGATCCGTTGGACATTAGACTATACAACAAGCGAAGCATATTTTACACCGGTATGCCATAGGTGTAAAGTGCATTAGCATTGACTGGATTATTGACTCTAGTGCAAGTGAGAGTCTATAGGAGATATGCCCTAGAGGCAATAATAAATGTTATTATCCCCATGTTCCTGATTAAGTTTATGTTCCATGCTATAACTGCTATGGTTCTCGAGTCTGCAATAACCACGAGGCTCGAAGGAAGACTCATATGCACGTGTGGAATAATAAATGGTAAAATGTATTCCTGGTCTGGCCTCTAAGACTAGCTCAAGTGTTGCATGATGGTTCTGTTTTCCTGATCATGGGCATGACTATGCCGGCAACTTTGAGGGCAAGATGTTAGAAGAACATTTGTGTTGAATCGACCCGAATTGATGTTATGCTATGAGATACATTCGTCACAAGTTAATGGTTAATAACACAAAGAAAGTTAACGTTTGCATAATTCCTTAGACCATGAGAGTATCGAGTTTCTTAATGCTTGCTTCATGAACTTTGGGGTTTGTTAAACGTCATCCGTAAATGGGTGGCTATTACGGCGGCTTACGGGTTCATGGAAAAGTATGTCAAGGGACTTGATAGCTCAAGATTGGGATTTGCTCCTCCGACGATGGAGAGATATTCTTTGGGCCCTCTTGGTGTTACGGTATCCATCATCGTCTGGCCAGACATAATGTGATTTGATCACTGGGATGCCGGAACACGGGAACGAGAAAAGAGAACAAAACCGGTAACGAGGTAACTGGCATAGTGGACAAGTTGTTGATTCACGAGGATGCCGATAAATCTCACCTTGGGTATTTGTAACATATCGCGAAGTAACAGGAATAGCACACGGCAACTAGAGGTTCACTCGAATATTTATTCGTGTGGGTATAGGGGTCAATATGGGTGTCCACGGCTCCGATGTTGATCATTGATCGGAAAGTGTTCCAGTCATGTCTATACTTCACCGAACCTATAGGGTCACACGCTTAAGGGTCATCTATCTGCTGAATGCTAGACAGGGAGTCTGAGAGAAAGTCACCGGAAAAGTTTCGGAGACAACGGAAGAGTTCCGGAGAGAGAACACCGGAAGAGTTTCAGTAAAACTGAAAAGTTGTTTCGGGGTATACTATTAAGTCAAATTGGTTTCAGCACACGCCTGGAAATTCTTGGAGGGTGCCAGAATTGTTCTGGGAACTTCTGGGATTTTTCTGAAGAAAAAACCCGGAAATGTTCCGGAGCTGCCGGAACCGCTTTGGTTGCTTTTCGCAGATGAAAATCACTAATTCGGAATTGTTTCGGAATGCGTCCAAAATTATTTTAGTGGGTACTGGAAATGTTCTAAGACCTATAGAAATATTTTCGGATTTAACGGTCGCGGAAAAATGTTTCCGTGAATAGTGAAAATCACTTTATGGTTACTTTATGGAAAGCCACCTTTTTGGGCTTTGTCCCAAAATATCTTAGGGATGACATGGATGGATGAGAGCCACCCTACCCCTTGGATTTTCCTATAAATAGAGGTGGAGAGGCACTCTCCACACTCACTCTTTCTCACATACAAATGCCATGCATGATCTGGCCTTCTCTCTCCCTCCCCGTGAAATAGTTTCGTAGAGCCGAAAGGTTGTCTGGGTTCCGGTGGGAACTAGTTCTGGACGGCGAAGCCCTGCCGGATAGATGACACCGTATGTGTGCAACCCCGTAGAGAGGTCGTAGGTTCGATCTTTTTTTGCCCGAGGGGCTGTTCGAGAGTGCCTCCCGAAGGGCTGTCCGAGTGACCGTCCGAGTTTCTGTGAGTGCCTCCCGAAGGACTGTCCGTGACACCATCCGGGTGACTGTCCGACCGCCTCCCGAAGGGCTGTCCGAGGGACTGACGAGGGAGTACATCCTAGCAGTTGGGAGGTTGTAAATCCTAGATGCGGGGATCTGCACCAACGATCTACATCGACTCTACTTCCGCTGCACTACGAGTAGGTAATGATCAGATCAAACCTTGTATGCATCTCCATATTGATCCTGGGCGTGCTCGCTGTACCGAATTTTTTGTTTTCTGTCGCGTTCCCCTACACTTCCATTCTCAAGCCCGAGCCCGGCCCGAAGCTCGAAATACACTCTGTTTTGAAGCCCAGGCCCGGCCCGAAATCAAGCCCGAATCCTGAAAGCCCGGCCCGAACGTTGTTTTCTATTGTACACATGTGCAAGCCCGACCTGAAATACAGGAAAAGAGAAGCCCGAACCCGGCCCGAACTACCTTCCGGGCTGCAAAACAAGGCCCGAGCCCGGCCCGGGTTTTTCGGGCCGGGTCGTTGGGCCGGGCTGTCCATGCCCGGGTCTAGTCTTGTCTACGGTAAGATGATGTGGTGCCGCCATGTGGTCGTTGATTTTTGGAGAAAGGACCCTCAGGTTTTCTGGAATCCACGCATGCCTCACCCCACGTCTGTACGACCAACAAAAGGCCAAATCATGTCATCTTCCTCTCTACTCCCCTCGCCCCCAAATTACCAAATCGCTAACACTAGCGACAATGGAGATGACCTCGGTGTTGGCAGAGGTGGGAGATGGCGATGCGGAGAAGCTCGCTAGGCTCAACGTGATCTGTAGCTGGTTTCTGAAACTCTCAATGTTCTACGAGGACTACTTTTGCGACATGATTATTATAGTTTTGTGCACTTTACTCGATGAAAACTTCTTTTGGAAGTATGTGTACGTTGCCAGGCTAGCGCATATGCGGACATGTACTCCTCTGTTGGCACTACCTGTGTGATAACATATCACATCACTGTGATATTGTCGGGTTGTAGTTTCTTGCACGGTATACTGAATTGTTGACGGCCTACAAATTCGTAAAGGGCTTTGCTACATCTTCGTAAATATTCTACATAAACCTACGTGAGAGCTGACTTGACATGATTTGACTGAAAAAATGGCCCGGCCCCACCCTGCAAAATTCAGGGTGGAAGAGAGAATTAGATTAGGAAATTTAAGTAAGAGTTACGTAGATGTAGGATTATTGATTCGGAAATGATATAAATTGCTTATAGCGATACCATCTTAGTGGCTAGCATCTTAGTGCTCGTCTTTGGGATGCTATACGGGCCATGGCCAATTAGCACAAGGCGGGCATTGTTTGGTGCGTTTTGGGCAGCTGAGCTATATGGTACTCGTATAGAGACGTATTACATCTCGCCTACATGGTTGCATTATTGGGCCGGACCAATACTTAGTAATAGTTTGACTGTTTAAAATTGTTTCTTCGGGTGTTTCTGGGTGTTTTTTATTTGTCCTCTTTTTTATTTGTTTCTTTCTTGGTTTTCAATGGTATTCACTTTGTTCCACCATTTTCTTCGGTTTACTTTAGTGTATTTTCTCCCTTTTATTTTTATTCAACACATGTCATGTTTTTCACACAAAATGAAAAAAAGTCGTATACATCAAGCGCATTTTTATACAGGTTTAAACTTTTTAAAATACATGATTAACTACTTTAAAATATATGTTTTTATGTTTACATTTTTCGTATACATCAAGAATATTTTTTATACATGTTTACCAATTTTTAAAAACGTTATTAACATTTGTTCTAGATATATGTTTTTTTTATCGCAGTACAGACGCAAGCGCTCATATATACGCGCATACACTAGCCGCTATAAACGTACACACGCACACCCTACCCCTATGAGCACCTCTGAGAGACTAAGCCGGCATATCATCTTGAGATTTTATGAAGTCACCATAGGTGCCTCGTAGTCGACGGGAATATCTCCTCTCACTGAACGCACATCACTGGAAATCCTGAAATAAATTCAGGATAAATGCGAGCACCATGACTTGAACCATGGTAGGCTGGGAATACCACTGTCCACCTAACTATCCAAACACAGGTTGGTTCGCTAGATATATGTTTTCTAGATCTACTTTTTCATATAGGCTGTACATTTTTTGTATACACATGAAACATTATTTTTATACACATTTAACATTTTTTAAAAATATGATTAATATTTTATAATATATTTTTTGTTGCGTACTTATTACATATAGATTGTGCATTTTCGTATCGACAAAGAATTTTTTTAATACACCTCTAACATTTTTCAAATACAATGATAACATTTTTTCAAGGGATAATTAATTATGTGCCCTTAGTTGTGTCCCCCTTGGCAGGTTTACCCCTAATTTCCGAAAACACTTGTTCCTGCCCAAACTGTAAGAGATATGCCCTAGAGGCAGTAATAACAGTTACTTTGTATCTCCGAGTTTGTAATGAATGTTTATGTTCCATGCTATAACTGCAATGATTTTTGAGTCTACAATAACCATGAGGCTCGGAGGGAAACTCATGTGCACGTGTGGTATAATAAACGGTAAAATGTATTCCTAGTCTTGCCTCTAAGACTGGCTCAAGTATTGCATGATGATCCTGTTTTCCTGATCATGGGCATGTCAATGCCAGCAATTTTGATGGCACAATGTTGGTAGAACACTTGTGTTGAATCGACCCGAATTGATGTTATGCTATGAGATTCATTCGTCACAAGTTAATTGTTAATAACACAGAGATAGTTAATGTTTGCATAATTCCTTAGACCATGAGGGTATCGAGTTCCTTCGTACTTGCTTCGTGAACTTTGGGGTTTGTTAAACGTCATCCGTAAATGGGTGGCTATTACGGCGGCTTACGGGTTCACGGAAAAGTATGGCAAGTAACGAGATAGCTCAAGATTGGGATTTTCTCCTCCGACGATGGAGAGATATTCTCGGGCCCTCTCGGTGTTACGGTATCCATCATCGTCTGGCCAGACACATTGTGATTTGATCACTGGGATGCCGGAACACGGAAACGAGTAAAGAGAACAAAACCGGTAACGAGGTAACTTGCATAGTGGACAAGTTGTTGATCCACGGGGATGCAATAAATCTCACCTCGGGTATTTGTAATATATCGTGAAGCAACAGGAATAGCACATGGCAACTGGAGGTTCACTCGAATATTCATTCGTGTGGGTATAGGGGTCAATATGGGTGTCCACGGCTCCGATGTTGATCATTGATCGGAAAGTGTTCCGGGTCATGTCTATACTTCACCGAACCTATAGGGTCACACTCTTAAGGGTCATCTATCTGCTGAATACTAGACGGGGAGTCTGAGAGAAAATCACCGAAAAAGTTTCGGACGAAACGGAAACGTTCCGGAGAGAACACCGGAATAGTTCCGGTGAAACTGAAAAGTTGTTTCAGGGTATTCCATTAATTCAAATTGGTTCTGGCACACGCCTGGAAATTCTTGGAGGATGCCAGAAGTGTTCTGGAAACTTCTGGGAATTTTCCGGGACAAAAACCGGAAATGTTCCGGACCAGCCGGAACCGCTTTTGGTTGCTTTTCGCTGTAGAAACATTGTTCCGAAATTGTTTCGGAATGCGTTCAAAATTGTTTTGGTGGGTGCTAGAATTATTCTAGGCACACAGAAATAATTTGGGTTTTAACGGACGCAGAAAAATGTCTTCGTGAATAGTGAAAATGCTTTTTGGATATTTTTTGGAAAACACCTTTTGGGATATTTTCCAAAAGCCTTCTAGAAGGACTTGGGAGCCAAGGAAGCCCCCTCATGGGGGGGGGCCAAGTGTGGCCGGCCAAGGGAGGTGGAACTCCTTGGAGCTCCACATGGCACCCCTTTTTTGATTTATTCTTTTTAGTAAAGGCATAAAGTGGGGGCACTTTTGGTATTTTTGAATACCATCTTTACCCCTTGGCTATCCTATAAATAGAGGTGAGGGGGCAGCCCCAAATGCTCATCCTTGCTCTCATACACATGCCATTTGACTAGTCTGGCTTCTCTCTCCCTCCCAGCGAAATAGTTTCGTAGAGCCGAAAGGCTGTCTGGGTTCCGGCAGGAACTAGTTCTGGACGGCGAAGCCCTGCCGGATAGCTGACACCGTATGTGTGCAACCCCGTAGAGAGGTCATAGTTCTGATCTTTTGCCCGAGGGGCTATTCGAGTGTCCTCCCGAAGGGCTGTCCGAGTTTCGGTTCGAGTTTCGAGGGTCCTCCAGAAGGGCTGTCCGTGACATCGTCTGAGGGACTATCCGACCGCCTCCCGAAGGGTTGTCCGGCGAGGGATTACATCCTTGCGGTTGGGAGGTTGTAAATCCTAGCTGCAGGGATCTGCACCGACGATCTACTCCGACTCTTCTTCCGCTGCGCTTCGAGTCGGTACGGATCAGATCAAACCTTGTATGCAGTCTCCATAGTGATCCTGGGCGTGCTCGCTGTACCGAAATTTTTTGTTTTCTGTCGCGTTCCCTTACAGTGGCATCATGAGCCGTGCTATGCATAGATGCAGGTTACGATCTAGAATACATGGAGTTGTATGGGTATTGCATAATATAATTTTGGAGTAGATAAGATCTATTGCTGAAAATTATTTATGCGGGTCACAGAAGAAATCTGTTACCCGATGTTCTTGTTGCTTCCCTAGAATTTGCGTATTTCTGATCTCGAGACAGCATGGTGGAATTTCACAAAGTTCTGGCAATCCGCGATCCTGGTTGATCAACGAATTGCTAACAGTTCTTTGGGTTCCGCCATAGTCAAAAGAAAGATGAAATTCGCAGATGAAAGGGCAATGCAGATATGATCTGCACGGGGGTCATGCGTATGACGAAGTTTAGTATGGGGCTTGAGATTTAATTATCTCGTGTTTCATACACCCCGCGATGTTAATCTAGCGATTTGAATAATCATACTTGATGATAATACGTTGGTAGCTGCGGTTTAAGTCAAAACCTTAGAAGCCACGTAAAATAAAATTTTGCATAAACCGATTAGAGGCATCTAACTTGGTTTTGCAGGATGTGCATGTGATGTGGTATAGCAAAGCTCATATTAATTCGATTATGTATGAGATGACTATATAATGTAAATTTGTTAACATGACCTGCGTGTCATGATTCGGCATGATGGCTGGAGCCATATGATTGTCACTTTAATGACCTGCGTATCAACCTTAAGTAATGCACTTATTTTATTAGCTATAGAGATAGCAATATTATCTGGTGCATCGACAAGGTGGTGGCAATCTTCGCGAAGGTGAACACCGACGCAAATGCCGAAGACGAAGAAATACTTGACTTCTCCGTCAGAAAGGGCTATACCATATCATGCTATTATGAATTGCCTGAGATGTTTATCCCTTATGATGCACCCTTCTTGATTGCGCGGTAGTCGCTTTTTATTAGGGTGATCTCTCACTTAAAAATATCAAAGTAGTTAGTGTTCATCCAAGTGTAGCACCGTCTGAAATTCGTATCTTTTCGGGGTGCGCCATGTCCACATGGGTACGAACGAATTGAGAGGAATGAGGCGGGTGAGGTCAGACCTCGCAGCAAGATCACTTGGTTGTCTTTGACGTTCAGGCAGGATAGTTCTGAGCTCGGAACATAACCATCGAAAGATGAACAAAAGTCACATAGAGATGTGATCGGCCAGTTTGCCTACCGATTAAAATTCTCATCATCAGTGATGTCCACATCAATGGCGTTGAATTTAAATGTGGATTTTGAATCGCTCATAATCAATTTTGAGAGATATTGATTTGAGTGGGAGCGCACCTTAGAATAAAATTGTTTATTCACTAGTGCCAAAATCATTATGAACAAAGTCTAAGTGAAACTTGTGTTTTCCGTTGTAGATCAAATGGCTCGCAACACCGCGTTCAACTTAGGCCCGATGTTAGAGAAAGAGAAGTTAGCTGCGACTGGAAACAACTATGCGGACTGGGTCCGTAACCTGAGGATTGTCCTCAGGAGCGCTAAGAAAATGTATGTGCTTGAAAATGCTCTTCCAGCTAAACCGGCGGCTGATGCCCCGGAAGATGAACAAAATGTCTGGGCCACTAAGGATGATGATCACAACTTAGTGCAGTGCCTCATGCTAGCTTGCATGAGTGCAGGGCTTCAAAAACGTTTTGAATTCCATAAACCCCGCGATATGATCCGGGATTTGGATGCCCTGTACAAGGAAACCGCAAGGTCTGAACGATTTGATGTCATGAAGGCCTTGATGGAATGCAAGATGGCTGGGGGTAGTTCAGTTGGCCAACACGTAGTCAAAATGATTGGCTATGCTGAAAGGCTTAAAACCCTGGAGTTTCCACTTCCACCTGACCATATGATGGACATGCTGCTTTCTTCACTCCCCCCGTCTTACGACGGTTTTATCATGAACTACAACATGAGTGGGATGGAGAAGACACCGGAAGAGGTGCTCGCCATGCTAAAAACTACGGAAGGAGGACTGCGGAAAAATCGCAAGCAAGTGTTGCTTGTGAATAAAACCGCCAGTTTAAAAAAGAAAGGCAAGCCAAAGAAGGGCAAGGGCACCGGTAAGACCGGCTCCCAAAGCAACTCTAAGGGCGGAGCCAAGAATGAAACTGAGTGCTTCTACTGCAAGGGCACAGGACACTGAAAGACAAACTGCAAGAAGTATCTGGAAGATAAGAAGTCCGGGAAAACCGGAAAAGGTATAATTGTTATACAAGTTAATGTCATTGACGTTTTGCTTGCTAGCAAAAATTCTAAGTCTTGGGTATTTGATACCGGATCGGTTGCTCACATTTGCAACTCGATACAGGGACTGCAGAAGGTGCGCAAGTTAGCAAAGAATGAAGTCGTGATGCGCGTCGGGAACGGCGCTGGGATCACCGCTCAAGCCGTCGGCATTATGCCTCTACGTCTCCCTTCAGGATTTATCTTAGAACTAAGTAACTGTTATTTTGTTCCACTATTGTGTAGAAACATTATCTCTGGATCATGTTTAGTACACGATGGGTATTCGTACAAGTCTGAGAACAATGGTTGTTCACTTTATTGTAAGGATATGTTTTATGGATTTGCACCCATTGTTGGGGGCCTTTTCATACTAAATCTTGAATGTGGAAATGATGTCTTTAACGTGAATGCTAAACGCCTTAAGAAGGCTGATACCACCACCACTTTCATGTGGCACTATCGCCTTGGCCACATTGGAAAGAAACGCATGCAAAGACTCCATAAAGATGGAGTTTTACCGTCCTTTGATTTTGAATCATTTGACACATGTGAAGCTTGCTTGATGGGGAAAATGACCAAGACGCCGTTCACGGGTCATCCTGAACGGGCGAGTGAATTGTTGGAAATAATACATAGTGATGTATGTGGTCCAATGAGCACAATCGCACGGGGTGGGTATTTCTACTTCGTGACTTTTACTGATGATTTGAGTAGGTATGGATATATCTACTTGATGAAGCATAAGTCGGAAACCTTTGAAAAGTTCAAAGAATTTCAGAATGAGGTAGAAAATCATCGTGACAAAAAGATTAAGTTTCTGCGGTCTGATCGCGGGGGCGAATACCTTAGTCATGAGTTTGGCCAACATCTGAGTGGTCGTGGAATCGTTTCACAGCTTACGCCTCCCGGAACTCCACAGCGAAACGGAGTGTCGGAAAGACGTAACCGAACCCTGTTAGACATGGTAAGGTCGATGATGTCTCTTACAGATCTACCGACATCTTTTTGGGGACACGCACTACTCACTACAGCTCACACATTAAACAGAGCACCGTCTAAGTCTGTTGAGACGACACCATATGAGTTATGGAATGGGAAGAAACCCAATTTGTCACATCTCAAAATCTGGGGTTGTGAAGCTTATGTAAAACGTTTACAACCAAGCAAACTCGATCCTACATCAGACAAATGTTACTTTGTAGGTTATCCCAAGGAAACAGTTGGGTATTCTTTCTACCAACCCTCCGAGTGCAAAGTGTTTGTCGCTAAAAACGGAGTCTTTCTCGAGAAAGAGTTTCTCGCTAAAGAAGTGAGTGGGAGGACAGTACAACTTGATGAGATTATTGAATCTTCGGCAACCGTTGATATGGCTAAGGAACCGGAAGAAATTCCGCTAATTATCCCTACAACCGAGCCGGAAGTTGTCGCATGTGATGCGGAAACTTCAGACCATGTTGTAACTGAACCGCGCAGATTAGGTAGGGCTATCCAGCCACCTGAATGGTTTCATAACGAAATCGTCATTCTTGAAGACGATGAACCTGCGCACTACAAGGAAGCGATGGCGGGGCCCAGCTCAAAGGAATGGCACAAGGCCATGAAATCCGAGATGGAATCCATGTACGAAAACCAAGTTTGGAACTTGGAAGAACTTCCAGAGGGCGTAAAGCCCATTGGTTGTAAATGGATTTTCAAAAGAAAGACGGACGCGGATGGTAACATTACTATCCACAAAGCTAGACTTGTCGCGAAAGGGTTCACGCAAGTTCCAGGAGTGGACTATGACGAGACTTTCTCGCCCGTAGCTATGCTTAGGTCTGTTCGGATATTACTAGCAATTGCTGCTTATTTCGATTATGAAATATGGCAGATGGACGTCAAAATGGCTTTCCTAAATGGAAACCTCAAAGAGGATGTATACATGATATAGCCAGAAGGTTTTGTCGTCCATAAGGATGCTGGAAAGCTATGCAAACTTCAGAAAGCCATTTATGGTCTAAAGCAAGCGTCAAGGAGCTGGAACATTCGTTTTGATGAAGTGGTCAAACAGTTTGGCTTCATCAGGAATGACGAAGAATCTTGTGTTTACAAGAAGTTTAGTGGGAGCGCAAAAGCATTTCTAATCTTGTATGTGGATGACATATTATTGATTGGAAATGCCGTGAATTTTCTTAACGAAATAAAAGACTCATTGAAAAAGAGTTTTTCAATGAAAGACTTAGGCGAAGCGGCATATGTATTGGGCATCAGAATCTATAGAGATAGATCAAGACGCCTAATAGCGCTTAGCAAAAGCACGTACATTGACAAGGTGTTGAAAAGGTTTAACATGGAGAACTCCAAGAAAGGCCTACTCCCCATGTCACCTGGCACAGTGCTTTGCAAGAATCAGTGTCCTCGGACTCTCGATGAGCGAGTACAAATGAATGATGTTCCATATGCCTCGGCAGTTGGTTCTATTATGTATGCCATGCTATGTACAAGACCGAACGTTTCCTATGCGCTAAGTGTTAGCAGCCAGTACCAAAGTGATCCAGGATTGGAACACTGGGCCGCAGTCAAGGGTATTCTTAAGTACCTCAGAAGGACCAATGATTTACTCCTTGTGTACGGAGGTGATGAAGAGCACATTGTAAATGGTTACACTGATGCAGGCTTCATGACTGACCCAGATGACTTCAAATCTCAATCAGGCTATGTTTTCATATTGAACGGCGGCGCAGTTTATTGGGAAAGTTCCAAACAAAAGACTGTAGCGGATTCTACGACGGAGGCGGAATATGTTGCTGCTTCAGAAGCCTCCAAGGAGGCGGTATGGATCAAGCAATTTCTTGAAGACCTTGGTGTGGTTCCAAGTGCTCTGGACCCGGTGGAGATCTATTGTGATAATAGTGGCGCCGTGGCTCAAGCAAGGGAGCCAAGTTCGCACCATAAGACAAGACATATTGAACGCAAATATAAACTCATTCGACATCATGTCGAAGCGGGTTTAGTGAAAGTACGCAAAGTTCACACGGATCTGAACGTGTCAGACCCGATGACAAAGCCTCTACCACGAGCAAAGCATGAGCAGCACCGGATTGCCATTGGTGTTAGGGAAGCCATGTAACTAGATTATGACTCTAGTGCAAGTGGGAGTCTATAGGAGATATGCCCTAGAGGCAGTAATAACAGTTACTTTGTATCTCCGAGTTTGTAATGAATGTTTATGTTCCATGCTATAACTGCAATGATTCTCGAGTCTACAATAACCACGAGGCTCGGAGGGAAACTCATGTGCACGTGTGGTATAATAAACGGTAAAATGTATTCCTAGTCTTGCCTCTAAGACTGGCTCAAGTATTGCATGATGATCCTTGTTTTCCTAATCATGGGCATGTCAATGCCGGCAATTTTGAGGGCACAATGTTGGTAGAACACTTGTGTTGAATCGACCCGAATAGATGTTATGCTATGAGATTCATTCGTCACAAGTTAATGGTTAATAACACAGAGATAGTTAATGTTTGCATAATTCCTTAGACCATGAGGGTATTGAGTTCCTTCGTACTTGCTTCGTGAACTTTGGGGTTTGTTAAACGTCATCCGTAAATGGGTGGCTATTACGGTGGCTTACGGGTTCACGGAAAAGTATGGCAAGTAACGAGATAGCTCAAGATTGGGATTTGCTCCTTCGACGATGGAGAGATATTCTCGGGCCCTCTCGGTGTTACGGTATCCATCATCGTCTGGCCAGACACATTGTGATTTGATCACTGGGATGCCGGAACACGGAAACGAGTAAAGAGAACAAAACCGGTAACGAGGTAACTTGCATAGTGGACAAGTTGTTGATCCACGGGAATGCAATAAATCTCACCTCGGGTATTTGTAATATATCGTGAAGCAACAGGAATAGCACACGGCAACTGGAGGTTCACTCGAATATTCATTCGTGTGGGTATAGGGGTCAATATGGGTGTCCATGGCTCCGATGTTGATCATTGATCGAAAAGTGTTCCGGGTCATGTCTATATTTCACCGAACCTATAGGATCACACGCTTAAGGGTCATCTATCTGCTGAATACTAGACGGGGAGTCTGAGAGAAAATCACCGAAAAAGTTTCGGACGAAACGGAAACGTTCCGGAGAGAACACCGGAATAGTTCCGGTGAAACTGAAAAGTTGTTTCAGGGTATTCCATTAAGTCAAATTGGTTCTGGCACACACCTGGAAATTCTTGGAGGATGCCAGAAGTGTTCTGGAAACTTCTGGGAATTTTCCGGGACAAAACCGGAAATGTTCCGGAGCAGCCGGAACCGCTTTTGGTTGCTTTTCGCTGAAAAAACATTGTTCCGAAATTGTTTCGGAATGCGTTCAAAATTGTTTGGTGGGTGCTAGAATTATTCTAGGCACACAGAAATAATTTGGGTTTTAACGGACGCAGAAAAATGTCTTCATGAATAGTGAAAGTGCTTTTTGGATATTTTTTGGAAAGCACCTTTTGGGATATTTTCCAAAAGCCTTCTAGAAGGACTTGGGAGCCAAGGAAGCCCCCTCATGGGGGGGCCCCCAAGTGTGGCCGGCCAAGGGAGGTGGAGCTCCTTGAAGCTCCACATGGCACCCCTTTTTTGCTTTATTCTTTTTAGTAAAGGCATAAAGTGGGGGCACTTTTGGTATTTTCGAATACCATCTTTACCCCTTGGCTATCCTATAAATAGAGGTAAGGGGGCAGCCCCAAATGCTCATCCTTGCTCTCATACACATGCCATTTGACTTGTCTGGCTTCTCTCTCCCTCCCAGCGAAATAGTTTCGTAGAGCCGAAAGGCTGTCTGGGTTCCGGCAGGAACTAGTTCTGGATGGCGAAGCCCTGCCGGATAGCTGACACCGTATGTGTGCAACCCCGTAGAGAGGTCATAGTTCTGATCTTTTGCCCGAGGGGCTGTTCGAGTGTCCTCCCGAAGGGCTGTCCGAGTTTTGGTTCGAGTTTCGAGGGTCCTCCCGAAGGGCTGTCCGTGACATCGTCCGAGGGACTGTCCGACCGCCTCCCGAAGGGCTGTCCGGCGAGGGAGTACATCCTTGCGGTTGGGAGGTTGTAAATCCTAGCTGCAGGGATCTGCACCGACGATCTACTCCGACTCTTCTTCCGATGCGCTTCGAGTCGGTACGGATCAGATCAAACCTTGTATGCAGTCTCCATAGTGATCCTGGGCGTGCTCGCTGTACCGAAATTTTTTGTTTTCTGACGCGTTCCCTTACACAAACCACTTTGCTCGTCTTATGCTTTTGCCCTTTCACCGTTTGACCATCACTTTGAAAAAAATCATAACAAATTCATACTAACTAACAAAAATATGAATAAGATATCAAAATGTTCGGAAAAACATCACCTATATGTGCATGTCATTTGCATTCATGGCAAATGTGTTAGAAGTTCCCAATCTCAGTTTGAGCTCATATGATCTCAGCATGAACAGTAAAATTCTAAAAATATTTGGTGGCAAACATTGACCAATGTTTTGAGTTCTTGCCAAGTTTCATAAGGGAATGATATTCGTGGAAATCATGGCAAAAAAAACAAAACCGATGCTCCAAAATAAAAGCATTTTGGAGTACTAATTTTGTTTTTTGGCCACGACATCCACGAATGTCATTCACTGATGAAACTTGTCAAGCACTCAAAATATTGTCTAATGTTTGCCACCAAAAAAGTTAAGATTTTTTTGAATTTTTTTTAATTTTTTCAGATTTTACATTTCATGTTGAGATCATATGAGCTCAAACTGAGATGAGGACTTTCCAACACTTTTTCATCAATGCAAATCACATTCACATATAGGTGCTGTTTTTCTTAACATTTTGATATCTTATTCACATTTTTCTGAGTTCATATGAATTTGGTATGAATTTTTCAAAATGAAGGTCAAACAGTCAAAGGGCAAAAGCATAAGACGAGCAAAGTAGTTTGGGCGGGAACAATTGTTTTCGAAAACTGCGGGTAAACCTACCGAGTGTGACCCAACTAGGGGCATAAAATCAATTATCCCTTTTTTCAAATACAAGTTTTCAAGCAAAAAAATTCATACACAATGCACATTCTTTGTGTATATCTGAAATATTTATTTTATATTCATTTAACGTTTTTCACATACATGTTTAACATTTCTTTTTAAAAACATGTTTGAACTTTGTTTTCAGATATGTGTTAAACATTTTTTTGAATGCGCATTGACTTCTTTTACAAATGATATCTACATTTTTTCAACGCTGTATAATTATCTTCTCAAAACTGAACTAATTATCTGTGAAATATATGTATTTAGATTTTTTCTGAAAATAAATAATGGAAAAGTAAAAGTAAAAATAAAATTAAAAATGAGAGAAAAAACAAAACCGATAAATACAAAACACTGCTACTGGACCGGCCCACTAGAGACGTCCTTTCAGGCGACACTGGCTTCCAACTCCACAGTTTTTGAAAGGTTCTGTCCAGTTTTTCCTTGTTTTCTTGTGTTTTTTTACAGGTTTATCTGGTTTCCATTTTTTGTTTTTATTTTTTTATTCTTCTTTTTTTAATTATTTTTTCTGTACAAACTTAAAAACTTACATACATGTTAAAAAATTCAGAAACCAATTAAATAATAGGTTGAACTCTTTTCAAATACGTGTTGAATAATTTAAAAACCAATGTCGAACAATTTTTTGAATACACGTTAAAGCAAAATTTAGATATACATTGAGTATTTATTAATACATGTTAAAATAATTTTAAATGCCTGGTGAACATTTTATAATTAAAATGTGAATAATTATTAAATATATGGTGAACATTCTTTATATGTCATGAACATTGTTTTCAATATTTTCTCGAACATTTTTAAAAAAATTCATGAACGTTTTCTATTATTACACTTATTGAATGGTGTGCACATTTTTTAAATGTCATGAACAGTTTTTTAATGCAAACATTTAGTTAAATCCTTTCATATTCATAAAAAAAATTGAATTACACAAAGGCTAGATTTTTAAATGTGCATAAGTTGACCATGGTAAAGAACGGAAGAAGATTCTTTTTTTTTAAGGAACGAGATTGCAGCGCAGTGAGGCGAGGCGGCAGGCAAGCGACAAGCACATTAGTAGGTAAGCGTGGTTCACTGGGCAGCCCAATAGACGAGGCGAGTAATGAGCATGTAGAAAGGGTGAGGATAGCGCTTGCTGCAAGCGACCCGTAGACATGCCTCTTCAAATTTTGAGGAGGGATGTCAAAACGATGCAAGCAGGGGACGGTTGCTGGGATGGGATAGGGATCTCACGCATGGCATGGTGCCAGGTGTGACCTGCGAGAGGAAGCCTCCTATTTAACGCTTTTTTTTAGTAACGCTATTTGCGTCAAATAGAAGGGTTGCCGCACAAAGGGGGTCGTCTTGGTGGGCCGGCCCATCCACGAACTGTTATGCGAGTCGAGTGCGAGTGAGCTAGACATGTACTTTAGCGAACCCGTGGTACCGTAGCGACCAAGTTTTTTAACTTTTGAGAACATTTTTTAAAAACAAACTTATTTTGAAATTTTGAACACTTTTTGAAAACATTGTTTTTAAAAAAAATCTGAACATTTTTCAAAACACTGACATTTTTGTAATATTCGCACAAAAAAATTGAATTTATGAATTAATTTTGAAAATGGAAATATTTTTTTAGATTCTGAAGAAAAAATTAGAACCTGATATTTTCAAAAAATTGGGCATAATTTTTGAAAATAGGAACATTTTTTAAATTGAGAACACAAACTTAAAGCAAGAGCATCTTTTTGAAATTTGAAACAATTTTTAAAATTTCCAAAAAAATTAAAGAGGAACTTTTTGAAAAATAATAATAATAAAGAAAACCTGTAAAAGAAATTATAGAAAACTCTGGTTAAAAACATGCAAGAAGGTTCTCAAAACCTAGTCGTGTAGAACGTTCTATCTTTTAAATGGACCGGCCTATCTCGTGTGCGCTGGGTCACTCGCGCCTGTGCGAAGCAGTGACTATTTGCCATGAAATGCGACAAATAGGAATTGCCCTGCTAGAGGGGAGTGTGGGTTGTCGAGACAGCCGCCGGGAAGTGGACATATTGGAAGCGCGGGGCCACAACTCTCGTTATGAGCTAGCCTAAAAGAATCTGATTATTCGCGGTACGTCTCCAGAAAATGAATTGTATTATTGGCTGTAATGCTATTCCGCTGACGTTGGCTAGAAGGGGATGGCAAATTACAAGGTTTCTATAGCAATTTATATTGTCGTGAGGATGGTAAATTTAGTTTGCAAGCACGACAAATCCCGGTAAAAAAAACTGAACAAAAGTGGATTTGTTATCCTTGTCAACTAAACTTGCCATCCTCGACCAACGCAAATTGTCATGCAAATCGTTCGTAATTACCATGCTTCCCCGTAGACGTTCACTCGTTAAGCCGGTCCACTATCTATCCCTAATATGTACCTTTATTTATTTATTTTACTAATAAAGCAAGGTGATATTCTTGGTTTCGTCCCGTTTAATGATTTTGTATTTATATGATATACGCAAGGTGGTACTAAAAAAACGTGCAGTATGATTTTTTTAGGATCGCTGAAAAGCGCATCAGCCCACGCTGCTCTTCTACGATCGTTGATGGGCCTGTGAAAAATTGCATGCACCTCGAAAATCACATGCACCCTTATACAATATTAATTAATAGTCCCACCTTGCAGATTTGCAAGGTATCCCACTAATTTATATATGTCAAGAAGTAGACAATCAACAAGTCTATTTGGGATAAACAAACACATCATTTGAGTGAGAGGGACCAAGTCAAGACGAAAGAGAAATTATATAGAAAACGATGCCACACGGATAAACAAATCGAGCTCCTCGGGAGGAAGGTTATGGCGACGAGCAGTTGCTGGGCGCTCGAAGAAGAGGTATGGCTGCACAACCATGGGAGGACGACGTGGAGCTATATATTGGCAGGTGGCCTTGGTTAGTAGAGGGGGCGCGGCGAGCCTGCCGGCGAGTGGCGATGTAGATCCGGGCGCTTGCGCCCCCTGGGGTGGCGGCACCGAGGGAGGACGAGGGGGGCTGGTGCGGTGTGGGGGCTAGGGGGCTAGGGTTAAGCCAGGGCGAGCTGGGCCTTGGGCCGGCTGGCCTGGGCTGCAGAACTAGGAAGATGGGCCTCCTCTTTTCTTTTCCTTTTTTCTCTGCCTTTTCGCAATTACAGAAATTGAGAACAACAAAGGCAAGGAAAGAAATGGCTAGGATTTCTGGAAAACGGTGAAACTTGTTGAGAGGGTTTTCTGGAATGTTTCCAAACCCACGAAGGTGTTTCCAGAAATTTTGAATGAAGTTGAGTTCAAATTCATTTGAATTCAAATCAATGGATTTCAACTAGAGGTATAGTTTAGAAGTGTCCAAAAATCAAAAAAGATTTTGGCGGAGCTTGGGAAAAAGATGTAAGAATGTTGGGCAAGTTTTCGGGCCAAACTTGTAGAAAGACATGCGAATTTTGGAAAGCTTTTAAAGGGTAAGGAAAAGCACTTAAATAAAATAAAAAGAACACTCCGGTTGAAAAGAGAAACAAGGGATCCAACATGAAGTTGACAAGATTGAAAGAACTTCGAAAGAAAGGAAGAAGATGATGCTCCCAAAATAATTGAATGGAAGGTAGATACTTGGAAACAATTAAACGGAGAGGAAAACAACATCTCCTACCACAAGGAACTTGAAAGAGCATCCTGACAAGGAAGGTTGAACGTAGTTGTTGACAACTCAACAACCAAATGATATGCTTCTCATGGTCTTATGAAAAGCATCCCAAAACTATGAGGTGAAAACCTGCCACTAACAGAAATATGATGCTTGAGAGCAACAAAGAGAGGAAAAAACTTCACTCACTGAGAGGATAAAAAGAAACTTGGATTATCTTGAGATGTTCGATGTTTGTCTATTGGACAAAATCACGTCCACGAAATATATGGACGTCAAGCGCACTGACGGCGGTGGGTAGGTATACTACGAGTACGAGGTGACAGGAGCTGCCACATGCACAATCTCATCTATGCAACGTGTGTATGGAGCTAGCTATTTTCTTTCTCCCGTTGCAACGCACGGGCATGTTTTCTAGTGTATATATATATATATATATATATATATATATATATATATATATATATATATATATATATATATATATATATATATATATATATATATATATATATATATATATATATATATATATATAATAAAGCACGGATTGTTTCTTACCACCGTAATTCCGTCCGTCAAAGTGGTTCGCTGCCTACGTATAAAACGTGCATGTCTTGCGCGTCTGACTCGCACGATGTAATGGGCCTCGCGCGTCTGTCCGATTTGCAGCCATCTCCAGTTTTGCGCATTGTAATGGGCCTCGTACGTCACTGGCCCGCGTGGGCCTTTTTGTAGAAGCAGCAAAAAAAAGGTGCATAGGATAGTCTGCTTTCCACATGGATCGAACCCATAACCTTCCATCCCATCTAAGGAGACACCAACCATTGAGCAAACACATATTTAATGTTTACTAGTACCTAATAATAAATGGGCTATTGCTTCTGGCGGTACGTCATTAAAATTGCCCTCAAAGTTGCAAAATATTACCCACCAATGCCACCTATAAGTGACAAAAAACGTTTTGCAGGGAATCCCCGCCTGGGCCGGCCGACGCATAGGGACCTACTATACTGCGCTCAGCACACGGGAGAAGACGCAGCACGCCCATTTGGGCCGGCCCATGCGTGGGCGCCTGTTTTTTTAATTTCGTTTTTAATTTTTCTTTTCCGTTTTTGTTTTTTTCTACTTTAAATAATTTGGAACTTCAAAAAACTTTTGACATTTAAAAAAACTGAGAATTTTAAAATAAAATGTTTGTGAATTCAGAAAACGAAAAGGTGCCATAGCACCCGGGTGTCTAGGCACCCCCTTATCCGGTGCGCTCAGCTTTTTAAAGATTCGTGCTGAGTCCTAGCTTTTGCAGTGAGTGGGGTGTAATCGCAGCAAATTAACAGAGGTAGCACGTGAACTTGCTGCTGCAGCCCGTGCACATCTCTCTCCCCTCATGCTAAGTTTCTCTCTCATAGTCATATCAACATGCATGCACAAGTTCTCTCACCTACTAAAAAACATCTCTCTTTGTCTCAGGCATAAGCTCCCTCTCACTTGTTACTTCTCCAAAAAAGTGAAGTTCACTCTCACAAGCGTTCTCTCTCCATTTTTTCTGTGTCACTTCTCCAAAAAAAAGTGAAGTTCTCTCTCACAGGTGCTCTCTCTCTCTATCTCTCCATTTTTTCTGTCACATCTCCAAAAACTAAAGTTCACCCTTAACGATTTCTCTCTTCTTTTTTTCTCTGTGTCACTCTCAAAGTCTCATGCAGCAGCGTCCTCTCACTCAACAGTGTACTGCATTAAAAAGGAAGAGTACTGCCCTATTGTTTCTCTCAGCTGTCAGAGAAATGGAATCTGTGTCAGAAGAACACTGTGAGGGTTACTGTTGATGTACTCTGGCTGCATGTCACGGACAACAACCTTCAATGGTTTTGATAAGGGGGTGCCTAGACAGCCGGGTACTGAAAATCCACTCTCTTCAAAAAATGCTCGGGATTTTTCTAAAAATGTCCGCATATTCAAAAAATGTTCGCAATTTTGAAAAAAAAAATCGTAAAATCAAAAAAATTCCGTGTATTAAAAAATATTAATGAAATTGAACAAAGTGTTTGCTAATTCAAAAAATGTTCACGCATTTTAAAAAATGTCCTAAAATTTTAAAAACAGTTCGTGAATTACAAAAGAGTTTATTGATTCATAAAATGTTGGCTGATTCAAAAAATGTTTGTGAATTTCAAAAAAATCCACTAATTTCGAGAAAATGTTCGTCTATTCTAGAATTGTTAGCCGATTCAAAAGAAAATGCTTAAAAAACGTTCGCAATATAAAAAATGTTCACAATTTTAAAAAAAATGCTTACAAATAGTAAAAAATGTTCATGATTTAAAAAAAAATGCTTACAAATAGTAAAAAATGTTCACGATTTTTAAAAATGTTCCCAAATTTGTAAAAATGTTCACGAATGATCGAAAATATGTAGTTAAACAGTAATACTTCTGAGTCTTTGTGACTATATACCCGCGTGAGTTTTGAAGAATTAATTGCCGGGGTGGATCGAAATATTATAGTATGTTTTTTTAAAAACGTTTCTTGAAATTCAGAATAATTCTTTGAATTACCAAGTTTTTTGACAACCATGATATTTTTTCGAAAATGTGAACATTGCTTCAATTTGTGAATAAATTTAAAAAAAGGAACATTTTCTTGCATTTGTGAACAAATTTTCAAAATCATGCGATGAGATGTGAACAAAATGTGATCATAGCCATTGGAGATTATGATTTTTTTTTCTCCCGTTGCAACGCACGGGCCCTTTTGCTGGTTAAATCTCAAAAGAAAATGAGGAAGATGCGGCACACTTGGCCAAGAAAAATGCACATAGTTTTCTTTGCATGTAGACGGCACACCCTGCATGCATCAGGAAGAGAAGGCAAACACAGGAGCACGACCACGCATCTGCGGAGAGGCAGACAAGCCCCATCCTCGGAAATGCTGAAGTTGAGCCTTCACCCGCAATATTTCTATCATCGACCCGGCCGGTTGCTTCCTTTGGTGCGTGATCTGCGATGCAGTGCGCATGGTTTTCTTCT
The DNA here is from genome assembly GCA_039707655.1 of Elymus sibiricus. Lineage (NCBI taxonomy): Eukaryota > Viridiplantae > Streptophyta > Magnoliopsida > Poales > Poaceae > Elymus > Elymus sibiricus. Next base: position 80,445,211 of record CM077676.1, read on the forward strand.
TCGTGTCTGCCTCCACCGCCTTCCCTCGTCCGAGCAAGGGTCCAAGACCCCTGGCGTGAACTGCGATGCCACTCGGCTCTGCCGCTGCCAGCCACCATGGCGCGTGTGATCTCCAATGCCCAGCATATGGTAGTACATGCCGTACGTACCCGGATGACATCGACCTAGGCACGTACGGTGTCCGTGTCTGCAGCCGTGAAATTAACACACAGACACACACAGCTCTCTTGGTGTTCACGACATGCAGTCATGCACTGACAGACAGTAAGATCTGTACGGGGCATACGATGGACAGCGTCATTACCTCCCATGTCCTAGGAGGAAGACGACGACACAGGGAAAGGCACTACTCCAGCATCGACCAGCCTGTGTTTCGTTGTCGGGACATGGTTTTTTTTTCTTGTTTCGGGAAAATTGTCGGGACAAGCTAGCCAGGCTGTAGTGCAGTAATTACCAGCACTGGAACCACTGCAATAAGTAATTAAGTATACGTATCTCTTTCCTCCTCCACAAGAAAAGCGCTTCTCCTCCCGTCGCCGCCGCCGCCGGTCCACCCCATCTCCGATGGCCTCTAGGCTATGGAGGTGTGGAGGATCTCGGCCCCCCACCGGCGGGAGGGACCCCGTTCTCGTTTTTGTTAGATTCAGCGTCTTGATTGAGGCTGTGTGGCGGCAGCAATGTCCCTTAGTAGGAATAATGTCTCTCATGTTCTATCCCCGTCCCGATGGTGCGTCTAGCATCGTCGGAGGGCGTGTGGAGGTTTGTCTCCGTCGGATCTCGCGAGATTCGGTCGGTATTGGTCTTCGGTGAATCTGTTTAGATCCGGTCTTCGTTCGTCTTCGTCTGGGTGTTTACAGGTTTGATCCTTCTGATGTACGATTTTCTTCATCTGCGATGGTTGCTACTCTGATGTGCTGGTACTATGAGGCCTTAGGCCTTAGCACGACGACTTCCCGACTGTCTACTACAACAAGGTTTGCCCGGTTCCGGTGAGGGAGGGGCGATGACGGCGGCGCGCCTTCGGCTCGCTCCAGTGCTTGTAGTCGTCGCAAGGTGGTCCACGGACATGGTTGCAATTTTTATTACTACCTCTGTTGTTCTTTGTACTGCCATGATTAAAGATGAATAGATTGGGAGTTTCTCGCAAAAATAAATAAATTAAGGCCCAATATTCAGTACTTTACTGCATAATAATACATGCGTGCATACATACATACATACATACTCTTGAACAAGGCGAAATTTGCCGAAACCAGTGAATGGTGATCAGAAGTAGAGAAAGGACCGATCCCTTTGTTCAAACAGCTACCTGTTTCCTTGTACTAGACGTGATCGATCCGGTGAAAACTGATGGGCGAGATCGTTCAGAACGCATGGGCCGTGGTATAATAATAGTAAATCACGCACGCACCGCTGGAGGGAGTTAAGCAGCACCATTGATCGCCATTCATTCTTCGTTGCCACGACGCAGAGTGCCATTGGCCAACATTCATTCTCTCCGGCCGGTTCCGATCGATCGATCGATCTAGGATCTGGCTGGCCCTTCTCTAGTTGGACCATGGCTGTCTATTCCGTGCAGCCCAAGCCCCGCCGGTCGGTCGCTAGCATACGTATACCATGACATCCATCCCAATCATAAATGCATCAACAATTGAGCTTTCAATCCCCGGCCGGTCGATCCCTAGCTAGGACTAGGAGCAAGCTTTACCCAGAGTTTGTGCGGGAAATTATGCATGAACAATCTAGTTCCTACTCGATTGGCTCATGGCTATGTAGGAGGATCAAAGACAACCCTTAGTCGTTGTTGTTTGGTATACTTGTGTTTGCTTCACATGAAAAAAAAATCAAGTATATAGCCTTTTTCCTCGGCAACATGTTACATGTCTGTGTTTTTTTCTTTTCGAAAATGTCCAAGTCAATATATTAAGTATCACGGGTCTTTACAAAAACACCCTCACATATAAGGAAAATTACATCCGGTTCTTTAGGTGTGTCCAAGTCTCCTTCCTTCAGCATCCATCGGCGGCGCGCCATGAGCAAAGCTCGTTGCCTCCTCTGGGTCTCAATCTCGACGGAGCAATTTTGTTTGAACCCAAGAGCTTGTAGAGGCAACGATCGACCGTGATCCGCGCCTCGGAGAGGAAAACGTCGAAAAGGACATGTAAAAACTTTGAAGACCACGAGTGTCGGCCAAATCCAGATGGATCCACCTGAGACAATAATGGACCACCGAAAGACCCGTCGGAGACACATTTCTACACGCCCTTCACCGGTGAAAGCACACCAACGAAATGAAGATAGGGTGGGAAGGACATTATTATTCCTAAATTGGGACAACGATGCCGCCTCACCGCCCCAAACCAGACGCATAGAGTAGACTACGTAGGAAAACATGAACCAAGTGCCCACGTCATTGCACGCTAGATCTGGGCCTGAGATCTAGCACGACGCCGTCCAGGTCCACACTCCGACTCTGAATTCTTCGGTGACCTAGCCATGCCGGGGCACCATTACAGATCGCTCTCGGGCTGGATCTGGGGTCCTCCGGGCGCGGCTGGCGAGCATCGCCAGCCGAAGACGTCGACAACCCGACCACGCATCCCGGCGCACACGCCACAACACCACATCAACATCTGCCACACCAAGCCTTCCCCCTCTCCCACGATCAGAACCTCCTCGCCGCCGCCGCTGACGCACTCTGGCGACGACGAGAGGGGAGGTAGACGGGTTAGCGGCTAGGGGTTCTTTGTCCATGTTGGTCAACTTCGCTGGCCCTTATTCTCACATTATTATCCTTGTATTTATTAGATTATATTAATTCAAATTATCCTTACAAATCCTGTCTAAACTTCAAACCTTTTTGGTCTGAACCACGAGCACCTCTATCTAGTCCCAATGAATTTTAAATTTTTACACGGCTCTTAAAAAAAAAGGAGAAACAGCATTTTTAATAAGAAAAGTATATGGCTGAAGCGGAAGGGAGCTTTCTACAAATAATTGGGTGAAGTATCCCTGAAAAAAAAATGTTTTTTGGTGAAGTTGGTTGGGGCTGCCTGAAAGCCGGGACCGGGACCGGGACGGGCCTGCGCGCACGCACGTGGCTAGGGTGGCCGGTCACCAGTCGGACAGCCGCGGCGGCAACGCACACCCATCACCCCTGTCCCGCGTTCTCTCTCGAAGCCACCACCGTTCCCCAAACTGCCCCTCCGAACCTGTCAGCGTCCGCAAAAGCGAGACGTTCGTGCGTGCGTGCGGGCGGCTGCGCGGTGGCCAGGGCAGCTCAGCCTCATCAGCCAGCCATCACCGTCGGCTAACCTAGACCGGAAACCTGATTAATTAGGTCGTACATACACGCGACCATTATCAGCTGAGCTGTACGTATAGCTAACTAAACTTCTCCCGGCGAGAAAGAAAGAAGGAAACGTCGTCAAGCGTGCCGGTAGCTGTGAAGTATGATTGCATATATCCATTTCAAAGTACTTTAGTGATCTAAACGCTTTTATATTAGTTTTACGGAGGGAGTATGAGATAGCTAACCGGGCTTGCCGCCCGGTAAGCGTGCCGGTAGCTGACACACGTGTGGACATGGCGTATAGTACACCGGGTAGGCAGTGCTGCTACATGGCATGCGTTGGTGGTGTGTGGATTGCAGCCACGTCTGTCCACGCATGTTTGGTTCGGATAAAAGGTGGTTGGGCGGACAACGGACGGTGTCCATGCATGGGGATGGGGTGGCAATGCAATGCAATGCAAAGGTATCCTCCATGCCGCGGGCGCGGATGATGGGGCGCTATCTATCATTGGTAAACAGCATGCAAGGACGGATAAGGAGGGAAGGGAAGGCACATGTTAGCTGCTGCACCAACGAATTCATTTTAGTGAAACTTGTCATAAGCATAGATTATGTTTTCTTGGATCCACGCAGATATGCTGGCTGGGGCGCTAGCTAGCTACCATATGGGACGAACCCTGTGGATAATCAAAGAGGGAGGGATCGATGTTGGACAAGAAGAAATACTTCCGTGTTGGTGTCAGTCTCGCACAATTTTAGCAAAGAGAAACATGTGCTTGCTGGGCTAATCTCTGCGCATTCTTTCATGTAAAAATGTGCATACATAGATGTGGATGGTTAATCTGTAGAGTCAAAATCAACTAGTCAAATCCAATACATGTCACAGAGCCATGTACAAGAGCTCTAGAGATTATTATTTTTTCCCGCAATTGAAAAAACCCTAACAAAAATGAAAAGACAAACCGAATACTAGAATTTGCACAAATTTACCTCTGGCACCACCGCAGCAGCCTCCAAAGAAAAAAAAAGTTACGTATCACCTTTTCACTTGAGCTCGACACGGCATCATCGTTGCAGCTTTTCAGACCACCAAAGTAGCTTACTAAAGTCAAAGTCATTGCTGTGAAAGAATTTGGCCGGGCAGCACCCCGGACAAGCCATCGAACTATATATCTGGCACCCCCCTCGACTAAAACTTCGGAGGAGGCAATCACACATGTCAACCACAAACCACGAATCCAACACACGATCCACCACCATCTTTCAGATGTCGCCGATGCAGACCACAAATCTGCATCCGCTTCTGAACTACATCCCGAGCTCCGTGATGACGCTAGAGCAAACACCGTGCAACGGCGGAGCCCGAGGACACACGTCCACCACAAGAATGCCGCCGTCCCCACGCCATACTCGCATGAACAGACTGATTTCCAAATCCATTCCCGACCATAGAGCCGGTCGCCTCGTCGGGAAAGGATCTGAAACTTCTTTATTCATGCCGCCATCACCGTCGTCGAAGCCAAGATGTCGAACGACCCAAAACCTAAGCTACTAGGGCCTAAAAGCTAAAGCGACACGATTCACACGTGTGGATTCGACGGTGAAAGAACATGTGCTGCCCCCATGTTTGGTTTTGGTAATTGATGACAATCTCTATGGACTAATGGTTGCCTTGAGTTATATTTGAAGGGTTTGTCCATAGGCATTGCTTGAAGACCATTTGTTGGTTTCAAGGTTATTAGAAGAAGAATGTGTGTTGACCAAGGTGCTATTCAAGGATTTATCCAAAGATTGGTCATGCGAGTGTTGAGCCTATTGCAAGCATGTCTTGAAGAAGAAGTTTGTGTGAACATTCATGTTTACCTTCAAGACATCATCCTAATGAAGAGAGTTGGAAAGATTCAAGGTTGATCAAGACTAAATATGAAGAGTGATTCAAGTTGATCAACACACAAAGCGTAGAAGATGTACGAGTAGGATCAAGTGATCTCACGGTATGGTAAGCATTGTCCATTACGCTTTGTGTACTAACCCATGTTCTATGCGAGAGTTCTATGTGGGGTTAGGTATGTTTCCATGGGCTTGCGTCAAGAGGAAGATCTCATTCAACCCATGGAGGATGACATCAAGTGGTGATCGTCATCAAGATTGCGGTGTGCAAGTTCAAGTGGAGCATCACGAAGAGATCACTGCTTGAAGCTTGCCGTTCATTGTGGTGACAATGGACTTGTGAAGATGTGCCGAAGAGTGGCTCACCCATAGTGGAGTATGGGGGAGCAATCAACTAGTCCTCATCGAGCCGGCGCAATCAAGAAAGGTGGTCCAACTTGAGAAGGTCAAGATCGTCATCATCTAGCTCAAGTGGACTGTGCGCAAGGCAAAGGTTTGCCCTTGATAGGTTTTCTATTTTACCGGTCTCATGGTAGTAGTTGGGAGACCGGGTTATAGGATCGATAGCCGTACTATCAAGGGGTGCTCTCAAGTGAGTAGCTTTATCGTATCTTCGTAGAAAGCTCAAACCATTGCATCCTTGCATCATCTTTCTTGGTTCGTGTTTGGTGTTTCTCTTTGTGAGTCTTTGAGCTTTTTGGTCATCTTCATGACAAGCTCGAGGTCATCGAAAACGGAGTTCATCTATGCATCTTCTATGATGTTTTCGATGTTGGAGTTTATGCCGGTTCTTCATTCATAGAGGTTTCTCATCTCTATATGTTAGGCATATCTCCCCTGTCACTTCTTATTATAACCAGTCGCTGTTGGATAGTATTTGTCGTCATCTATCCAACAAGCTTGAGTTTGCTCAATTCGGAGCTCATTTGCAGAAGTTGTGGCAGTTCAGGCTTTATTGTATTCTCTGTTGCTCTCTGTGCGGTAGTACCGCTCTGATCAGCAGTAGTACCGCTTGTGCGGTAGTACCGCTCTCCAGCGCGGTAGTACCACTGGCTTGCGAGCTTTCCCGGCAAGTCCTTGCCGGGAGCGGGTCTTGCCGGGACCGCAGCTTCTCTGGGCAGTTTTCCTGTCACCCAAGCGGTAGTACCGCTCGGTACCACGGTAGTACCGCTTATGCGGTAGTACCGCTGTGGTCTACCGCAGCGTGTACCGCTTGGGGGTATTTCTTCTGGTATCGTTTTCTGTTAAACGGTAGTAGTGCGGCAGTAGTGCGGTTGTACCGCTCAGGGCGGTAGTACCGCTCTGCTAGGCGGTAGTACCGCTTGGTGCGGTACTTCCGCCCTCCACTACCGCTGCTACTACCGCTTGTTTTTTTTCGCAGAGTGTGCAAGCTTCTGTTGCTCTTTTCGCTTTAGCGGTAGTACCGCTTGGTTGGAGCGGTAGTACCGCTAAGTGCTGCACTACCGCTCCAGTTCCGTGTTCTCGCCTGCTGTTTTTTGAATTACTACCGCCCGAGCGGTAGTACCGCTCTGCGGAGCGGTAGTACCGCTCTGTGCGGGCTGAGACAGGTAACGGTTGGATTTGGGGGCTCCTTTAAAAGGGGGTCTTCTTCCCCCTTGCCCCCAACGGTTCTTTTATCCCCTTGCAGCTCTCTCTCCTCCATTGTTGACCTTCTAGAGCTTTGCTATCTCTCCATCCCTCCAATGATTCTTGCTCCTTCTTGAGGGAATAGAGAGAGGAGATCTAGATCCATCTTTCCACCAATCACTTTCTCCTCTATGTGAGGGAAACCTTGTGGATCTAGATCTTGGAGTTCTTGGTGTTCTCCTTATTCTTCCTCTCACTTTCCTCCATAGCTTTTGTTGCTTTGGTGGGATTTGAGGGAGAGGGACTTGTGCACTTGGTGTGTTCTTGCCATTGCATTAGTTGCATCGGTTTGAGTTCTCCACGGTGATACGTGGAAGTTAGTAGTTGAGAAGCTTATTACTCTTGGGTGTTTGAGCACCCTAGAGCTTGTTCCTCTTGGGTGCCTTGGCGCCCTAGACGGCTTGGTGGTGCCTCGGAGCTCAATCATTGTGGTGTAAAGCTCCGGGCAAGCTTCGGGGTCTCCAATTAAGTTGTGGAGATTGCCCCGGGCAATTTGTACGGGTACGGTGACCGCCCCCAAGGGTTGCCAACTGTAAAGGTTCGGTTACCACCTTCTAAGGCACCGCTTAGTGGAATCACGGCACCTTGCATTGTGCGAGGGCGTGAGGAGAATACGGTGGCCCTAGTGGCATTGTTGGGGAGCATTGTGCCTCCACACCGCTCCAAACGGAGATTAGCATCCGCAAGGGTGTGAACTTCGGGATACATCGTCGTCTCCGCGTGCCTCGGTTATCTCTTACCCGAGCCCTTTATTTATGTACTTTTACTTTGTGATAGCTATATTGTTTCTTGTTATATATCTTGCTATCACTTAGTTGTTTATCGTGCTTAGCATAAGTTGTTGGTGCACATAGGTGAGCCTAGTCGATTTAGGTTTTGTGCTTGACAAATTAACCGATAGGTTTATTCCGCATTTGTTCAAGCCTAAACCGTAATTATTTTAAAGCGCCTATTCACCCCCCCTCTAGGCGACATCCACGATCTTTCAGACGGCCCCCTCACCACCGACGACCAAGAAGTCATCGGCGGAAGGTAGCCGCCGCAAGGCTGGAGTCGCTTGGCCGAGATCGCTTTCTTTTCTTCCTCGGGAAGAAAGAAACTACGTGAGCCACGGAGCGTAACTAATCATCTTTATATTATGAAGCATCGAGAAAAGAAGAAGGTATGTTCTGTGGATTACAGCCCATCAATAAATACGACACTAAAAGGCGAGAACAGACAAATAAATTACAAGCTTGCGTAAATGTCCATCTAGGCTTTAATTTTTGGGTGGCATTTTAGACCATCTAGGCGAGTGTGATGAAAGAAAGGACCACGTCTGAGTGGAATTGGCAAAAAGACCACCTGCCACGTGGCGGCAAGTGCGACAAAGTGACATGTGGCGCTTGTAGGTGGTCTAAAATGCCAAAAGTTCTCTAGATTTAGGGCTCACGTAAAAGGAGGGTGAGGAAACAAAACCAGTGCAAGCTAGATCCCCATAGCTAGTCCAGCATCGAAGCTTGCAACATTGCTCATTCGCTTAATCAAAGGAAGCCGCCAAGTGGAGCACACAGAGATCAGATGACAAACATGTAATATACCACAAGCTACCACCCTGCCCCCCCCCCCCCCCTCGTGTCTCCGCGGTCGAACCTGTCGGAGTTGGAAGGGGGAGGTAGGCCTAGTGCAGAGAGAATAGAAAATACTGGAGGAATTAAAGCATAACAATATCGATCTTACTCATCGAGATTTTTAACAATACTTTTTTATTTTTTTTGAACACAGTAAATGCACAAAATGCTCATAGATACGCACATACACTCACCCATGGATGCACGCACGCAAACCCTACCCCTATGAGCACCTCCGAGAGACTAAGCTGGCACATCATCTAGAGATTGACGAAGTTGACGGAAACGCTTTCCTAGTCGTTGGAAACGTCTACTCCCACTGAACACACATCTTTAAAAGGTCTGGAATAAATCCAGAAAAATGCGAGCACCAGTGTCAAGCTCAGGACTTAAACCCTAATTGGCTGGGGATACCGCTGTGCTCCTGATAATCATCCAACCCGTTGCTCGCTTCTACTGTACAATTATTAAATTATAAATTATATATAATTTTTCGCAGCGTAGCGATTTGCAACGGCCTCGTCTCGGTCCCGTGAGCTGTCGAGTCCTGGGAGAAGCCTTTGGTTTCTCAACCCAACCCACCGTTCGCGTGCTGATTGGAGACTCGTGCAGTGCAGGAGCCATCGGACAGCTACGAGGAGGAGAAAAAGGGCGCGGCGCGGGCCCCACCGCAGCCGGAACCAGCCGCGCTGGGGGCAGCCGCGTCTTTTCGTGTACGCATATACGGGCCCCCGTGGGCCGTACGCGGGGCGCGTATTTATACGGCGACCTCGACCCGTGAGCGCTAACGGCTCTGCTTCCTCCCGTCGTGGCCGCCTCGCCCTCGCAAACAGAGAGAAGAGAAGAGAAGAGAGAGGAAAAAACTCTTCTGCCCCCGACTCTCTCTCCCTCCCTCTTTTCTCTCTCCTTCTCGTGGTGTGTGAGGTGGCGAGGTAGAGGAAGCAGCGGAGACCGCACGAATCCCCCCACCACCCTCGCGCCCCTTCCCGTCCCCTCCCCTCCCCCGTGCTACCACCAACCTCGCCTCTCCCGGCGCGGCGACAGGAGCGGAGCGCCGCCGGAGCCGGCGGCGGGTCTGGGCCCGGGCTCGTCCGTCCCGCGGAGGCAGCAGCGCGCGCGCGGTGAGTCCCCCCTCCTCCTCCTCCTCCCACGGCGATCTGGGATTCGTTCGTTCGGGATTCCGTTGCGGGGTTTCCGGGCTCCGCATTTTGGCCCCGCGCGGCTCCCCTGGCAGATCTGGCGGGCCGCATCGCTGTCCGCCCCCGGCGACGCGGGGATTTTTTTTTTCTCCCGATGCGACAACGCGGTTTTGGCCCGTTTTGCCTCGGTTTCTGGGATAGGCTTCCTGCGGGCTGCGTTGGATTTGGGGGCAATGTAGTATTGTTTTCTTGCAGAGGCGGAGGACGAAAAAAAATTAAGGTGTGGCGAAATCTTAAGTAATTTTTTTATGCAAACCAAAAGAGTGAATACACACTAAAAAGTAACAATTCATAAGAAGACCAAATACGATGAAAATGTAGACATACGATCAAGTCATGAAGCATCTTTCATCTCTATTTGGTTGGAAATTGTGATTAGTTGGTCGACTTGAACCTATTCGTAGATAAGCAAATCTAACATCATCTTTAATGTTGGGGGCAAATCTATCAAGTGAAATGCGAAGTCATGGATCACCATTTATGTAATCTGCACTAAAAACAGTTATACCTTCAACTCCATGAGCCTCAACATTCTCTTTCACTATAGCCTCAACGGAATTTGTAGTTTGTTCTTCCACTTGTTCCGTTGGCACAAAATTTCCATGCTCTATTTTCATGGAATTCACTTGATCATGATGAATGGAATGTGCCGAAATATTGACACTTCCGCGGGCTGCTGCTGGTTGCTGCCTGCCGGTCGACCAAAAGGACCAAAGCTCGTCGCCTCGCTGTGCCGTCGCTCACTGCCGCACGCTAGCCGCACTGCTCTGCTCAGCCGCCCCTCGCTGGGCACCCAGCGCCAGAGTGCCTGGAGGTCGGTGCCCCGAACGGCCGGACTAGTCGATTCTCGTGGAGGTCGATGTCTAGGCCCCAGCCACCGGCTTGCTCGACGACTCCGTCGTCCGCCGCTCTGCGTCCTCTTGTCCGCGACTCCGTGTTCGGCCTCCGGCGTCCTTCTGGCCAGCCGCCGCCGCGGCGTTAGGTTTGGCGAGTGCTTTGCGTCTCGTTGTACGGCTGTAGTCTGGTCTCGGTGCGTGCGTCCTCTGCGTGCTAGCGTGGGTGGTTGGCTCAACTTGTGTACCTGGCCGGTTGGCCCAATTAAACTAAACCATCAATTTGGCTAGCTAGCTTTCCCAGCGAGATGTATACGGTACAGAGTATACCTATAAAAAAATTTGTGCATTCAATCAAGGTATGGCAGCTGCCATACCTTGCCCACCGGGGCGCTCCGCCACTGTTTTCTAGATTTGTTTTGTGTGTAACGAACGGATGGATAGGGCTCGAGCGGTCGACAAGTTCCGGCCCTGGGACGATTCCCCCGTTGCGCTCCAAGGAGAAGAGGGCATTTATGGTGCGATTATGCTATGGTTAATTTAGTTGCAAACATGCCCCAAACAACAATGGATGTTTGGATGTGTTTTTGGATTCCTGCCCGATGAACAACAAATCGTAGCGTTTTCCATGAACACATCCAGATGTCAACAACGACTCTGGTCGTCTCCGAGGTCTGGTCCTTGGAGGTTTGGGAATTGCTTCGAATGGGGCAAAATTGCATATCCTTTTCCCCAAATGAGGAGCGGCGGGATCCGGTGGCTCATATCTCAAATTTACATGAGACTTTTCTTGTTATTCGTGAACGTTGTGTTGTGTTACATTTTAATTCTCCCTTGTTCTCCTACATGAGGGAAATTAGACGCAGCTGTTGTGGGTGTGTGTGTATATCCTGTTGCTCATCCTTCCATTCATTCTTCCTTCAGGTTGGAGCTTAATCTTGGATTGTGAACAAGGCACGGCTGTGCTATGGCGGGGTCTGTTGCCGCCTCGGGGTTCTTCCCCACGCCGGGGTCTTCCCCGGCTGCGTTGGCTAGAGGCTCCAAGAACATGTCTGGTGAATTACCTGAGACTTTGAGTGTCCGTGGGATGGTTGCAAAGCCTAACACGCCTCCCGCGTCCATGCAAGTCAAGGCTCGGGCCCAAGCACTTCCCAAGGTTAATGGCTCTAAGGTTAACCCCAAGACTACAGGCTCAGACAAGGAGGATACAGTGCCTTACACTTCCTCAAAGACGTTCTATAACCAACTGCCAGACTGGAGCATGCTCCTTGCAGCTGTCACGACCATCTTCCTCGCCGCAGAGAAGCAGTGGACAATGCTTGATTGGAAGCCCAAGAGACCTGACATGCTTGCTGACACATTTGGCTTTGGTAGAATAATCCAGGATGGGCTGGTGTTTAGGCAGAACTTCTTGATTAGGTCCTATGAGATTGGTGCTGATCGTACAGCTTCTATAGAGACATTAATGAATCATTTACAGGTGAGACAATGACAGGATGCATCTCTCATTTCTATTCCTTGCATTTTTCTCGCTTCATTATTGATGTGATTAGTTTATATCAGGCTTACAACAATTCAAATTTTGGCAGGAAACCGCTCTTAACCATGTGAAGACCGCTGGTCTCCTTGGAGATGGTTTTGGCGCTACGCCGGAGATGAGTAAACGGAACTTGATCTGGGTCGTCAGCAAAATTCAGCTTCTTGTAGAGCATTATCCCTCCTGGTACTTTTCTACAAGCCATAATAGTTGATGCCATTTTCCTGGCAAACCCCTTCTTTTTCTTCACTTTCAGTCCAATTCATAATTTGAACTACTACTCTGCGTTTTTAATGGATATACTCCCTTTTATTGGAGAGAGGTGTTTTTTTGTCATGTTTTTAACACACAATTTGAAGTCATGCTCGCATATTGCATCATTATTTGTTCTTAATTCCAGAATGTAGTGATATTTAGCTAAACTGGAGCAGTCTTATTCTATTCCTATTTAGCATATCGTAACATTTGGAAGATTGCCTTTTGAGTTTGTCGATGTGAACTTTTGTTGGCTGTCATATTAACCGTGAAAAGTTCATATAACTAATCTGGCCTTACGGCATACACGAGAAGTCCATAGTTGAGTACAAGCGCTATATATTTGGAGAGATAATGCACACGGTTCTCTCTGCCCATATTTAATACAAGCAACAGCAAAGTTGACACCTGAGGACCGAGTTATGCTGAATTTTTTATCTTTTTATTTATCACATTGGCGGCTAAAAGAAGATGATTCATGGAGTAGTAATACAGGCTAAGAAATTGGCATTTATCTATGCTGTGCAAAGAATCCCCCCCCCCGCCACACACACATGCGCGCGCTTTTCTGATTTTTGTTCTACATAGGTGCATTAGATTATTGGCTTAGCTCTTGGTAGAATTAGATCAGAAGGTTGCCTTTATTGCTGGATTAAATGACTTGTTCGTACGTAGTAAGTGCTGTGGGCAACTCCTGATCTAGATCGGCATAATTTTTTCTAAACAAAACTTCTATTAGTCTTGAGTACGTGATACTATTTGTTGAGTTGATAAGAGGTTGAATATTAAGTTTGAAGAAAAGGAAAAGCAATTTCAGTTTGTAGTTTTTCTAGCTGTGTAGCTGTACTTGCTTCTTTATAGGCTAAAAAATGACCCAAGTAATAATTTGCATGTGCTAAATTTTAGGGAAGATATGGTTCAAGTTGACACCTGGGTAGCTTCTGCTGGAAAAAATGGAATGCGTCGAGATTGGCATATCCGTGACTACAATTCGGGAAGAACAATCTTGAAAGCAACAAGGTTTGGATTCTATGCATTTCTCATTTTGATTCAATGCTGTTTGTATCATCTTTTTCGTCCGTTAATTGTGCTTCCTATTTGACACGTGTTTGCAGTGTTTGGGTTATGATGAATAAGACCACTAGAAGACTTTCAAAAATGCCAGATGAAGTTAGAGGTGAAATAGGCCCACACTTCAACGACCGTTCCGCCATAACAGAGGAGCAGGGTGAAAAGTTGGCTACGCCAAGGAACAAAGTTGTGGACCCTGCCACCAAACAGTTCATAAGGAAGGGGCTTACTGTAAGTCAGTTACATCTTAATTACCATCACTCAGTTTGGTGTTTCTGTGTCATCCATAATATTTCTATTTCTTATGGGAACTGCTTCATCCTCAACAGCCCAAGTGGGGTGACCTTGACGTGAACCAACATGTGAACAATGTGAAGTATATTGGGTGGATCCTTGAGGTAATTTATTTTCCCTATTCTCTGGTGTTTGGCCAAAATGTTCTGGCTACTTTTCTGCCTCATACATGAACTCTGCTGGTACCACCAGAAGTTTCATGCATCTATTATTGTGGAGCATCAGGTCTGGTGTTTCATAAAGTAGACATGATTATTCTCATTCCCAATCATCATCATAAGACTGCTTAAGATTACTGAGCTTTATTTATTCCCTTTTCAGAGTGCTCCGATTTCAATACTGGAAAAGCATGAGCTTGCAAGCATGACACTGGATTACAGGAAGGAGTGTTGCCGTGACAGTGTGCTGCAGTCGCTTACCAACGTTTCGGGTGAATGCGTGGATGGCAGCCCAGACTCTGCCATCCAGTGCGACCATCTGCTCCAGCTGGAGTCTGGAGCTGATGTGGTCAAGGCTCATACAACTTGGCGGCCAAAGCGAGCACATGGCGAAGGAAACATGGGGTTGTTCCCAGTTGAGAGTGCATAATCGCGTCAAAAGTTAAATACGGCAAGCATGGGTTGTTATGAGATGCAAATTCTAATCTTGCCGGGGGATAAATGGTTGATTGAAGGAATTATTTTGTGCCGGGGATAAGCCAAGCCCGCATAGCCCAGCCTGCATCTTATGCTACACACACATTCTGATTGAGAGGTAGAGCTTGCCAAACTGTTTTGGGAGGAATTGCTTGGATTTGACAGGCTTGGGAGGAATGAGGAACTTGACTGGTGGTATTGAAGTAATTTGGAGGACAGAGAATGGTGGAATTTGGATTATGGGACAAGGCAGGGTGGGCTTGTGTGTGGTGATAGTGATTTGAGCTGATTGGTGAAGAAGACGAAGAATGTTGCGGCGGCTGGGATTGTTTGTGTTTTTGACATGTGTTTGGATGCGGAGCGAAATGGATAAATAATTTGTGTGCTAATTTAGCCCAGATGTGTGTGTGGAGGCGAAATCCTATCCCTTGTAACAGCCTGATGATTTGTACATTCCTACCTAGTACCCCCTCTTCTCTCTCTCTTGTTGGTTGAATCGAATCGCAGCTCTCCCGCGTTTCCTAACCTGGAAACACATGCGTTACTGGTGTCATGTGCTAACCCCCCATGCTTGATAGTTCTGTCTCCCAGATGATTTTACTCTGCGCTTTTACTGTGCTCCTTATCTTGTGCCAGATGATTTCACATTGACCCTCGTTGGTCGTTGCTCCGAGGAGACGGGCTCTTTCTTGTGGAGCTGGTGATGAAGGTGTCTCAAGTGTGCATCTGGCGCTGTGAATTACCCGAAGATTCGCTGTGGCCTGGCCCTGGCTGGCGTTAGGTTAGGTTGCGATGCTGACTTGATTGGCGAACAAGATGGAGACGTTAAGAAAAAAAAAACAGAAAAGAAAAAAACAGAAGTTCCCATGTGCAACGCAGCTCTCATGAGTGGTTGTTTGTAACACGCAGGATCGACGTGGGACTTGATGCAGCGGCAGTTGGTACGTACGTGGATTCCTTTACCGGCCGTGAACAATCGCGTGCCGCAGCACGCGTTTGGCCTGATTCGTACGTACGTACTCGGATGTGTTGATGCGGAATCATCACCAGCAAAAGCAAACGCAAGATGGATGGATGAAGAAAGGAAAGGAACGAGACATGCCTGCCTCGCAGCACGTCGGTCGGGCGTACACGACGGATGCATTGCCTTGCCAGCCCAGCCGCCGGTGGAAGGGACCTCCATGATTTGATGATGGAGCCGGAGCCCCCCCGTACTGGGACGGCCGAGGAGTTTATGATGGAGTCGATGGCGATGCGGGAGGGTTTATGAGTCACCAGTGTCTAGTCCAGCGACCGACCGGCATGGGGATGCACAGTGGAGTGGAGGGCATCAATTCATCATTCAAGAATCAAGGAAGGATGCCCCAGGCCGGCCATCATCTGCTGGAACTGGAAGCCTCGTACGATCGCATCGGGCTGGCCGTCCTCCTCTCCATCTCCGTCGTGTCCTCTCCATGGTTTTGTAGCTGTTGGGGCGGGTGGTGGCATGGCAGGATCGGCGGCAGCTGCTGGGCTGGTTTCGGGGTGGGGGTGGGGGTGGGGGTGGCGGTACCTGCCTTCAATTTTTGATCCACTGTGCGCCGTACGTGCCTGTCTCTCCCTCCCTCTCCACGCTGGTATGTGCACATGGCATCCACGCACGCACGCACCTACAGTTCGTCGCGGTACGTGCCGTCGGCCACAGTGTCTCCTGCTCTGCTCCCCCTCCATGCATCGTCATCAAGGCACCAGCAGTCCAGCAACCACAGTACCAGCACCAGCACGGATAGGGATTCCCCCACCTGCCATGGCCAAGGCAGGGAAGGTCAGTCAGTAAGAGCAACTTCAACACGCAGACCCATTTCGTCCGCGCGTGTCCGTTTGGATCAAAACGGACACAAAAGTCGGCCCAACGCGCCGACCTAAACGGACGTGCGTCCGCTTTTCGTCCGCCTGCCGACCCATTTCCGGCCCAAATTTGGGCCTCATTTGCGTCGGCGCGGACACGAAACGGACGCGCGCGACGCCCGCATACTCCTCCCCCTAGCCCGCATGTCGGTGGTACACAGTCCATTCTCTTCCTCCCATCGACGGCAAGCCCCTGCCGCCCCACCCCCTCGCCGCCACCGACCAGTTCTGGTGCCCTCGCCAGCAGCCAGCGCCCACATACCTCCCCCGCAGCACGACACCTTCCCACGTCGCCGCCACCACCGACTCGTCGCCGGGCCACCGTAGCTTCCCACCCCAGAGGCCGGCGTGAGCACCACCTCGGCCCCAACCGCGACCCCGGCCAGCTCCTTCGACAATGCCGACACGCTCGTCGCCATTCAGAGTTCAACTCCTAGACTTGATATTGATATTCATATTTTTCTGGATTTATTTCAGGCCAACGATGTGTGTTTAATGGGAGGAGACGTTCCCGTTGACTATGAAGACGTCTATAGCGACTTCGTCAATCTCAAGATGATGTGCCGACGCACTCTCTCGGAGGTGCTCATAGGGATAGCGTGTGCGTACGTGCGTTCATAGGGGTGCGTGTATGTGCGTATATATATGAGCGTCTGCGTATGTGCTGTGTTAAAAAAACATCCAAATCGAGCATCACGAACGGATTAAAAGGGGTATTTCAGTCATTCAAAAGGCTCTCAAAGGCACCTTTCTTGGTTTGCGATTTTTTTTTTCTGGACCACCTAAAGGACGGAGAGAGTACCAACAAACATTGGCTGCATGTGTTGTGTACTAGCGCAGAGATCGGAAGTTGTTTAGTGGACTGTCGATCAGACCAGGCACCTACGCTTGGCGCTTTTGACTAAGCTCACATCTCAAAAAAAAAAAAAAAACCCTACTACGTGCTAAGCTCACATCTCAATAAAAAAAACTAATACTAATCTCACACCAAGGGCCTCGAAAGGTAAAAATAAGCCGGACCAGAGTTGTAAATTTTCAAACGGGGTTGGCTGGTCTCCTTCCTTCGGCAGCATAGCTCACTGCTCTCCCTCTCCCCTACTCCCAGTCACAGTCCCATCCCACCCTTCACCATCCTGCTCGCTCGCTTCCGTTCGTCAGTCGTCACCGCCTCACCGGGTTTTTGCATCTAGGAATTGTATGCCATTCTGCTCCCGAGGTATGTACTAACGTACAGCGTTCTCGTATTTGACTTTTGCACCAAGAAGAAGAAGAGAGAGCCAAAGGCGGAGGCTGCCGTCTCCACCTTGTCTCTTGTGCACATCCTGAATCTGAGTTCTAACTGCATCTCCAACATTCTATGTCAGATCTCAGCATCCCGGCCGTACTCTTGCACGTCGCAACAGGGACAAGAAAGAGCCCATCGTTGAAATAGAAACGGTCTGCTGCTATCATGAGTTCATGTAAGTCGGATTATTGTTTACTTTCATTTTATGGATTTATTATATCTAGAAGAAGAAGATGCTATTCTTGGAAAATTAGATCCTACTCCATACACTGTAATGGAATGCACATTAATTAATTTATTAAATTCAGTGAAGGAGTTCATTGTTAGAGGAGGAGGAGTGGTGCCGCACCTGTGGAACCAATGGGCAGTCCAAATACTGCTCTTGGCCAGCTTCTCGTTGCAAGTTTTTCTATTCCTCTTCGGTGGCACCCGTCGGCGCGGCACCTCCGCCCTGCTGAGGGTCCTCCTCTGGCTGGCGTACCTGACGGCCGACACTGCTGCAACATATACCCTCGGCCACCTGGCCATCAACAGCGGCTCACATTTGCACCAGCTTGTGGCGTTCTGGGCGCCTTTCCTGCTGCTGCACCTAGGTGGCCAGGACACCATCACCGCGTACGCCTTAGAGGACAACCGGCTCTGGCTGCGCCACCTGCAAACTCTTGTGGTGCAGTTCCTTGGAGTTGCTTATGTCCTCTATAGGTATTTATCTGGCAGCCAGGGGTTGATCTCTGCGGGCATTTTGATGTTCATCGTTGGCGCTGTCAAGTATGGGGAGAGGATATGGGCACTCAAGTGCGCCAACAACGATGGCATCGACTGTCTCACGGACAAGTACGACGACGAGGTGTTTAATAGTGCTGCATCTTTGGACGTGAAGCGCAACTTGGAGGGGTTTGGAATGGATGAGGAGGAGGTAGTTATGCACGGAGCTCACGTCTTGCTTAGCATATGCGTGTCCCAGTTCCACGACTGTACCTTGAAGAAGACACCATTGTACCAATATAAAACCTTGGAGTATTTGGTTGTCAGCAAGAAGATGTACAGGGTGATTGAGATGGAGCTCTCCCTGATGTACGACCTAATGTACACCAAGACGGTGGTGATTCACACTTGGTACGGACAGTGCACCCGCCTCCTCTCGCTGTTGGCTATCACCTACACACTCTTGCAATTTTGGTTCTTCATCAATAAGGATGGTTACGGCAGAGTTGACGTGGATATCACTTACATCTTGGTGGCTGGGGCTTTTCTCCTGGAGATGTTATCATGGATCATGGCAATAGGGTCTACCTGGACACGCCATTTGCTGTACCTCAAGGGATGGAACCGGCTTTACCGTGTAACAGTGTGTCTTCGCCGGTTTGTCAAGGCATTAAGCTGGAGAAGGTGGTCGGACAATGTTGGACAATTCAACATGTTTAATTATGCAAGAAAACATGCATTGACAGACATGGACATGATTACTCAAAAAAAAACAAACATGGACAGATACAAGTTAAAGGACTTGCCTCCTGCCATTCTGATTTCAGCACACATGAAGGAGTTGGTGCTGAATGAGATTACCAAGATTGTGGAAAGGCATGGTGGTGACGCGCAGCGTGTGTATTCCTTGAACCAGAAGGTGGAGGACCATGAGCTCCCTGTGCTTGACTGTGATTTTGACACGAGAATCATCATTTGGCACATTGCCACTCATGCTATCCTTCTTTGGATGGGCGAGAGGCAGCGAAACGATGGCAACTGCCGGGAGGCAATCAAGATGCTGTCGGATTACATGGTGTTTCTCCTCGTGAAGCATCCCGAAATGTTGGCCGCCCATACGAGCCGCCAGTTGTGCCGGGAAGCTTTGGAGCTGCTCCAATTTGTTGATACAAAACAACTCGCCGAGCACCTAGTCCGGGCTGAAGCCAATCCACCGACTCAGCAGGGCCAGCGGCGGCCAAGTAAAACTGGTGAGAACCCTTGCGAGAGGGCAATGGAACTGGCCAGGAGTCTGTTGGGTAACGGATGGGGGAGGGCCCAGTTGTTGAAGGTGATGTTTGGGGCTTGGGTGGTGATGCTGTGCTACGCAGGCAGTCACTGCAGCAGGGATTCCCATGCTAGGAGGCTGAGCAGCGGCGGCGAGCTTCTCACCGTCGTGTGGCAGCTGGCACGGCACCTCTCCCATTATGAGAGCGAGAAGCGCGAACAAGGTACGTACGGAGAGCATTGCTTTGATTTTCATGCATGCTTAGGTCCAACATTTAACGTGGAACCGTGATCACGCTCCTAGTATTTCTGAAATAGTACATGTTGCTTTTACATGTTGTAGAAAAAGCCTAGATGTACATAATCGATCACGCCATGTAAAAAATTTCTGTGCTAAAACATGCAGACATGTCACATGTGCCCTGAGCATTATACTTTATTTCTCAAAAACTTGTTAATTGCTTTAAGATTTGGAGTTAGTTGGCTTTGTTCGAATTAGGTTATGTATCAATCGTTCGACATATATACTCAAATGTGCATTACACGTTTCATGTGCTAAAATGTAAAGAGGTCTGAGCTGTACCAAAATTACGAAAACCAGATATCAGTGTGAGGGGAAGGTAACAAGGGTTATGGAGGTAGAACATGGGATTGAGGAACATGCCCAATCATCCGTGTGGGAGTACAAAGTCATTTATTCGTCTAACTCTTTTCTTGCCGTTTTAATTTGCTAAATGTGTCCATGCGTGTGGCTGAATGTACAAGTTTTGTAGTACTAAATCAGGGACAAGTAATATGGGACGAAGGGAGTAGCTATTTGATACGTAGTTGGCTAGAAATGTTTGCAGAGGAACACAGAAAGTTGATGGGTTGAATTGCAGCAGCGTTATACGCCACTACGTTCTATTTGTAAGACCAGAAATTCAGCATTCCTAATCAAAGTCTAACCAATCAGATTAAGAATGCTGAATTTCACTACGCTAAGGATTAGAATTTGAGTGGCAATCTTGCTATATATGTTCACGGATGGATATTTTTTATGTCTCATGCAGCTCGGAAAGCAGCTGGTACAGAGAAGTGGCAAGAGGAAGATAGAAAGCACAGCTTGCGGATGTCAATGACCGGCAAAAGTCACATCTTGCGGATACAAGAAGACACTGACTCCCAGATCAACCAAGACGCTGGGGAGGGCACAAGCAACGCAGCTCCTGACACCTGAGCGGTGTTTGTAATCTTCCATACACATTTGCATTATGCCTGTAAGGATTTGAGTAGGTCGGTAGGGCGGCTTATGTTCATGGCAGTTTTTTTTGCCCCACAGGGTCTACTCGATGCGAGTAAATGCTGTTGAACTTGTAATTCCTATTCCCGGTTTAGTAGCTAGCTTAGTTTTGTTTTCTGTTAGCAAATAAACGGCCATGTCACGTGTGCATGTACACAATGAGGCCGATCGTAGTTTCTGTTAGTGGTTAGCTAGCTTGGTGCGGCTGTTAGCTGTGCATGGGATGGCATGCAGCGAAGTGCGCGGCACGCACGCATCACTCACACGATGAGCGTCGTGCTCGCGTGTAGAGTTGATCCTTCCCTTTGTGTCGTGGTTTTGTCGCGACAGTTGTTCTAGAAAAAGGACTTAGAGATGAAGCCATCGCACTAACGTGGAAGCTTAGCGGGGTTGAGCGGGAACGAGAAGACGCCGGGTTACCCAGGTTCGGCCTCTCACGGTGGAGGTAAAAGTCTACGTCCTGTTTGTCTATATTGCTGTGGATCTCGATTACAAGGATGCGGATTTCGCTAACCTAGCTCTCGAATAGATTGCAACTTAGTCTTTTTCGTATAGGTGCTCCCCTTTATATATGCAGGCGGAACCCTAGATTACATGAGAGTCCGGGTCGTTCTTTGACCCGCCTTCTACTCTTTCCTACTTGTTCTCCAAGTCGGTCTTCTTGCCATCTATCTTGTCGTGAGCCGGCCCACCGCTTAAGCCGGCCTATCCTTGCCAGGCCTCGTTAAACCGGCCCACACAGAGTCGTCAGCCCTGCGGTGAGTTGACCCGCTAAGCTCGCATTATGGCCGGGTTAACACTCTGCCGGGTCACCATGCTGGTGAACATCCCCAACATTAGCCCTCAGTTTGACTTGAATTTATTCACGTTAAACTTCAACCTGAAAAAGCAAAACATCAGTAATACTCTCTAAGCCGCCCTTTTAGAACACCGTCCTAGGCCAGCTCAATTGGCCGGGTTAAATGGATCGGCGAGTCTCCTCTTCAGGTTCAGACTTAGACATTTTCAGCTCCTTTTCCTTCATGACGTCACGATCCACTTCCGCAAAATCTGGGATGACATCACCTCGAATCCTTGAGTGGGTATGTATCGTCTTGTCAGGCGCGAGAATTGAGGAACCCGCAGCCGAAAATTACTGCGCCGCCTCGGGCTCCGCACTCGCCTTCCTAATTTTTTACTACGCCTATAAAGAGGCCAGCTCATCCCCACTATCGCCTTTTACCCTTAGCTCTTCTTCCTCCTCGCGCCCGCTCTTTGTCAGAGCCGAATCGCCGCGGCCCTCAAGCCCTCGGACGACCTCGACCGCGCCTTCTCCGACGCCCCATCGTCGCCGGAGCTCATCAACAACACCGCTGCTGCATTCGCTACAATCGGGTACGTCAAAAACCCTTGCCCTTCTGGATCTATGGCGTCCATTCTTCTGTGTAGTTCATCGGTGTTCTTCATGTTCATCCTTCTCCTCTCGTTTAGTAGATCTAAAATCAGTGAAATGATCCGTGTAGGCATTTTATTTACTGCGGTAGTACCATTTTTCGTATCTAGATCTCTGTACTGGCCTTCACAGACTCGCATTGACCACGGGCCCTAGCCACCATCCATGCTCAGGTCTTTTTAAAATTTCTTTTCCGTAGTTTTTTAGATCCGTAATAGCAACTGCTCTGTTAGATTCCTGTTATAGCTAGCTCAGCACTTAGGAGAAACCCAACTCACCACTGTCTCACCATCACCGGCTCATTATTATGCCGGCTTATCATTGCTTTTGGCGGCTTGCATAAATCCGGGTTGTGACTTTTAACAACCGTGATTGCTTCATTACCTTGCCAGGTTATACCTCATAACCTTAACATACCAGCTTATCATTATTGTCTGTGCAGTTAAAATCCGAAGTCGCCATGGCCCCCAAGACCGACAAATCCTGCAACTGGGTCAGATCGCAGGTCTCAACCCTGATGCTGAACGAGCTCGTGGGACAAGGCCTCTTGCCGGCTCAAACAACAATCAGCTGGCGGGCGCCTGAAGAAGAAAGCACCCCCCAGCCTAGGCAGGACGAAGTGGTGGTCTTCGCAGATCATCTTCATAAGGGATTTCGGCCGCCCGGGTCAAAATTCTTCCGCGACGTCCTTAACTTTTTCAACCTCCGACCGCAGGATCTCGGCCCCAACTCCATCACAAATCTATGCCAATTTCAAGTTTTCTGCGAAATATATCTTCAAACAGCTCCAACTGTCCTCCTTTTCCGAGATTTTTTATATATCAACCATCAGACGGAGTTCACTGACGGCCCCAGCATAGAACTTGGTGGTGTCTCTATTCAAAGGCGAAGAAACACTCCTTTCCCTGAGGCCAAGCTGGCGAGTCATCCCAAGGGCTGGAACAAGACCTGGTTCTACTGTAAAAGCACTGCCCCTCAAAACGAAAACCCCCTGCCGGGTTACAGACTGGACCGGCTTGATGCCACGGTGGCCTTTCCGGGTTGGCCGTCAACAGAGGAACGCAAGCAAATTGCTCCCATCTATTCGAAGATAAGGGCCTTGGTTGCCAATGGCCTCACCGGGGTCGATCTGACCCGGTGTTGGGTAAGCTGGCGAATCCAGCACCTTAGCCAGAGGGGCGACTTAATGTGTAACTATACTGGTGAGCCGGCTGATGTTCAACGCTTCAGACAAGTTAATCTGTCTGCGAGTGACATCAACAAGGTCACCAAGAGGTTGCTAGGAGAGTCCCAAGATAAATGCAACAAAACTGGGCTAGCTCCCTTCTGCTTGACCAACCCGGTTCCTGTAGTAAGTACCTTTACCCTCTTACTTTGTTATTTGACTTGCTTTTTTCATCTCAATCATAATCACCGACACATCTCAAACGCAGGCGGATGACAAGTTTTGGAAAAAGAAGAAGCCTCGACAACCCGCCTCCGCTCCAACGGAGCAACAAGATGAGCCGACTGGTGCTGATGAGCCGGCCGCAGAAGGCGAGGCTGAGGTAGAACTTGACTCACTTGGTCGTCTTTTCATTCAACTTGCTGACGCCCCTTCTCTTCAGGATGAAGCCGAAATTAGCCATACCAACGAGCCGGAGGTAACCTTGATCTCTTCTGATTCTGATTCCCCAATTCCTATTCGGAAGAAAACCCGGCCTGTGATCCGCAAGGTTCGAAGGAAGCCCCGGGTTGCGTTCGTAAGGTCCCTTTTTCCCACGAAGACGCTCATTTGGACCCCAAATTTGTTTTGAAGAAAACTCGTCAAGCCGGAACCTCTAAAAGGAAGACCCGGAGCAGCGAAGGCGAGTTAAGTGGCGGGATTCCATATGAGCCGCCATCCCGTAAAGCGCGAGCTGAGGTGCTTCTTAGCCCAACTCCCTCTTTTCCTCTAGCTGGCCGTTTTAAAGAGCCCTTACATTTAAATGACTCGGCATATCAGACGTCGCACTCCTCGGGCAAGTCAAGCGTGACGCAAGCACCGGCTTTCAACATCAATCCTGGGTAAATAATCACTTACGACCTGTAGCAGCTCTTACTCTTTCACCCTTGCAAATGAATAACTCCCTTGCTCTTTGTACAGCACCAAAGCCATTAAGAAGAAAACAGCCGCCGGGTCGTCTGACCCGGCCATTCAAGCAGGTCTTCAAGCAGAGGAGGCCCCCTTGGCTACTCAGGATGAGCCGGCCTTCCATAACAGCCCGCCGCTTCTGAACACGACAAGCCCGGCTCGCGCCTCCCCTCCAGCTCAGGAGAGGGAAGATGTAATTGCAGATCAAACCGCCCCGCAGCATGAAGCACCGGCTCAAGACGAAGCGCCAGCTCAAGAAGAGGTAGTGGTGACAAATGAGCGTCAGATTGCTGTACCAGAATCCTCCACCGCCCTCACCAAAATCCCGGCCAAGCCTGAGCCGGCCCCGAATTTCTACCTTTGAAGATCAAGACGCTAGTACCCTGCATCGTACTGTGCTGACCCGGCTATCTGAAAGACGGAACACAGAGATTGCCATGATAACATCTTTGAAGCGGAAATACGAGGTAATTTGCGCCCTTTACTTTGTACCATATATATATGTAGCCCCCAAGGGCCGGGTCATTATGCAATAATGACTCGGGACTTCAAAATTAAGCTCGTAAGTGTAACTGCCACTGGCGTCCCAAGGACCGGCTCGTCATTCATGACAAGCGGGTCTTCATAACTTAGGAGGATAGGCCAACTCATGCATTAGCCCCCAAGTGCCATGTAGAGTGCTTGCAGCTGCATGGAACTTGCCGTACTGTATGCTTTAATCTCCAAACATATAACTCCCAAGGGCCAGGTTATGATGGAATGATGACCCGGGACTTAAAGAGTAACCTTGCATGCATAACATCCGAAGCCGGCTTGCCATTTACGTTGGGCGGGTCTCCGTAGCTTGAGCAGAGTAGATCAAACGATGCATTAGCCCCCATGTGTCGGGTCGTCCTATAGGGCGGCTCGGAACAGGCCGATGAAATATAACTGACTCTTGTGCAGGATATGCTAGATCAAGTAGAAACCCAAGCTTCCTTCTTCCTAAAGGAAGCAAGGAAGGAGAAGAAGCTGCACAAAGCCGCCGAGGAATCCGCTGCTGAGGCCAACAAATCGTTGGCTATTGTGCGTGACTCTTTGCAAGAGACAGAAGCCGCAAGTGCCGCCCTAGCCATACGTGCTGAAGAGGCGGAAGCCAAGCTTGAGTCGGTAACCCAGGAGCTGACAACTCTCAAAGGTCAAATTACCGCCATGTGCCGAGCCATCTTCGGTAAGTAAAATTGAGCATAATTCAACTGGACCGGCTTATCATCCGAAGCCGGCTTAACTGATCGTGCATACTTGTTCTTTGCAGGCCGGAAAAATCAAACTCTTGTGCAGCTACCAGTGGTGAAACTGAAGGCGATCTATACCCTGGTAGAACAACTGTACATAGGCGGCTGCCGTTGCATAATGGCCGCCAAAAGCACCAAGGCGCCGCCTCAGCTGATTGCAGATACACTGAGAGAGCTGTCCATCGTGCCCAGGTGGTTCGACGACTGGAAAAGGGCGTGCTGCCGCACGGGGGCTCTGACCGCCCTTACATGGGCCAAGGCATATGTGCCGGAGCTTGACCCGGCTCAGGTGGCGGGCGGGTACCCGGAATTCAATGTAGATGATTCGCCGTTTACCAAGAGGGACTTCCAACGCTGCATCAAGGAAACCCGGGTTGCCGCCACTGAAATCGCAGAAGAGGCTGACCTAACCCGGTACCAGGCGCTGTACTCCAAAGAGAATGAGCGGATAGAACCGCCCAACCATGAGCCGGTGGCCCTAACCCGTATGGGTAAGCCGTCCTTCGCTCCTGAAGTCGACCCTTCCCCCCTGATATCCAACGATGCTCTATTTGAAGCGTTGCGCTCCATTCAGTGGTCGACCGACGACTCAAGCCAAGAAGCAGCAGATGATGATGGCCGCGAAGAGCTGGCACATGGTGCTTCCTCAGGCGCTGGTGTCCGTACTGACCCGGCAGCATAGAGAGCCGGCTTAACCTTACATAGGATAGACTTGTAAATTTTTGCCATGGCCGCCATTGGTGGGCGGCTTGTAATAGGATAGTATAAACATTTGGTGCTTGCCGATGCCAGTGCCATTGCGCACTGAACCTTTTAATTGCCTGTGCTTAACACTTATGAATATCTTGCCTCTTGAGTCCTCTTTGTGCTGCGAGAGCCGGCTTCTGTAATAGAACAGTACTGCTGAAACAACAAAGGGATGTAATGGTTTCTGATGATATCATATGAACGAGCAATCTTTGTCACTATTGCAACGAATCAAGAAAAACTAAAGTAAATGCTATGCACAGATGTATGTATGTATGCAAAAGTGAGTGCAACAATGAACATAATCTTAAGCCAGAACAGGCATGAAATGGCCGGCTTGAGCAGCACAAGCCGTCCGCTGAATTCGGCCTTTAAATGGCTCATGAGGCGCAAGCCGGAACATGCTTTCATGAAGCTGGCACTTTGGCCTATTGGTTTGTCCGCGTTCTCTGAAAGCCGGTTCTCACACAACCAATCGAACGCTTTAACTCTGATGAGTTCAGGGTCACAGAAGTGATTGACTCATCAGACGTGCGCCGGGTCGTTTTTATAGGGAGTAGCATCTTGCTAACAGGCAGGTTTAACCAACGTTGTGGCATCTCGCCGGGTTAAAAGGGATTTGTAAGCTAAACTCCATTTGAGCTGGAAGCCCCCAAGTAACCAAGATCAACAAATAAAGATCCAGTACACAAGTTTTGAGGCAGAACAACACCTTCACACAGTGTTGCTGGTCGTTATTATATTTGATCAAGAACATGTATATACAGGGTAAAAGGTATGTACAAAGATATGACCCAGTCAAAGACTTAGGTGTAGTATGGCCGGAGCTGGGCAATATTCCAGGGCCGGCTTGTTTCTTCTTCAGAAGTGCGTGATTTTTCTGTTTCACGTATATCAACCAGGTAATATGACCCGTTGTTGAGATTCTTGCTGACCACAAAGGGCCCTTCCCAAGGTGGTGAGAGCTTGTGCATGCCTGTCTGGTCTTGTATCAGACGGAGCACTAAGTCACCTTCCTGGAAAGTGCGGCTTCGAACTCTGCGGCTGTGGTAGCGACGTAGGTCTTGCTGATAGATTGCCGATCTGGAAGCGGCGAGGTCGCGTTCTTCTTCCAGAGCATCAAGAGCGTCTTGGCGAGCCAGCTCATTATCGGATTCCACATAAGCCGCCACTCAGGGGGAGTCGTGACGAATATCGCTTGGAAGTACAGCTTCCGCACCATAGACTAGGAAAAATGGCGTATAGCCTGTTGACCTGTTGGGGGTAGTCCGTATGCTCCAAAGTACCGAAGGTAACTCTTCCTCCCAGCAACCCGGCGTGCGCTACAAAGGCACCATGAGCCGGGGCTTGATACTGCGTAGCAATTCCTGATTAGCCCTTTCTGCCTGCCTGTTGGACTGAGGATGCGCCACCGACGCTAGATCAAGCCGGATATGCTCCCGTTGACAGAACTGTTCCATGGCTCCCTTGGACAGGTTGGTCCCATTGTCTGTGATGATGCTATGCGGGTAGCCAAATCGGAATATCAGCTTTTTCAGAAACTTGACAGCTGTAGCCACGTCGCAGTTGCTAACCGGCTCTGCTTCTACCCACTTGGTAAACTTGTCAACAGCCACCAGCAGGTGCGTATGCTTGTTTTTAGAGCATTTGAAGGGTCCCACCATGTCAAGCCCCCAGACCGCGAAAGGCCAAGTAATCGGGATCATCCTCAACTCCTGAGCCGGTACATGGGCTTGTCGAGCATATTTCTGGCAACCATCACACTTACGGACAATGTCCTCTGCGTCAGCATGAGCCGTGAGCCAGTAAAAACCGTGCCGGAAAGCCTTGGCGACCAGTGATCTTGAGCCGGCGTGGTGCCCGCAATCGCCAGAGTGAATCTCATTGAGAATTGCGTGGCCTTCTTCAGGTGAAACACAACGTTGAAAGACACCAGCGACGCTTCGTTTGTGTAACTCGCCATTGACAATAGTCATAGACTTAGATCGTCTGATGATCTGCCGAGCGAGGAGTTCCTCTGTTGGCAGTTCTCCCCGGCTTAAGTAAGCCAATTAGGGGACCGTCCAATCAGGGATACCATGGATAGCAGCCACCAGAGCCGCCTCTGGGTCAGGAATAGCCAAGTCCTCCTCTGTTGGTAATTTGACAGATGGGTTGTGCAAAACGTCCAGGAACACATTGGGTGGCACTGGTTTGCGCTGAGAACCCAAGCGAGAGAGTGCGTCTGCCGCCTCGTTCTGCCAGCGATCAATGTGGTCGACTTGATAACCCTTGAAATGCCCAGCAATATTTGTGACTGCTTGTCGATAAGCCGCCATAAGAGGGTCCTTAGAATCCCATGTACCTGACACTTGCTGAGCCACTAGGTCTGAGTCGCCCAAATATCTAACCCGGCTCAGATTCATCTCCTTGGCCATCCGGAGCCCATGGAGCAATGCCTCGTATTCTGCTGCATTGTTAGTACAGGTGAACATGATCCTCAAAACATAACAGAACTTATCCCCTCGTGGGGAAGTAATCACCACTCCAGCCCCCGAGCCTTCAAGCTGCTGTGAACTGTCAAAGTGGATGGACCAGTTTGTTGTGTCGGGCTTCTCTTCGGGAGCCTGCAACTCTGTCCAATCATTAATGAAATTCACCAACGCCTGAGATTTGATTGCCGTGCGAGGCACATATTTGAGATGATGCGGACCGAGCTCGATAGCCCACTTAGCAACCCGGCCTGTTGCCTCCCGATTCTGTATTATATCCCCGAGAGGTGCTGAACTGACCACCGTGATTGGATGTTCGTGGAAGTAATGTTTCAGCTTGCGGCTAGCCATAAATACTCCGTAGACCAGCTTCTGCCAATGTGGATATCGCTGTTTGGACTCGGCTAACACCTCGCTGACATAATACACAGGGCGCTGGACTGGATATTCCTTGCCATCCTCCTTGCGTTCGACGACAACTGCTACACTTACTGCCCTGTTATTAGTAGCAATATACAACAGCATCGGCTCCTTCTCACGAGGGGCAGCAAGGACTGGCGGCTCAGACAACTGCTTCTTGAGGGCCTCAAAAGCCTGATCTGCCTCTTTACTCCAGACGAAATCATCTGATTTCTTAAGCAACTGATACAACGGAATTGCCTTCTCTCCAAGCCGGCTGATAAACCTGCTCAGCGCTGCAACCCGCCCAGCCAGCCTCTGCACATCATTCAGCTTAGCCGGCTTAGCCAGGGTCGTAATTGCTTTGATTTTTTCTGGGTTTGCCTCAATGCCACGCTCAGAGACAAGAAATCCCAGAAGCTTGCCGGCTGGGACACCAAAGACGCACTTCTCCGGGTTAAGCTTCATCTGGTAGACACGGAGATTGTCAAATGTTTCCCTGAGATCCTCCAACAGAGTTTCCTTCTTCCGAGATTTAACCACAATGTCGTCCACATAAGCATGAACATTTCGCCCGATCTGATTGTGGAAACAACTCTGGACACAACGCTGATAAGTCGCCTGGGCGCTCTTCAGACCAAATGACATGGTTGTATAACAGAAGGCCCCGAAAGGTGTGATGAAAGCTGTTTTTTCCTGGTCCTCCGGCTTCAGTTTGATCTGATGATAGCCAGAGTAAGCATCCAGGAAACATAAACTCTCACACCCAGCTGTGGCATCGATGATCTGGTCAATACGGGGTAAGGCAAAGGGGTCACTAGGACAAGCCTTATTTAGGTCTGTGTAATCAACACACATCCGCCAAGTCCCGTTTTTCTTCAGAACGAGCACTGGGTTAGCCAACCACTCAGGATGGAAGACTTCAACGATGAACCCGGCAGCTAGGAGCCGGGCCACTTCTTCACCAATAGCTTTCCGCCTTTCCTTATTGAAGCGACGGAGATACTGGCGAACTGGTTTAAACTTGGGATCCACATTAAGGGAGTGCTCAGCGAGTTCTCTCGGTACACCTGGCATGTCAGAAGGTTTCCATGAGAACATGTCCCGATTCTCACGGATGAACTCGATGAGCGCGCTTTCCTATTTGGGATCTATATTAGCCCCGATGGTGAACTGCTCAGAAGAATTGCCCGGAGTAAAATCGACTTGCTTCGTGTCTCTGGCCGACTTAAACTTGAGCAGAGGGTCAGATTCCGTAATGGGCTTCTTCAGGGACGTCCTGTCAGACGGGTCGACATTGTCCTTATAATATCGCAACTCCTCTGCAGCGCAAGCCGTCTCAGCATAAGCTGCGTCTCCTTCCTCACACTCAAGTGCAATCTTCCGGTTGCCTTCCACCGTGATGGTTCCCCTCGGTCCTGGCATCTTCATCTTCAGGTAGACGTAACATGGCCGCGCCATGAACCGCGCATAAGCCGGCCGACCAAACAAAGCGTGGTACGGGCTCTTAAGCTTAACCACCTCAAAGGACAGAAACTCAGAACGACAGTTATCCTCTGAGTCAAAGGCCACCTCAAGGGAGATTCTTCCCATGGGGTATGCTGACTTGCCAGGAACAATGCCGTGAAAGACTGTAGAAGACGGAGTTAGCTGCTTATCAGACAGATTCATCCGCCTGAACGTGTCATAATACAGGATGTTGATGCTGCTGCCCCCGTCCATGAGCACCTTAGTCAGGGTATAACCGCCGACTTGTGGCGCAACCACCAGAGCTAAGTGGCCAGGGTGGTCGAGTAGGACTGGATGATCCGCCTTGCTACAGGTAACCGGCTGCTCAGACCAGTTGAGATAGTAAGGGGTTGCCGGCTCAACCACGTGGGTGGCTCGTCGCTGCACCTTCTGATCCAGCTTACAGGTGCTGGTGGTGAAGACATGATACTGTCCGCTATTTAACTGCTTCGGGTCACTCTGAAATCCTGCTGAGCCAGCTTGATGCTGATTTCCCTGGCTGCCTCTCTGGCTGCCACCTCCCGGATTTCTAGCCCCCTGGAACCCGCCGCCTTGGCCACTATTTCCCTGGAAGCCGGGCCCGGCGAAGGGTCCCTGCAAGCCGGCCCCTGAGAAGCCGGGTCCTAGGTTGGAGGGTTGTCCACCGTTGCCTCCCCCATGATGATGATTCTGGAAGATACGCTTGGCGAACTCTTGCATCACATAGCAATTTTCCCAGGAGTGAGTGGACGGTTTACCATTATAACTGTGTTTCGGACAAGGAGCTTTGAGGGCTTCCTCGTAAGTGAGAGGGCGAGTGCCGGAGGACTGCTTCCTGGAACCGTCATTCTGACGCTGACCTTTGTTTTCCACGTTTGTGTTCGCCACCAAGTCAGAGCTACCATCGTAACCCTTGCGCTTTCCACCGTTGTTGCTCTGACCGTTGCCGTTGTTCTGCTCCTGACCCTTACCGCCAGCCTTCTTTCCCTTGTCGGATTTCTCCTCGTCCGACAGCGGATCCTTGGTGTTATCTGACTCCGCGTACCGGGTTAAGACATCCATGAGGTCTCCCATGTCCTGGACCTTTCGCTTAAGCCGCCCAAGCTTCTGGACCAGCGGCTGGAACTTGCATGTTCATTCCAGAACAAGCATTGCTTGCGCGGCCGAGATGCTGTCTGAGCTATGTATGACCTCCGCAACCCGGCGAGCCCAATGATGCGCCGACTCATCCTCACGTTGGACACAACGCTCTAAATCAACAATCATGGTCGGCCTTTTACAGGTTCCCTGGAATTTTTTGATGAAGCGCTCTTTCAGTTCCTGCCACGTGCTGATAGAATTCGCCGGCAGGTTTTTCATCCAGGTGCGTGCAGGACCCTCCAACATCAGCGGTAGGTAATGCGCTAGGACTGACTCGCTTGCACCCAACAAGTCCATTGCCAGCTCATAGATCTCGACCCACTCCGTAGGCTCTAAATTTTCTGTGTAGTTAGGAACCTTGCGAGGCCCCTTGAAATCTGGGGGTATGTGTCGGTACCAAAACCGGCAGATCTCGGGTAGGGGGTCCGAACTATGGGTCAAGGAGTCGATGGTAACAGAGAGCGTAGAGACAGCGATTTACCCAGGTCCGGGCCCTCTCGAGGAGGTAAAACCCTACGTCCTGCTTGATTGTATTGATGTGATTGTATGAAGGTTACAGAGTTGATCTACCTCGAGATCAGATGGTCTAAACCCTAGATTTATGAATCTTCTCCCTACGGACTAAAACCTCCTGGTTTATATAGACACCAGGGGGGCCCTAGGGTTACATATGGTTGGTTACCATCGGGGATAAACATGCCGGTTACGCCATCTATTCCTTGGAGGAGACGCCAAGACTTCAGAGATTTCCTTCTATCATACGGGGTCGTTCACGATCCAGCCTTCCATCGACGCGTAGAGAGCGGCCCACCAGTCCGGCCCATGAGAGTTAGGCCGGCAGCCCGAGTACCCCCTAGTCCGGGACACCCTCAGTAGCCCCCGAACTAGTCTTCGAAGCCGAGGTAGATGCCGAACACCATTGGCTTCGTGGACCAGTTCACTTTCCTCCGTGGCTCTGGTAACAGGCCTGTATCACTCCGAGTTGTATTTTCAAGCATTATCCGGTCATGTATGCGCCGAACTGTATCTTGGTAACGAAGTATAATAATAACTTAGCCCCGAAAGCTAGCCGCTTCGGCGTGAACAATATTCTCATCTGACAACTTTTACCGAAGGGTCACACCTTGCCACGACCGCAAGTCGGTTTATGACAAACTCGATGCGCGGTTCGAGGTGGTTCTCATTGGCACGTTCCATCGATATGGAGATCGTGTCCTGTTTTCAAGGGATATAATCAATAATCCGCCTCACCCCACGCGCGCATAACGGCACGGTTATACGGGGAAGCAGCGAGGACTGCGGCGCAGTAAAGGGACCGTGGGTTTTACAGCCCATAAAAGGGACACAGTCTTTGTTTCGGTCGCACGCTCTCATTCCCCTCTTTCACCATTGCCTTCCCCATCTCTTGAGCTCCAACACCCAGATCCGCCCTCTCAGAAACCCTTCCTTCCACCTGCCCAATCTAGCAATGGCGGGTTCCGGGTCCAAGGGCAAGTGGGAGGCTTCGAGCGTCACCAACAGCGCTATTTTGGAGTTAAAGAGCGCGGGCTACCTTCCGGCCGACATCGCCCACCGTGCTCCGGAGGCAGGCCAGGTTATCCCCACGCCGCGGCAGGGCGAGAGAGTGGTGTTCGTACCCCACTTCATCCGGCGCCTGGGTTTCCCCCTTCACCCCTTCGTCAGGGGCCTCATGTTCTTCTACGGGCTCGACTTCCACGACCTCGCGCCGAACTCCTTCCTCCACATCTCGGCTTTTATCATTGTCTGCGAGGCCTTTCTCCGAATCCGGCCACACTTCGGCCTGTGGTTGAAGATATTCAACGTCAAGCCGAAGATAGTAGATGGTCAACAGGCGGACTGCAGGGGGGCCATGATCAGCAAACTTCCGCGAGTGGAGTGGCCAGATGGTACCTTCATCGAGACCGTCAAGGTATGGCAAAAAGAGTGGTTCTATATCACTGAGCCGAGGCACACGAACTGGGAGGCGACTCCGGCCTTCCGCTCCAGGCTCCCCACAAGGCTGGTCTCATGGACCAAGAAGGGCCTCGAATGGGGGGTAAACAAGGAGGTGGAGCAGCTACATCAATGAATTGCCAAGATGATAGGGAAAGGCGTCGAGCTGCCCAATGTGGTCCAGATCATGCTCGGTGGTCGAATACTCCCATGCCAGGATAGGGACTCCCCCATGTGGGCCTACAAGCCCGAAGACCCGGCCACCGTGCGCAACTTCTTCCGCACCACCCATGCCCAGGTATGGAGAGCGCTGTTCAAGCCGCAGAAAGACTGGCCGGCCGAGGGAGAGGACATCGGACTCGACGCCGCAAACCCCCCACGGGAGGTATGACCAAGTTTGTTCTTGTATCCGAACTATTTCCCTTTAATAAGGTACTCAGTCTTCTTGACTTTTCATCCACAGAAATGGCTGAAGAAGGCCCAGCGGATTGACAGTCTGGCGCCACTACCAGAAGGACCCAGGACGCCCCTCCTGACGGCCATGTTGGCCGTAGAACCGTACAAGGTGCCGGAAAGGAAGGAGAAGAAGAAGCAACAGGGGGAGGCCAGAGAGAGCCTCCGCTCCCGAAGACCCCCGGGTGCTAGATCCGGGGACACCAATGCTCCCTCCGCGCAAGAGGAGGAGAAGGAGCAAGGAGAGGACGGGGAGGAGGACGATTCCTCCCGAACAGGGAAGAGGGTGGCGTCCGAGGATGCTGAGGAGGAGCCTCCTCAACCCGCTCCCAAAAGACCGCGCAAGGCCAAGGTAGCCTTGTCCGGCGATAGCTCGGATTCTGCCGAGTCCTCTGAGGCCTCCGAAGAGGTTCCTCAAAAAATTCCCAGGGCCAAGCCGCAGGCTCAAAGGTACGCGCTCAAGCGACCGCCTGACCGTCTTTAGCCAAACTGGGTTTGATACTAATCAAGTTTCTGTTTGCAACTTTGCAGTCCGCTGCGCGATCTTCCCACCGACCAAGCTTCGGAGGGGGATCCTCCACCGGCGGCGCTAGCAGAGAGCGGTACTGGATCCCGCGCCTCGCCTTCCCCAATCGTGAAGGAAACCGAGGAGGTCCTGTCGAGGAGGACTCCTCCCATGCCACATACAGGGGAAGGAGGCGATACTATCATGGCCGAGGTGAATGCCTCGGTCGCCGAAGACCAAGAGGGGAGGGCCCCTCTGGTGAACGAAGAGGAGCTCGGACGAACCGAGCTTCCTCCGAGGACGGCTCCAGAGATGTCAAAGCGTCCGGAGTCCGGCGCCCAAGACGTCGAGAGGGAAGGAGCCGAAGCGCCACCGCCACCACCGCCAGCCCCAGAGCAGGCGTCAACCGGGTGGCCGGACACGATGGAGGACGCTATAACCAGCTCCTCCATCGCCGAAGAGCACCGTGTCCTTATGGGTGCGGTGTTGCAAAGTATTCGGTCCATGGACAACGGACTGAAGGAGGCCTTTAGTGGCCTTCTGACCGGCTTCAAGGTGAGCAAAGTAATGCTTTTTCCTTAGGAAAATTCATTTATGCAAATATATAGCCTCATACATAGTAGCCCCCGAGACTCTGACCGGTTGAGCAAAGCCGGTCAGAGGATCAAAAATCGACATCTCGGATACTAACGGGTGCAGAATAATGCGCATGCATCATCCTCAACCGCCGCTGCCAACGCCGAAGAATTGGCCGAGCTGAATCGGAAACTAAAGAGCTCCGAGGACGATCTGAGCCTGGTGAACAAGAGGTTCGACGAGGCGCAAGGTAAGGCCGAGTTGTGAAAGTGAATACAACCATAGATTTGTAAGCAGTGTTCGATGTGTCCTAACGGAGATAACCGATTGAACTGCAGCTGCCGCCGCGGAGGTCAAAAGCCTCAAGGCTGCACTGAGGACAGCTCAGGCGGACGCGGCGACGCAAAAGGCGGCAGCCGAACAAGCAGCTGCCGAGCTGGCGGTGCTGAGAACCACAAGCGAAAAGCACGAGGCCAGGGTGCTGGAAGTGCAGCAGGAGCTCGGGGATGTCGTCACAAGGTGTGAGGCCCTCGAGCAAAAGAATAAGGAGCAGGCCGCCGAGCTGACCTCGTTGGCCGCGGTGGCTAAGGAAGCGCGGACGGAAGCGCGCGGTTGTCAAGAAGAGCTCCGCCAAGTCAGGCTGACCGCGGACGGTAAGCCGTACTTGTTACAATGTGTCTTTGGAGGTAACAGGTTCGCATTGCTCACGCGGGTATGGCGTTCCGCAGGCGCCTTTGCGGACCTCCCGAAGAGTGCGGCGGATGCGGCGAGATTCTTCGCCGGCCAGGAGGGTTGGGCCGAGCAGAGGCTTTTCTGGGCGCAATTTCAAGCGCCCGAACACCCTCCCCTCCTCAACAACCAGATGAAGCAGCTAATGGAGCTGCATCGGATGGCGGAGCCGGTGATGAAGGACCTCTGCGTCAAACTATGGCCGTCGGAGCCGCTGCCGAGCAGCTACTTCGGTCTGGTGCAGAGGCTGTTCGGCGCTCCTGCACAGGTCGATGCCTGGAAGCGCTCCACATGCATCGAGGGTGCTCGGATGGCCTTCGGCAAGACAATGGTACATTGGCCGAAGCTAAAACCCGCTGAGATAGCCACCGGACCTCCGCCGCTAGGGAAAGAGCATAGGCGTCCCGAGCAGTACTTTCCCGCCGTGATGGACGGTGCTCGGGCAGTAGATGCCCAATGCCCAAAAGATGTAATTTATGAGTAGATGTAGGTTCCTTGTAACCAAGGAGTTGAAACTTTTGCTTTATTGTAATGCAAGTGATCGGCTATGAATATAGTGCTGGATTAATTTTGACTCCTGTGCGGCCGATTTGAAACTGAAAGTTACCAGTCGTCGGCTTCAGCCCCCTAGCAGATATTGCATGGGGTGTTTTCTCGTAATACGTAAACCCTTAGCCGACGTGTCGGTGCCCGGGGGCGGTTGTGTGTACAGAAAACCAGGCAATCAGACTATGTAGTTTTAGTGCTTTCACTTAGCCAGAGGAGCTTGACGGTGGGGGCAGGTGACGAGCCCCCGGTGTTTGTGATATTCGGACGAGCCGCGGTTGATACCATCATCACATGGTTTCTGTGACAGAGAACCCTTCGTATGACACGGACTAACCTCCAACGATTTTAGGCTAACGCCAGTCATCGGATCGCCGACCAGTTCTCGCTTATTGGGACAGTCAGTTTTCGGCTTTCTCCACTGAGGTACTTAACCAGGCGAGCTAGAAGTACAATCGCAGTGGTTCTCCCTTTACCCTCTTAGCCGAACAGTGGGGAACGTAAGAGGGTAAACACAGGAGCCGGGCAACCCAACTATTGACCAAAGACGCAATTCGGAACCGATTCATATAATGCAATATCCGTGACACCGAGCACATGTGAAAGAACATGTGCTGCCCCCATGTTTGGTTTTGGTAATTGATGACAATCTCTATGGACTAATGGTTGCCTTGAGTTATATTTGAAGGGTTTGTCCATAGGCATTGCTTGAAGACCATTTGTTGGTTTCAAGGTTATTAGAAGAAGAATATGTGTTGACCAAGGTTATTCATGGAGTTATCCAAAGATTGGTCATGTTGATCAACACACAAAGCGTAGAAGATGTACCGAGTGGGATCAAGTGATCTCACGGTATGGTAAGCATTGTCCATTACGCTTTGTGTACTAACCCATGTTCTATGCGAGAGTTCTATGTGGGGTTAGGTATGTTTCCATGGGCTTGCGTCAAGAGGAAGATCTCATTCAACCCATGGAGTATGACATCAAGTGGTGATCGTCATCAACATTGCGGTGTGCAAGTTCAAGTGGAGCATCACGAAGAGATCACATGCTTGAAGCTTGCCGTCCATTGTGGTGACAATGGACTTGTGAAGATGTGCCGAAGAGTGGCTCACCCATAGTGGAGTATGGGGGAGCAATCTACTAGTCTTCATCGAGCCGGCGCAATCAAGAAAGGTGGTCCAACTTGAGGAGGTCAAGATCGTCATCATCTAGCTCAAGTGGACTATGCGCAAGGCAAAGGTTTGCCCTTGATAGGTTTTCTATTTTACCGGTCTCATGATAGTAGTTGGGAGACCGGGTTATAGGATCGTTAGCCGTACTATCAAGGGGGGCTCTCAAGTGAGTAGCTCTATCGTATCTTCGTAGAGAGCTCAAACCATTGCATCCTTGCATCATCTTTCTTGGTTCGTGTTTGGTGTTTCTCTTTGTGAGTCTTTGAGCTTTTGGTCATCTTCATGACAAGCTCGAGTTCATCGAAAACGGAGTTCACATATGCATCTTCTATGATGTTTTCGATGTTGGAGTTTATGCCGGTTCTTCATTCATAGAGGTTTCTCTTCTCTATATCTTAGGCATTTCTCCCCTGCCACTTCTTATTAGAACCAGTCGCTGTTTGGATAGTACTCGTCGTCATCTATCCAACAAGCTTGAGTTTGCTCAATTCGGAGCTCATATGTAGAAGTTGTGGCAGTTCTGGTTTTCCTGTATCTGTCTGTTCTGCTTGGGCACTTTTGCAGCACCCAAGCGGTAGTACCGCTCGGTACCACGGTAGTACCGCTTATGCGGTAGTACCGCTGTGGTCTACCGCAGCGAGTACCGCTTGTGGGTATTTCTTCTGGTATCGTTTTCTGTTAAACGGAAGTAGTGCGGTAGTAGAGCGGTAGTACCGCTTTGTGCGGTAGTGGCACGGTAGTAGAACGGTAGTACCGCTTGGGCGGTACTTCCGGTTTCTACTACCGCTGCAAGTTCCGCTTGCTGAAATTCTTCTGGCATCTTTTTCTGTTAAACGGTAGTAGTGCGGCAGTAGTGCGGTAGTACCGCTTAGGGCGGTACTTCCGCCCTCCACTACCGTTCCTACTACCGCGTGTGTTTCGCAGAGGTGCTCTTTTCTCCTTAGCGGTAGTATCGCTTGGTTGGAACGGTAGTACCGCTAAGTGCGGCACTACCGCTCCAGTTCCGTGTTCTCGCCTGTTGTTTTTTGAATTACTACCGCCCGAGCGGTAGTACCGCTCTGCGGAGCGGTAGTACCGCTCTGTGCGGGCTGAGACAGGTAACGGTTGGATTTGGAGTGGCCTATAAAAGAGGTCTTCTTCCCCAACGGTTATCTTATCCTTTGAGCTCGTTTTTGCCCCCCATTGCTGATCTTCTTGAGCTTGCTAACTCTCAATCCCTCCAATGATTCTTGCTCCTTCTTGAGGGAATAGAGAGAGGAGATGTAGATCCATCTTTCCACCAATCACTTTCTCCTCTATGTGAGGGAAACCTTGTGGATCTAGATCTTGGAGTTCTTGGTGTTCTCCTTGTTCTTCCTCTCACTTTCCTCCATAGCTTTTGTTGCTTTGGTGGGATTTGAGAGAGAGGGACTTGAGCACTTCGTGTGTTCTTGCCATTGCATTAGTTGCATCGGTTTGAGTTCTCCACGGTGATACGTGGAAGTTAGTTGTTGAGAAGCTTATTACTCTTGGGTGTTTGAGCACCCTAGAGCTTGTTCCTCTTGGGTGCCTTGGCGCCCTAGACGGCTTGGTGGTGCCTCGGAGCTCAATCATTGTGGTGTAAAGCTCCGGGCAAGCGTCGGGGTCTCCAATTAGGTTGTGGAGATCGCCTCGAGCAATTTGTCGGGTACCGGTGACCGCCCCCAAGGGTTGCCAAAGTGTACGGGTTCGGTGACCGCCCTCAAGGGTTGCCATTTGTACGGGTTCGGTGACCGCCCTCAAGGGTCCAATAGTGGAATCACGGCACCTTGCATTGTGCGAGGGCGTGAGGAGAATACGGTGGCCCTAGTGGCATTGTTGGGGAGAATTGTGCCTCCACACCGCTCCAAACGGAGATTAGCATCCGCAAGGGTGTGAACTTCGGGATACATCGTCGTCTCCGCGTGCCTCGGTTATCTCTTACCCGAGCCCTTTACTTATGCACTTTACTTTGTGATAGCCATATTGTTTCTTGTCATA
Organism: Elymus sibiricus; assembly: GCA_039707655.1. NCBI lineage: Eukaryota > Viridiplantae > Streptophyta > Magnoliopsida > Poales > Poaceae > Elymus > Elymus sibiricus. The sequence continues at coordinate 80,484,898 of CM077676.1, forward strand.
TATCTTGCTATCACTTAGTTGTTTATCTTGCTTAGCATAAGTTGTTGGTGCACATAGGTGAGCCTAGTCGATTTAGGTTTTGTGCTTGTCAAATTAACCGCTAGGTTTATTCCGCATTTGTTCAAGCCTAAACCGTAATTATTTTAAAGCGCCAATCCCCCCCCCCCCTCTAGGCGACATCCACGATCTTTCAATTGGTATCAGAGCCTCGTCTCTCGTTATTAGGCTTAACCGCCTAGAGAGTAAAGATGTCGACTAGGGGATTAGGATTCTTTGACACTCTTAGTTTCAATGGCACAAATTTTGATGTTTGGGTAATTCGCATGCTTAATCTCTTTAGGGTCATGGACCCAAATTTAGAGCGAATTGTAGATATGGGTTTTTCTCCTCCAAAGGATTCTCAACACATATCTTTAGAGGATGAGAAAAACTCTTATCTCAATGCTCAAGCTTCTAATGTGCTTTTTGATGCTTTGAGCAATGTAGTTATATTTCAACTCATGCCGTTTCGGGATGCTCATGAGTTGTGGACAAAGCTTCAAGACAAATATGGTGTGTCCAAGATTTGTGGGGATGATTGTTCTCCCTCCACCTCCGGTCGTATTGCCTTCTCAACTTCATCTACTTCACCTACATGTGGATTGCCACAAGGTAATGATATGGTGAGTAGTGTTGGTCAGTGCAATGATGATAGTGGGCTCATTGTTGATGATCGTTCATCACTATCTTATTGCAATGCTTCATCTTTGGACTTTAACACTTCGAGCACCCTAGATGGTTCACATGCTTGTGTTGATAGTCCTTGCATATCATGTAGAAATTGCTTGACTAAATGTCATGATGATATGCTTGCTATGTCTTGTTGCCATGATAAAAATGCATCTATTTCCTCGAGTTGTTGTGCTAACAATGTAAAGGAAACCCAACACTCCATGGAACAAGATGTGACCTTGAATGGTGCCTCAAGGGATCCTACATCATCATCTATTGCTTATTGCCTTATGGCTAAGGCTTCAAAGGTATCTGCTCCTTTGAACCCCAATATGTCTCTTGATGATGATGTTGATGCTAATGATGATGAGGATAATAATGAAGAGAATGTTAATGTTGCATCCTTAAATATTAAGGGTGAAATGATTTTTAAAGCTCTTCATAAGAATAAAATTGCTTGTTCTAACTTCCTGGAAATCATGACTATTGCCATTGAGGGCAAGAAATATATGGAGGAGTTGGAATCTCATCTCGAGGAGCATGAGGCCACCATTGAGAAAATGGAAAGTCATGAGCGTGATTACGCTAATGAGATCGCGGAGCTATCTGAAGCTCTTGAAAATGAACAAACCACCAAGGAATCTCTTGAGGAGACCTTTGCTCTAGAATTATCTAGATTAAAGGAATCCCATGAAAGAGCTCTCAAGGTGGCTAATGATTTTAGAACTAAAAATGATAAGCTTGAATTTGTGCATGCTAAACTCCTTGAGGACTTTGAGCACCTCGAAAATGGCTCAAGGGTCGTTAAGAGTTCGCTCATTGAACTCACCGAGTCTCATGCTCAACTTCAAGCTTCATATGCTAAAGAGCTTGCCAAATTGTCTTCTCCCCTTGTTGTTAATGATGATGCTTGTGCTACTAACTCTATTTCTTGTGAAGCATCCATTTTGAAGGAGAATGTTGAGCTAAAGGCTCAACTTGAGTTGCTATCTAGCAATTATGGGAAATTGGAAGAAAGTCATGAAAAGCTCTCGAGCTCTCATGGTGATCTTCTAGTATCCCATGATGTTCTAAAGATAGTTCATGAGGCTTGTACTACTAAGGTAACATCTAGTGAGTCTCATGTGGACCTTAGCACTACATCTAGTAAAAATGCTTTATTGACATGTGCTAGTCCTCGTAATTCTTCTATGCATAACATTGGTACATCTTGTGATGAATTACTTTCCTTGCCTTGTTGCTCTAACAATGATGCTTATACTTCCTCTAGTACTTGTGTTGATACTAACCATGTAGAGGAAATCAAAGAGCTCAAGGCCCAAGTCACTTCTTTGAAGAAAAACTTGGAAAAGAGTCATGAAGGGAAGTCCACACTCAAGAATATTTTGAGTGTGCAAAAATCCCCCAATGACAAAGGTGGACTTGGATTCAACTCCAATAAGAAGAAGAAGTCCAAGAGCAACAATAAGAAGGGCCAAGAACATGTCAAGAATTCGGCCAAGATTGTTTGCTTCAAGTGCAAGATAGAAGGGCACCATGTTAGATCTTGCCCATTGAAGAAGAAGCCCCATAGTGACAAGCAACAAGGGAAGCGGCCACAAGTTCAATCCCATGCCAAACGTCAAGTTGAAGAAAGGCCACTTCCCAAGAAGACCCAAGTCAACGCTCCTCAAGTTGAGAAATCAATTGAGAAGAAAGTAAAGGGTAAATGTTGCTACTTATGTCGGAAGAAGGGTCACTTTGCTTCTTCATGCACGAATGGTACCTTATCCAACCCTATTTTAATTGATGATGTTTATTCTCTTCGGAAGGATAAGGTTGGCAATGTGTTTGCCAAATTTATTGGTACTCAATGTGGTGTCAAGAAAAGAACCATTTGGGTTGCCAAGCCTATTGTGACTAACCTCTTAGGACCCAACTTGGTTGGGGACCAACAAGCTCAAACTTGATCAATAGGTGGTGTTGGAGGGCATTGGAGACTTGGCTATATTATGAAGAATTAAGGGGACTTCATCATTCATATTGTCAAAAGCCAAGTCATTGGATTATCAAGTTTCTATCTTATATCCAATGTGCCTCCTTGCGGTAACTTGTACTTAAATTGTTTACATTGAAAGTTACTTGCCCCTTTGCATGTTTGGTTGTGTACCTTGCATGTGTTTGTATATGTTGTGCTTCCAATTTGCTTGTCTTGAGTAATCAAGTATGTGTATGTTGGTTTGCACATCATGTATGCGTGAGTGTTGTGTTGAGCCTTTGGCTCTTGTGAGAGATTAATGGGACATCCCATTTTTGGGGAGTGATGTGTTTTGTGCACATCACGATCCTATAAATGTGTGTACATGAGGAATACCACCTAGTATTGATATTTCAAGATTATCTAGTCTCTATGTGGTATGTCTTCTCATGAGAAATTCAAATTCTAAATAGTCCATTAATTATCTCGTGTTGTATCCTTTTATTGCCTCTTGTTTGGTTGTCTTTGGTATCACATTATGGGGGAGTAATATGCTTTGTGTATATTACAAGCCTAGAAAATGTGTACATTTGAGGTATTGCCACTTAGAGTTGATATTGTAAATTATCTTGTTCCTAGGTGGCATGTTAGCTCTACAAGTTGCAATTTATTTATGTGTTTGGTGTGAAGATGATGTTGGCTTTCTTTACAATCTACCACCGGAAATTCATTCCAAATACTTCTTGTACTTGTACAATTGGTATTCTTGTTTGTGGTAGAAATTGTTAAATCATCTTCACATTGGCTTGTGCTTATTTGCTTTATCTCTTGCCAAGGATCGTGTCAACTCCCATTGTCTTCCATACCACTTGTGGATCTTGTTATTTTCTTGATCTTGTCTAGTGTTTTTCTAGATATAGTGAAAGTGGTGATCCCATCTTGTACATTTTGTATTAAAATGCAAATTCTCTATAATGCACAACGCTTGGGGGAGCTATCCTATTTTCTTTAGAACACTCATCTTGTGATCCTTATCAAGTGTGTGTTGGTGGAAGGCATGCCGTTTCTTTTTGGTACTTTGTGCCATCATAAAATTTGTAGAGGGTTTGGTTTGTTTTGTTGGAACCTTGCTCTCTTCTGGGAGTTTGATATCTCTTTATTTGATATCTGTCAATTGTTGTGTTTCATTGGTATCTCATTCCTTGATGTATCTTTTATTTGGTATCCTTCAAGTGATTATTTCTTCATTTGGTATCTTATTTTCACTTGGTATCTTTTCAATTGGTATCTTATCAAATCATGTGTTGATTTGGTTTGGTTTCAATTGGCATCTCTTCTCATGTGTTGATCTCTAATTGTCTTAAATCATGAGTTGAGTTGGTTCTTTGATATAATTTGGACAACCTTATGTCGTGTCAATCTTTTGGTTGCCTTCTTGGTTTTCTTGGTGTTTTGTCCAAATTTTATCTCCCTTTGGTCCTTGAAAGTCTTGTGCATGCATATTTACTTTATGTAGTTCCTTTGGCATGCTTTCTTTCTTTGACCCAATATATAGGGGAAACTCCACCAAGTCTCAAATTGGATGAGATGTGCATGAAATTCAATTTCATTTCTATATGCACATATTTATGTGGAGTTTGTCCTATGTATTGTTGGTTCTCTAACTCTTTGGTCCCAATGAGTTTGGGCACCATTTTGTTTGTGATGTTGTTCTAGGAACAATTGGAAATGCATTGGATGCTCGGCTCACTCACAAGGAAGGTGTTGTCACCATGTGCTTATTGGAGTCAAGCTAGGATGATCAATGAACTACAATCTACTACATTCATTTGGTATCTACTACATCATTCCAATGCTATCTCGGTAACAAGTATCAACTTCATGCATACATTTCTTGCATTCAACCTTGTGTAGGTTACATCATGGCATGTTTTTCTTGATCCATTCTAGTGATACTTGTTTCCTTTCTCAAAGCATCCCAACAATGATCTCTTGTTGTGAGTTGTGATGTCTTTGATGTGTGTGTGTGTGTGGAGTTCATTGATATACAATAAGACAATATTAATCCATGTGCTATGCTTTCATCAAAGATCTTATTGGTATATTTATGACTTCCTTTTGGATATCTTGTTCCTTCGTGTTGTAACTATTTCGTGTGTATATCCTTCTTTGTGGATTGATATCATCATGATTTTCATCTACCTAGAACCTTATACACTTGAGAGAAATTACATCTCTAGATGATATCCTTCCTTTCACGACCACCTTGTCTTTCTTGTATTATTTCTTTGGTGGCTCCGTGAAATCGTTTGTCTTGAGTGCGGATCTTATATCGTTGCATCTTGATGCACTCATTTGTGGTGAAGATTATTTTCCTCATGCTTGTCTTGACGAGGCTTTCGCCATGACAATTGGTATCCCTCCTCTTGACAAAGCTATCTTTTTCTATCTTCGCCGTGGGTTGTCACAAGCTTTGTAGTTAATTCGCATTTTAGTGAGCTTGTGAACCCATTTGCTTGTTGTGTGTGGGAAGGACGTGTCTTGCACCTTGTATCTCATTTATTCAAGACTATGTTGATGCTTAATGCTCATCCTTATATTAGTCTTCTCGAGTGCTTTGCCATGACTCACACACATCGTTTTGGTTGAGCCTATTCCTAAGTTGCCTCTCTTTCATGTTGCTCAACCATGTGTTTGTTGCAAGTGCTAGGCTTAGTTTCCTATATGCTCACTTGCACTTGTTGTGAGTTTCTATTGATTTTGGGGGAGTGATGATCCTATTTTGTGCACGTTGTATCCAAATACAAAACTAAATATTGCACAAATCATGGGGAGCTTCTCTATGTTCTTTAGAACACTCATTTGCTCATATCATAATATCTGTTATTCGTGTGGCTCGTCGGATCATTTGATTGATTGGTCCATTTGGTATCCTTAGATTGCTTGCTTCTCTCTTTGGTATGTCTTTGTGCCATATCATCCTTTTTGCAATCTTTGGTTCCTCAATATAGTTTGTCTTCCTCCAACTATTCTTCATTGAATATGTGTATTGTATTCCACTCATATTTTGAGAAATACACAATTTATGGAGGAACACATATTATGTTGGCCTTCTAAGCTTTTCGCCCATTTTGGCAATCGATGCCAATGGGGGAGAAGTTTAGAGAGTTTTGTGGAGAAGTTTAGAGAGCTATTTCTTCATGCTTGCTTTGGTTTTGTTCCTAAGCATTTGCATCACATGCTCTTGCATTATTAGTTGTTGCTTTGCATGGTGATGCTTAATTCCTTATATAAACTCTCTTGAAAGTGATTGTCATCAATTACCAAAATGGGGGAGATTGAAAGAACATGTGCTGCCCCCATGTTTGGTTTTGGTAATTGATGACAATCTCTATGGACTAATGGTTGCCTTGAGTTATATTTGAAGGGTTTGTCCATAGGCATTGCTTGAAGACCATTTGTTGGTTTCAAGGTTATTAGAAGAAGAATATGTGTTGACCAAGGTTATTCATGGAGTTATCCAAAGATTGGTCATGTTGATCAACACACAAAGCGTAGAAGATGTACCGAGTGGGATCAAGTGATCTCACGGTATGGTAAGCATTGTCCATTACGCTTTGTGTACTAACCCATGTTCTATGCGAGAGTTCTATGTGGGGTTAGGTATGTTTCCATGGGCTTGCGTCAAGAGGAAGATCTCATTCAACCCATGGAGTATGACATCAAGTGGTGATCGTCATCAACATAGCGGTGTGCAAGTTCAAGTGGAGCATCACGAAGAGATCACATGCTTGAAGCTTGCCGTCCATTGTGGTGACAATGGACTTGTGAAGATGTGCCGAAGAGTGGCTCACCCATAGTGGAGTATGGGGGAGCAATCTACTAGTCTTCATCGAGCCGGCGCAATCAAGAAAGGTGGTCCAACTTGAGGAGGTCAAGATCGTCATCATCTAGCTCAAGTGGACTATGCGCAAGGCAAAGGTTTGCCCTTGATAGGTTTTCTATTTTACCGGTCTCATGATAGTAGTTGGGAGACCGGGTTATAGGATCGTTAGCCGTACTATCAAGGGGGGCTCTCAAGTGAGTAGCTCTATCGTATCTTCGTAGAGAGCTCAAACCATTGCATCCTTGCATCATCTTTCTTGGTTCGTGTTTGGTGTTTCTCTTTGTGAGTCTTTGAGCTTTTGGTCATCTTCATGACAAGCTCGAGTTCATCGAAAACGGAGTTCACATATGCATCTTCTATGATGTTTTCGATGTTGGAGTTTATGCCGGTTCTTCATTCATAGAGGTTTCTCTTCTCTATATCTTAGGCATTTCTCCCCTGCCACTTCTTATTAGAACCAGTCGCTGTTTGGATAGTACTCGTCGTCATCTATCCAACAAGCTTGAGTTTGCTCAATTCGGAGCTCATATGTAGAAGTTGTGGCAGTTCTGGTTTTCCTGTATCTGTCTGTTCTGCTTGGGCACTTTTGCAGCACCCAAGCGGTAGTACCGCTCGGTACCACGGTAGTACCGCTTATGCGGTAGTACCGCTGTGGTCTACCGCAGCGAGTACCGCTTGTGGGTATTTCTTCTGGTATCGTTTTCTGTTAAACGGAAGTAGTGCGGTAGTAGAGCGGTAGTACCGCTTTGTGCGGTAGTGGCACGGTAGTAGAACGGTAGTACCGCTTGGGCAGTACTTCCGGTTTCTACTACCGCTGCAAGTTCCGCTTGCTGAAATTCTTCTGGTATCTTTTTCTGTTAAACGGTAGTAGTGCGGCAGTAGTGCGGTAGTACCGCTTAGGGCGGTACTTCCGCCCTCCACTACCGTTCCTACTACCGCGTGTGTTTCGCAGAGGTGCTCTTTTCTCCTTAGCGGTAGTACCGCTTGGTTGGAATGGTAGTACCGCTAAGTGCGGCACTACCGCTCCAGTTCCGTGTTCTCGCCTGCTGTTTTTTGAATTACTACCGCCCGAGCGGTAGTACCGCTCTGCGGAGCGGTAGTACCGCTCTGTGCGGGCTGAGACAGGTAACGGTTGGATTTGGAGTGGCCTATAAAAGAGGTCTTCTTCCCCAACGGTTATCTTATCCTTTGAGCTCGTTTTTGCCCCCCATTGCTGATCTTCTTGAGCTTGCTAACTCTCAATCCCTCCAATGATTCTTGCTCCTTCTTGAGGGAATAGAGAGAGGAGATCTAGATCCATCTTTCCACCAATCACTTTCTCCTCTATGTGAGGGAAACCTTGTGGATCTAGATCTTGGAGTTCTTGGTGTTCTCCTTGTTCTTCCTCTCACTTTCCTCCATAGCTTTTGTTGCTTTGGTGGGATTTGAGAGAGAGGGACTTGAGCACTTCGTGTGTTCTTGCCATTGCATTAGTTGCATCGGTTTGAGTTCTCCACGGTGATACGTGGAAGTTAGTTGTTGAGAAGCTTATTACTCTTGGGTGTTTGATCACCCTAGAGCTTGTTCCTCTTGGGTGCCTTGGCGCCCTAGACGGCTTGGTGGTGCCTCGGAGCTCAATCATTGTGGTGTAAAGCTCCGGGCAAGCGTCGGGGTCTCCAATTAGGTTGTGGAGATCGCCTCGAGCAATTTGTCGGGTACCGGTGACCGCCCCCAAGGGTTGCCAAAGTGTACGGGTTCGGTGACCGCCCTCAAGGGTTGCCATTTGTACGGGTTCGGTGACCGCCCTCAAGGGTCCAATAGTGGAATCACGGCACCTTGCATTGTGCGAGGGCGTGAGGAGAATACGGTGGCCCTAGTGGCATTGTTGGGGAGCATTGTGCCTCCACACCGCTCCAAACGGAGATTAGCATCCGCAAGGGTATGAACTTCGGGATACATCGTCGTCTCCGCGTGCCTCGGTTATCTCTTACCCGAGCCCTTTACTTATGCACTTTACTTTGTGATAGCCATATTGTTTCTTGTCATATATCTTGCTATCACTTAGTTGTTTATCTTGCTTAGCATAAGTTGTTGGTGCACATAGGTGAGCCTAGTCGATTTAGGTTTTGTGCTTGTCAAATTAACCGCTAGGTTTATTCCGCATTTGTTCAAGCCTAAACCGTAATTATTTTAAAGCGCCAATTCCCCCCCCCTCTAGGCGACATCCACGATCTTTCAATTGGTATCAGAGCCTCGTCTCTCGTTATTAGGCTTAACCGCCTAGAGAGTAAAGATGTCGACTAGGGGATTAGGATTCTTTGACACTCTTAGTTTCAATGGCACAAATTTTGATGTTTGGGTAATTCGCATGCTTAATCTCTTTAGGGTCATGGACCCAAATTTAGAGCGAATTGTAGATATGGGTTTTTCTCCTCCAAAGGATTCTCAACACATATCTTTAGAGGATGAGAAAAACTCTTATCTCAATGCTCAAGCTTCTAATGTGCTTTTTGATGCTTTGAGCAATGTAGTTATATTTCAACTCATGCCGTTTCGGGATGCTCATGAGTTGTGGACAAAGCTTCAAGACAAATATGGTGTGTCCAAGATTTGTGGGGATGATTGTTCTCCCTCCACCTCCGGTCGTATTGCCTTCTCAACTTCATCTACTTCACCTACATGTGCTGGAACCGGTGAGACGGCGGCTGCTGCTGCTGATCTGGCGTACGAAGTCGGGCCGGCTCTCGCTGCTGAACATGCTGCTGTAGCGGCGACTCTCTCGTGGGGATAACTCCAGCCCCCGGGTTCGTCGGAGCCGGCGGCGTGGTGAACAGCTGAGTCGGCTCGAGATTAGCCGGAAGCCGGCTCTGATAACGCCTCCTGTGAACAAGCTCTGACTCGGCCTGGCGGCGACTCAGGTACTGTGTTTCCTCGTCAAGGCGCTGCCTCTCCGCGGCGATCTGTCCCTGCTCCTGTATCATGCGGGCGTTCTCTGCGTTGATGTCCTCTTGGATCTTGGCCATCTCCTCGCGACACTTCGTGATCTCCGTGTTGCGCGCCGCTGCGTTCTCTGCAGTGACCGGCTCGGCCAACAGGGCTGCCAGCGTAGTCATCAAGTCCGCGAGTGCCTGAACCCCGGTCTTCTGAGAGCCGGAGGCCGGGGCGCCGGCTCGTCCTGAGCCGGCCAGGAGGTTGTTCTGTCCCGCCATTAGATTGGCCGGGTCTCGTGCTGGATCTTGCCTACCCGCCATGTACACCGCCACGAAGCGAGGCGGATCAGGGCTCTCTGGGAAGACGTCGTCCGTGTGCCCCAGCCCTCCGTCATGCAGTGGAAGAATTGACTCAGTTTCCCCCATCGAGGACTCGCCGTCAGATTGGACAAGCGTGTCGTCCTGAGACAGGGAGTTCTCCGACAGGGCCACCCCTTCGGTGAAGCCCACGAAGACGTGATCTGGGCCGGCTTGACGCGGGCCGGGTCTCGCCGGGAGCTGACCAACCCAGCGCGCCGACTCGACGCCGGCGACGTTCTCCAACCCGGCAGCCGGCTCGCCGACTCGACGCCGGCGACGTTCTCCAACCCGGCAGCCGGCTCGCCGACCACGCCGATGAAGGTATGGATCTTGCCGAAGGGGACCCGGTACCCGTACTCGATTGAGTCGGTGTCGGGGCCCCAGTATGAATCGTCGATGTAGAACTTCCCGTGGCGGCTCTTGGACATCATGCCAACCGCGTACTTCCCGAACCCTGGAAGAGATCCCGCTAAGAACTCAACTCCACCGTGCGTGAGCCCCACGGTGGGCGCCAACTCTCGTGGTTTTGTCGCGACAGATGTCCTAGAAAAAGGACTTAGAGATGACGCCATCGCACTAATGTCGAAGCTTAGCGGGGTTGAGCGGGAACGAGAAGACGCCGGGTTACCCAGGTTCGGCCCCTCACGGTGGAGGTAAAAGCCTACGTCCTGCTTGTCTATATTGCTGTGGATCTCGGTTACAAGGATGCGGATTTCGCTAACCTAGCTCTCGAATAGATTGCAACTTAGTCTTTTTCGTATAGGTGCTCCCCTTTATATATGCAGGCAGAACCCTAGATTACATGAGAGTCCGGGTTGTTCTTTGACCCGCCTTCTACTCTTTCCTACTTGTTGTCCAAGTCAGTCTTCTTGCCATCTATCTGGTCATGAGCCGGCCTATCCTTGCCAGGCCTCGTTAAACCGGCCCACACAGAGTCGTCAGCCCTGCGGTGAGTTAACCCGCTAAGCTCGCATTATGGCCAGGTTAACACTCTGCTGGGTCGCCATGCTGGTGAACATCCCCAACACTTTGTAAGTTTGATACAAATAACAGGAATAGACAGAGAGAAAAGCTGCAACAGTACGCAGCACAAAAACCTTGGAGTCTTCTTCTTCCTCTCGCCATTGATAGTGTGTGCTAGGGCTTGAGCAAGTTCCTAGTTCCAACAAATGCAGTAGGTTTTTCTGTCATGAAACAAGATCACCAACCTCGATTTGGTTTGTTTTGCTTTGTTGGACATCATTTCTCTTGCACTTGCAATGGAAAATGGATTCGCCCCGTTAGAGGAAAAACTCAGTAATCCTACTTACCCAGTTAGTCATGTGGCCAGTCTGCATCTGCTAGGTGAAGTTTTTTTTTTGAAATGGTCAACGGGGGCGGGGGGGGGGGGGGAGGCTCCCCACCTAAATATATTTCAAAAAGGCCATATTGCCATGAGATTGATCCAATTTATAAGGAAAACTAGATCGAAAACCTGAACAAGTTGACCCCGTTTATGAGGAAAACCGAGCCGAAAACCGTACAAGAGAGGGTAAAACAAGAAGTGAACAAAAGAGGACGCCCCAGACAAGGCACGCCTAGCTAGCAGACCAAGGACAACACCACGAGAGGCACAAGTAGATGAGGGGAGTCGTCAAGGGATCACAATACCAAGACTTGGCAAGCATCCTAATGCACCGCACCGGCGTGCGTACCGAACACCACGACGCAACAGAGGAGTATCCACAATCAACGAGTGACAAGCACGAACCTTGACTAGGAGCTCCGCCATGAAAATTCGGGAATGATTAGCAAGTTGGGGAGGCATCTTGCGGCATCATTGAGCAAAGATGAACCGAGACAACGCCAAGAGCACGATGCTCGCCGCACCACAACGGCAGCCATGAGATGTCTTGAGCTTGCACGGCAACAGGGACGACACCGAAGAACTCCACCATAAACGAACACATACCACCGTCGACCCATCCGGCCGCACCACCGCCACCAACATCCCGCATCAAGCACCACCCGCACATCACCCAAGCAGACCCCAAGATGATGCCTTCAAGAAGGGTCACAACGCCAGTTGCGTCGCCATCATCTGCACCAGGAGGACCTGGGCTAGGGGTTTCCCCCGGGGTCTCATCTTCCATCTTCATCTGACCAAGCAAGGTGAGCCTTGAACGTTGGCCATCTGGTCGCCACCCAACAATACCTCGCAAAGGGAAGAGGTGTCGTAGAGGAACAAGGTGCTCCAGAGAGGCTCACACCCCGCTAACCCGGCTTCGGATCGAAGAATCGGAACACTCCAAGGAGTGGTCGAGCCAAGATGACGCCACCGTCGACCCCCAGCTGGCCGCAACACCACCACCAACAAACCCGTAGTGAGCAGCCACCACATGAATCCACCAAGTCGACACCTTCAAGAAGGAATGCGACGCGAGACGCGCCGCCATCGACCGTTCCAGGCAGACCAAGAACAGGGGTTTCCCCTGGTGCCTCGAAGGGGAAGTCACCATGACAGGGATGCCTCCAAGGAGGTAAGCGGCACCCGTGGGCATCACCATCGCTGGCTCCGGCCGGAGCATAGGCTTTCGCCCAAGTGAGCCGACCACCTCCTAGAAGCACCGGTAGACCGCTATTGCTGCTCCCTGCACCACCACAGAGCAAGGGCCACTGCAGCCCGCCGCCACACGTGACCAGATCCGGGCCACCGCAGTCCAGATCCTGCCTGCCCACGCTGCCCCCTTCCACCAGAATCATGTCAAGCCGTGGTCGGCAGGCATGCCTAGCACCTGTGCGCGCCAGCAGGCAGCAACACCAGCTGAACACGCCACAAGGGAGGTGGAGGGCGAGCACCACCATGTGTGCCTTGCAGAGGCCATCCCCGTCGGCCAGATCCTAGCCGGCACGCAACAGTCCACCCCGACGCCCGCAGTAGGGAGACGCCACCGAATTGAAGGAGGCCACCGGGAGGGAGCTGTGAGCGCATCCTCACCACCGTCCCCGACCACCACCGGCAGAACCGACGCGATCGGAGTCACGCCGCGCTGGCCGCCGCCACACGGAGCTCCCCCAGCTCGTGAGCGCGCCGCACGGGGAAGGAGTGCCCGCCGCCGCCAGATCCGCACGGGCTTCGCCCGGCGATGGCTATTGGCGGTGGCGGGGGGGAGGGGTGAGGTGGGGAGGGAGTAGACTAGGGAGGAGAGGTTTAGCTGGGGAAGGGGGCGCCGCCGCCCGAGCAGCCCTGGGGAGGACGGCGCGGGGGCCTCGGGGTATCTCCTGCTAGGTGAAGTTGTTCAGAACTCGACATCACTTGCTTGCTAGTTGCTTGATCTTAGAATTGTTTGGACGACGCTGGTTAGAATGTTGACCCCAGTGCACCCCACTGCTAAACCCTATCGAAGGACAAGAACGAGTTGCTCTTTTCAGCGGTTTCAAATGAACTAAAACAACGAGAATTTTAACGTTTCCAAAGAGGGAGACACAAGAAAGATACCCCTTCGCTCCTCACGCACGCAAGAGTACCCATGTGCTACGGTTTTCGCTTCCTCCTGCCGCGCAGCCGCCGGCCTGCCTCATCTTTTGTGGCCTTAGTGCCATGGAGGCGCGGTGCATCTCGGTCCTTGCCAGCGTGAGGGCTTCATTTTTAGGTATTTTTTTGAGTTTTGGTAGGCTTTGTGTCCAGGTCAGAAAGGTGAGGTGGTGGCTGCTTTCTGAAGATGGAATAAGGTTCTCCCCTCCTAGCCATCGTCCCGCTGGTACTTCTAGCATCGTCGGTGTATGTGTGAAGGTTTTTCTCCGGTAAATCTCGTGAGATCCGGTCGGCGTTTGTCTTCGGTGGATCCGCTTGGATCCGGTCCTTGTTCGTCTATGGTCGTGCATCTACAGACTGGATCCTTCCGATCTATGCTTCTCTTCATCGACGATGGTTGTTGTTGTGGTTGTTGGGGAACGCGACAGAAAACAAATTTTTTTGGTACAACGAGCAAACCCAGGACCACTATGGAGACTGCATACAGGGTTTGATCTGATCATTACCGACTCGTAGCGCAGCGGAAGTAGAGTCGATGTAGATCGTCGGTGCAGATCCCTGCAGCTAGGATTTACAACCTCCCAACCGCGAGGATGTACTCCCTCGTCGGACAGCCCTTCGGGAGGCGGTCGGACAGTCCCTCGGACGATGTTATGGACAGCCCTTCGGAAGGACCCTCGAAACTCGAACGGTAACTCGGATAGCCCTTCGGGAGGACCCTCAAACAGCCCCTCGGGTAAAAGATCGAAACTACGACCTCTCTACATGGTTGCACACATACGGTGTCAGCTATCCGGCAGGGCTTCACCGTCCAGAACTAGTTCCTGCCGGAACTCAGACAACCTTTCGGCTCTACGAAACTATTTCGTGGGAGGGAGAGAGAGAGCCAGACAAAGCATGGCATGTGTATGAGAGCAAGGGATGAGTGTGGAGAGCACCCCTCCACCTCTATTTATAGGAAAGCCAAGGAGTAGGATTGGCTCAAAAAATACCAAAGTACCCCCACTTTATGTCACACATAAAGGGAATAAAAGGCAAAAAAGAATGGCATGTGGAGCTCCATGGAGGAGCTCCACCTTGGCCGGCCACCCTCATGGGCCCCCCCAAAGGGGGTTCCTTAGTCCCTAAGTCTTCTAGAAGCCTTTTGGGAAAAATCCCAAAAGGTGGCTTTCCAAAAAATTAACCATAAAGTGATTTTCACTATTCACGGAACCAATTTTCCGCGACCGTTAAATCCGAAAATATTTCCGTGGGTCTTAGAATAATTCTAGTACCCACAAAAATTATTTTGGACACGTTCCGAAACAATTCCGGATTAGTGATTTTCATCTGCGAAAAGCAACCAAACCGATTCCGGCAGCTCCGGAACATTTCCGGTTTTTATCCCGGAAAAATCCCAGAAGTTTCCAGAACAATTCTGGCACCCTCCAAGAATTTCCAAGCATGTGCCTAAACCAATTTGACTTAATGGTATACCCCGAAACAACTTTTCAGTTTTACCGAAACTATTCCAGTGTCCTCTCCGGAACGTTTCCGTTGTCTCCGAAACTTTTCCGGTGATTTTCTTTCAGACTCCCTGTCTAGTATTCAGCGGATAGATGACCCTTAAGCATGTGACCCTATAGGTTCGGTGAAGCATAGACATGACCCGGAACACTTTCCGATCAATGATCAACATCGGAGCCGTGGACACCCATATTGACCCCTATACCCACACGAATGAATATTCGAGTGAACCTCCAGTTGCCGTGTGCTATTCCTGTTGCTTCGCGATATGTTACAAACACCCAAGGTGAGATTTTCTGCATCCCCGTGGATCAACAACTTGTCCACTATGCTAGTTACCTCGTTACTGGTTTTGTTCTCTTTTCTCGTTTCCGTGTTCCGGCATCCCAGTGATCAAATCACAATGTGTCTGGCCAGACGATGATGTATACCGTAACACCGAGGGGGCCCAAGAATATCTCTCCATCGTCGAAGGAGCAAATCCCAAGCTTGAGCTATCTCGTTTCTTGTCATACTTTTCCGTGAACCCGTAAGCCGCCGTAATAGCCACCCAGTTACGGATGACGTTTAACAAACCCCAAAGTTCACGAAGCAAGTACTAAGGAACTTGATACTCTCATGATCTAAGGAATTATGCAAACATTAACTATCTCTGTGTTATTAACCATTAACTTGTGACGAATGTATCTCATAGCATAACATGAATTCGGGTCATTTCAACACAAGTGTTCTACTAACATTGTGCCCTCAAAATTGCCGGCATAGCCATGCCCATGATGAGGAAAACAGGATCATTATGCAATACTTGAGCTAGTGTTAGAGGCAAGACTAGGAATACATTTTACCGTTTAGTATACCACACGTGCACATGAGTTTCCCTCCGAGCCTCGTGGATATTGCAGACTCGAGGATCATTGCAGTTATAGCATGGAACATAAACATTCATTACAAACTCGGAGATACAAAATAACTGTTATTACTGCCTCTAGGGCATATCTCCTACAGACTCCCACTTGCACTAGAGTCATAATCCAGTTACATGGCTTCCCTAACACCAATGGCTATCCGGTGCTGCTCATGCTTTGCTCGTGGTAGAGACTTTGTCATCGGGTCTGACACGTTCAGATCCGTGTGAACTTTGCGTACTTTCACTAAACCCGCTTCGACATGATGTCGAATGAGTTTATATTTGCGTTCAATATGTCTTGTCTTATGGTGCGAACTTGGCTCCCTTGCCTGAGCCACGGCGCCACTATTATCACAATAGATCTCCACCGGGTCCAGAGCACTTGGAACCACACCAAGGTCTTCAAGAAATTGCTTGATCCATACCGCCTCCTTGGAGGCTTCTGAAGCTGCAACATATTCCGCCTCCATCGTAGAATCCACCACAGTCTTTTGTTTGGAACTTTTCCAATCAACTGCGTCGCCGTTCAATATGAAAACATAGCCTGATTGAGATTTGAAGTCATCTGGGTTAGTCATGCAGCCTGCATCAGTGTAACCACTTAAAATGAGCTCTTCATCACCTCCATACACAAGGAGTAAATCCTTGGTCCTTCTGAGGTACTTAAGAATACCCTTGACTGCGGCCCAGTGTTCCAATCCTGGATCACTTTGGTACCGTCTGCTAACACTTAGCGCATAGGAAACATCCGGTCTTGTACATAGCATGGCATACATAATAGAACTAACTGCCGAAGCATATGGAACATCATTCATTTGTACTCGCTCATCGAGGGTCCGAGGACACTGATTCTTGCAAAGCACTGTGCCAGGTGACATGGGGAGTAGGCCTTTCTTGGAGTTCTCCATGTTGAACCTTTTCAACACCTTGTCAATGTACGTGCTTTGGCTAAGCGCAATCAGGCGTTTGATTCTGATGCCCAATACATATGCCGCTTTGCCTAAGTCTTTCATTGAAAAACTCTTCTTCAATGAGTCTTTTATTTTGCTAAGAAAATTCACATCATTTTCAATCAACAATATGTCATCCACATACAAGATTAGAAATGCTTTTGCGCTCCCACTAAACTTCTTGTAAACACAAGATTCGTTGTCATTCCTGATGAAGTCAAACTCTTTGACTACTTCATCAAAATGAATGTTCCAGCTCCTTGATGCTTGCTTCAGACCATAAATGGCCTTCTGAAGTTTGCATACCTTTCCAGCATCCTTATGAACGACAAAACCTTCAGGCTGTATCATGTATACATCTTCTTTGAGATTTCCATTTAGGAAAGCCATTTTGACATCCATCTACCATATTTCATAATCGAAATAAGCAGCAATTGCTAGTAATATCCGAACAGACCTAAGCATAGCTACGGGCGAGAAAGTCTCGTCGTAGTCCACTCCTGGAACTTGCGTGAACCCTTTCGCAACAAGTCTAGCTTTGTGGATAGTAATGTTACCATCCGCGTCCGTCTTTCTTTTGAAAATCCATTTACAACCAATGGGCTTTACGCCTTCTGGAAGTTCTTCCAAGTTCCAAACTTGGTTTTCGTACATGGATTCCATCTCGGATTTCATGGCCTTGTGCCATTCCCTTGAGCTGGGCCCCACCATCGCTTCCTTGTAGTGCGCAGGTTCATCGTCTTCAAGAATGAAGATTTCGTTATGAAACCACTCAGGTGGCTGGATAGCCCTACCTGATCTGCGCGGTTCAGTTACAACATTGTCTTAAGTTTCCGCATCACATGCGACAACTTCCGGCTCGGTTGTAGGGATAATTAGCGGAATTTCTTCCGGTTCCTTAGCCATATCAATGGTTGCCGAAGATTCACTAATCTCATCAAGTTGTACTGTCCTCCCACTCACTTCTTTAGCGAGAAACTCTTTCTCAAGAAATTGTCCATTTCTGGCAACAAACACTTTGTTGTCGGACGGGTGGTAGAAGGAATACCCAATTGTTTCCTTGGGATAACCTACAAAGTAATATTTGTCTGATCTGGGATCGAGTTTGGTAGGTTGTAAACGTTTTACGTATACCCCACAACCCCAAATCCTGAGATGCGACAAACCAAGTTTCTTCCCGTTACATAACTCGTATGGTGTCGTCTCAACAGACTTAGACGGTGCTCTGTTTAATGTGTGAGCGGCAGTTTCTAGTGCGTGACCCCAAAAAGATATCGGCAGATCGGTAAGAGACATCATTGACCTTACCATGTCTAACAGGGTTCGGTTACGTCTTTCCGATACTCCGTTTCTCTGTGGAGTTCCGGGAGGCGTAAGCTGTGAAACGATTCCACGATCACTCAGATGTTGGCTAAACTCATGACTAAGATATTCGCCCCCGCGATCAGACCGCAGAAACTTAATCCTTTTGTTACGATGATTTTCTACCTCATTCTGAAATTCTTTGAACTTTTCAAAGGTTTCCGACTTATGCTTCATGAAGTAGATGTATCCATACCTACTCAAATCATCAGTAAAAGTCACGAAGTAGAAATACCCACCCCATGCGATTGTGCTCATTGGACCACATACATCACTATGTATTATTTCCAACAATTCACTCGCCCGTTCAGGATGACCCGTGAACGGCGTCTTGGTCATTTTACCCATCAAGCAAGCTTCACATGTGTCAAATGATTCAAAATCAAAGGACGGTAAAACTCCATCTTTATGGAGTCTTTGCATGCGTTTCTTTCCGATGTGGCCAAGCCGACAGTGCCTCATGAAAGTGGTGGTGGTATCAGCCTTCTTAAGGCGTTTAGCATTCACGTTAAAGACATCATTTGCACATTCAAGATTTAGTATGAAAAGGCCCCCAACAATGGGTGCAAATCCATAAAACATATCCTTACAATAAAGTGAACAACCATTGTTCTCAGACTTGTATGAATACCCATCGTGTACTAAACATGATCCGGAGATAATGTTTCTACACAATAGTGGAACAAAATAACAGTTACTTAGTTCTAAGATAAATCCTGAAGGGAGACGTAGAGGCATAATGCCGACGCCTTGAGCGGCGATCCCAGCGCCGTTCCTGACGCGCATCACGACTTCATTCTTTGCTAGCTTGCGCACCTTCTGCAGGTCCTGTATCGAGTTGCAAATGTGAGAAACCGATCCGGTATCAAATACCCAAGACTTAGAATTTTCGCTAGCAAGCAAAACGTCAATGACATTAACTTGTATAACAATTATACCTTTTCCGGTTTTCCTGGACTTCTTATCTTCCAGATACTTCTTGCAGTTTCTCTTCCAGTGTCCTGTGCCCTTGCAGTAGAAGCACTCAGTTTCATTCTTGGCTCCGCCCTTAGAGTTGCTTTGGGAGCCGGTCTTACCGGCGCCCTAGCCCTTCTTTGGCTTGCCTTTCTTTTTGAAACTAGCGGTTTTATTCACAAGCAACACTTGCTTGCGATTTTTCCGCAGTCCTCCTTCCGCAGTTTTCAGCATGGCGAGCACCTCTTCCGGTGTCTTCTCCATCCCACTCATGTTGTAGTTCATGGTAAAACCGTCGTAAGACGGGGGGAGTGAAGCAAGCAACATGTCCATCATATGGGCTGGTGGAATTGGAAATTCTAGGGTTTTAAGCCTTTCAGCGTAGCCAATCATTTTGACCACGTGTTCGCCAACTGAACTGCCCTCAGCCATCCTGCAATCCATCACGGCCTTCATGATATCAAATCGTTCAGAGCGTGCGGTTTACTTGTACAGAGCATCCAATTCCCGGATCATATCGCGGGCATTATGGAATTCAAAACGTTTTTGAAGCTCTGGACTCATGCAAGCTTGCATGAGGCACTGCACTAAGTTGTAATCATCATCCTTAGTGGCCCAGACATTTTGTTCATCTTCCGGGGCAGTTGCCGCCGGTCTAGCTGGAAGAGAATTTTCAAGCACATACATTCTCTTAGCGCTCCTGAGGACAATCCTCAGGTTATGGACCCAGTCCGCATAGTTGTTTCCAGTCACAGCTAACTTCTCTTTCTCTAACATCGGGCCTAAGTTGAACGCGGCATTGCGAGCCATTTGATCTATAACGGTAAACACAAGTTTCACTTAGACTTTGGTCATAATTTTTTTTTTGCACTAGTGAATAAACAATTTTATTCTAAAGTGCACTCCCACTCAAATCAATATCTCTCAAAATTGATTATGAGTGATTCAAGATCCGTATTTCAATTCGACGCCATTGACGGGTTCATCACTGATGACACGAATTTCAATCGGTAGGCCAACTTGCCAATCACATCTCTATGTGACTCTTGTCCATCTTTCGATGCGCGTGTTCCGAGCTCAGGACTGTCCTGCCTGAACGTCAAGACAACCAAGTGATCACGCAGTGAGGTCTGACCTTCACCCGCCTTACACCTCTCTAATCGTTCGTGCTCATGTGTCATGGCGCACGCCGAAAAGATACGTGTTGTAGACGGTGCTACACTTGGGAGAACACTAACTACTTGATATTTTAAGTGAGAGATCACCCTAATAAAAGCGACTACCGCGCAATCAAAAAGGGTGCATCATAAGGGATAAACATCTCAGGCAATTCATAATAGCATGATATGGTATAGCCCTTTCTGACGGAGAAGTCTTTAATTTCTTCGTCTTCGGCATTTGCGTCGGTGTTCACCTTCGCGAAGATTGCCACCACCTTGTCGATGCACTAGATAATATTGCTATCTCTATAGCTAATAAAATAAGTGCATTACTTAAGGTTGACACGCAGGTCATTAAAGTGACAATCATATGGCTCCAGCCATCATGCCGAATCATGACACGCAGGTCATGCTAGTAAATTTACATCATATAGTCATCTCATACATAATCGAATTAATATGAGCACTGCTATACCACATCACATGCACATCCTACAAAACCAAGTTAGACGCCTCTAATCGGTTTATGCAAAATTTTATTTTACGTGGCTTCTAAGGTTTTGACTTAAACCGCAGCTACCAACGTTTATCATTAAGTATGATTATTCAAGTTGCTAGATTAACATCGTGGGGTGTATGAAACATGAGATAATAAAATCTCGAGCCCCATACTAAACTTCGTCATACGCATGACCCCATACTAAATCTCGAGCTCCATACTAAACGCGACAGAAAACAAAAAATTTCGGTACAGCGAGCACGCCCAGGACCACTATGGAGACTGCATACAGGGTTTGATCTGATCATTACCGACTCGTAGCGCAGCGGAAGTAGAGTCGATGTAGATCGTCGGTGCAGATCCCCGCAGCTAGGATTTACAACCTCCCAACCGCAAGGATGTACTCCCTCGTCGGACAGCCCTTCGGGAGGCGGTTGGACAGTCCCTCGGACGATGTTACGGACAGCCCTTCGGGAGGACCCTCGAAACTCGAACGGTAACTCGGACAGCCCTTCGGGAGGACCCTCGAACAGCCCCTCGGGCAAAAGATCGAAACTACGACCTCTCTACAGGGTTGCACACATACGGTGTCAGCTATCCGACAGGGCTTCACCGTCCAGAACTAGTTCCTGCCGGAACTCAGACAGCCTTTCGGCTCTACGAAACTATTTCGTGGGAGGGAGAGAGATAGCCAGACAAAGCATGGCATGTGTATGAGAGCAAGGGATGAGTGTGGAGAGCACCCCTCCACCTCTATTTATAGGAAAGCCAAGGGGTAGGATTGGCACAAAAAATACCAAAGTACCCCCACTTTATGTCACACATAAAGGGAATAAAAGGCAAAAAAGAATGGCATGTGGAGCTCCATGGAGGAGCTCCACCTTGGCCGGCCACCCTCATGCCCCCCCAAAGGGGGTTCCTTAGTCCCTAAGTCTTCTTGAAGCCTTTTGGGAAAAATCCTAAAAGGTGGCTTTCCAAAAAATTAACCATAAAGTGATTTTCACTATTCATGGAACCAATTTTCCACGACCGTTAAATCCGAAAATATTTCTATGGGTCTTAGAATAATTCCAGTACCCACAAAAATGATTTTGGACGCGTTCCGAAACAATTCCGGATTAGTGATTTTCATCTGCGAAAAGCAACCAAACCGTCGCCCGAAACGGCAGCTCCGGAACATTTCCGGTTTTTATCCCGGAAAAATCCCAGAAGTTTCCAGAACAATTCTGGCACCCTCCAAGAATTTCCAGGCATGTGCCGAAACCAATTTGACTTAATGGTATACCCCGAAACAACTTTTCAGTTTTACCAAAACTATTCCGGTGTTCTCTCCGGAACGTTTCCGTTGTCTCCGAAACTTTTCCGGTGATTTTCTCTCAGACTCCCTGTCTAGTATTCAGCAGATAGATGACCCTTAAGCGTGTGACCTTATAGGTTTGGTGAAGCATAGACATGACCCGGAACACTTTCCGATCAATGATCAACATCGGAGCCGTGGACACCCATATTGACCCCTATACCCACACGAATGAATATTCGAGTGAACCTCCAGTTGCCGTGTGCTATTCCTGTTGCTTCGCGATATGTTACAAACACCCGAGGTGAGATTTTCTGCATCCCCGTGGATCAACAACTTGTCCACTATGCCAGTTACCTCGTTACTGGTTTTGTTCTCTTTTCTCGTTTCCGTGTTCCGGCATCCCAGTGATCAAATCACAATGTGTCTGGCCAGACGATGATGTATACTGTAACACCGAGGGGGCCCAAGAATATCTCTTCATCGTCGGAGGAGCAAATCCCAATCTTGAGCTATCTCGTTTCTTGTCATACTTTTCCGTGAACCCGTAACCACCGTAATAGCCACCTAGTTACGGATGACGTTTAACAAACCCCAAAGTTCATGAAGCAAGTACGAAGGAACTTGATACTCTCATGGTCTAAGGAATTATGCAAGCATTAACTATCTCTGTGTTGTTAACCATTAACTTGTGACGAATGTATCTCATAGCATAACATCAATTCGGGTCGATTCAACACAAGTGTTCTACTAACGTTGTGCCCTCAAAATTGCCGGCATAGCCATGCCCATGATCAGGAAAACATGATCATCATGCAATACTTGAGCTAGTCTTAGAGGCAAGACTAGGAATACATTTTACCGTTTAGTATACCACACGTGCACATGAGTTTCCCTCCGAGCCTCGTGGATATTGCAGACTCGAGAATCATTGCAGTTATAGCATGGAACATAAACATTCATTACAAACTCAGAGATACAAAATAACTGTTATTACTGCCTCTAGGGCATATCTCCTACAATGGTGTGTTGGTCCTCTAGGGCCTTAGCACGATGACTTTCCGAATGTCTAGTACAATATGGTTTGCCCGGCTCTGGTGATGGAGGGGCGATGACGGCGGTGCGCCTTCGGCTTGCTCGATAGTCGTCGCTAGGTGATCTACCGACCTGTATGTATTTTTTACTTCTGGTGTTCTTTGTACTACCTTAACTTGACAGTACATCGAAAGATCCCCCCTACAACAACGAACTGGCTATGTTCCGAAATGGTTTATGTACATACCGTGAAAAGGTATGTTTACCACCATCCAGAACTATTTTCGACAATAATGCTGTCTGCGATGCAGTTTCTCATCAAACAAGATTTACATTACGTAAAAGATCACACACTACTAGGAAAAAGGTTACTAGTAGCGTGGGTAAACTGGCTAGTAGTAGCGCGGGTACCCGCGCTACTACTATCGCGCTACAGCTAAAAAGTTAGTAGTAGCGCGGGTGCCACCACGCGCTACTACTACAAAGTTAGTAGTAGCGAGGTGCACCCGCACTACTACTATTGCAAACCCACGCTACTACTAACGAAATAGTAGTAGCGCCTCTATAATACCAGGCGCTACTAGTATCCTAAATACTAGTAGCACAGTTTTTTTCCCACGCTACTACTAACTAATTAGGAATTAAAAAAATAAAAACATAAAATGCATTAGTACAGAAAATAGTCCAGGCAAGCAAGTGTTACATCATAGTGGGATCTGAATTCGACACTCGTTGATGCTACTCAGTTAGAATTTTGGACGTATTGTGAAGAACATTAATTGCAACCCAAAATCTCAAATCATCAATGGTAACAGCACTTAGAGGACACCTTTCAAGGCTACGGTTATATTGGCACAGCGTGGTAGTGGTCCTCATGATACAGAAAATGTGAAGTAATAGATCATACTGTTTCAATGCTGCGATTGAGATAACTCTAAAGCATAGGAACGTAGCAGTGGTCTTCGGTGCTTGTGATTACGATCATCGTTGTCGTCATCACTAATTTCAAAGTTTTCAGTATCTGTAGCAGCTTCCTAATCGATGGAATTATTTTCTTCCTTTGGTGAAGGAACTTCTATTTTGCCAGCATCCAATGCTTGAGCTATTAACCCTTTGTGCATCTTCACGATAAGAAAATCCGCAGGAAAAAAGTCAACTTAGCATCTAGATTTTATCCATGGCCCTGAGTCCCTGACCATGTTCAAGAAACACTAAATTTAGAACATTACTACTGTAAATACATGAGGCATCAGGACAGAAGACAGAAGATGAGCAATATCATATGAGCAGAATAAAAAGGAGTTTGAAACATAGCATGATTAACAATAAAATATAGTGCTCTAACAACATCAGGAGTGCAACACATTGCCCTTTTCCCCTTTCAAATATCAACACACTAAAAAAGGCTATAAGAGTCGAGTATTCGATGCCCACTTCGAACAACAATAGGATTATTTCTTGTTCACTGTATTGAAGAAACTATGGCACCCGATTTTTCAATCCCAACACAATACTGTTTGGTAACTTACCTAAAAGTTGTATTCTTATTAGGCTAGTGCAAGCAATCGGCTGCCGTCATAAGGAAAAAATAGTTCACTCTTGTGTTTCCTCTTGCAGCACAGTGCAAGTACTTTGCAAGAAAGAAAGAAGATGACTCGAGTCTTTGTGTGTGAGTGAGCTCATCTATTGTTATGGGTGTTGACATTTTGTTGCGGAGATGTGTGCCTAACTGAAGTGGAGTGGAGATGTGTTAGTACATTTTGTCGCAGAGATGTGTCACTAAGGCCTCCAGATTTACATACTGTAGCTAGTAATCACTTTGAATTGGTCATCAAACTCATTTTTCAGACACACCGTGTACTGGTAACATGCTAATCGAGTGGTGATCGATCAAACCAATACTGTACTGAGAATGCATCATTATCACTGCATGTAACATATGGAGGCGAAACCCGGCCGGCGTCGAGGCAGCAGCAGGGATCAAGGAGGAAGCTACTGCAAGCCAACTCCGACAATCTCGGTGGTGACCCGCGTCCTGCAGCACCGAGCTCCTCCTCCTGTGTATCACAATGTTCAGACAGGGACAGGAGGGACAGGAGGGTGGTGAACAAGGCAGAGGCTATCGGCCCGGGTGCGACCGGCATTTGGCGAATCATCTCCAGGATGGTGGAGCAAGAAATATGTGGCATCAAGTGGCAAGCTAGGGGTGGTGGCGACATTGCAGCGAAGATGGGGTCAGAGATCCTTGATCAGCTCATATGGGAGCAAACAGCTGAGCTGATACAGCGAATTATGGTCTGAATAACTATACATGTTGCCAAAATCTTCAGAATACTCAACAAGACGAAGCTGTCGGCCGCTCTGGATGCAAAAACTTTCTTGTTACAGAAGTTGATGATGATGATGCCAACAACATTAAGTGAATATCCAAGTTGGAGGTGTTTATGTTCAGTGATTCTTAACCCTGAAGGTCTCAAGAACCTGAACTCTATTCCTCTCCAAGTCTCATACAGCCATGCTATGAAACTGTACATGTTTTTCCTCCCTATTTCAGCCCCATGTACTAGCCCCTGAATAACCTAACAATATATTAGTATGAGTTAGTTGATTGACATAATCTCTGTACTAAACCTTGTCCTGTGGTGCTGAATTGCTCATTACTCATTGCAAAACTTTTAGGTAAGTTACTACTATACATGTTTTTCCTCCCTATCTCTGTACTAAATCTTTGTGACATTTTGTTGTTAGAGAAGCATACTACTATCTCTGTATGAAACTATCTACTGCTACAAGCATACTACTATGTTACGGTGGAAGAAAATGCTTCCTTCCGGTGCACGTTTTCAAGGCATACTACAACAAAGTGCCGTCTAAATCCGCCCATTGCAGAAGAATCATACCCCAAAGCTGAGGTAATATTCAGTTACAAGAACTAAAGTAATATTCACTTAGAAGATTTGGGTGGTATACATTGACAGAATTTCAATCCATAAAAACCTACGACCATCCATCCATAAAAATAGAATCGAACATAGAGAGAGACAGAGGAGATGGGCAAGAGAGGCACCTTCCATCCATGGCGTCAGGGTCGGAGCCCGCACCTTGCAGCTTCTCCATGGCCCGCCCCCTTCCTTCAACTGCCTGCACACAACCACGCGAACACACACACACACATCAGATCCGGGAAAGAAGAAGAAGAAGAACCAGAGGAAGAAGTTGCTACTTTTGGAGGGGATCCCGTGCTGCTGCACCTCTGCCGGATTCGGGCTAGGGTTTCAGGCGGCGTTAGAGGTTGGACGCCGGGGCTAGGGGTGGAAGGAGGAGTCGCCCTGCTCTGCCGGTGCCTCGTGGTGGAGAAGGAGGGAACTCCTGCCGGCGACGGACCTCTGGTGGTCGCCGCAGCCCGACCACGGTGGCGCGCAAAAGGAGGCTCCTCGAAAGCGACCGGCAAGAAGATGAGCTGGGGGAGGTGGAAGGCGGGCGCGGGTGAGGGCGTCGGCGTCCCTGTCGCCGTCGTTTGGGGGCGGAGGAGGCATCGGCGGCGAGATTGGGAGGAACGGTGGCGTGGGAAAAATTGAGTGGGGCGTGGGAGGGAGAGGGACAAGGGAGAGGGGAGAGAACCCACACTTAGTTGCGGTGCGGTGCGACTAAGTGGTAACGATTAGTTGTAGCGCGGGGCATGAGTGCCGCGCTATTACTAAGTGGGGTAAACTACCTGATTCCATCTATACATACTAGTAGCGCGGAGTGGTACACCCGCGCTACTACTATCAACTTAGTAGTAGCGCGGCTTTTATACCCCTCGCTACTACTATGGTCTGTCTCGGGGGCACGGTGACAACCACTTAGTAGTAGCGTGGGAACGGTAGGCCTGCGCTACTGCTATTCTCTAGTAGTAGCACACTGTTTTTACCCTCGCTACTACTAAGTAGTAGTAGCGCGGCTTCCATCCACGCGCTACTACTACTGCTCTATCTATAGGCTTTTCCCTAGTAGTGACAAAACATTATTTATTTTACCAACCCTCGATGTATTACAATGACTGATTAGGCAGAAGTATTGTTGCCAGGAAAAGATGATTCTGACGGGCTAAGAGTAATTTCAATAGCTCCCCTATAAACCTTCCCGTAAAATGGGATGACCGTATACTTTAGGAAAAGTTATGTGACAACTACTTTTCTCGGTTCGTGTAAACTTCATTCCGTAAAATCTTTTTTCCTATTTTCCATTAAACAAACATACAAATGGGCTAGGGCCCGCAAGTCAGTGACAGGGCGACGCGGGGAGGCCCGAGGACAAGTGGCGGTGAGCAGCGGCGCAGGTGACCGCACGTGGTGATGGGGCAGCGCGGTGGCGCAACAAGGCTGGGCGGCGAGCTGCAACGAGTGGCCTTGCGTTGCAGCGGCAGCCCGGCAGACGCGCGTATTGAACTTTCAGACGGTTTACTGCCTGTTAAATTATACGGGATGGCTGTCTTCGCGTAAACATGAGGGGAGATGAGAGCAATTATGTAGGATCCCACAAAAAAAATTGGGTTTATGATAGTTGTAGGAGGGCTATTTTTTGTCTCAACTTCCCATAAACAATAGTTTTTTACGGCTACATGAGCTATTGGAGTTGCTCTAACAGGAGGTCTTGTCTCTCCATGCAACAATGCTACATCCATGGCTGATTTTTACGGAACTACTTTTATAGACTGATGTGACAGCTTTTAATAAGACAATGACGGAGAAGTGGGGCCCATCCTGAACTTTGGGGGAGGTGTGGGAGCAGGGAAGGGAGGGAGATTAATATGGTAGGAGGAGGTCCACATCTTTTTTGGGTAAAATCATCCATACGTTTAGGCCTCCTTTGGTTTGGAGGAATTTCATAGAAATTATATAGGATTGGAATTTTGTAGGAAAAATTTCTTTGAAGCCTTTTGGTTTATAGAAATGAATTCCTATTTCTACGTAGGATAGGAACCAATCCTTCACATTTCGAAGGACAAAAAAAATATTAGCCTAGACTAAATGAAAAAATTTCTATCCTATGCATCAAATGACATCTCTTTTCCTATAGGAATTGAGATACATGTCATTTCGCTTCCTATAATTTTTCTATTTCTATCCTATGAACCAAAGAAGGCCTTACGATTATTGTTCTCCGTGAATGGCTTAAGTGCATGCAAAATGGCTGCAGGTGGGAGAATTTGCTGAGGTGGAGGACAGTGGGGATGTTGCAGGGAAGCAGTTGAGATGTGGCAGTGGCCCACATCAGACATGGGGCCACAGTTGTGTTCTTGTGGAGAAAGCATCGGAAATCTTTATAGTCTGATATAGGAACTTATCACCGGACCATATGTGCTCCTTCGATTCTTATTTAATCCTACGGCCGAGATCCTCTAAAAAAATCCCATGGGTGAGTTATCGTTGTATCTCATGCACGCACGTTCCCATACCCCCCTCATCTCTCGGAAAATTCGCAGGGGCATGTACACGCACCTGCATATCCGTCTAGAGCCGTTGATCTGTGTCCTGATCCGAAAAATTCTTTTGGCACAAATTGCCTGAGAAAGAGATGCAAATTCCGAACCCTCTCAATGCTACACGATATAAATGTTGCGATATACATGTTTATCTTATACTAATACTTCGTCCAACGATTTTCTACGTCCATGTTCCTGTACGTAGGTTGCATCTTCCCGTCCTAATCAATTCCTTTTTTATTCTTATAAACCAGTTCTTCTTTTCAATCTTGTTTCAGCCAGCCGTTGTTACTATTTACCTTCTTTTTCCTTAGTGCACTTGTCCAGTTTGACCTTCCAGTACTCTTCTTTACAGATACATTATGCCATCTTTGACATATTCCTTCTTCGATTCATATTTTTTTTCTTTACTGATACCATTACGAATTTTTTTGGTCCAAGCGCAAAGATTCTTCTGCCATTTGATTTTATTGTTACAAAAAACCAATTCCATCCCCCCTCCTCCTGCGACGCCCCCGCGGGCGCACTGGAAGCTAACCCTAGCCGCCGGCGGGGCGCCCCTCCTCCCTCCTCCCCTCCCTCGCTGCCGCCAGGGGGTGCGACTTGGCGAAACCGAGCTGGCGCCGGCGGCGGCAGGGTGCTCTTCTTCCCCTCGCGCGGGTGGCGAGACGCGGGGCGGCTCACCCGGGCCTGCGTGCCGCGCTGGGTCCGGGCGCGGCAGCACGACGGCGCGCCGGGGCTGGTCGCCGGCGGCGGCGCGGCGGTGGTGCGTTGGGCGCCGCGGTGGTGTTGGGCGCGCTTTGGTCACCAGGGACGGCGGGGTCGAGGCCAGATCTGGGGCCTGGTGGCGCGGGCTGCTACTTGTGAGCTGTGTTGGGATTTCCTCGAAGAGTAGAGGATGATGCAGTACAGTAGAGATAAGTATTTCCCTCAGTTAAGAACCAAGATTATCAATCCAGTAGGAGAAACACACAGAACCTCGTTAGCAACACCTACACACACAAAACCAAATACTTGCACCCAATGCGAACAAGAGGGTTGTCAATCCCCTTGGCGGTTATTTGTAAGGATTAATTCTGATAGTGATAGATAGATAAATAAATTGCAAAACAAAATAATAGAAATAAACATGCAGCAAGGTATTTTTGGATTATATATATGATAGATAAATGACCCGGGGGCCATAGTTTTCACTGGAGGCTTCTCTCTCGAACGCATAGCATACGGTGGGTAAACAAATTACTGTTGGGCAATTGATAGAAAATCGCATAGTTATGACGGATTCATGGCAATGATCATGTATATAGGCAATACGTCCGAGACAAGTAGACCGACTCCTACCTGCATCTACTACTATTACTCCACCCGTCGACCGCTATCCAGCATGCATCTAGGGTATTAAGTTAATGAAAACAGAGTAACGCCTTAAGAAAATGACATAATGTAGACAAAGTAAACTCAAGCAATATGATTAAACCCCATCTTTTTATCCTTAATGGCAATAATACAAATATGTGTCATGTCCCTTTCTGTCACTGGGATTGAGCACCGCAAGATTGAACCCATCACAAAGCACCTCTCCCACTGGAAGATAAATCAATCTAGTTGGCCAAACCAAACGGATAGATCAAAGAGATATATAAAGCTATAACAATCATGCATAAATAAGTTCAGAAAAGACTCAAATATTTCTCATGAATAATCTGATCATAAACCCACAATTCATCGGATCCCAACAAACACACCGCAAAAGAAGATTACATCGGATAGAACTCCAAGAAGATCAAGGAGAACATGGTATTGAAGATCAAAGAGAGAGAAGAAGCCATCTAGCTACTAGCTATGGACCCGTAGGTCTGTGGTAAACTATTCACACATCATCGGAAGGGCCGCAAGATTGATGTAGAAGCCCTCCGTGATCGATCCCCCCTCCGACAGAGTACCGAAAAAGGCCTCCAGATGGGATCGCGGAAGAACAGAAGCTTGCGGCGGCGGAAAAGTAATTTCGTGTGTCTCTCTAGTATATTGGGAATATTTGAGAATTTATAGAGGTGGAATTAGGTCAAGAGGTGCCACGAGGGGCCCACAAGCCTGGGGGGCGTGCCTACCCCCTGGGCGCGCCTCCTGAGCATGTCGCTCCCTCGTGGCTCGTCTGGTCTTCTCCCGAATCTTCTAGGGTCTCTCTTGGTCTAGAAAAAATTAATCCAAAGTATTTTCTTCGTTTGGACTCCGTTTGATATTGATTTTCTGTAAAGCCAAAAACAAACAAAAAACAGCAACTGGCACTGGGCACTAGGTTAATAGGTTAGTCCCAAAAAATGATATATAATTGCATATAAAACATCCAAGATTGATACTATAATAGCATGGAAGAATCAAAATTTTTAGATATGTTGAAGACGTATCAAGCATCCCCAAGCTTAATTCCCGCTCGTCCTCGAGTAGGTAAATGATAAAAACAAATTTTTTGATGTGGAATGCTACCTAACATATTTATCATGTAATTCTTCTTTCAAGGTATGAATATTAAGATCCGAATGATTCAAAGCAATAGTCTATAATTTGATATAAAGACATCAATACTCAGGCATACTAACAAACAATCATGTCTTTCAAAATAAAAATGCTAAAGAAAGTTATCCCTACAAAATCATATGATCCTGTCATGCTCCATCTTCTTAACATAAAGTATTTATCATTCACAACCCCGGAGACAATCAAGAAATTGGTTCATACTTTTTAACGTGCTTCAGCTTTTTCAACCCCCACGCAATACGTGAGCGCGAGCCATGGACATAGCACTATGGGTGGAATAGAATATGATGATAGAGATTAATAAGGGGAAGTCAAAAAGAAGAAGATAGTCTCACATCGATGCGGCTAATCAACGGGCTATGGAGATGCCCATCAATTGATGTCAATGAGAGGAGTAGGGATTGCCATGCAACAGATGCACTAGGAGCTAAAGTGTATGAAAGCTCAAAATAAAAACTAAGTGGGTGTGCATCCAACTTGCTTGTTCATGAAGACCTCGGGCATTTGAGAAAGCCCATCATCGGAATATACAAGCCAAGTTCTATAATGAAAAATTCCCACAAGTATATGAAAGTGACAACATAGGAGACTCTCTATATGAAAAACATGGTGCTACTCTGAAGCACAAGTGTGGAAAAGGATAGTAACATTGCCCCTTCTCTCTTTTTCTCTCATCATTTTTTTTTGGTGGGCTCTTTTTGGCCTCTCTTTTTTTCTCCTTTTTTTTAATTTCCTCACTGTGACCATGCTCTAATAATGATGATCATCACACTTCTATTTACTTACAACTCAAAATTACAACTTGATACTAGAACAAATATGACTCTATATGAATACCTTTGGCAGTGTACCAAGATGTGCAATGATGCTAGCGTAACATGTATGAAAATGATAAACGATGGCTGAGCCACAAATACTATGTCAGCTATATGATCATGCAAAGCAATATGACAATGATGATGTGTGTCATATAAACGGAACGGTGGAAGTTGCATGGCAATATATCTCGGAATGGCTATGGAAATGCCATAATAGGCAGCTATGGTGGCTATTTTGAGGAAGATATAAATAGGCTTATGTGTGATAGAGCATATCATATCACGGGGTTTGGATGCACCAGCGAAGTTTGCACCGACTCTTGAGGTGAGAAAGGGTAATGCACGGTACCGAAGAGGCTAGCAAATTGCGGAAAGGTGAGAGTGCGTGTAATCCATGAACTCACATTAGTCATAAAAAACTCACATACTTATTGCGAAAGTTTATTAGCCCTCGAAGCAAAGTACTACTGCGCATGCCCCTAGGGGGGAGGTTGGTAGGAGTTAACCATTGCGCGCCCCCGACCGCCACGCAAAGGAAGACAATCAATAATAAATCATGCTCCAACTTCTTAGCATAACGAAAGACCATACGTGATTGCTTCGGGAATCAGAAACCTTAACACCAATATTCTTACTAAACCACAATTATCCACTAGTACATCCCACATATTACCATCTTAGTATCACAAAACTATTGCAAGGAATCAAGCTTATCATATTCAGTGATCTATATGAAAGTTTTTATTATATCCTTCTTGAATACCTATCATATTAGGACCAATTTCATAACCCGTGTATATTACCATTACTATTTATTAGACTCTCAAAAAGATATAAGTGAAGCATGAGAGTGCAACTATTTGTTTAAAATATAACCACCGCCGTACTCCAAAAGATATAAGTGAAGCACTAGAGCAACTGCCTAGCTCAAAAGATATAAGTGAAGCACATAGAGTATTCTAACAAATCACGATAAATGTGTGTCCCTCTCAAAAGGTGTGTTCAGAAAAGATGATTATGGCAAACTAAAAAGCAAACAAAGAAAATAAAACTATGGCACAAGACGCTCCAAGTAAAACACATATCATGTGATGAATAAAAATATAGCTCCAAGTGATATACGGATAGATTGTAGATGAAAGAGGGGATGCCATCCGAGGCATCCCCAAGCTTGGACGCTTGGGTCTTCCTTGAATATTACCTTGGGGTGCCTTGGGCATCCCCAAGCTTAGGGTCTTGCCGCTCCTTATTCCTTCATCCATCATGGTCTCACCCAAAACTTGAAAACTTCAGCACACAAAACTCAACAGAAACCTCGTCAGATCCGTTAGTATAACATACAAATCTTAAACTTTAGGTACTGTTATAAATTGATTAATATTTAATATTGACATAATGCTACTGTACTCCAACTTCTCCATGGCTTATACCCTCCGATACAATCCATAGATTCATCAAAATAAGCAAACTATGCAACAAAAACAGAATCTGTCTAAAACAGAATGGTCTGTAAAGATCTATTTAAAAGCTATACTTCTGTAACTCAAAAAAATTCAGAAAAACTAGGAAAATGTAGAAAATTCATATACCAATACTGTGTAAAAAATTCAGAATTTTATCACGCTCTAGTACAGAACCAAAAATCCAGCACTAGACTCCAAAGTTTCTGTTTTCAAACAGCATCAATTATACTATCATCCAAATCACCCCAACGACATTACTTGGCACAAACACTAATTAAAAGATAAAAACACAATCATAACAGAAGCTAAAATTGTGTGACATAATAAAAATAAAAAATGCAATAAATATAAATATTGGGTTGCCTCCCAACAAGCGCTATTATTTTATGCCCCTAGCTAGGCATAATGCATTGTTTCAAGTATTATCATCCTTCATTCCCAAATCCTTTTTAATCAAATCTTCCAAAACTTTTTTCATTAATTCTCTACTCTCATGTTCTTCTTTTCTAGTAGGGGAATTTAAATACTTGAAGGGACTTTGTTCGGTGACTTTAACATTCATAACTTCAAACTCCGAATCATCTCCATAAAGATCTTCATATAAACATGTATCTCATCATCAATAGGATCTCTAGCCGTACCTTCAAACCATTCTTCACTAAATCCCTCATCAACTCCCTTGGTAATCCATTCAAATTTATCACACGCGTTGTGGTACAAAGTTTTAATTACTTCGGCATAGGGAACTCTTCTCCTAACGTTTTCTCCGTAAGCAAAATAATCCTTAGATTCCAACCTACGTATAGTGTCTTTATCATGAAGAATTTCTTCTATTGGAGGATGCTCAAAATCTATTTTATAGAAATAAAATATGTCCCTAGCTTCTCTAATTATATAATCGAATTCATGCATAAGGATGATTGTAGCAATCTTTTTAATTCTAGGATTATGGATATTGGGAAGTTCATAGAATATATTTTGTAACGCGGGGTGAATGTGCAACAAATTTCGTTCTAACTTAACCACAAGCATAGCAATAGCATCCACATAGCAATTTGTTTGGTCAAGAATAGATTCTTTAATTATAGGTATGACACCCGCACAGTTGAAGAATTCTTGAACGACACTTTTACCAATAATATTCCCGCTACCTACATGATAGACTTTAGTTTTAAAATCGGGTGGAGCTTTGTTCTCAAGAGGCTCATGATTAGTATTGAAAGATTTAAATTTTTCCTCAAGAGATTCATTAGTACTATCCTCACTAGCACTTTCTACAATAACTTTTTCGGACTCAGACATGATAGCAATTTCAAGCAGGCAAACGAGCAAACAAGCAAATAAAATATTTTTCTGTTTTTGTAATTTTTATGAGAAGTGGGGGAGATGAAAACGAGAGGCAAATGCAAATAAAAAGGCAAATGAAAATAAGAGCAAGTAGATGATAGTTTATGCGAAGGTACTTGATAGGTTTTGGTGATGTCTCCCCGGCAACGGCGCCAGAAATTCTTCCTGCTACTTGTGAGCTGCGTTGGGATTTCCTCGAAGAGGAGAGGATGATGCAGTACAGTAGAGATAAGTATTTCCCTCAGTTAAGAACCAAGGTTATAAATCTAGTAGGAGAACCACACAGAACCTCGTTAGCAGCACCTACACACACAAAAGCAAATACTTGCACACAACGCGAACAAGAGGGTTGTCAATCCCCTTGGCGGTTACTTGCAAGGATTAATTCTGATTGTGATAGATAGATAAATAAATTACAAAACAAAATAAAGGAAATAAAATTCCAGCAAGGTATTTTTGGATTTTATATATGATAGATAAATGACGCGGGGGCCATAGTTTTCACTGGAGGCTTCTTTCTCGAATGCATAGCATACGGTAGGTAAACAAATTACTGTTGAGCAATTGATAGAAAAGCACATAGTTATGATGGATTCATGGCAATGATCATGTATATAGGCATCACGTCCGAGACAAGTAGACCGACTCCTGCCTGCATCTACTACTATTACTCCACCCATTGACCGCTATCCAGCATGCATCTAGGGTATTAAGTTAATGAAAATAGAGTAATGCCTTAAGCAAGATGACATGATGTAGACAAAGTAAACTCAAGCAATATGTTTAAACCCCATCTTTTTATCCTTAATGGCAACAATACAAATACGTGTCATGTCTCTTTCTGTCACTGGGATTGAGCACCGCAAGATTGAACCCATCACAAAGCACCTCTCCCATTGCAAGATAAATCAATCTAGTTGGCCAAACCAAACGGATAGATCAGAGAGAAATACAAAGCTATAACAATCATGCATAAATAAGTTCAGAAAAGACTCAAATATTTCTCATGAATAATCTGATCATAGACCAACAATTCATCGGATCCCAACAAACACACCACAAAAGAAGATTACATCGGATAGAACTCCAAGAAGATCGAGGAGAACATTGTATTGAAGATCAAAGAGAGAGAAGAAGCCATCTAGCTACTAGCTATGGACCCGTTGGTCTGTGGTAAACTACTCACACATCATCGGAAGGGCAGCAAAGTTGATGTAGAAGCCCTCCGTGATCGATTCTGCCTCTGGCAGAGTACCGGAAAAGGCCTCCAGATGGGATCGCGGAAGAACAGAAGCTTGCGGCAGCGGAAAAGTTATTTCGTGTGTCTCTCTGGTATATTGGGAATATTTGAGAATTTATAGAGGTGGAATTAGGTCAAGAGGTGACACGAGGGGCCCACAAGCCTGGGAGGCATGCCTACCCCCCTGGGCGCGCCTCCCGAGCATGTCGCTCCCTCGTGGCTCGTCTGGTCTTCTCCCGAACCTTCTGGGGTCTCTCTTGGTCCAGAAAAAATTAATCCAAAGTTTTTTCTTCGTTTGGACTCCGTTTGATATTGATTTTCTGTAAAGCCAAAAACAAGCAAAAAACAACAACTGGCACTGGGCACTAGGTTAATAGGTTAGTCCCAAAAAATGATATATAATTGCATATAAAACATCCAAGATTGATACTATAATAGCATGGAACAATTAAAAATTATAGATATGTTGGAGACGTATCACGGGCCGAGGGTGGCACGGGCTGCAGGTCTCTGCCCCTGCCATGGCCACGACGGGTGGTGGTGCGATGCAGCAGCGGCTGGCCAGTGGGCGGGCCGGCCGGTTCCAGGGGCTACAGCGGCTGGACGACGGCTGGCAGTGCAGATGGGCTCCTCGATGAGCTTCCTTCGCAATTGGCGGCGGTCCTTGGAGTCTCTCCTTGCCGATGGGTGGGTGTGTGTTGGTGGCCTCGCGTGGAGCTGCATTCACCGCCGAAGCGAAACACGAGGTGTCCGGTGGGGAGGCAGGTTGGAGGGATGGGAGGCGCCGACGAGCTCGGGCCACCCGTCGCTGGCACAGGGGTGTGCCGGCCCGGATGCGTCCGCTCCCCCTCCTCTCCCGTTCCCCGGCCGTGTGTGGGCTGACGCGGCTTCGGCGTTGTTCGAGGCGGGACGTATGCTGCGGTCTCTTCGGTCGGGTGTGTCCTTTGGCCCAAAGCCGGGCACTTTGGTCAGTCTTGGGGGTGTCTGGATGCAGGGCGGCGGCCCTGGCAGCGGGAGGCACGCGTTCGTGGGTAGAACTTGCGCCTTGGGTGCGGACGAGCGGCCATGGCCACGCGGGTGGATGGTCGCTGGTGGTTGGTGGAGCTAGGATGCATCAGAGGGGTGGGGCGTGCCGGGGTACATCACTTGCCCAATCTTGTATTGCCGACGACGGCGGTGTCTATGGACACCGTATCCTTCATGAAGGCTCCGTCGCGGTGTCCTTACTCCTTTGAGTTGCTCCGGGTGAAAACTCAATCCTCGGGATCGGATGGTGGCGGCTATCAGTGGTCGTTCCCTTCTAGGAGGCACCATCTTGGAGTCCTTGCTCCGTCGTTTTCCATCTCACCTCTCCTCGAAGGATTGGAGGTGTTCGTTGGCTCCAAGCGGTTCGTCCTCGCACATATGTAGTGGCTTGGTAGTCGTTGGGGTGGTGTGGCGGTGCTCGGCACCTTTGTATCTTGCCTTGAGTGTGTGTGTCGTGTGCGGTGGTGCATGAGTTTGTATCGTGGTGATTGTGGATCGTTGCTTTATATATAAAGCGGGGCGAAAGCCTTTTTTGGTATTTTATTGTTACTGCTAACCTTGTAGATCTTGTTCTCTCAAGTTACGTTCTACGAAACTTACTTATGTTTATTTCCTAACTTACTCCCGTCTTTTTAAGTTTTGTCCGTCAAAACTTGCGTTACACAAACATATATACATATCAAGTTTCTATGTGTGAAACTTACCACCACAATACCGTCTCTGTCAGTTTTGTACTTAAATTTCCAATTTCTTTTTTCCCGTGCGCCTTTTGCACGTCATTGCTCCGAGTTACAAAACATTTATTTTTGATGTGCCTAGTCCGCAGATGCATCAAGTTCTTTGTCCTTGCTCCTTTTTCCTTGTCTTCTTCCTTTGCACTGTCATCCTCTAGATCTATCATGTTCTCACTCCTACTAAATGATGGGGGTGGGTGGGTGAATGGGAGATTTTTTTATCAAATTCTTTGAAAGAGCTATTTCCTCTAAGAATAACGAGCTAAATCAAACAGAAGAAATACTTGCTAAAGGAAAGCTACTATAAGCATGCAATCAATATTGGGACAAAGTCATGAGAACAGAAGATAGTATGCATACTAAGTAACAATACAAGTAAATGCTACTTGTGAGCTGCGTTGGTAATTCCCTGAAGAGGAAGGGAGATGCAGTACAGTAGAGATAAGTATTTTCCTCAGTTATGAAATCAAGGTTATCAATCCAGTAGGAGAATCACGCAACACCTCGTTAGCAGCACCTGCACACAAAACAACAAATCCTTGCACCCAATGCAAACAAGGGGTTGTCAATCCCTCGGCGGTTAATTGCAAGATTAAATTGTATGTGATAGATAGATAGATTGAACAAAAATACAAAATAAAATAAATAAATAAAAAGTGCAGCAAGGTATTTTTAGGGTTTTTAATATATGATTTAGATAGACCCGGGGGCCATAGTTTTCACTAGAGGCTTCTCTCAAGAAAATAGCATACGGTGGGTAAACAAATTACTGTTGGGCAATTGATAGAAAAGCAAATAATCATGACGATATCCAAGTCAATGATCATGTATATAGGCATCACGTCTGAGACAAGTAGACCGACTCCTACCTGCATCTACTACTATTACTCCACACATCGACTGCTATCCAGCATGCATCTAGTGTATTAAGTCCATAAAGAACGGAGTAACGCCTTAAGCAAGATGACATGATGTAGACAAAGTAAACTCATGCATGAATAAACCCCATCTTTTTACCCTTAACAGCAACGATACATACGTGTCATGTCCCTTTCTGTCACTGGGATTGAGCACCGCAAGATCGAACCCATTACAAAGCACCTCTTCACATGGCAAGATAAATCAATCTAGTTGGCCAAACCAAATCAATAGATCGGAGAAGAAATACGAAGCTATAAGAATCATGCATAAAAGAGTTAATTCCACCTCTATAAATTCTCAATATTTTCCTGTCAATGAAAACGACCGAGAATTCCCAATATTTTCCATGCTAAACACATCATAGGCGGTTCCTAAACAGAAAGTAAAGTTTATTTCCTTTCCACCATTCTTTCACAATCCATGGCTAGCCTGATCCATGGGTGCCCTCCATACCAACACTTTCCAAGGAATTTTGTTGTTATTAATTTTTGATTCATTGTGGGACTGGGCATCCCTATTACCTGCCACTCTCTCGTGCAATGACAAGTGAATAAACACTCATCGTGTATAACCCACCTAGCATGGAAAGTAATGGCTACCCCCTGCCGCTTCATGAGCGGTACGGGCACACAAAACGGAAAAATTACTTTGAAAATTAGAGTTGGCACACAGAAATTTACTTGGAACGGCATGGAAATACCGCATATAGGTAGATATGGTGGAGTCATTTGGCACAACTTGGGTTTAAGGATTTTGGATGCACAAGCAGTATTTCCGCTTAGTACAAATGAAGGTTAGCAAATTGATTGAGAAGCAACCAACCAAAAAGCGAAAATGGTCATAAACATGCATTGAACATAACTAACACCGAATAATGCACCATAAGTAGGATATAATTTCTTTGGATAACTATTGACTTAATGTGCATGCATAGGGAATCACAAACCTTAACACTAATATTCTTACTAAATCACAATTACTCACTAACTTGACTCACATATCATCATCTCCATATCGCAAAACTATTGCAAGGAATCACACTTATCATATCCAATGATCTATATGAAAGTTTTTATTATATCCCTCTTGAATATTCATCACTTTGGGACCAAATTCATATCTTGTGCAAATTACCATTACTATTATCAACTCTCAAAAAGATATAAGTGAAGCATGAGAGTGCACATATTTCTTCAAAATTTATCAACTCTCAAAATGATATAAGTGAAGCATGAGAGTGCAAATATTTCTTCAAAATTTTAATCTTATCAAATCTCAAAATAATATAAGTGAAGCATGAGAGTTTAAATATTTCTTCAAAATATAGCCACCGCCGTGCTCAAAAAGATTTAAGTGAAGCACTAGAGCAACTGCCTAGCTCAAAAAATTTAAGTGAAGCACTAGAGCATTCTAACAAATCATGATGATCATGTGGCTCTCTCAAATAGGTGTGTCCAGCAAAGATGATTGTGACAAACTAAAAAGAAAGCAAAACAAAGACTCATATAATACATGATGCTCCAAGCAAAATACATATCATGTGACGAATAAAAATATAGCTCCAAGTAGAATTACCGATGGTTGGTAGAAGAAAGAGGGGATGCCTTCCGGGGCATCCCCAAGCTTAGACGCTTGAGTCTTCCTTGAATATTACCTTGGGGTGCCTTGGGCATCCCCAAGCTTAGGCTCTTGCCACTCCTTATTCCTTCATCCATCGTGATCTCACCTGAAACTTGAAAACTTCAATCACACAAAACTCAACAAAACCTTCGTGAGATCCGTTAGTATAACAAAATAAATCACTACTTTAAGTACTGTTGCAAACCCATTCATATTTTATTTTTGCATTATACCTACTGTATTATAACTTCTCCATGGCTTATACCCCCCGATACAATCCATAGTTTCATCAAAACAAGCAAGTAGTGCATCAAAAACAGAATCTGTCAAAAACAGAACAGTCTGTAGAGATCTATTTAAAAGCTATACTTCTGTACCTCCAAAAATTCTGAAAAATTAGGACAAGGTGGGAAATTCATATACCAATACTGTGTAAACATTTCAGATTTTTCTGATGCTCCAGTACAGAACTAAAATTCCAGCACTGGACGCAAAACTTTCTGTTTTCCAAACAGCATCAATTATACTATCTTCCAAATCAACCCAAAGGCTTTACTTGGCACAAACACTAATTAAAACACAAAAACTCAATCATAACAGTAGCATAAATTTGAAAAAACACAGGAATTTATTTTATTCATTGG
This sequence comes from Elymus sibiricus, assembly GCA_039707655.1. NCBI lineage: Eukaryota > Viridiplantae > Streptophyta > Magnoliopsida > Poales > Poaceae > Elymus > Elymus sibiricus. The sequence goes on from CM077676.1 coordinate 80,525,720, forward strand.
GTTGTCTCCCAACAAGCTCTTTCTTTATAGCCATTAAGATAGGCTTGAGATTTCAATGATACTCACATGAAAGATAGTAATTGAAACACGAAGAGAGCATCATGAAACATGTGAAAAACACATTTAAGTCTAACATACTTCCTATGCATAGGCATTTTATAGGAAAACAAATTATCAAGACAAGCAATATCTAGCACATGCAAATAGGAAGAATCAAGCATTAAAAATTTGAACTTCAAGAGAGGTAATTGAGTAACATGAAAATTTCTATAACCATATTTTCCTCTCTCATAATAATTACATGTAGGATCATAATAAAATTCAACAATATAGCTATCATATAAAATTTTATCTTCATGATCCACATGCACAAAAGTTTTATAATCTTCCAAGATAGTGGGATTAATATCAACTGAAGTCGTGATCTCTCGAAACATACTTTTAATAGTATTGCAATCATTATTATCAATAACATATTCATCATGAGGCTTAAATAAATTTTCGAGATCATAAGAAGTATTATCACTCCAATCATGATCATTGCAATAAGTAGTGGACATAACAAAATTGTCATCCCCAAGCTCGTAGTTTTGCATATTATTAGCACAATTCACATTAATAGAATTTATAGTAACATCATTGCAATCATGCTTTTCAATCAAGGAGCTATCATGAATCACTTTATAAATTTCTTCTTCTAACACTTCATCACAATTTTCAGATTCATGATTTTCAAGCAAAACTTCATAGAGAAAATCAAGAGCACTCAAATCACTAGCAATTGGTTCATTATAATTGGATCTTTTTAAAAGATTAGCAAGTGGATGAGGATCCATAGTGATCTTAAACTTTTGCTTTTACTTTCTGTTCTTGTGTGTTCGACATGAAGGCAATACAAGCAAGCAAGTAAAGAAGCAAACAAGAAAAAGGCAAACAGAAAATATTTTTGTATTTTTGTAAAAACTTTTTAGAAGTGGGGGAGATGAAAATGAGAAGCAAAGGAAAATAAAGTAAATGCAAGGAGATGAAAGTTTTATGCGTAGGTACTTGATAGATGTTGATGATGTCTCCCCAGCAACGGCGCCAGAAATTCTTCCTGCTACTTGTGAGCTGCGTTGGTAATTCCCTGAAGAGGAAGGGAGATGCAGTACAGTAGAGATAAGTATTTCTCTCAGTTATGAAACCAAGGTTATCAATCTAGTAGGAGAATCACGCAACACCTCGTTAGCAGCACCTCCACACAAAACAACAAATCCTTGCACCCAATGCAAACAAGGGGTTGTCAATCCCTCGGCGGTTAATTGCAAGATTAAATTGTATGTGATAGATAGATAGATTGAACAAAAATACAAAATAAAATAAATAAAGAAAAAGTGTAGCAAGGTATTTTTAGGGTTTTTAATATATGTTTTAGATAGACCCGGGGGCCATAGTTTTCACTAGAGGCTTCTCTCAAGAAAATAGCATACGGTGGGTAAACAAATTACTGTTGGGCAATTGATAGAAAAGCAAATAATCATGATGATATCCAAGGCAATGATCATGTATATAGGCATCACGTCCGAGACAAGTAGACCAACTCCTGCCTACATCTACTACTATTACTCCACACGTCGACCGCTATCCAGCATGCATCTAGTGTATTAAGTCCATAAAGAACGGAGTAACGCCTTAAGCAAGATGACATGATGTAGACAAAGTAAACTCACGCATGAATAAACCCCATCTTTTTACCCTTAATAGCAATGATACATACGTGTCATGTCCCTTTTTGTCACTGGGATTGAGCACCGCAAGATCGAACCCATTAAAAAGCACCTCTTCCCATGGCAAGATAAATCAATCTAGTTGGCCAAACCAAATCAATAGATCGGAGAAGAAATATGAAGCTATAATAATCATGCATAAAAGAGTTCAGAGAAAACTCAAATAATATTCATGGATAATCTGATCATAAACTCACAATTCATCGAATCCCAACAAACACACCACAAAAAGTGATTACATCGGATAGAACTCCAAGACATCGAGGAGAACATTGTATTGAAGATCAAAAAGAGAGAAGAAGCCATCTAGATACTAACTATGGACCCGAAGGTCTGTGGTAAACTACTCACGCATCATCGGAAGGGCAGCAAGGTTGATGTAGAGCCCCTCCGTGATCGATTCCCCCTCCGGCGGAGCACCAGAAAAGGCCTCCAGATGGGATCTCTTGAGAACAGAAACTTGCGGCGGCAGAAAAAGTATTTCGTGGACTCCTCTGTTAGTTTCCCGATTTTAGAGAATTTATAGTGGTGGAATTAGGTCAAACGGAGCTGTGTGGGCCCCACAAGCCACCAGGGCGCGCCCCCCCTGGGGCGTGCCCTGGTGCCTCGTGGGCCACTGCTCCATCTTCTGGCCCTCTCCCGAAGCTTCCAGTACTTGTTATGTCCAGAAAAAAATCTCCAAAAAGTTTCGTGGCATTTGGACTTCGTTTGGTACTGATATTCTGGAAAACCAAAACAGGCAAAAAATAGCAACTGGCACTGGGCACTAAGTTAATAGGTTAGTCCCAAAAAATGATATATAATTGCTGTAAATGTATATAAAAACATCCAAGATTGATAATATAATAGCATGGAACAATACAAAATTATAGATACGTTGGAGACGTATCAGTAAACTAGACGAACAAACAGTCACACACACATTTCAGAATAACGAGACCGAAGACAAAGCTTAACATAACAGAGAGCAGTGAAATAGCAGTCTAAAGAGAGGGGTGCGAGCGATTTCTTCACAACATGCAAATGTATAAAATAAATAGGTGAAGATTGTGAATCCAGTTGCTCAACAAAGACACATGATTTTGTTGCAACAGTTCAAGTTGTTGTGACAACTCTACGTCTGGTTGGAGGGTTGAGGCTTAATTCAGAAGACCATGTCTTCACATTATTTTCCTTGAGCTAAGATCACTTAGACCTCGCCCAATCACTTGTGGTAGATCTTTAAGGCAGATCTCTAAAACCTTCACATACTTGTTCTTCGGTAATCCACAATGACTCTTGGATGCTCTAAACTGACGCCTAACCATTTGGAAGATCAGTCTTCAAGAGTAATATGTCTTCAGTTCACTCGAATAGATTCTTCAGTGATGCTTGATGACCCACAAGTATAGGGGATCAACCATAGTCCTTTCGATAAGTAAGAGTGTCGAACCCAACGAGGAGCACAAGGAATTGATAGGCAGTTTTTAGCAAGGTATTCTCTGCAAGTGCTGTAAGATAGTTTTGACAGATAGTTTGATAGCAAGATAATTGGTATCAAGTAGCAAGTAACAAAAGTAGCAAGTTGCAGCAAGTTACCCAATCCTTAATTGTGCTAAGGGCATGCCGGTGATATTTCTTATAGTGATTAAAACACGATTCAGGACACACGAGAATATCGTCGAGTTACTTTCACCACGATTCATCGACCTAGCATTCATTGTTTTGATAGGTGTTATGTGGGTGGACTGGAGCTAAGGTACTGTTCTTACTTGAACATACACCTACTTATTATTATACCCTCCATGCAAGCATCCGTAAATACAAGAGAAGTAATTAAGATAAATCTAACGATAACATTAAACATATGGATCCAAAATAGCCCCTCACGGAACAATTCATAAACTGGGGTTTAGATTTTAGTCACTCCCACAACCCATCATCTACAACCTAATTCCATGATGCCTTCCCCTAGGCCCAAAGATGGTAAAGTTTTATGTAGTCGATGTTCACACAACATCACTAGAGGAAGAACAACACAACATAATATCGAAACATTGAACGGTGATCAACTTCACATGATTACTTATAACAAGACTTCTCCCATGTCCTCAAGAACAAATAGAACTACTCACAAATCATAATATTGAACATGTTCGGTGGGTATAATTATGAGTTTAACAATATGAACATATGGACCTTCCACCAAGTAAACCAACTAGCATCAACTAAAAGATGTAATTGATAACCCACAAGTATAGGGGATCACAACAATCTTCGAGGGTAGTATTTCAGCCAAATTTATTGGTTCGACACAAGGGGAGCCAAAGAATATTTGCGAGTATTAGCAGTTGAGTTGTCAATTCAACCACACTCGGAGAACTAAATATCTGCAACAAAGTGTTTAGTAGCACGGTAGTAACAGTAGCAATAGTGCCAGAAACAGTAACAGTAGCAGTTTTGTAGTGATCATAACAGCAGTAGCAACGAAAGTAACTTAGCAAAGATCAATATGCGAAAAGCGTAGGCATTGGATCAGTGATGGATAATTATGTTGGATGACATTCATCATGTAACAGTCACAACCTAGAGCGATACACAATAGCTCCAATTCATCAATGTAATGTAGGCATGTATTCCGTATATAGTCATACGTGCTTATAGTAAGAACTTGCATGACATCTTTTGTCCTACCCTCCCGTGGAAGCGGGGTCCATAAGGAAACTAAGGGATATTAAGGCCTCTTTTAATACAGAACCAGAACAAAGCATTAACACATGGTGAATACATGAACTCCTCGAATTACAGTCATCCCCGGAGAGTATCCCAAACAATTGTCACTATGGGGTCTACGGATCAGAACAATAACAAGTGCATATAACTAGCAGATAGGATCAAAACTCAATAATATTCATGAAAACATAAAGGGTTCAGATCTGAAATCATGGCACTCGGGCCCTAGTGACAAGCGTTAAGCATAGCAAAGTCATAGTAACATCAATCTCAGAACATAGTGGATACTAGGGATCAAGTCCTAACAAATTGACTCGATTACATGATAAATCTCATCCAACCCATCACCGTCCAGCAAGCCTACGGAGAAATTACACACACCCGAAGGTGAGCCTTGATACGTCTCCAACGTATCTATAATTTTTGATTGTTCCATGCTATTATAGTATAGATCTTGGATGTTTTATATACATTTACAAGCAATTATATATCATTTTTTGGGACCAACCTATTAACTTAGTGCCCAGTGCCAGTTGCTGTTTTTTTGCCTATTTTTGGTTTTCCAGAATATCAGTACCAAATGAAGTCCAAATGCCACGAAACTTTTTGGAGATTTTTTTCTGGACATAAGAGACACTAGAAGCTTCGGGAGAGGGCCAGAAGACAGAGGAGGTGGCCACGAGCCACCAGGGCGCGCCCCAGGGGGGTGGCGTACCCTGGTGCCTCATGGGCCCACCTCTGCTCCGTTTGACCTAATTCTACCTCTATAAATTCTCTAAAATCGGGAAACCAACAGAGGAGTCCACGAAATACTTTTTCCGCCACCGCAAGTTCCTGTTCTCGAGAGATCCCATCTGGAGGTCTATTCCGGCACTCTGCCGGAGGGGGATTCGATCACGGAGGGGCTCTACATCAACCTTGCTGCCCTTCCGATGATGCGTGAGTAGTTTATCACAGACCTTCGGGTCCATAGTTAGTAGCTAGATGGCTTCTTCTCTCTTGTTGATCTTCAATATAATGTTCTCCTCGATGTTCTTGGAGTTCTATCCGATGTAATCACTTTTTGCGGTGTGTTTGTTGGGATTCGATGAATTGTGAGTTTATGATCAGATTATCCATGAATATTATTTGAGTTTTATCTGAACTTTGTTATGCATGATTGTTATAGCTTTGTATTTCTCTCCGATCTATTGATTTGGTTGGGCCAACTAGATTGATTTATCTTGCAATGGGAGAGGTGCTTTGTAATGGGTTCGATCTTGCGGTGCTCAATCCTAGTGACACAAAGGGACATGACATGTATGTATCATTGATATTAAGGGTAAAAATATGGGGTTTATTCATGCGTGAGTTTACTTTGTCTACATCATGTCATCTTGCTTAAGGCATTACTCCGTTCTTTATGAACTTAATACACTAGATGCATGCTGGATAGCGGTCAATGTGTGGAGTAATAGTAGTAGATGCAGAATCATTTTGGTCTACTTGTCTCAGACATGATGCCTATATACATGATCATTGCCTTGGATATTGTCATGATTACTTGCTTTTCTATCAATTGCCCAACAGTAATTTGTTCACCCACCGTATGCTATTTTCAAGAGAGAAGCCTCTAGTGAAAACTATGGCCCCCGGGTCTACCTTTATCATATATTAAAAATCCTAAAATTACCTTGCTGCAATTTTACTTTATTTATTTTATTTTGTATTTTTGTTCGATCTATCTATCTACCACCATACAATTTAATCTTGCAATTAACCGCCAAGGGATTGACAACCCCTTGTTCGCGTTGGGTGCGAGGATTTGTTGTTTTGTGTGCAGGTACTGCTAATGAGTTGTTGCGTGATTCTCCTACTGGATTGATAACCTTGGTTTCATAACTGAGGGAAATACTTATCTCTACTGTACTGCATCATCCCCTCCTCTTCGGGGAAATCCCAACGCAGCTCACAAGTAGCAGGAAGAGTTTCTGGCGCCGTTGCCGGGGTGACATCATCAACATCTATCAAGTACCTACGCATAAACCTTCATCTTCTTGCATTTATTTTATTTGCCTTTGCCTCTCGTTTTCATCTTCCCCACTTCTAAAAAGTTTTTACAAAAATACAAAAATATTTTTTTCGTTTTCCCTTTTGCTTGATTTGCTTACTTTGTCATCATGACTAGCGTAACTATCCCTCCTTTGCCACCAGATTTTGAAGTGCTCTACTTCAAACAGAAACAAGGAGAAAATCTTAAAGATGCTTGGTATAGGTTAATGGAATCCTACCGCGTTTGCTCTATAAAAGGGGATTTAAAAATTTTGCTTCGCAATTTCTATATAGGTTTAACCATGCATCATAGACAACTTTTGGACTTTGCCGCAAAAGGTAATTTTATTGAAAGTGAGGTCAATACTGCCTATGAAATAATAGAGGGTATATTGGGGATTCAACCACCACAAAAGGGTTTTGCTTTTACTCAAGAGGGGGCTCAAATATTAGACAAATTGGGTGACATGCAGAAAAATTTGGTTGAGTTGCAAAAGTCTAACGAACCTCTTAAAAATATTAGTGGAAACCTCAATCGCATGAACACTTTGATTACTCTATGCAATAAGCGATTGGATATTTTAGACCTTAAAATTGCCTCATTTCCTGAGAATAATGGGAAGCGTAAGGAGCCTCCCGGGTTTGAGAAAACCCCTATAAAGATTACTAAAACCAAGGATGACAACACTTGAAACTATGCATTATGCCTAGCTAGGGGCATAAAACAATAGCGCTTGTTGGGAGGCAACCCAATGAATAAAATAAATTCTTGCTTTTTATTTCCGTTCTTGAGTGTTTACACAATTATGCTACTGTTATGATTGTGTTTTTATGTTTTAATTAGTGTTTGTGCCAAGTAATGCCTTTGGGATGATTTGGAAGATAGTATAATTGATGCTGTTTGGAAAACAGAAAGTTTTGCGTCCAGTGCTGGAATTTTAATTCTGTACTGGAGCATCAGAAAAATCTGAAATTTTTACACAGTATTGGTATATGCCCGTTGTCCTAATTTTTCAGAATTTTTGGAGTTACATAAGTATAGCTTTTAAATAGATCTTTACAGACTGTTCTGTTTTAGACAAATTCTGTTTTTGTTGCATAGTTTGCTTATTTTGATGAATCTATGGATCGTATCGGGGGGTATGAGTCATGGAGAAATTGGAGTACAGTAGCATTATGCCAATATTAAATATGAATCAATTTACTACAGTACTTAAAGTTAAAGATTTATTTGTTATACTAACGGATCTCACGAAGGTTTTGTTGAGTTTTGTGTGATTGAAGTTTTCACGTTTTGGGTGAGATCACGATAGATGAAGGAATAAAGAGTGGCAAGAGCCTAAGCTTGGGGATGCCCAAGGCACCCCAAGGTAATATTCAAGGAATACTCAAGCGTCTAAGCTTGGGGATGCCCCGGAAGGCATCCCCTCTTTCTTCTACCAACTATCGGTAATTTTACTTGGACCTATATTTTTATTCGTCACATATTATGTGTTTTACTTGGAGCGTCGTGTATTATATGAGTCTTTGCTTTGTTTTCTTTTTAGTTTGTCAAAATCATCTTTGCTGGACACACCTATTTGAGAGAGCCACACGTTTATCATGATTTATTAGAATACTCTATGTGCTTCACTTAAATCTTTTGAGCTAGGCAGTTGCTCTAGTGCTTCACTTAAATCTTTTTGAGCATGGCGGTGGCTATATTTTGAAGAAATATTTGAACTCTCATGCTTCACTTATATTATTTTGAGAGTTTATAAAGATTAAATTTTGAAGAAATATTTGCACTCTCATGCTTCACTTATATCTTTTTGAGAGTTGACAATAGTAATGGTAATTTGCACAAGATATGAATTTGGTCCCAAAGTGATGAATATTCAAGAGGGATATAATAAAAACTTTCATGAAAGATCATTGGATATGATAAGTTTGATTCCTTGCAATAGTTTTGCGATATGGAGATGATAATATGTGAGTCATGTTAGTGAGTAATTGTGATTTAGTAAGAATATTGGTGTTAAGGTTTGTGATTCCCTATGCATGCACATAAAGTCAATAGTTATGCAATGAGATTATATCCTACTTATGGTGCATTATTCGGTGTTAGTTATGTTCAATGCATGTTTATGACCGTTTTCGCTTTTTGGTTGGTTGATTCTCAATCTATTTGCTAGCCTTCATATTGTACTAAGCGGGAATACTGCTTGTGCATCCAACTCCTTAAACCCAAGTTATGCCAAATGAGTCCACCATACCTACCTATATGCGGTATTTCGTTGCCGTTCCAAGTAAATTTGCATGTGCCAACTCTAATTTTCAAAATAATTTTCCGTTTTGTGTGCCCGTACCGCTCATGAAACAGCAAGGGGTGGCCAATATTTTCCATGCTAGGTGTGTTATTCTCACAATGAGTGTTTATTCACTTGTCATTGCACGAGAGAGTGGTAGGTAATAGGGATGCCCAGTCCCGAAATGAAAAAAATTTAATATGTTGATAATAATAAATTCCTTGGAAAGTGTTGGTATGGAGGGCACCCGTGGATATGGCTAGCCATGGATTGTGAAAGAATGGTGGAAAGGAAATAAACTTTATTTTTTGTTTGGGAACTGCCTATAATGTGTCTAGCATGGAAGATATTGGGAATTCTCGGTCGTTTTCGTTGACAGGAAAAGCATGCTCTCAAAATAATTTTATCTCTCTAATTTAAGCTTTGAGCTCTTGCACCTCTGCAAATCCATGCTTCCCTCTGCGAAGGGCCTATCTATTTACTTTTATGCAATTTTTATTTTTACTTTGAGTTTCCATCTTCTCTTATAAAGCACCAACAATAGAGCACTATTGTCATACTTGTGCATTGTGTGTAGCTAATGTTGAGTGTGTTTCATGAATGGATCAATGATTGAGCATAATGGGCTAGGGATAGCTTTCTTTAGCGTTGATATTTTGAAAGGCATGGTTGCTTGTTAGTATGCTTGAGTATTTATGTCTTCATGTCAAACTATAGACTATTGCTTTGAATCATTCAAGTCCAAATGTCCATGCTATAAATGAAAAGAGTATATGATGAATATGATAGGTAGCATTTCACATCAAAAATTCTGTTTTTATCATTCACCTACTCGAGAACGAGCAAGAATTAAGCTTGGGGATGCTTGATACGTCTCCAATGTATCTATAATCTTTTATTGTTCCATGCTATTATAGTATCAATCTTGGATGTTTTATATACATTTACAAGCAATTATATATCATTTTTTGGGACTAACCTATTAACTTAGTGCCCAGTGCCAGTTGCTGTTTTTTGCCTGTTTTTGGTTTTCCAGAATATCAGTACCAAACGAATTCCAAATGCCACGAAACTTCGTGGAGATTTTTTTTCTGGACATTAGAGCCACTAGAAGCTTCGAGAGAGGGCCAGAAGACAGAGGAGGTGGCCACGAGCCACCAGGGTGCGCCCCAGGGGGGGTGGTGCGCCCTGGTGCCTCGTGGGCCCACCTCTGCTTCGTTTGACCTAATTCCACCTCTATAAATTCTCAAAAATTGGGAAACCAACAGAGGAGTCCACGAAATACTTTTTCCGCCGCCGCAAGTTCCTGTTCTCGAGAGATCCCATCTGGAGGCCTTTTCCGGCACTCTGCCGGAGGGGGATTCGATCATGGAGGGGCTCTACATCAACCTTGATGCCCTTCCGATGATGCGTGAGTAGTTTACCACAGGCCTTCGGGTCCATAGTTAGTATCTAGATGGCTTCTTCTCTCTTTTTGATCTTCAATACAATGTTCTCCTCGATGTTCTTGGAGTTCTATCCGATGTAATCACGTTTTGCGGTGTGTTTGTTGGGATCCGATGAATTGTGAGTTACTATCAGATTATCCATGAATATTATTTGAGTTTTCTCTAAACTCTTTTATGCATGATTGTTATAGCTTCGTATTTCTCTCTGATCTATTGATTTGGTTTGGCCTTCGAGATGGAGTCTGCAAATGTCGCCCCTGACAACCTTGTCACTTTCGCATCCTACTTCTTGAAGGGTGCCGCTACTGAATGGTGGTCCACCCACAGGCGTTCACTACCTGAGGGGACAGTCATCACCTGGATCGAGTTTCAGGCTGCCTTCCGTGCTCGTTACATTCCTCAGGGAATCATGGACCGGAAGAAGACAGAGTTTCGTAACCTCACTCAGGGCAATAAGTCTGTCGAAGCTTATCAGCGGGAGTTTCTTAACCTGTCCCGCTATGCTGAAGAGGACATTCCAACTGATGCTTGTAGGCAGGAGAAATTCCGTAGTGGACTCCACCCAGACCTCAAGCTTGCACTTGCTGCTCAAGACTTCACCGACTTTGCCACCCTCGTGAACAAGGCTATTCTGGTGGAGACCGCTCAGATGGAGCACAAGGAGTCACAGAAGCGCCACCGTGATATTGGCTCATCTTCGAGCTCAGGACAAAGGCGTAAGATCCGGATTCCCAACAGCATGTACCGTCCAACTGCCCATGCGCCAAGGCCCTCCTATGCTGCACCTCGTCTGCCTCCTCCACCACCGAGGCAGCCGAGAGTTCAAGCTGCTCCACCACGTGCTGCTCCTCTTCGTCCTGAAGATGGTCTGTGTTTCAAGTGTCGCAAACCAGGTCACCATGCCAAGGATTACCGTCAGAATCAGAACCAGTTGGCACTTCCTGCTAATGGCCGTGGCAATGGTCGTGGCAACAACCAGACCCGCAACTATAATACTGGGTCTTCTGCTTATGGTCGTGGACATGCTTGCAACATTGACATTGAAGAAGTTCAGGATCAACCTGCTACTGTGATGGGTACCCTTCTCGTTAACTCAGTACCCACTTCTGTTTTATTTGATTCAGGAGCATCACATTCATTCATCTCTGGAAAATTTGCATTCATGCATGGCATTCATTATGAAAAGATGCATACTCCACTAGTCGTTAGTACTCCCGGAGCCCATTGTCATGCTGACATGATGGCACATAATGTCACCGTCGAAATTGGAGGATTGGAATTCCTTGCCTCCCCCATTGTTCTGAAGTCGTCCACCATAGATCTCATTCTGGGAATGGATTGGTTGAAAGCTCACATTGCGTCGATCAATTGTGCCACCAAAGCCGTTCAACTTCTTCATCCCTCCAATGAGATAGTGAACTACACCGCCCGAATTACCCGGAATGCCGAAGCTCAGATATATGCTCTGAATGTTTTGAACGCCTCACCTCTTGAGGGAATTGAGAACGTTCCAGTCGTTCGCGATTTTCCGGACGTCTTTCCGGAAGAACTTCCAGGAATACCCCCGGCTAGAGCTGTCGAGTTCGTCATCGACTTGAAACCTGGCACTACCCCTATTGCGAAGCATCCCTATAAGATGCCTCCGCATGAACTTCTGGAGCTTAAGGAAGAAATTGACAAGTCGCTTAAAAAGGGTTTCATCCGTCCCAGTTCCTCTGCCTGGGGAGCACCTTCTCTCTTTGTTAAGAAGAAGGATGGAACTAACCGATTGGTCCAGGACTATCGGCCTATTAACCAAGCAACAATCCAGAACAAATATCCACTTCCCTGGATCAACGATCTTTATGATCAGGTTGCTGGATCCTCTGTGTTATCTAAACTCGACTTAAGGTTGGGTTATCATCAGATCCGAGTTCGTAAGGAGGATATTCCGAAAACCGCTTTCGTTACTCGTTATGGATCTTACGAGTACACCGTTATGTCCTTCGGATTAACCAATGCTCCAGCAACCTTCTCTCGATTAATGAATTATATCTTCATGGATTACCTCGACAAATTCATTGTGGTTTATTTGGATGATATTCTTATATTTTCCAAGAACGAAGAAGAACACGCCTTACATCTTCGACTTGTATTGGAGAAACTTCGAGAACATCAACTATATGCCAAATTCTCCAAGTGTGAATTCTGGTTATCTGAGGTGACTTATCTTGGCCACGTGATTTCCAAAGATGGCATCGCTGTTAACCCAGAACGAGTTCATGCTATTCTTGACTGGACTCCCCCGAAGAATGTCAAGCAAGTCAGGTGTTTTCTCGGTCTCGCTAGCTATTGCCGCCGATTCGTCGAGAACTTCTCCAAGATTGCTAAGCCGTTGACTGATCTGCTCCACAAAGGTGTTAAATTTGAGTGGACAGAAAAGTGCCAGGAAAGCTTTCAGACACTTAAAGATAAGTTGACATCTGCCCCAGTGCTAGCACCCCCAGATTCCCAAAAGGACTTTGTGATATATTGCGACACATCCCGTCAAGGATTAGGCTGTGTCCTAATGCAAGAGCGCAAAGTAATTGCTTATGGCTCTCGCCAATTGTGTCCTCATGAGGAAAATTATCCAGTACATGATCTCGAGCTTGCTGCAGTTATTTATGCCTTGAAGCTATGGCGACATTACCTTCTCGGTAATCGTTGCGAGATATACACGGACCACCAGAGTTTGAAGTATCTGTACACCCAACCAGATCTGAACCTTCGTCAACAGAGATGGCTCGAGACAATAGCCGATTATGACATGAATATTTCTTATACCCCTGGCAAGGCTAATGTAATGGCCGATGCCTTGAGTCGCAAGGCTTATTGCAACAACCTCATGGTTCAGGAAGCGCAACCTAGGCTTTATGAAGAACTTCGCAAGTTGAACCTTCACATTGTTCCACAGGGTCATCTCAATACCCTGGTTGTCGAATCAGAGCTCGATGACCTCATCAAGCATATACAGAAGGCTGACTCTGAGGTCGAGAAAATTAAGCGAGATATCAAAAGGGGAAATCCCTTATTCTTCACCATTGCTACTGATGGCGCCTTGTACTTCAAAAACCGCTTAGTGGTTCCTAGAACGGGACACCTGAATCTGACCCCGTGCGTCATGAAAGAAGCTCATGATACGCCTCTTTCAATTCACCCTGGTAGTACCAAGATGTACCAAGACATCCGACAGAGATATTTGTGGCCTGATATGAAGCGAGATATTGCTCAGTATGTCGCTGAGTGTGACGTTTGCCGTCGCATCAAAGCAGAACATCAAAGGCCTGCTGGACTTCTGCAACCACTTGATATTCTTGAATGGAAATGGGACAAAGTTGAAATGGAGTTCATTACTGGTTTTCCCAGATCGCAAAAGGGTCATGATGCTATCTTCGTCGTCATTGACCGATTCTCAAAGGTTGCTCACTTTCTGCCAGTCAAGGAGACAATCACTGCTAGTCAGTTAGCAGACTTGTATGTTTCCAGAATCGTGTCACTCCACGGTATTCCGTTGGAAATCAGCTCAGATCGTGGCAGCCTCTTTACCTCAAGATTTTGGAACAGTTTCCAGGAAGCTATGGGAACTCATCTGTCCTTCAGCATCGCTTTTCACCCCCAGTCCTAGGGACAGGTGGAACGAGTCAATCAAGTGCTTGAAGATATGCTTCGAGCTTGTGTCATCTCATTCGGTAAGAAATGCACTACAAGAATCTTGTTAATCCATGACGGATTCAATCTGTCACGGAACAGTGGGAAACCGTCATGGAGGGAGGCCTGTGACGGACTTAGAATCCGTCATGTATATCGTGTCATAATTTGACAACTGTACCATCATGACGGTTCCTGACCGTCACCGATTAGTCCCCAGGCCCGCCCTAGGCCCGGGCCTCTGTGACAGACTAATCCGTCAGGGGTTGACATGATGTGGCAGCAACATGGTCCTGACATGGCATCTATGTGGCGCCAGCATGGGTCTGACGTGGCATCTACTTGGCGCCAACATGGTATCTACGTGGCGCCAGCGTGGCCTTCAGCCCAATAATGTTTTGGCCCACTTATTTCTGTCTAGCCCGGCCCAATAAGGCCCAACAGGAAAATCTAGGCTTATGATATTCACCCAATTAAAAAACAATCCATTCATCCATCAGCCCAGCTAGCACAACAAACTTACACAGCTCAATTATTTTGATGTACCAAGCCCATAATTTGGCCCATCCATTACCCTTTCTAAAAAATATATTTCGTCCATTACAACAAGAATCCTAGATGACATCACTAAAGCCACATTGGGAACATTTACAAACGTATATAGAGATACAAGTTCATCCAGGAGTACAACAAGTATGTATTGGCCTTTTGTGAAGAGCGAGGTGAGCCTCTCCACAAGTTCTTCCCTCACATCTGCAAGAATCATTCTTCCTGCAAACAACAATTAACAAAAACAATCAATTAATTTGTTGAGGAAGGGAAAAAATATCAAGTGCACAGAATTCTTGTCTGTTTGGGTGGTGCCAAACCGCCAACAGAAACAATGTCAAAATTGCATAGTTGTATTTTATTTTGGGTCTCTTTCATATGACCTGGAGTAAGCCCCTGAATATGTTGCCACTTATAAAACGAGATTTTCACTGCCCATTGCTATTGGTCCTATGAATGTGAGAACCAATGCACTTGTTTGGCAACAGAAGTGTGTAATCAGCAACCACCCTTATTTCAGAATACCATACCAAGGAAATAAATTAAACATGAACACTGACTTCACGTTTCATCTAATAATCCGACCAAGCATCATCACCACACCATAAGTTTACAAGTTAGAGTGTATATATGCGTCAAATCGATTTAAAGCAGCGGACAGACCTCGTTGAAACGTGTACTGCCTAATCCCAAGGGCAACCGGCCCAAATCAGAGTTTGCTCAGTTGAGAAAAAATGAGGTTGCTCAACCATTCACCCCTCCCATCAAAATGTAAACAAACCAAACAAAGAGGCCATGAACAACTAGTGTGATAGACAGGAGCAGTAAATGTATCAAACGAGGCGGGGATGGAATTTTAAGTAGTAGAAGCAGCAAGGTTACGAAACCATACCTGATAAAACAAATTGAACCAAACAGTGCTGCATAATAATAAAAACTGAACATTCAAACGGGATGCTCCAGTTTCAGTCAGAGTTCAGCCAAATTGACACATACAAACTGAACAAAAACATGGTGCTTATTCATATGTATGTACAGATGCAAGTGATATCAGGTTTAGTCAGATTTCAATCATATGCACAAGCAAATTGAACATCCAAAGCTGTGTATTGAACCAAACTGAACCAATAAGTAGTGCACACTAATAAAAACTGAACATCCAGTTTCAGTCAAAGCTGTACAATTGCAAGTGTCAGCCAGATTTACATGAAGCTAATTATCTCTTACAAAAAAAAGTTTTGGCTGTAGAATCAGTGGCGTTGCATGGATGAAGATGCCTGCATATATGGTCATACATGTATGTAAAAGAAATGGACCCCTTTTACAGGAACATTCCGTGCTTGGTTACTAACTGAACATGCAGCTTCATACTTCACTACTGCTCATCTCTGAAACTGTGCGTGTGTGTATCTCTAAAACATTTTGTGCTTTGTTTGCTCCTACGTTCCAGAAAGTACAGAGATTGTGCTGGTGCTTGAACCATACAGAGATGCCCCAGTTACAATTGTATCAAGCAATTTGTTTGAACCGACAAGTACTGCATACTAATGAAAATCGAACATCCAAACGTGATGCTTCGGTTTCAGTCAAGGTTCAACCAAATTGACACATATAAACTGAATCAAGACTTGATTTGTTTCATATATAGCTGCACAATTGCAAGTATCATCCAGATTTGGGGTAGGGGGGAGAAAGGGGAAGCTCACCATGCTAGGAGAGCAGGAGGACGCAGCCGTTGGTCCACGCGCTAGAGGATAGGAGGCCTTGCTGCTTCACCTCCTCCGGCCAAGAGAGCTCGTCGGGGACGGCCGCGTCGAGGAGGACGACGTCCAGCACGCTGCCGGATGGGTGGAGAATGGGGTTCAGGGGCATTGCCTGCGCGTTAACAAACTTTAAGACAACCTAAAAAAAAATCAAATGTGTACAGCATGGCACATACCCCAGCAGCATGGGCCCGATGAGCTCATGTCTCATGTATGAACTATTCTTCAATTATTTCTAAAGAATATATATTCTTTAATTAGTTTATCATTACATAGTGTTTTCCAATTACCATGCTCACTAATGGAAAATTACAATTAATTGTAGAAGCAAGTCGGCTCAGGTTTCTGTACGAACAACACCATGACCATGGTCTCTGAGCTACAATTATCCTATGATATGAAATACTTCTTTTATAGGAAAAACATATAATCTTGATGGACTACATAGTGAATCTTGGGATTAATCCTTTTTATTAATTGATCATTTCTATTTTGTTAATATTTGTCGATGCTTGTAGCAACGAGCCATCACAATCACTTTTAGTTATTTTTATTTATTAGATTACTTCCTGGAAAAGTCATGTTAGTAAGATAATGATTACATATTAATTACCATGCTCCAAGCTTCATTAAATATCATGGTAAATAGAAGAAAACAATTAACACACAACGAACATGCGCAATATTTTCCTCGTGGAAGATGGACAATTACGTGCCGCATAGCTGTGAGTCTTGGTCCTTTAACCAATCAATTGTTTAAAAACCTAGGGAGATACACTTGCAATGAGTTTGAGGACAGAATGTGATTTATTTGGTTCTTCTATATTTCACTCAAACAAATTAGGATAACAGTTTGGTGGAATTGGCACATTGCTTTCATATTTCTTATCATGCACGAATTTTAAAATGGATCAGATACAGATACGCTGGTTCCATGAAGTATCCGTGCATTCTAGCACTGGGGATACTATTGTTATAGTTTGATAACCATGGTGCAGAAGTGCTGGAGCACACTTGGGTTCATGAGCCAACAGCAGGCAAAGTGATTTTCGTTACTCATAAGTAAATCTGGAAAAGAATTTGCAATGGTTTTCATCAGGTTATGGGATGGTAATTCACACTGAACATATATGTTAGATTAATGAATGAATTGGCATGCCCTGATGCTAAACAAAACAGGCTTCTCACAGAACCGATTCATACTCCAATACCATGCACGTGTACTACCTGTAACAGAGCGTCTCGAAGTCCTAAACCATAATCATGGGAGAAGGAAAGGCAGAAAGCACAAATATACATACCAACGGTGATGCCGCAGCCGCCGAAGAACTCGCCGTCGATGTAGAGCCGCGGGAGTGTGGCCCGGCTGGAGTACTCCTTGAGCCTCTGATGGAGCGCCTCATTGGCAAGCACGTCGTGCATCTCAGGGCACGTCCAACGAGCAAAGGATCGGCAACACAGTATATCTTAATTAAGAATGAAGCATGCAAGTATATCACAAAATCACGATTAATCTGGCTACATCATAAAGACTGAGCAATAACATACCTTGAGAAGTACATCAGCTTTGGCTACAGCTTCAGAGATAACAAATTAAGTTGTGCGCCAAAGAGACCATAACCACTGGCTTCATTTCCTTGGAAGTAGAAATGCTACAAGACCAACTTCCAAGAAAACCATTCCTGAATTGTGAAACAGTACAAGCACATTAAGTCCATGAAAATGCCATATGAAGCATAGTTTGCCACACCTGCAATTTAAGCACTAAAATAACTAGCATACAAGAGTAAGACAAACAGCCAATAGACTACACCATAACACATGAGGAACATTACTAACCATGGCATATGTCAAAATTCACATGCATAAGAGCAGGGGTTGCTTGTTCAGTCGTCCCTTGGGACAGTAGCATTACTCAACACATATACATGAGATCTGAATCTAATTACCAGGCCAAATAATGTGTACTCAAAAATCTGAATTCAATATAAGGTCAATTTTAATGCACTCAAATCCAATACCAGACCAATTAATGTACTCAAAACAATATGAATCCAATACTAGGCCAATCTGAATCTAAGCAGAGCCAGATATGAAATTCATACTGACGAACCCCTCCTCGTATGCAAGGAAGAAGAGTGGACACATGGGACACATGGACAAAAAACATGATAAGGATTTATCTGTTTGCAGATTAAGGACACGACCATGACATACAGACTTGCATTCTCTAACATGAACATATCTTCAAGTTCCAAAGTACCAAGAAACATAACCTATCTAGTGCACATGTACCCAGAAATATCTAAACAGATAACCACTGACATCACCAACGAACTTTGACAGAATACAAATGAACCGCCGGCCAATTGACTAACCTTGCCGTAGGTAAGATCAGAGCTTACAGGAGAGGAACCCACCCACGGAGATGATGACGAGGAGCAGCACATAAACGCAGGGTAGGAGGGCCCTGGCAAAGCCGAGGAGGCAGCGCCCGTCACGGCAGCGCGGTAGGCAGAAGGCGGTGGCCAGCTCCGTGGCGGCGGCGCCCCTGTACACTGCATCCATCAGCGCCATGTGTACCTCACCATAGCTCACCGCCGACTGAAGATGGACCCGTGGCCGCCGCAAGGGACATTAGAGACATCTCATCAGCGTCGATCTGGTTGAGATGGCCAGCGCATAATGGGGATCGCCGCGGCACGTGCGCTGCTCGATTGCGACCCAGGAAGGCGGATTGATCTGCGCCGGGAGGTAATGGACGGCGTCGACCGTCGTCCAGCCGCAGTAGTCGAAGCCGCCGCCACCACTGTCGCCGCAGCTCCAGGGCGTGATCTGGAATGGGGTGGGAGGTACGGGCTGGTGGCCGTGGCGGTGGGAAATATGGGGAGGGGGCGACGCATATAGAGGAGAGAAGAGAGGGCATCGATGGATCGGGACAGGTAAGGCCTGTTCTGCGGCGGCGGCGGCGCCGACGTGGAGCGGGAGGAGGAAGATTGGTGGAGTGGTGGCGGCTAAGGGGACGGGAGGAGAGAATGGGGAATTAGGGTTAGGTGTGTGTGTGTGGACTGTGGAGTTAAATGGGCTAGCTCGAAATTTTGCCACCTTGGCGCGTTGGCCACTTAAAATTTTGCATCTCCGCGCCCTCTCAAACTTCAGGCGCGTCCTTTTCTTTCCAATTTCTATATATCGTTGAATGACTGACTGACAAGTGGGCCAGATAAGTGGGCACAGCCGACACATCAGCAGAAGCCATCCATGACGGTTCAGATGGCATATAAAGAAAGTAAAAAGGGAGGTAGCTGGTCGATACGTGACGGTTTCCATGACGATCCCTCAATGTCCGTCATACAGGGGCTGCCATTTTGGGGGTCGTCCGCATCTTGCTGATCCATGACGGTTTCCCTGACAGTTTCCAAGAACGTCACCCGAAATCCGTCACGGATTAACAGATTTCTTGTAGTGATGGGGGGAATCTCTCCCGTATGCCGAATTCTCTTACAACAATAGTTACCAAGCTAGTCTGAAGATGGCACCATTTGAAGTTCTCTATGGACGAAAATGCCGAACCCCTCTGAATTGGTCAGAAACTGGGGAACGATCACTCGTCGGACCGGACATTATTCAACAAGCTGAAGAGCAAGTCCGCATTATCCATGAAAAGTTGAAAATTGCTCAGTCTCGTCAGAAGAGCAATTATGACCGAAAACACCAGGTAATGGTCTACCAACCTGGCGAGCAAGCTTACCTTCGCGTCACTCCGATGAAAGGCACTCACCGTTTCGGAATCAAGGGCAAGTTAGCTCCTCGCTACATTGGTCCGTTCCGTATTCTCGCCCGTCGAGGAGAAGTGGCATATCAATTGGAATTGCCGCCGAACCTTTCTCAAGTGCATGATGTCTTTCATGTATCGCAACTCCGACGCTGCTTCAAGGATCCTATCCGAGCAGTAGATCATGAAGTGCTTGAATTGCGAGAAGATCTATCTTATCAAGAATATCCGATCCGCATTCTCGATCAAGCTGAGCGTCGAACCCGTCAGAAGTCGATCAAGTTCCTTCAAGTTCAGTGGTCAAATCATTCTGAAGATGAAGCCACTTGGGAACGCGAGGATCGTCTTCGTGAAGAATACGCTGCTTTCTTTCAGCCTACCTCCTAATTCTCGGGACGAGAATTTCTTTTAGAGGAGGAGAATTGTAACATCCCCATGTAATAGCTACAGTGATCACCTTTTTAAAAGTGCCAAGTCATCATTATTAACTATGCTTGATCATCATTGCATCATATCTCATTTCAAATTCCAATTCAAATTTCAATTCAAATTGAAGTGAAAATTAGAAGTTGTTTAAATTGAAAACTAAAATGTTCATTAAATAGCAAATAATTCATAACTAATTATGTTCAGGAAAACAACATCCACAAAATTCACTAAGTAACTCTATCAACCTAAAACAGTAGCAAACAACAACATTTAATACCATTTTAATTAATCGAAATCTTAAATGAAATCATATTTTATCCTAACCAATTTCTGGTGGTAGGTAATATTGCATTGTAATATTTGAACCAAGTCACACATTTTATAAAACTCATTTAGTGGCCGAACAATTTGCAAAACAGAAATAAATAAAGAAACAGAAAAAGAAAAAGAAAAGAGGAAAGAACTTACTGTGCACTTGGGCCGCAAGTGCACAGTGTAGCGCGGCCCAGCCCAGCCGGGTCGTCGTCCTCCTCGGCAGGTGTCGCCTGGCGCGCGCGCCCGAGCGCGGATGGCCTCGCTGTCGGCCATCCCGCGGCTCCCCGGTGCCGCTAAGGTCGCCCTCGCGCCTCTCTCGCCCTCCCGCAAACCCTAGCAACCCCAGAAACCCCCCTCGTCCCCTCCTGTGCTCGCGCACGAGCTCGCCCGAAACCTCCCGCGGTCGCCGTCGTCGATCCTGCGGCCACCGTCGCCTGCTCACCGCTCCACTGTGCCGGATCGACGCGCCGACCTTGAATCCTTCCTCTACATCGACTGGAGCGAGACGGGAGCCACCGAGCCGACCGCTACGACCTCTTCTTCCTCTTCTGCATCGCCGCCGTTCGCCGTCGTTGTTGGGAACGTTGCATGGAAAACAAAAAAATTTCTACGCACACGCAAGATCTATCCATGGAGATGCATAGCTACGAGAGGGTAAGTGTGTCTACGTACCCTCGTAGACCGTAAGCGGAAGCGTTAGAACAACGCGGTTGATGTCGTCGAACAACTTCACGATCCAACCGACCGAGTACCGAACGTACGACACCTCCGCGTTCAGCACACGTTCAGCTTGGTGACGTCCTCGACTTCTTGATACAACAAGACGGCGAGCTAGTGGATGAGTTCCGACAGCACGACGGCGTGGTGACGATGATGGTAATGATATCTCCGCAGGGCTTCGCCCAAGCACTGCGAAAATATGACCGAGGGACGGAACTGTGGAGGGGGGCGCCGCACACGGCTAAGACAATGTTGTGTCTCCTTTGGGGCGCCCCCTCTCCTCTATTTATATATGTGTAGGGGCTTGGAGTAGAAGGAATAGTGCCACGTGAACAGTAACCGTGAATAGTACACACGTGGACTTGGACTCCAAAGTCCAATCCTATTCCTACTAGGACTCTCCCTTTTTCCTTCCCTAGCTGCGTGGGCTTTTGAGGACTTGGTGCACCTGGCCCAATAAGGCCAGGGCGCCTCCCCTTAGCCCATGCCAGCCCTTGGGACGTGGTGGACCCACTTGTGGACTTCCGTACCCCTCCGGAATCCTCCGGAACCTTCTGGAAGCTTCCCGGTACAATACCGAAAAAAACTGCATCTTTTTCCGGAACCCAAACTATGACTTCCCATATATAAATCTTTACCTCTCGACCATTCCGAGACTCCTCGTGACGTCCGGGATCTCATCCGGGACTCCGAACAATATTCGGTTACCAATTCACATAACTCATATAACACTATATCGTCAACGAACGTTAAGCGTGCGGACCCTACGGGTTCGGGAATGATGTAGACATGACCGAGACGCCTCTCCGGTCAATAACCAATAGCGGAACCTGGATGCCCATATTGGTTCCTACATATTCCACGAAGATCTTATCGGTCGAACCGCAATGACAACATACGTAATTCCCTTTGTCCGTCGGTATGTTACTTGCCCGAGATTCGATCGTCGGTATCTCCATACCTAGTTCAATCTTGTTACCGGCAAGTCTCTTTACTCGTTCCGTAATACATCATCCCGTAACTAACTCCTTAGTCACTTTGCTTGCAAGCTTCTTATGATGTGCATTACCGAGAGGGCCCAGAGATACCTCTCCGAAACACGGAGTGACAAATCCCAGTCTCGATCCATGCCAACTCAACGGACACCTTTGGAGATACCTGTAGAGCATCTTTATGATCACCCAGTTACATTGTGACGTTTGATAGCACACAAGGTATTCCTCCGGTATCCGGGAGTTGCATGATCTCATGGTCTGAGGAACATGTATTTGACATTCAAGAAAGCAGTAGCAATAAACAGAACGATCATATGCTAAGCTAACGGATGGGTCTTGTCCGTCACATCATTCTCCTAATGATGTGATCCCGTTATCAAATGACAACTCATGTCTATGGTTAGGAAACCTTAACCATCTTTGATCAACGAGCTAGTCTAGTAGAGGCTCACTAGGGACACAGTATTTGTTTATGTATTCACACATGTATTTAAGTTTCCGGTCAATACAATTCTAGCATGAATAATAAACCTTTATCATGAACAAGGAAATATAAAATAATAACAACTTTATTATTGCCCCCAGGGCATATTTTCATCAGTCTCCCACTTGCACTAGAGTCAATAATCTAGATTACATAGTAATGAATCTAACACCCATGGAGTCTTGGTGCTGATCATGTTTTGCTCGTGGAAGAGGCTTAGTCAACGGGTCTGCCACATTCAGATCCGTGTTTACTTTGCAAATTTCTATGTCTCCATCCTTGACATATTCATGAATGGAGTTGAAGCGTCTCTTGATGTGTTTGGTCTTCTTGTGAAACCTGGGCTCCTTGGCTATGGCAATTGCTCCAGTGTTGTCACAAAAGATTGTCATTGGACCCGATGCACTAGGTATTACACCTAGATCGGATATGAACTCCTTCATGTGCTGCTTCCGAAGCAGCTATGTATTCCGCTTCACACGTAGATCCCGCTACGACGCTCTGCTTGGAACTGCACCAACTGACAGCTCCACCATTTAATATAAATACGTATCCGGTTTGTGACTTAGAGTCATCCGGATCAGTGTCGAAGCTTGCATCGGCGTAACCCTTTACGACGAGCTCTTCATCACCTCCATAAACGAGAAACATGTCCTTGGTCCTTTTCAGGTACTTCAGGATATTCTTGACCGCTGTCCAGTGATCCACTCCTGGATTACTCTGGTACCTCCCTGCCAAACTTATGGCAAGGCACACATCAGGTCTGGTACACAGCATGGCATACATAATAGAACCTATGGCTGAGGCATAGGGAATGACTTTCATTTTCTCTATATCTTCTGCCGTGGTCGGGCATTGAGTTTGACTCAACTTCACACCTTGCAAGACAGGCAAGAACCCTTTCTTTGACTGGCCCATTTTGAACTTCTTCAAAACTTTGTCAAGGTATGTGCTTTGTGAAAGTCCTATCAAGCGTCTTGATCTATCCCTATAGATCTTGATGCCCAATATGTAAGCAGCTTTACCGAGGTCTTTCATTGAAAAATTCTTATTCAAGTATCCCTTTATGCCATCCAGAAATTCTATATCATTTCCAATCAACAATATGTCATCCACATATAATATTAGAAATGCTATAGAGCTCCCACTCACTTTCTTGTAAATACAGGCTTCACCGTAAGTCTGTACAAAACCATATGCTTTGATCACCTCATCAAAGCGTATATTCCAACTCCGAGATGCTTGCACCAGTCCATAGATGGATCGCTAGAGCTTGCACACTTTGTTAGCACCCTTAGGATCGACAAAACCTTCTGGTTGCATCATATACAACTCTTCTTTGAGAAAACCATTAAGGAATGCAGTTTTGACATCCATTTGCCAGATTTCATAATCATAAAATGCGGCAATTGCTAACATGATTCGGACAGACTTAAGCATCGCTACGGGTGAGAAAGTCTCATCGTAGTCAACCCCTTGAACTTGTCGAAAACCTTTCGTGACAAGTCAAGCTTTGTAGACAGTGATATTACCATCAGCATCCGTCTTCCTCTTAAAAATCCATTTATTCTCAATGGCTTGCCGATCATCGGGCAAGTCCACCAAAGTCCATACTTTGTTCTCATACATGGATCCTATCTCGGATTTCATGGCCTCAAGCCATTTGTCGGAATCCGGGCTTAGCATAGCTTCTTCATAGTTCGTAGGTTCGCCGTTGTCTAACAACATAACTTCCAGAACAGGATTACCGTACCACTCTGGTGCGGAACGTACTCTGGTCGACCTACGAAGTTTAGTAGTAACTTGATCTGAAGTTTCATGATCTTTATCATTATCTTCCTCTCTTATTGGTGTAGGCATCACGGGAACGGTTTTCTCTGATGAGCTACTTTCCAATTCGAGAGAAGGTACAATTACCTCATCAAGTTCTACTTTCCTCCCACTCACTTCTTTCGAGAGAAACTCCTTCTCTAGAAAGGACCCATTCTTGGCAACAAAGACCTTGCCTTCGGATCTGTGGTAGAAGGTGTACCCAATTGTTTCTTTAGGGTATCCTATGAAGACGCACTTCTCCGCTTTGGGTTTGAGCTTATCAGGTTGAAGCTTTTTCACATAAGCATCACATCCCCAAACTTTAAGAAACGACAGCTTAGGTTTCTTGCCAAACCATAGTTCATACGGTGTCGTCTCAACGGATTTAGACAGTGCCCTATTTAACGTGAATGCAGCTGTCTCTAATGCATAACCCCAAAACGATAGTGGCAAATCGGTAAGAGACATCATAGAACGCACCATATCCAATAAAGTACGGTTACGATGTTCGGACACACCATTACGCTGTGGTGTTCCAGGTGGCGTGAGTTGTGAAACAATTCCACATTTTCTTAAATGAAGGCCAAACTCGTAACTCATATATTCGCCTCCGCGATCAGATCGTAGAAACTTTATTTTCTTGTTACGATGATGCTCTACTTCACTCTGAAATTCTTTGAACTTTTCAAATGTTTCAGACTTGTGTTTCATCAAGTAGATATACCCATATCTACTCAAATCATCTGTGAAGGTTAGAAAATAACGATACCCGCCGCGTGCTTCAACATTCATCGGACCGCATACATCGATATGTATTATTTCCAATAAATCAGTAGCTCGCTCCATTGTTCCGGAGAACGGAGTTTTAGTCATCTTGCCCATGAGGCATGGTTCGCAAGTATCAAATGATTCATAATCAAGAGCTTCCAAAAGTCCATCCGCATGGAGTTTCTTCATGCGCTTTACACCAATATGACCTAAACGGCAGTGCCACAAGTATGTTGCACTATCATTATCAACTTTGCATCTTTTGGCATCAATATTATGAATATGTGTATCACTACGATCGAGATTCAACAAGAATAGACCATTCACAAAAGGTGCGTGACCATAAAAGATGTTACTCATATAAATAGAACAACCGTTATTCTCTGACTTAAATGAATAACCGTCTCGCAATAAACAAGATCCAGATATAATGTTCATGCTCAACGCTGGCACCAAATAACAATTATTGAGGTCTAAAACTAATCCCGAAGGTAGATGTAGAGGTAGCGTGCCGACGGCGATCACATCAACCTTGGAACCATTCCCGACGCGCATCGTCACCTCGTCCTTAGCCAATCTTCGCTTATTCCGTAGCTCCTATTTCGAGTTACAAATATGAGCAACCGAACCAGTATCAAATACCCAGGCGCTACTGCGAGCATTAGTATGGAACACATCAATAACATGTATATCAAATATACCTTTGCTCACTTTGCCATCCTTCTTATCCGCCAAATACTTGGGGCAGTTCCGCTTCCAGTGACCAGTCCCTTTGCAGTAGAAGCACTCAGTTTCAGGCCTGGGTCCAGCTTTGGGTTTCTTCGTGGGAGCGGCAACTTGCTTGCCGTTCTTCTTGAAGTTCCCCTTCTTTCCCTTGCCCTTTTTCTTGAAACTAGTGGTTTTGTTAACCATCAACACTTGATGCTCCTTCTTGATTTCTACCTCCGCTGATTTCAGCATCGCGAAGAGCTCGGGAATTGTCTTCTCCATCCCTTGCATATTATAGTTCATCACGAAGCCTTTATAGCTTGGTGGCAGTGACTGAAGAACTCTGTCAATAACACTCTCAACCGGAAGATCAATTCCCAGCTGAGTCAAGTGGTTGTGGTACCCAGACATTCTGAGTATGTGTTCACTGACAGAACTGTTCTCCTCCATCTTACAGCTAAAGAACTTGTTGGAGACTTCATATCTCTCAACCCGGGCATTAGCTTGAAATATCAATTTCAGCTCTTGGAACATCTCATATGCTCCGTGGCGTTCAAAACACTTTTGCAATCCTGGTTCTAAGCCGTAGAGCATGGCACACTGAACTATCGAGTAGTCATCAGATCGAACCTGCCAGGCGTTCACAACGTCTGCAGCAGCTCCTGCAGCAGGTCCATCACCTAGCGGTGCATCAAGTACATAATTCTTCTGTGCAGCAATGAGGACAATCCTCAAGTTACGGACCCAGTCCGTGTAGTTGCTACCATCATCTTTCAACTTAGCTTTCTCTAGGAACGCATTAAAATTCAACGGAACAGTAGCACGGGCCATTTATCTACAACATAGATATGCAAAGAAACCATCAAGACTAAGTTCATGATAAATTAAGTTCAATTAATCAAATTACTAATGAACTCCCACTTAAATTAACATCCCTCAAGTTAACTAAGTGATACATGATCCAAATCAACTAGCCCATGTCCGATCATCACGTGAGATGGGATAGTCATCAATGGTGACCATCTCCATGTTGATCATATCAACTATATGACTCATGTTCGACCTTTCGGTCTCCAGTGTTCCGAGACCATGTCTGTACATGCTAGGCTCGTCAAGTTTAACCCAAGTATTCTGCTTGTGTAAAACTGGCTTACACCCGTTGTATGTGAACGTAGAATCTATCACACCCGATCATCACGAGGTGCTTCAAAACGATGAACTTTAGCAACGGTGCATACTCGGGGAGAACACTTTTATCTTGAAATTTAGTGAAGGGATCATCTTATAATGCTACCGTCGTTCTAAGCAAAATAAGATGCATAAAGGATAAACATCACATGCAATCAAAATATGTGACATGATATGGCCATCATCTTGTGCTTTTGATCTCCATCTCCAAAGCATCGTCATGATCTCCATCGTCACCGGCTCGACACCTTGATCTCCATCGTTGCGTCGTGATCGTCTCGCCAACTATTGCTTCTACAACTATTGCTAACGCATAGCGATAAAGTAAAGCAATTACATGGCGCTTGCATTTCATAAAATAAAGAGACAACCATAAGGCTCCTGCCGGTTGCCGATAAATTACAAAACATGATCATCTCATACAATAACGTATATCACATCATGTCTTGACCATATCACATCACAGCATACCCTGCAAAAACAAGTTAGACGTCCTCTACTTTGTTGTTGCAAGTTTTACGTGGCTGCTACGGGCTTCTAGCAAGAACCGTTCTTACCTACGGTACAAAACCACAACGGTGATTTATCAAGTTTGCTGTTTTAACCTTCAACAAGGACCGGCCACAGTCAAATTCGATTCAACTAAAGTAGGAGAAACAGACACCCGCCAGCCACCTTTATGCAAAACAAGTTGCATGTCTGTCGGTGGAACCGGTCTCATGTACGTGCACATGTAAGGTTGGTCCGGGCCGCTTCATCTTACAATACCGCCGAATCAAAATAAGACGTTGGTGGTAAGCAGTATGACGATCACCGCCCACAACTCTTTGTGTTCTACTCATGCATATCATCTACGCATAGACCTGGCTCATGATGCCACTGTTGGGAACATCGCATGGAAACCAATTTTTTTTCTATGCACACGCAAGATCTATCCATGGAGATGCATAGCTACGAGAGGGGAAGTGTGTCTACGTACCCTCGTAGACCGTAAGCGGAAGCGTTAGAACAACGCGGTTGATGTCGTCGAACAACTTCACGATCCAACCGACCGAGTACCGAACGTACGGCACCTCCGCGTTCAGCACACGTTCAGCTCGGTGACGTCCTCGACTTCTTGATCCAGCAAGACGGCGAGGTAGTGGATGAGTTCCGGCAGCACAACGGCGTGGTGACGATGATGGTAATGCTATCTCCGCAGGGCTTCGCCCAAGCACTGCGAAAATATGACTGAGGGACGGAACTGTGGAGGGGGGCGCCGCACACGGCTAAGACAATGTTGTGTCTCCTTTGGGCCGCCCCCTCTCCTCTATTTATATATGTGTAGGGGCTTGGAGTAGAAGGAATAGTGCCACGTGAACAGTAACCATGAATAGTACACACGTGGACTTGGACTCCAAAGTCCAATCCTATTCCTACTAGGACTCTCCCTTTTTCCTTCCCTAGCTGCGTGAGCTTTTGAGGACTTGGTGCGCCTGGCCCAATAAGGCCAGGGCGCCTCCCCTTAGCCCATGCCAGCCCTTGGGACGTGGTGGACCCACTTGTGGACTTCCGGACCCCTCCGGAATCCTCCGGAACCTTCTGGAAGCTTCCCGGTACAATACCGAAAAAAACTGCACCTTTTTCCGGAACCCAAAATATGACTTCCCATATATAAATCTTTACCTCTCGACCATTCCGAGACTCCTCGTGACGTCCGGGATCTCATACGGGACTCCGAACAATATTCGGTTACCAATTCACATAACTCATATAACACTATATCGTCAACGAACGTTAAGCGTGCGGACCCTACGGGTTCGGGAACGATGTAGACATGACCGAGACGCCTCTCCGGTCAATAACCAATAGCGGAACCTGGATGCCCATATTGGTTCCTACATATTCCACGAAGATCTTATCGGTCGAACCGCAATGACAACATACGTAATTCCCTTTGTCCGTCGGTATGTTACTTGCCCGAGATTCGATCATCGGTATCTCCATACCTAGTTCAATCTAGTTACCGGCAAGTCTCTTTACTCGTTCCGTAATACATCATCCCGTAACTAAGTCCTTAGTCACTTTGCTTGCAAGCTTCTTATGATGTGCATTACCGAGAGGGCCCAGAGATACCTCTCCGAAACACGGAGTGACAAATCCCAGTCTCGATCCATGCCAACTCAACGGACACCTTTGGAGATACCTGTAGAGCATCTTTATGATCACCCAGTTACGTTGTGACGTTTGATAGCACACAAGGTATTCCTCCGGTATCCGGGAGTTGCATGATCTCATGGTCTGAGGAACATGTATTTGACATTCAAGAAAGCAGTAGCAATAAACAGAACGATCATATGCTAAGCTAACGGATGGGTCTTGTCCATCACATCATTCTCCTAATGATGTGATCCCGTTATCAAATGACAACTCATGTCTATGGTTAGGAAACCTTAACCATCTTTGATCAACGAGCTAGTCTAGTAGAGGCTCACTAGGGACACGGTATTTGTGTATGTATTCACACATGTATTTAAGTTTCCGGTCAATACAATTCTAGCATGAATAATAAACCTTTATCATGAACAAGGAAATATAAAATAATAACAACTTTATTATTGCCTCTAGGGCATATTTCCATCAGTCGTCCCCGGCCGCCTCGAGCCCTCCCCGAGCACGCTGCCACCCCCTACCGCATCGCAGTGAGCCCCTCCCCGTCTCCCCTCTCCTCTCGCCGTCGATTTCGAGCCGTAGCGGCCACCCACAACGCGCCTGAGCCCTCCGCCGCGTGGCTCGTCGCCGGCGCCGTTCCTGCGACCAAACGGCCCCGCGCTAGTGCCCGTTGTGGTCGCCGCACCGCGTAGAGCCCGCCCAGCCGCTTAGTTGCTCGCTAGTGCCACGGTTCGCCGAGATCCACCGACGCACCGAACTCCGGCCACCTTTGCGAGCTCGCCGCCGACGTTCCCGGCCACCGCAGCCTCCGCCACCACCACCAAACGCCTCGCCGTCGACCGCTCGTTTGAACGAGCCCGGCTGCGCTCGAAATTGTGCCCTGTGCGCGAAACCCGAGCGCCGCCCGAGCCGCGCCAACGCAAGAACGTGCCCGCCGGCGTTTAAACGCCGGCCGGCCGACGTGGCGCCCACGTGGCCTCCCCTGTGAGGCTGACGGGTGGGCCTAGTGGGTTCCGTTGACCAGTTGACCTGGTCAACGCGTGATTACTGTTCACTTCTGTCGCTGACTTGTGGGCCCGCGTGGTTAATTAGCGGTAAACGGTTAGTTAGTTAAAACGGTTAATTAGTATAGCCACTGACAATGCGGGCCCACTAGTTAATTAGGTTAATTAGATTAAAATAAACTCTGTTTAATTAGCACAGTCACTGACCAGTGGGACCCACTGGTCAGGGTTGACTCTGGTCAGCCTCTGTTGACTGCTGACACCAGCACTACGTCATGCTGACGGCACCTTTTACTATTCTGGATAATTCGGATTTAATTAATTAAAATAATTCCAGAAAATGTTTAAAACTTTGAAAAATCATATAAATTAAACCGTAAGTCAGATGAAAATAATTTATATATGAAAAACAATCAGAAAAATATGAAGAATCCGAATATGTGATCAAAATGCCCATCCAACACTCCTAGCTAGGTGAACATGGAACTTTTTGACTGATTTCGATAAATAAATAGTGCTCAACTTTAATAAAATAAATCCAAATAAATTCCTAAATTAACTAATTCATTTAGTTAGGCAGTAAAACACCTCTGCATATCTTTTAGGCATGTCATGCATAGTGATTGCATTTTTGCCATGAATTTATTGGACATAAGAGACACTAGAAGCTTCGGGAGAGGGCCAGAAGACAGAGGAGGTGGCCACGAGCCACCAGGGCGCGCCCCAGGGGGGTGGCGTACCCTGGTGCCTCATGGGCCCACCTCTGCTCCGTTTGACCTAATTCTACCTCTATAAATTCTCTAAAATCGGGAAACCAACAGAGGAGTCCACGAAATACTTTTTCCGCCACCGCAAGTTCCTGTTCTCGAGAGATCCCATCTGGAGGTCTTTTCCGGCACTCTGCCGGAGGGGGATTCGATCACAGAGGGGCTCTACATCAACCTTGCTGCCCTTCCGATGATGCGTGAGTAGTTTATCACAGACCTTCGGGTCCATAGTTAGTAGCTAGATGGCTTCTTCTCTCTTGTTGGTCTTCAATACAATGTTCTCCTCGATGTTCTTGGAGTTCTATCCGATGTAATCACTTTTTGCGGTGTGTTTGTTGGGATTCGATGAATTGTGAGTTTATGATCAGATTATCCATGAATATTATTTGAGTTTTATCTGAACTTTGTTATGCATGATTGTTATAGCTTTGTATTTCTCTCCGATCTATTGATTTGGTTGGGCCAACTAGATTGATTTATCTTGCAATGGGAGAGGTGCTTTGTAATGGGTTCGATCTTGCGGTGCTCAATCCTAGTGACACAAAGGGACATGACATGTATGTATCATTGATATTAAGGGTAAAAATATGGGGTTTATTCATGCGTGAGTTTACTTTGTCTACATCATGTCATCTTGCTTAAGGCATTACTCCGTTCTTTATGAACTTAATACACTAGATGCATGCTGGATAGCGGTCAATGTGTGGAGTAATAGTAGTAGATGCAGAATCATTTTGGTCTACTTGTCTCAGACATGATGCCTATATACATGATCATTGCCTTGGATATTGTCATGATTACTTGCTTTTCTATCAATTGCCCAACAGTAATTTGTTCACCCACCGTATGCTATTTTCAAGAGAGAAGCCTCTAGTGAAAACTATGGCCCCCGGGTCTACCTTTATCATATATTAAAAATCCTAAAATTACCTTGCTGCAATTTTACTTTATTTATTTTATTTTGTATTTTTGTTCGATCTATCTATCTATCACCATACAATTTAATCTTGCAATTAACCGCCAAGGGATTGACAACCCCTTGTTCGCGTTGGGTGCGAGGATTTGTTGTTTTGTGTGCAGGTACTGCTAATGAGTTGTTGCGTGATTCTCCTACTGGATTGATAACCTTGGTTTCATAACTGAGGGAAATACTTATCTCTACTGTACTGCATCATCCCCTCCTCTTCGGGGAAATCCCAACGCAGCTCACAAGTAGCAGGAAGAGTTTCTGGCGCCGTTGCCGGGGTGACATCATCAACATCTATCAAGTACCTACGCATAAACCTTCATCTTCTTGCATTTATTTTATTTGCCTTTGCCTCTCGTTTTCATCTTCCCCACTTCTAAAAAGTTTTTACAAAAATACAAAAATATTTTTTTCGTTTTCCCTTTTGCTTGATTTGCTTACTTTGTCATCATGACTAGCGTAACTATCCCTCCTTTGCCACCAGATTTTGAAGTGCTCTACTTCAAACAGAAACAAGGAGAAAATCTTAAAGATGCTTGGTATAGGTTAATGGAATCCTACCGCGTTTGCTCTATAAAAGGGGATTTAAAAATTTTGCTTCGCAATTTCTATATAGGTTTAACCATGCATCATAGACAACTTTTGGACTTTGCCGCAAAAGGTAATTTTATTGAAAGTGAGGTCAATACTGCCTATGAAATAATAGAGGGTATATTGGGGATTCAACCACCACAAAATGGTTTTGCTTTTACTCAAGAGGGGGCTCAAATATTAGACAAATTGGGTGACATGCAGAAAAATTTGGTTGAGATGCAAAAGTCTAACGAACCTCTTAAAAATATTAGTGGAAACCTCAATCGCATGAACACTTTGATTACTCTATGCAATAAGCGATTGGATATTTTAGACCTTAAAATTGCCTCATTTCCTGAGAATAATGGGAAGCGTAAGGAGCCTCCCGGGTTTGAGAAAACCCCTATAAAGATTACTAAAACCAAGGATGACAACACTTGAAACTATGCATTATGCCTAGCTAGGGGCATAAAACAATAGCGCTTGTTGGGAGGCAACCCAATGAATAAAATAAATTCTTGCTTTTTATTTCCGTTCTTGAGTGTTTACACAATTATGCTACTGTTATGATTGTGTTTTTATGTTTTAATTAGTGTTTGTGCCAAGTAATGCCTTTGGGATGATTTGGAAGATAGTATAATTGATGCTGTTTGGAAAACAGAAAGTTTTGCGTCCAGTGCTGGAATTTTAATTCTGTACTGGAGCATCAGAAAAATCTGAAATTTTTACACAGTATTGGTATATGCCCGTTGTCCTAATTTTTCAGAATTTTTGGAGTTACATAAGTATAGCTTTTAAATAGATCTTTACAGACTGTTCTGTTTTAGACAAATTCTGTTTTTGTTGCATAGT
Source organism: Elymus sibiricus (assembly GCA_039707655.1). Classification (NCBI taxonomy): domain Eukaryota; kingdom Viridiplantae; phylum Streptophyta; class Magnoliopsida; order Poales; family Poaceae; genus Elymus; species Elymus sibiricus. Next base: position 80,559,451 of record CM077676.1, read on the forward strand.
TTGCTTATTTTGATGAATCTATGGATCGTATCGGGGGGTATGAGTCATGGAGAAATTGGAGTACAGTAGCATTATGCCAATATTAAATATGAATCAATTTACTACAGTACTTAAAGTTAAAGATTTATTTGTTATACTAACGGATCTCACGAAGGTTTTGTTGAGTTTTGTGTGATTGAAGTTTTCACGTTTTGGGTGAGATCACGATAGATGAAGGAATAAAGAGTGGCAAGAGCCTAAGCTTGGGGATGCCCAAGGCACCCCAAGGTAATATTCAAGGAATACTCAAGCGTCTAAGCTTGGGGATGCCCCGGAAGGCATCCCCTCTTTCTTCTACCAACTATCGGTAATTTTACTTGGACCTATATTTTTATTCGTCACATATTATGTGTTTTACTTGGAGCGTCGTGTATTATATGAGTCTTTGCTTTGTTTTCTTTTTAGTTTGTCAAAATCATCTTTGCTGGACACACCTATTTGAGAGAGCCACACGTTTATCATGATTTATTAGAATACTCTATGTGCTTCACTTAAATCTTTTGAGCTAGGCAGTTGCTCTAGTGCTTCACTTAAATCTTTTTGAGCATGGCGGTGGCTATATTTTGAAGAAATATTTGAACTCTCATGCTTCACTTATATTATTTTGAGAGTTTATAAAGATTAAATTTTGAAGAAATATTTGCACTCTCATGCTTCACTTATATCTTTTTGAGAGTTGACAATAGTAATGGTAATTTGCACAAGATATGAATTTGGTCCCAAAGTGATGAATATTCAAGAGGGATATAATAAAAACTTTCATGAAAGATCATTGGATATGATAAGTTTGATTCCTTGCAATAGTTTTGCGATATGGAGATGATAATATGTGAGTCATGTTAGTGAGTAATTGTGATTTAGTAAGAATATTGGTGTTAAGGTTTGTGATTCCCTATGCATGCACATAAAGTCAATAGTTATGCAATGAGATTATATCCTACTTATGGTGCATTATTCGGTGTTAGTTATGTTCAATGCATGTTTATGACCGTTTTCGCTTTTTGGTTGGTTGCTTCTCAATCTATTTGCTAGCCTTCATATTGTACTAAGCGGGAATACTGCTTGTGCATCCAACTCCTTAAACCCAAGTTATGCCAAATGAGTCCACCATACCTACCTATATGCGGTATTTCGTTGCCGTTCCAAGTAAATTTGCATGTGCCAACTCTAATTTTCAACATAATTTTCCGTTTTGTGTGCCCGTACCGCTCATGAAACAGCAAGGGGTGGCCAATATTTTCCATGCTAGGTGTGTTATTCTCACAATGAGTGTTTATTCACTTGTCATTGCACGAGAGAGTGGTAGGTAATAGGGATGCCCAGTCCCGAAATGAAAAAAATTTAATATGTTGATAATAATAAATTCCTTGGAAAGTGTTGGTATGGAGGGCACCCGTGGATATGGCTAGCCATGGATTGTGAAAGAATGGTGGAAAGGAAATAAACTTTATTTTTTGTTTGGGAACTGCCTATAATGTGTCTAGCATGGAAGATATTGGGAATTCTCGGTCGTTTTCGTTGACAGGAAAAGCATGCTCTCAAAATAATTTTATCTCTCTAATTTAAGCTTTGAGCTCTTGCACCTCTGCAAATCCATGCTTCCCTCTGCGAAGGGCCTATCTATTTACTTTTATGCAATTTTTATTTTTACTTTGAGTTTCCATCTTCTCTTATAAAGCACCAACAATAGAGCACTATTGTCATACTTGTGCATTGTGTGTAGCTAATGTTGAGTGTGTTTCATGAATGGATCAATGATTGAGCATAATGGGCTAGGGATAGCTTTCTTTAGCGTTGATATTTTGAAAGGCATGGTTGCTTGTTAGTATGCTTGAGTATTTATGTCTTCATGTCAAACTATAGACTATTGCTTTGAATCATTCAAGTCCAAATGTCCATGCTATAAATGAAAAGAGTATATGATGAATATGATAGGTAGCATTTCACATCAAAAATTCTGTTTTTATCATTCACCTACTCGAGAACGAGCAGGAATTAAGCTTGGGGATGCTTGATACGTCTCCAACGTATCTATAATATTTTATTGTTCCATGCTATTATAGTATCAATCTTGGATGTTTTATATACATTTACAAGCAATTATATATCATTTTTTGGGACTAACCTATTAACTTAGTGCCCAGTGCCAGTTGCTGTTTTTTGCCTGTTTTTGGTTTTCCAGAATATCAGTACCAAACGAATTCCAAATGCCACGAAACTTCGTGGAGATTTTTTTTCTGGACATTAGAGCCACTAGAAGCTTCGAGAGAGGGCCAGAAGACAGAGGAGGTGGCCACGAGCCACCAGGGTGCGCCCCAGGGGGGGTGGTGCGCCCTGGTGCCTCGTGGGCCCACCTCTGCTTCGTTTGACCTAATTCCACCTCTATAAATTCTCAAAAATTGGGAAACCAACAGAGGAGTCCACGAAATACTTTTTCCGCCGCCGCAAGTTCCTGTTCTCGAGAGATCCCATCTGGAGGCCTTTTCCGGCACTCTGCCGGAGGGGGATTCGATCATGGAGGGGCTCTACATCAACCTTGATGCCCTTCCGATGATGCGTGAGTAGTTTACCACAGGCCTTCGGGTCCATAGTTAGTATCTAGATGGCTTCTTCTCTCTTTTTGATCTTCATTACCATGTTCTCCTCGATGTTCTTGGAGTTCTATCCGATGTAATCACGTTTTGCGGTGTGTTTGTTGGGATCCGATGAATTGTGAGTTACTATCAGATTATCCATGAATATTATTTGAGTTTTCTCTAAACTCTTTTATGCATGATTGTTATAGCTTCGTATTTCTCTCTGATCTATTGATTTGGTTTGGCCTTCGAGATGGAGTCTGCAAATGTCGCCCCTGACAACCTTGTCACTTTCGCATCCTACTTCTTGAAGGGTGCCGCTACTGAATGGTGGTCCACCCACAGGCGTTCACTACCTGAGGGGACAGTCATCACCTGGATCGAGTTTCAGGCTGCCTTCCGTGCTCGTTACATTCCTCAGGGAATCATGGACCGGAAGAAGACAGAGTTTCGTAACCTCACTCAGGGCAATAAGTCTGTCGAAGCTTATCAGCGGGAGTTTCTTAACCTGTCCCGCTATGCTGAAGAGGACATTCCAACTGATGCTTGTAGGCAGGAGAAATTCCGTAGTGGACTCCACCCAGACCTCAAGCTTGCACTTGCTGCTCAAGACTTCACCGACTTTGCCACCCTCGTGAACAAGGCTATTCTGGTGGAGACCGCTCAGATGGAGCACAAGGAGTCACAGAAGCGCCACCGTGATATTGGCTCATCTTCGAGCTCAGGACAAAGGCGTAAGATCCGGATTCCCAACAGCATGTACCGTCCAACTGCCCATGCGCCAAGGCCCTCCTATGCTGCACCTCGTCTGCCTCCTCCACCACCGAGGCAGCCGAGAGTTCAAGCTGCTCCACCACGTGCTGCTCCTCTTCGTCCTGAAGATGGTCTGTGTTTCAAGTGTCGCAAACCAGGTCACCATGCCAAGGATTACCGTCAGAATCAGAACCAGTTGGCACTTCCTGCTAATGGCCGTGGCAATGGTCGTGGCAACAACCAGACCCGCAACTATAATACTGGGTCTTCTGCTTATGGTCGTGGACATGCTTGCAACATTGACATTGAAGAAGTTCAGGATCAACCTGCTACTGTGATGGGTACCCTTCTCGTTAACTCAGTACCCACTTCTGTTTTATTTGATTCAGGAGCATCACATTCATTCATCTCTGGAAAATTTGCATTCATGCATGGCATTCATTATGAAAAGATGCATACTCCACTAGTCGTTAGTACTCCCGGAGCCCATTGTCATGCTGACATGATGGCACATAATGTCACCGTCGAAATTGGAGGATTGGAATTCCTTGCCTCCCCCATTGTTCTGAAGTCGTCCACCATAGATCTCATTCTGGGAATGGATTGGTTGAAAGCTCACATTGCGTCGATCAATTGTGCCACCAAAGCCGTTCAACTTCTTCATCCCTCCGATGAGATAGTGAACTACACCGCCCGAATTACCCGGAATGCCGAAGCTCAGATATATGCTCTGAATGTTTTGAACGCCTCACCTCTTGAGGGAATTGAGAACGTTCCAGTCGTTCGCGATTTTCCGGACGTCTTTCCGGAAGAACTTCCAGGAATACCCCCGGCTAGAGCTGTCGAGTTCGTCATCGACTTGAAACCTGGCACTACCCCTATTGCGAAGCATCCCTATAAGATGCCTCCGCATGAACTTCTGGAGCTTAAGGAAGAAATTGACAAGTCGCTTAAAAAGGGTTTCATCCGTCCCAGTTCCTCTGCCTGGGGAGCACCTTCTCTCTTTGTTAAGAAGAAGGATGGAACTAACCGATTGGTCCAGGACTATCGGCCTATTAACCAAGCAACAATCCAGAACAAATATCCACTTCCCTGGATCAACGATCTTTATGATCAGGTTGCTGGATCCTCTGTGTTATCTAAACTCGACTTAAGGTTGGGTTATCATCAGATCCGAGTTCGTAAGGAGGATATTCCGAAAACCGCTTTCGTTACTCGTTATGGATCTTACGAGTACACCGTTATGTCCTTCGGATTAACCAATGCTCCAGCAACCTTCTCTCGATTAATGAATTATATCTTCATGGATTACCTCGACAAATTCATTGTGGTTTATTTGGATGATATTCTTATATTTTCCAAGAACGAAGAAGAACACGCCTTACATCTTCGACTTGTATTGGAGAAACTTCGAGAACATCAACTATATGCCAAATTCTCCAAGTGTGAATTCTGGTTATCTGAGGTGACTTATCTTGGCCACGTGATTTCCAAAGATGGCATCGCTGTTAACCCAGAACGAGTTCATGCTATTCTTGACTGGACTCCCCCGAAGAATGTCAAGCAAGTCAGGAGTTTTCTCGGTCTCGCTAGCTATTGCCGCCGATTCGTCGAGAACTTCTCCAAGATTGCTAAGCCGTTGACTGATCTGCTCCACAAAGGTGTTAAATTTGAGTGGACAGAAAAGTGCCAGGAAAGCTTTCAGCCACTTAAAGATAAGTTGACATCTGCCCCAGTGCTAGCACCCCCAGATTCCCAAAAGGACTTTGTGATATATTGCGACACATCCCGTCAAGGATTAGGCTATGTCCTAATGCAAGAGCGCAAAGTAATTGCTTATGGCTCTCGCCAATTGTGTCCTCATGAGGAAAATTATCCAGTACATGATCTCGAGCTTGCTGCAGTTATTTATGCCTTGAAGCTATGGCGACATTACCTTCTCGGTAATCGTTGCGAGATATACACGGACCACCAGAGTTTGAAGTATCTGTACACCCAACCAAATCTGAACCTTCGTCAACAGAGATGGCTCGAGACAATAGCCGATTATGACATGAATATTTCTTATACCCCTGGCAAGGCTAATGTAATGGCCGATGCCTTGAGTCGCAAGGCTTATTGCAACAACCTCATGGTTCAGGAAGCGCAACCTAGGCTTTATGAAGAACTTCGCAAGTTGAACCTTCACATTGTTCCACAGGGTCATCTCAATACCCTGGTTGTTGAATCAGAGCTCGATGACCTCATCAAGCATATACAGAAGGCTGACTCTGAGGTCGAGAAAATTAAGCGAGATATCAAAAGGGGAAAGCCCTTATTCTTCACCATTGCTACTGATGGCGCCTTGTACTTCAAAAACCGCTTAGTGGTTCCTAGAACGGGACACCTGAATCTGACCCCGCGCGTCATGAAAGAAGCTCATGATACGCCTCTTTCAATTCACCCTGGTAGTACCAAGATGTACCAAGACATCCGACAGAGATATTTGTGGCCTGATATGAAGCGAGATATTGCTCAGTATGTCGCTGAGTGTGACGTTTGCCATCGCATCAAAGCAGAACATCAAAGGCCTGCTGGACTTCTGCAACCACTTGATATTCTTGAATGGAAATGGGACAAAGTTGAAATGGAGTTCATTACTGGTTTTCCCAGATCGCAAAAGGGTCATGATGCTATCTTCGTCGTCATTGACCGATTCTCAAAGGTTGCTCACTTTCTGCCAGTCAAGGAGACAATCACTGCTAGTCAGTTAGCAGACTTGTATGTTTCCAGAATCGTGTCACTCCACGGTATTCCATTGGAAATCAGCTCAGATCGTGGCAGCCTCTTTACCTCAAGATTTTGGAACAGTTTCCAGGAAGCTATGGGAACTCATCTGTCCTTCAGCATCGCTTTTCACCCCCAGTCCTAGGGACAGGTGGAACGAGTCAATCAAGTGCTTGAAGATATGCTTCGAGCTTGTGTCATCTCATTCGGTAAGAAATGCACTACAAGAATCTTGTTAATCCATGACGGATTCAATCTGTCACGGAACAGTGGGAAACCGTCATGGAGGGAGGCCTGTGACGGACTTAGAATCCGTCATGTATATCGTGTCATAATTTGACAACTGTACCATCATGACGGTTCCTGACCGTCACCGATTAGTCCCCAGGCCCGCCGTAGGCCCGGGCCTCTGTGACAGACTAATCCGTCAGGGGTTGACATGATGTGGCAGCAACATGGTCCTGACATGGCATCTATGTGGCGCCAGCATGGGTCTGACGTGGCATCTACTTGGCGCCAACATGGTATCTACGTGGCGCCAGCGTGGCCTTCAGCCCAATAATGTTTTGGCCCACTTATTTCTGTCTAGCCCGGCCCAATAAGGCCCAACAGGAAAATCTAGGCTTATGATATTCACCCAATTAAAAAACAATCCATTCATCCATCAGCCCAGCTAGCACAACAAACTTACACAGCTCAATTATTTTGATGTACCAAGCCCATAATTTGGCCCATCCATTACCCTTTCTAAAAAATATATTTCGTCCATTACAACAAGAATCCTAGATGACATCACTAAAGCCACATTGGGAACATTTACAAACGTATATAGAGATACAAGTTCATCCAGGAGTACAACAAGTATGTATTGGCCTTTTGTGAAGAGCGAGGTGAGCCTCTCCACAAGTTCTTCCCTCACATCTGCAAGAATCATTCTTCCTGCAAACAACAATTAACAAAAACAATCAATTAATTTGTTGAGGAAGGGAAAAAATATCAAGTGCACAGAATTCTTGTCTGTTTGGGTGGTGCCAAACCGCCAACAGAAACAATGTCAAAATTGCATAGTTGTATTTTATTTTGGGTCTCTTTCATATGACCTGGAGTAAGCCCCTGAATATGTTGCCACTTATAAAACGAGATTTTCACTGCCCATTGCTATTGGTCCTATGAATGTGAGAACCAATGCACTTGTTTGGCAACAGAAGTGTGTAATCAGCAACCACCCTTATTTCAGAATACCATACCAAGGAAATAAATTAAACATGAACACTGACTTCACGTTTCATCTAATAATCCGACCAAGCATCATCACCACACCATAAGTTTACAAGTTAGAGTGTATATATGCGTCAAATCGATTTAAAGCAGCGGACAGACCTCGTTGAAACGTGTACTGCCTAATCCCAAGGGCAACCGGCCCAAATCAGAGTTTGCTCAGTTGAGAAAAAATGAGGTTGCTCAACCATTCACCCCTCCCATCAAAATGTAAACAAACCAAACAAAGAGGCCATGAACAACTAGTGTGATAGACAGGAGCAGTAAATGTATCAAACGAGGCGGGGATGGAATTTTAAGTAGTAGAAGCAGCAAGGTTACGAAACCGTACCTGATAAAACAAATTGAACCAAACAGTGCTGCATAATAATAAAAACTGAACATTCAAACGGGATGCTCCAGTTTCAGTCAGAGTTCAGCCAAATTGACACATACAAACTGAACAAAAACATGGTGCTTATTCATATGTATGTACAGATGCAAGTGATATCAGGTTTAGTCAGATTTCAATCATATGCACAAGCAAATTGAACATCCAAAGCTGTGTATTGAACCAAACTGAACCAATAAGTAGTGCACACTAATAAAAACTGAACATCCAGTTTCAGTCAAAGCTGTACAATTGCAAGTGTCAGCCAGATTTACATGAAGCTAATTATCTCTTACAAAAAAAAGTTTTGGCTGTAGAATCAGTGGCGTTGCATGGATGAAGATGCCTGCATATATGGTCATACATGTATGTAAAAGAAATGGACCCCTTTTACAGGAACATTCCGTGCTTGGTTACTAACTGAACATGCAGCTTCATACTTCACTACTGCTCATCTCTGAAACTGTGCGTGTGTGTATCTCTAAAACATTTTGTGCTTTGTTTGCTCCTACGTTCCAGAAAGTACAGAGATTGTGCTGGTGCTTGAACCATACAGAGATGCCCCAGTTACAATTGTATCAAGCAATTTGTTTGAACCGACAAGTACTGCATACTAATGAAAATCGAACATCCAAACGTGATGCTTCGGTTTCAGTCAAGGTTCAACCAAATCGACACATATAAACTGAATCAAGACTTGATTTGTTTCATATATAGCTGCACAATTGCAAGTATCATCCAGATTTGGGGTAGGGGGGGAGAAAGGGGAAGCTCACCATGCTAGGAGAGCAGGAGGACGCAGCCGTTGGTCCACGTGCCAGAGGATAGGAGGCCTTGCTGCTTCACCTCCTCCGGCCAAGAGAGCTCGTCGGGGACGGCCGCGTCGAGGAGGACGACGTCCAGCACGCTGCCGGATGGGTGGAGAATGGGGTTCAGGGGCATTGCCTGCGCGTTAACAAACTTTAAGACAACCTAAAAAAAAATCAAATGTGTACAGCATGGCACATACCCCAGCAGCATGGGCCCGATGAGCTCATGTCTCATGTATGAACTATTCTTCAATTATTTCTAAAGAATATATATTCTTTAATTAGTTTATCATTACATAGTGTTTTCCAATTACCATGCTCACTAATGGAAAATTACAATTAATTGTAGAAGCAAGTCGGCTCAGGTTTCTGTACGAACAACACCATGACCATGGTCTCTGAGCTACAATTATCCTATGATATGAAATACTTCTTTTATAGGAAAAACATATAATCTTGATGGACTACATAGTGAATCTTGGGATTAATCCTTTTTATTAATTGATCATTTCTATTTTGTTAATATTTGTCGATGCTTGCAGCAACGAGCCATCACAATCACTTTTAGTTATTTTTATTTATTAGATTACTTCCTGGAAAAGTCATGTTAGTAAGATAATGATTACATATTAATTACCATGCTCCAAGCTTCATTAAATATCATGGTAAATAGAAGAAAACAATTAACACACAACGAACATGCGCAATATTTTCCTCGTGGAAGATGGACAATTACGTGCCGCATAGCTGTGAGTCTTGGTCCTTTAACCAATCAATTGTTTAAAAACCTAGGGTGATACACTTGCAATGAGTTTGAGGACAGAATGTGATTTATTTGGTTCTTCTATATTTCACTCAAACAAATTAGGATAACAGTTTGGTGGAATTGGCACATTGCTTTCATATTTCTTATCATGCACGAATTTTAAAATGGATCAGATACAGATACGCTGGTTCCATGAAGTATCCGTGCATTCTAGCACTGGGGATACTATTGTTATAGTTTGATAACCATGGTGCAGAAGTGCTGGAGCACACTTGGGTTCATGAGCCAACAGCAGGCAAAGTGATTTTCGTTACTCATAAGTAAATCTGGAAAATAATTTACAATGGTTTTCATCAGGTTATGGGATGGTAATTCACACTGAACATATATGTTAGATTAATGAATGAATTGGCATGCCCTGATGCTAAACAAAACAGGCTTCTCACAGAACCGATTCATACTCCAATACCATGCACGTGTACTACCTGTAACAGAGCGTCTCGAAGTCCTAAACCATAATCATGGGAGAAGGAAAGGCAGAAAGCACAAATATACATACCAACGGTGATGCCGCAGCCGCCGAAGAACTCGCCGTCGATGTAGAGCCGCGGGAGTGTGGCCCGGCTGGAGTACTCCTTGAGCCTCTGATGGAGCGCCTCATTGGCAAGCACGTCGTGCATCTCAGGGCACGTCCAACGAGCAAAGGATCGGCAACACAGTATATCTTAATTAAGAATGAAGCATGCAAGTATATCACAAAATCACGATTAATCTGGCTACATCATAAAGACTGAGCAATAACATACCTTGAGAAGTACATCAGCTTTGGCTACAGCTTCAGAGATAACAAATTAAGTTGTGCGCCAAAGAGACCATAACCACTGGCTTCATTTCCTTGGAAGTAGAAATGCTACAAGACCAACTTCCAAGAAAACCATTCCTGAATTGTGAAACAGTACAAGCACATTAAGTCCATGAAAATGCCATATGAAGCATAGTTTGCCACACCTGCAATTTAAGCACTAAAATAACTAGCATACAAGAGTAAGACAAACAGCCAATAGACTACACCATAACACATGAGGAACATTACTAACCATGGCATATGTCAAAATTCACATGCATAAGAGCAGGGGTTGCTTGTTCAGTCGTCCCTTGGGACAGTAGCATTACTCAACACATATACATGAGATCTGAATCTAATTACCAGGCCAAATAATGTGTACTCAAAAATCTGAATTCAATATAAGGTCAATTTTAATGCACTCAAATCCAATACCAGACCAATTAATGTACTCAAAACAATATGAATCCAATACTAGGCCAATCTGAATCTAAGCAGAGCCAGATATGAAATTCATACTGACGAACCCCTCCTCGTATGCAAGGAAGAAGAGTGGACACATGGTACACATGGACAAAAAACATGATAAGGATTTATCTGTTTGCAGATTAAGGACACGACCATGACATACAGACTTGCATTCTCTAACATGAACATATCTTCAAGTTCCAAAGTACCAAGAAACATAACCTATCTAGTGCACATGTACCCAGAAATATCTAAACAGATAACCACTGACATCACCAACGAACTTTGACAGAATACAAATGAACCGCCGTCCAATTGACTAACCTTGCCGTAGGTAAGATCAGAGCTTACAGGAGAGGAACCCACCCACGGAGATGATGACGAGGAGCAGCACATAAACGCAGGGTAGGAGGGCCCTGGCAAAGCCGAGGAGGCAGCGCCCGTCACGGCAGCGCGGTAGGCAGAAGGCGGTGGCCAGCTCCGTGGCGGCGGCGCCCCTGTACACTGCATCCATCAGCGCCATGTGTACCTCACCATAGCTCACCGCCAACTGAAGATGGACCCGTGGCCGCCGCAAGGGACATTAGAGACATCTCATCAGCGTCGATCTGGTTGAGATGGCCAGCGCATAATGGGGATCGCCGCGGCACGTGCGCTGCTCGATTGCGACCCAGGAAGGCGGATTGATCTGCGCCGGGAGGTAATGGACGGCGTCGACCGTCGTCCAGCCGCAGTAGTCGAAGCCGCCGCCACCACTGTCGCCGCAGCTCCAGGGCGTGATCTGGAATGGGGTGGGAGGTACGGGCTGGTGGCCGTGGCGGTGGGAAATATGGGGAGGGGGCGACGCATATAGAGGAGAGAAGAGAGGGCATCGATGGATCGGGACAGGTAAGGCCTGTTCTGCGGCGGCGGCGGCGCCGACGTGGAGCGGGAGGAGGAAGATTGGTGGAGTGGTGGCGGCTAAGGGGACGGGAGGAGAGAATGGGGAATTAGGGTTAGGTGTGTGTGTGGACTGTGGAGTTAAATGGGCTAGCTCGAAATTTTGCCACCTTGGCGCGTTGGCCACTTAAAATTTTGCATCTCCGCGCCCTCTCAAACTTCAGGCGCGTCCTTTTCTTTCCAATTTCTATATATCGTTGAATGACTGACTGACAAGTGGGCCAGATAAGTGGGCACAGCCGACACATCAGCAGAAGCCATCCATGACGGTTCAGATGGCATATAAAGAAAGTAAAAAGGGAGGTAGCTGGTCGATACGTGACGGTTTCCATGACGATCCCTCAATGTCCGTCATACAGGGGCTGCCATTTTGGGGGTCGTCCGCATCTTGCTGATCCATGACGGTTTCCCTGACAGTTTCCAAGAACGTCACCCGAAATCCGTCACGGATTAACAGATTTCTTGTAGTGATGGGGGGAATCTCTCCCGTATGCCGAATTCTCTTACAACAATAGTTACCAAGCTAGTCTGAAGATGGCACCATTTGAAGTTCTCTATGGACGAAAATGCCGAACCCATCTGAATTGGTCAGAAACTGGGGAACGATCACTCGTCGGACCGGACATTATTCAACAAGCTGAAGAGCAAGTCCGCATTATCCGTGAAAAGTTGAAAATTGCTCAGTCTCGTCAGAAGAGCAATTATGACCGAAAACACCAGGTAATGGTCTACCAACCTGGCGAGCAAGCTTACCTTCGCGTCACTCCGATGAAAGGCACTCACCGTTTCGGAATCAAGGGCAAGTTAGCTCATCGCTACATTGGTCCGTTCCGTATTCTCGCCCGTCGAGGAGAAGTGGCATATCAATTGGAATTGCCGCCGAACCTTTCTCAAGTGCATGATGTCTTTCATGTATCGCAACTCCGACGCTGCTTCAAGGATCCTATCCGAGCAGTAGATCATGAAGTGCTTGAATTGCGAGAAGATCTATCTTATCAAGAATATCCGATCCGCATTCTCGATCAAGCTGAGCGTCGAACCCGTCAGAAGTCGATCAAGTTCCTTCAAGTTCAGTGGTCAAATCATTCTGAAGATGAAGCCACTTGGGAACGCGAGGATCGTCTTCGTGAAGAATACGCTGCTTTCTTTCAGCCTACCTCCTAATTCTCGGGACGAGAATTTCTTTTAGAGGAGGAGAATTGTAACATCCCCATGTAATAGCTACAGTGATCACCTTTTTAAAAGTGCCAAGTCATCATTATTAACTATGCTTGATCATCATTGCATCATATCTCATTTCAAATTCCAATTCAAATTTCAATTCAAATTGAAGTGAAAATTAGAAGTTGTTTAAATTGAAAACTAAAATGTTCATTAAATAGCAAATAATTCATAACTAATTATGTTCAGGAAAACAACATCCACAAAATTCACTAAGTAACTCTATCAACCTAAAACAGTAGCAAACAACAACATTTAATACCATTTTAATTAATCGAAATCTTAAATGAAATCATATTTTATCCTAACCAATTTCTGGTGGTAGGTAATATTGCATTGTAATATTTGAACCAAGTCACACATTTTATAAAACTCATTTAGTGGCCGAACAATTTGCAAAACAGAAATAAATAAAGAAACAGAAAAAGAAAAAGAAAAGAGGAAAGAACTTACTGTGCACTTGGGCCGCAAGTGCACAGTGTAGCGCGGCCCAGCCCAGCCGGGTCGTCGTCCTCCTTGGCAGGTGTCGCCTGGCGCGCGCGCCCGAGCGCGGATGGCCTCGCTGTCGGCCATCCCGCGGCTCCCCGGTGCCGCTAAGGTCGCCCTCGCGCCTCTCTCGCCCTCCCGCAAACCCTAGCAACCCCAGAAACCCCCCTCGTCCCCTCCTGTGCTCGCGCACGAGCTCGCCCGAAACCTCCCGCGGTCGCCGTCGTCGATCCTGCGGCCACCGTCGCCTGCTCACCGCTCCACTGTGCCGGATCGACGCGCCGACCTCGACTCCTTCCTCTGCATCGACTGGAGCGAGACGGGAGCCACCGAGCCGACCGCTACGACCTCTTCTTCCTCTTCTGCATCGCCGCCGTTCGCCGTCGTTGTTGGGAATGTTGCATGGAAAACAAAAAAATTTCTACGCACACGCAAGATCTATACATGGAGATGCATAGCTACGAGAGGGTAAGTGTGTCTACGTACCCTCGTAGACCGTAAGCGGAAGCGTTAGAACAACGCGGTTGATGTCGTCGAACAACTTCACGATCCAACCGACCGAGTACCGAACGTACGGCACCTCCGCGTTCAGCACACGTTCAGCTTGGTGACGTCCTCGACTTCTTGATACAACAAGACGGCGAGCTAGTGGATGAGTTCCGGCAGCACGACGGCGTGGTGACGATGATGGTAATGATATCTCCGCAGGGCTTCGCCCAAGCACTGCGAAAATATGACCGAGGGACGGAACTGTGGAGGGGGGCGCCGCACACGGCTAAGACAATGTTGTGTCTCCTTTGGGGCGCCCCCTCTCCTCTATTTATATATGTGTAGGGGCTTGGAGTAGAAGGAATAGTGCCACGTGAACAGTAACCGTGAATAGTACACACGTGGACTTGGACTCCAAAGTCCAATCCTATTCCTACTAGGACTCTCCCTTTTTCCTTCCCTAGCTGCGTGGGCTTTTGAGGACTTGGTGCACCTGGCCCAATAAGGCCAGGGCGCCTCCCCTTAGCCCATGCCAGCCCTTGGGACGTGGTGGACCCACTTGTGGACTTCCGGACCCCTCCGGAATCCTCCGGAACCTTCTGGAAGCTTCCCGGTACAATACCGAAAAAAACTGCATCTTTTTCCGGAACCCAAACTATGACTTCCCATATATAAATCTTTACCTCTCGACCATTCCGAGACTCCTCGTGACGTCCGGGATCTCATCCGGGACTCCGAACAATATTCGGTTACCAATTCACATAACTCATATAACACTATATCGTCAACGAACGTTAAGCGTGCGGACCCTACGGGTTCGGGAATGATGTAGACATGACCGAGACGCCTCTCCGGTCAATAACCAATAGCGGAACCTGGATGCCCATATTGGTTCCTACATATTCCACGAAGATCTTATCGGTCGAACCGCAATGACAACATACGTAATTCCCTTTGTCCGTCGGTATGTTACTTGCCCGAGATTCGATCGTCGGTATCTCCATACCTAGTTCAATCTTGTTACCGGCAAGTCTCTTTACTCGTTCCGTAATACATCATCCCGTAACTAACTCCTTAGTCACTTTGCTTGCAAGCTTCTTATGATGTGCATTACCGAGAGGGCCCAGAGATACCTCTCCGAAACACGGAGTGACAAATCCCAGTCTCGATCCATGCCAACTCAACGGACACCTTTGGAGATACCTGTAGAGCATCTTTATGATCACCCAGTTACGTTGTGACGTTTGATATCACACAAGGTATTCCTCCGGTATCCGGGAGTTGCATGATCTCATGGTCTGAGGAACATGTATTTGACATTCAAGAAAGCAGTAGCAATAAACAGAACGATCATATGCTAAGCTAACGGATGGGTCTTGTCCGTCACATCATTCTCCTAATGATGTGATCCCGTTATCAAATGACAACTCATGTCTATGGTTAGGAAACCTTAACCATCTTTGATCAACGAGCTAGTCTAGTAGAGGCTCACTAGGGACACAGTATTTGTTTATGTATTCACACATGTATTTAAGTTTCCGGTCAATACAATTCTAGCATGAATAATAAAACTTTATCATGAACAAGGAAATATAAAATAATAACAACTTTATTATTGCCCCCAGGGCATATTTTCATCAGTCTCCCACTTGCACTAGAGTCAATAATCTAGATTACATAGTAATGAATCTAACACCCATGGAGTCTTGGTGCTGATCATGTTTTGCTCGTGGAAGAGGCTTAGTCAACGGGTCTGCCACATTCAGATCCGTGTGTACTTTGCAAATTTCTATGTCTCCATCCTTGACATATTCATGAATGGAGTTGAAGCGTCTCTTGATGTGTTTGGTCTTCTTGTGAAACCTGGGCTCCTTGGCTATGGCAATTGCCCCAGTGTTGTCACAAAAGATTGTCATTGGACCCGATGCACTAGGTATTACACCTAGATCGGATATGAAATCCTTCATGTGCTGCTTCCGAAGCAGCTATGTATTCCGCTTCACACGTAGATCCCGCTACGACGCTCTGCTTGGAACTGCACCAACTGACAGCTCCACCATTTAATATAAATACGTATCCGGTTTGTGACTTAGAGTCATCCGGATCAGTGTCGAAGCTTGCATCGGCGTAACCCTTTACGACGAGCTCTTCATCACCTCCATAAACGAGAAACATGTCCTTGGTCCTTTTCAGGTACTTCAGGATATTCTTGACCGCTGTCCAGTGATCCACTCCTGGATTACTCTGGTACCTCCCTGCCAAACTTATGGCAAGGCACACATCAGGTCTGGTACACAGCATGGCATACATAATAGAACCTATGGCTGAGGCATAGGGAATGACTTTCATTTTCTCTATATCTTCTGCCGTGGTCGGGCATTGAGTCTGACTCAACTTCACACCTTGCAAGACAGGCAAGAACCCTTTCTTTGACTGGTCCATTTTGAACTTCTTCAAAACTTTGTCAAGGTATGTGCTTTGTGAAAGTCCTATCAAGCGTCTTGATCTATCCCTATAGATCTTGATGCCCAATATATAAGCAGCTTTACCGAGGTCTTTCATTGAATAATTCTTATTCAAGTATCCCTTTATGCCATCCAGAAATTCTATATCATTTCCAATCAACAATATGTCATCCACATATAATATTAGAAATGCTATAGAGCTCCCACTCACTTTCTTGTAAATACAGGCTTCACCGTAAGTCTGTACAAAACCATATGCTTTGATCACCTCATCAAAGCGTATATTCCAACTCCGAGATGCTTGCACCAGTCCATAGATGGATCGCTAGAGCTTGCACACTTTGTTAGCACCCTTAGGATCGACAAAACCTTCTGGTTGCATCATATACAACTCTTCTTTGAGAAAACCATTAAGGAATGCAGTTTTGACATCCATTTGCCAGATTTCATAATCATAAAATGCGGCAATTGCTAACATGATTCGGACAGACTTAAGCATCGCTACGGGTGAGAAAGTCTCATCGTAGTCAACCCCTTGAACTTGTCGAAAACCTTTCGCGACAAGTCAAGCTTTGTAGACAGTGATATTACCATCAGCATCCGTCTTCCTCTTAAAAATCCATTTATTCTCAATGGCTTGCCGATCATCGGGCAAGTCCACCAAAGTCCATACTTTGTTCTCATACATGGATCCTATCTCGGATTTCATGGCCTCAAGCCATTTGTCGGAATCCGGGCTTAGCATAGCTTCTTCATAGTTCGTAGGTTCGCCGTTGTCTAACAACATAACTTCCAGAACAGGATTACCGTACCACTCTGGTGCGGAACGTACTCTGGTCGACCTACGAAGTTTAGTAGTAACTTGATCTGAAGTTTCATGATCTTTATCATTATCTTCCTCTCTTATTGGTGTAGGCATCACGGGAACGGTTTTCTCTGATGAGCTACTTTCCAATTCGAGAGAAGGTACAATTACCTCATCAAGTTCTACTTTCCTCCCACTCACTTCTTTCGAGAGAAACTCCTTCTCTAGAAAGGACCCATTCTTGGCAACAAAGACCTTGCCTTCGGATCTGTGGTAGAAGGTGTACCCAATTGTTTCTTTAGGGTATCCTATGAAGACGCACTTCTCCGCTTTGGGTTTGAGCTTATCAGGTTGAAGCTTTTTCACATAAGCATCACATCCCCAAACTTTAAGAAACGACAGCTTAGGTTTCTTGCCAAACCATAGTTCATACGGTGTCGTCTCAACGGATTTAGACAGTGCCCTATTTAACGTGAATGCAGCTGTCTCTAATGCATAACCCCAAAACGATAGTGGCAAATCGGTAAGAGACATCATAGAACGCACCATATCCAATAAAGTACGGTTACGATGTTCGGACACACCATTACGCTGTGGTGTTCCAGGTGGCGTGAGTTGTGAAACAATTCCACATTTTCTTAAATGAAGGCCAAACTCGTAACTCATATATTCGCCTCCGCGATCAGATCGTAGAAACTTTATTTTCTTGTTACGATGATGCTCTACTTCACTCTGAAATTCTTTGAACTTTTCAAATGTTTCAGACTTGTGTTTCATCAAGTAGATATACCCATATCTACTCAAATCATCTGTGAAGGTTAGAAAATAACGATACCCGCCGCGTGCTTCAACATTCATCGGACCGCATACATCGATATGTATTATTTCCAATAAATCAGTAGCTCGCTCCATTGTTCCGGAGAACGGAGTTTTAGTCATCTTGCCCATGAGGCATGGTTCGCAAGTATCAAATGATTCATAATCAAGAGCTTCCAAAAGTCCATCCGCATGGAGTTTCTTCATGCGCTTTACACCAATATGACCTAAACGGCAGTGCCACAAGTATGTTGCACTATCATTATCAACTTTGCATCTTTTGGCATCAATATTATGAATATGTGTATCACTACGATCGAGATTCAACAAGAATAGACCATTCACAAAAGGTGCGTGACCATAAAAGATGTTACTCATATAAATAGAACAACCGTTATTCTCTGACTTAAATGAATAACCGTCTCGCAATAAACAAGATCCAGATATAATGTTCATGCTCAACGCTGGCACCAAATAACAATTATTGAGGTCTAAAACTAATCCCGAAGGTAGATGTAGAGGTAGCGTGCCGACGGCGATCACATCAACCTTGGAACCATTCCCGACGCGCATCGTCACCTCGTCCTTAGCCAATCTTCGCTTATTCCGTAGCTCCTATTTCGAGTTACAAATATGAGCAACCGAACCAGTATCAAATACCCAGGCGCTACTGCGAGCATTAGTATGGAACACATCAATAACATGTATATCAAATATACCTTTGCTCACTTTGCCATCCTTCTTATCCGCCAAATACTTGGGGCAGTTCCGCTTCCAGTGACCAGTCCCTTTGCAGTAGAAGCACTCAGTTTCAGGCCTGGGTCCAGCTTTGGGTTTCTTCGTGGGAGCGGCAACTTGCTTGCCGTTCTTCTTGAAGTTCCCCTTCTTTCCCTTGCCCTTTTTCTTGAAACTAGTGGTTTTGTTAACCATCAACACTTGATGCTCCTTCTTGATTTCTACCTCCGCTGATTTCAGCATCGCGAAGAGCTCGGGAATTGTCTTCTCCATCCCTTGCATATTATAGTTCATCACGAAGCCTTTATAGCTTGGTGGCAGTGACTGAAGAACTCTGTCAATAACACTCTCAACCGGAAGATCAATTCCCAGCTGAGTCAAGTGGTTGTGGTACCCAGACATTCTGAGTATGTGTTCACTGACAGAACTGTTCTCCTCCATCTTACAGCTAAAGAACTTGTTGGAGACTTCATATCTCTCAACCCGGGCATTAGCTTGAAATATCAATTTCAGCTCTTGGAACATCTCATATGCTCCGTGGCGTTCAAAACACTTTTGCAATCCTGGTTCTAAGCCGTAGAGCATGGCACACTGAACTATCGAGTAGTCATCAGATCGAACCTGCCAGGCGTTCACAACGTCTGCAGCAGCTCCTGCAGCAGGTCCATCACCTAGCGGTGCATCAAGTACATAATTCTTCTGTGCAGCAATGAGGACAATCCTCAAGTTACGGACCCAGTCCGTGTAGTTGCTACCATCATCTTTCAACTTAGCTTTCTCTAGGAACGCATTAAAATTCAACGGAACAGTAGCACGGGCCATTTATCTACAACATAGATATGCAAAGAAACCATCAAGACTAAGTTCATGATAAATTAAGTTCAATTAATCAAATTACTAATGAACTCCCACTTAAATTAACATCCCTCAAGTTAACTAAGTGATACATGATCCAAATCAACTAGCCCATGTCCGATCATCACGTGAGATGGGATAGTCATCAATGGTGACCATCTCCATGTTGATCATATCAACTATATGACTCATGTTCGACCTTTCGGTCTCCAGTGTTCCGAGACCATGTCTGTACATGCTAGGCTCGTCAAGTTTAACCCAAGTATTCTGCTTGTGTAAAACTGGCTTACACCCGTTGTATGTGAACGTAGAATCTATCACACCCGATCATCACGAGGTGCTTCAAAACGATGAACTTTAGCAACGGTGCATACTCGGGGAGAACACTTTTATCTTGAAATTTAGTGAAGGGATCATCTTATAATGCTACCGTCGTTCTAAGCAAAATAAGATGCATAAAGGATAAACATCACATGCAATCAAAATATGTGACATGATATGGCCATCATCTTGTGCTTTTGATCTCCATCTCCAAAGCATCGTCATGATCTCCATCGTCACCGGCTCGACACCTTGATCTCCATCGTTGCGTCGTGATCGTCTCGCCAACTATTGCTTCTACAACTATTGCTAACGCATAGCGATAAAGTAAAGCAATTACATGGCGCTTGAATTTCATAAAATAAAGAGACAACCATAAGGCTCCTGCCGGTTGCCGATAAATTACAAAACATGATCATCTCATACAATAACGTATATCACATCATGTCTTGACCATATCACATCACAGCATACCCTGCAAAAACAAGTTAGACGTCCTCTACTTTGTTGTTGCAAGTTTTACGTGGCTGCTACGGGCTTCTAGCAAGAACCGTTCTTACCTACGGTACAAAACCACAACGGTGATTTATCAAGTTTGCTGTTTTAACCTTCAACAAGGACCGGCCACAGTCAAATTCGATTCAACTAAAGTAGGAGAAACAGACACCCGCCAGCCACCTTTATGCAAAACAAGTTGCATGTCTGTCGGTGGAACCGGTCTCATGTACGTGCACATGTAAGGTTGGTCCGGGCCGCTTCATCTTACAATACCGCCGAATCAAAATAAGACGTTGGTGGTAAGCAGTATGACGATCACCGCCCACAACTCTTTGTGTTCTACTCATGCATATCATCTACGCATAGACCTGGCTCATGATGCCACTGTTGGGAACATCGCATGGAAACCAATTTTTTTTCTATGCACATGCAAGATCTATCCATGGAGATGCATAGCTACGAGAGGGGAAGTGTGTCTACGTACCTCGTAGACCGTAAGCGGAAGCGTTAGAACAACGCGGTTGATGTCGTCGAACAACTTCACGATCCAACCGACCGAGTACCGAACGTACGGCACCTCCGCGTTCAGCACACGTTCAGCTCGGTGACGTCCTCGACTTCTTGATCCAGCAAGACGGCGAGGTAGTGGATGAGTTCCGGCAGCACGACGGCGTGGTGACGATGATGGTAATGCTATCTCCGCAGGGCTTCGCCCAAGCACTGCGAAAATATGACTGAGGGACGGAACTGTGGAGGGGGGCGCCGCACACGGCTAAGACAATGTTGTGTCTCCTTTGGGCCGCCCCCTCTCCTCTATTTATATATGTGTAGGGGCTTGGAGTAGAAGGAATAGTGCCACGTGAACAGTAACCATGAATAGTACACACGTGGACTTGGACTCCAAAGTCCAATCCTATTCCTACTAGGACTCTCCCTTTTTCCTTCCCTAGCTGCGTGAGCTTTTGAGGACTTGGTGCGCCTGGCCCAATAAGGCCAGGGCGCCTCCCCTTAGCCCATGCCAGCCCTTGGGACGTGGTGGACCCACTTGTGGACTTCCGGACCCCTCCGGAATCCTCCGGAACCTTCTGGAAGCTTCCCGGTACAATACCGAAAAAAACTGCACCTTTTTCCGGAACCCAAAATATGACTTCCCATATATAAATCTTTACCTCTCGACCATTCCGAGACTCCTCGTGACGTCCGGGATCTCATACGGGACTCCGAACAATATTCGGTTACCAATTCACATAACTCATATAACACTATATCGTCAACGAACGTTAAGCGTGCGGACCCTACGGGTTCGGGAACGATGTAGACATGACCGAGACGCCTCTCCGGTCAATAACCAATAGCGGAACCTGGATGCCCATATTGGTTCCTACATATTCCACGAAGATCTTATCGGTCGAACCGCAATGACAACATACGTAATTCCCTTTGTCCGTCGGTATGTTACTTGCCCGAGATTCGATCATCGGTATCTCCATACCTAGTTCAATCTAGTTACCGGCAAGTCTCTTTACTCGTTCCGTAATACATCATCCCGTAACTAAGTCCTTAGTCACTTTGCTTGCAAGCTTCTTATGATGTGCATTACCGAGAGGGCCCAGAGATACCTCTCCGAAACACGGAGTGACAAATCCCAGTCTCGATCCATGCCAACTCAACGGACACCTTTGGAGATACCTGTAGAGCATCTTTATGATCACCCAGTTACGTTGTGACGTTTGATAGCACACAAGGTATTCCTCCGGTATCCGGGAGTTGCATGATCTCATGGTCTGAGGAACATGTATTTGACATTCAAGAAAGCAGTAGCAATAAACAGAACGATCATATGCTAAGCTAACGGATGGGTCTTGTCCATCACATCATTCTCCTAATGATGTGATCCCGTTATCAAATGACAACTCATGTCTATGGTTAGGAAACCTTAACCATCTTTGATCAACGAGCTAGTCTAGTAGAGGCTCACTAGGGACACGGTATTTGTGTATGTATTCACACATGTATTTAAGTTTCCGGTCAATACAATTCTAGCATGAATAATAAACCTTTATCATGAACAAGGAAATATAAAATAATGACAACTTTATTATTGCCTCTAGGGCATATTTCCATCAGTCGTCCCCGACCGCCTCGAGCCCTCCCCGAGCACGCTGCCACCCCCTACCGCATCGCAGTGAGCCCCTCCCCGTCTCCCCTCTCCTCTCGCCGTCGATTTCGAGCCGTAGCGGCCACCCACAACGCGCCTGAGCCCTCCGCCGCGTGGCTCGTCGCCGGCGCCGTTCCTGCGACCAAACGGCCCCGCGCTAGTGCCCGTTGTGGTCGCCGCACCGCGTAGAGCCCGCCCAGCCGCTTAGTTGCTCGCTAGTGCCACGGTTCGCCGAGATCCACCGACACACCGAACTCCGGCCACCTTTGCGAGCTCGCCGCCGACGTTCCCGGCCACCGCAGCCTCCGCCACCACCACCAAACGCCTCGCCGTCGACCGCTCGTTTGAACGAGCCCGGCTGCGCTCGAAATTGTGCCCTGTGCGCGAAACCCGAGCGCCGCCCGAGCCGCGCCAACGCAAGAACGTGCCCGCCGGCGTTTAAACGCCGGCCGGCCGACGTGGCGCCCACGTGGCCTCCCCTGTGAGGCTGACGGGTGGGCCTAGTGGGTTCCGTTGACCAGTTGACCTGGTCAACGCGTGATTACTGTTCACTTCTGTCGCTGACTTGTGGGCCCGCGTGGTTAATTAGCGGTAAACGGTTAGTTAGTTAAAACGGTTAATTAGTATAGCCACTGACAATGCGGGCCCACTAGTTAATTAGGTTAATTAGATTAAAATAAACTCTGTTTAATTAGCACAGTCACTGACCAGTGGGACCCACTGGTCAGGGTTGACTCTGGTCAGCCTCTGTTGACTGCTGACGCCAGCACTACGTCATGCTGACGGCACCTTTTACTATTCTGGATAATTCGGATTTAATTAATTAAAATAATTCCAGAAAATGTTTAAAACTTTGAAAAATCATATAAATTAAACCGTAAGTCAGATGAAAATAATTTATATATGAAAAACGATCAGAAAAATATGAAGAATCTGAATATGTGATCAAAATGCCCATCCAACACTCCTAGCTAGGTGAACATGGAACTTTTTGACTGATTTCGATAAATAAATAGTGCTCAACTTTAATAAAATAAATCCAAATAAATTCCTAAATTAACTAATTCATTTAGTTAGGCAGTAAAACACCTCTGCATATCTTTTAGGCATGTCATGCATAGTGATTGCATTTTTGCCATGAATTTATTGGACATAAGAGACACTAGAAGCTTCGGGAGAGGGCCAGAAGACAGAGGAGGTGGCCACGAGCCACCAGGGCGCGCCCCAGGGGGGTGGCGTACCCTGGTGCCTCATGGGCCCACCTCTGCTCCGTTTGACCTAATTCTACCTCTATAAATTCTCTAAAATCGGGAAACCAACAGAGGAGTCCACGAAATACTTTTTCCGCCACCGCAAGTTCCTGTTCTCGAGAGATCCCATCTGGAGGTCTTTTCCGGCACTCTGCCGGAGGGGGATTCGATCACAGAGGGGCTCTACATCAACCTTGCTGCCCTTCCGATGATGCGTGAGTAGTTTATCACAGACCTTCGGGTCCATAGTTAGTAGCTAGATGGCTTCTTCTCTCTTGTTGGTCTTCAATACAATGTTCTCCTCGATGTTCTTGGAGTTCTATCCGATGTAATCACTTTTTGCGGTGTGTTTGTTGGGATTCGATGAATTGTGAGTTTATGATCAGATTATCCATGAATATTATTTGAGTTTTATCTGAACTTTGTTATGCATGATTGTTATAGCTTTGTATTTCTCTCCGATCTATTGATTTGGTTGGGCCAACTAGATTGATTTATCTTGCAATGGGAGAGGTGCTTTGTAATGGGTTCGATCTTGCGGTGCTCAATCCTAGTGACACAAAGGGACATGACATGTATGTATCATTGATATTAAGGGTAAAAATATGGGGTTTATTCATGCGTGAGTTTACTTTGTCTACATCATGTCATCTTGCTTAAGGCATTACTCCGTTCTTTATGAACTTAATACACTAGATGCATGCTGGATAGCGGTCAATGTGTGGAGTAATAGTAGTAGATGCAGAATCATTTTGGTCTACTTGTCTCAGACATGATGCCTATATACATGATCATTGCCTTGGATATTGTCATGATTACTTGCTTTTCTATCAATTGCCCAACAGTAATTTGTTCACCCACCGTATGCTATTTTCAAGAGAGAAGCCTCTAGTGAAAACTATGGCCCCCGGGTCTACCTTTATCATATATTAAAAATCCTAAAATTACCTTGCTGCAATTTTACTTTATTTATTTTATTTTGTATTTTTGTTCGATCTATCTATCTATCACCATACAATTTAATCTTGCAATTAACCGCCAAGGGATTGACAACCCCTTGTTCGCGTTGGGTGCGAGGATTTGTTGTTTTGTGTGCAGGTACTGCTAATGAGTTGTTGCGTGATTCTCCTACTGGATTGATAACCTTGGTTTCATAACTGAGGGAAATACTTATCTCTACTGTACTGCATCATCCCCTCCTCTTCGGGGAAATCCCAACGCAGCTCACAAGTAGCAGGAAGAGTTTCTGGCGCCGTTGCCGGGGTGACATCATCAACATCTATCAAGTACCTACGCATAAACCTTCATCTTCTTGCATTTATTTTATTTGCCTTTGCCTCTCGTTTTCATCTTCCCCACTTCTAAAAAGTTTTTACAAAAATACAAAAATATTTTTTTCGTTTTCCCTTTTGCTTGATTTGCTTACTTTGTCATCATGACTAGCGTAACTATCCCTCCTTTGCCACCAGATTTTGAAGTGCTCTACTTCAAACAGAAACAAGGAGAAAATCTTAAAGATGCTTGGTATAGGTTAATGGAATCCTACCGCGTTTGCTCTATAAAAGGGGATTTAAAAATTTTGCTTCGCAATTTCTATATAGGTTTAACCATGCATCATAGACAACTTTTGGACTTTGCCGCAAAAGGTAATTTTATTGAAAGTGAGGTCAATACTGCCTATGAAATAATAGAGGGTATATTGGGGATTCAACCACCACAAAATGGTTTTGCTTTTACTCAAGAGGGGGCTCAAATATTAGACAAATTGGGTGACATGCAGAAAAATTTGGTTGAGTTGCAAAAGTCTAACGAACCTCTTAAAAATATTAGTGGAAACCTCAATCGCATGAACACTTTGATTACTCTATGCAATAAGCGATTGGATATTTTAGACCTTAAAATTGCCTCATTTCCTGAGAATAATGGGAAGCGTAAGGAGCCTCCCGGGTTTGAGAAAACCCCTATAAAGATTACTAAAACCAAGGATGACAACACTTGAAACTATGCATTATGCCTAGCTAGGGGCATAAAACAATAGCGCTTGTTGGGAGGCAACCCAATGAATAAAATAAATTCTTGCTTTTTATTTCCGTTCTTGAGTGTTTACACAATTATGCTACTGTTATGATTGTGTTTTTATGTTTTAATTAGTGTTTGTGCCAAGTAATGCCTTTGGGATGATTTGGAAGATAGTACAATTGATGCTGTTTGGAAAACAGAAAGTTTTGCGTCCAGTGCTGGAATTTTAATTCTGTACTGGAGCATCAGAAAAATCTGAAATTTTTACACAGTATTGGTATATGCCCGTTGTCCTAATTTTTCAGAATTTTTGGAGTTACATAAGTATAGCTTTTAAATAGATCTTTACAGACTGTTCTGTTTTAGACAAATTCTGTTTTTGTTGCATAGTTTGCTTATTTTGATGAATCTATGGATCGTATCGGGGGGTATGAGTCATGGAGAAATTGGAGTACAGTAGCATTATGCCAATATTAAATATGAATCAATTTACTACAGTACTTAAAGTTAAAGATTTATTTGTTATACTAACGGATCTCACGAAGGTTTTGTTGAGTTTTGTGTGATTGAAGTTTTCACGTTTTGGGTGAGATCACGATAGATGAAGGAATAAAGAGTGGCAAGAGCCTAAGCTTGGGGATTCCCAAGGCACCCCAAGGTAATATTCAAGGAATACTCAAGCGTCTAAGCTTGGGGATGCCCCGGAAGGCATCCCCTCTTTCTTCTACCAACTATCGGTAATTTTACTTGGACCTATATTTTTATTCGTCACATATTATGTGTTTTACTTGGAGCGTCGTGTATTATATGAGTCTTTGCTTTGTTTTCTTTTTAGTTTGTCAAAATCATCTTTGCTGGACACACCTATTTGAGAGAGCCACACGTTTATCATGATTTATTAGAATACTCTATGTGCTTCACTTAAATCTTTTGAGCTAGGCAGTTGCTCTAGTGCTTCACTTAAATCTTTTTGAGCATGGCGGTGGCTATATTTTGAAGAAATATTTGAACTCTCATGCTTCACTTATATTATTTTGAGAGTTTATAAAGATTAAATTTTGAAGAAATATTTGCACTCTCATGCTTCACTTATATCTTTTTGAGAGTTGACAATAGTAATGGTAATTTGCACAAGATATGAATTTGGTCCCAAAGTGATGAATATTCAAGAGGGATATAATAAAAACTTTCATGAAAGATCATTGGATATGATAAGTTTGATTCCTTGCAATAGTTTTGCGATATGGAGATGATAATATGTGAGTCATGTTAGTGAGTAATTGTGATTTAGTAAGAATATTGGTGTTAAGGTTTGTGATTCCCTATGCATGCACATAAAGTCAATAGTTATGCAATGAGATTATATCCTACTTATGGTGCATTATTCGGTGTTAGTTATGTTCAATGCATGTTTATGACCGTTTTCGCTTTTTGGTTGGTTGCTTCTCAATCTATTTGCTAGCCTTCATATTGTACTAAGCGGGAATACTGCTTGTGCATCCAACTCCTTAAACCCAAGTTATGCCAAATGAGTCCACCATACCTACCTATATGCGGTATTTCGTTGCCGTTCCAAGTAAATTTGCATGTGCCAACTCTAATTTTCAAAATAATTTTCCGTTTTGTGTGCCCGTACCGCTCATGAAACAGCAAGGGGTGGCCAATATTTTCCATGCTAGGTGTGTTATTCTCACAATGAGTGTTTATTCACTTGTCATTGCACGAGAGAGTGGTAGGTAATAGGGATGCCCAGTCCCGAAATGAAAAAAATTTAATATGTTGATAATAATAAATTCCTTGGAAAGTGTTGGTATGGAGGGCACCCGTGGATATGGCTAGCCATGGATTGTGAAAGAATGGTGGAAAGGAAATAAACTTTATTTTTTGTTTGGGAACTGCCTATAATGTGTCTAGCATGGAAGATATTGGGAATTCTCGGTCGTTTTCGTTGACAGGAAAAGCATGCTCTCAAAATAATTTTATCTCTCTAATTTAAGCTTTGAGCTCTTGCACCTCTGCAAATCCATGCTTCCCTCTGCGAAGGGCCTATCTATTTACTTTTATGCAATTTTTATTTTTACTTTGAGTTTCCATCTTCTCTTATAAAGCACCAACAATAGAGCACTATTGTCATACTTGTGCATTGTGTGTAGCTAATGTTGAGTGTGTTTCATGAATGGATCAATGATTGAGCATAATGGGCTAGGGATAGCTTTCTTTAGCGTTGATATTTTGAAAGGCATGGTTGCTTGTTAGTATGCTTGAGTATTTATGTCTTCATGTCAAACTATAGACTATTGCTTTGAATCATTCAAGTCCAAATGTCCATGCTATAAATGAAAAGAGTATATGATGAATATGATAGGTAGCATTTCACATCAAAAATTCTGTTTTTATCATTCACCTACTCGAGAACGAGCAGGAATTAAGCTTGGGGATGCTTGATACGTCTCCAACGTATCTATAATATTTTATTGTTCCATGCTATTATAGTATCAATCTTGGATGTTTTATATACATTTACAAGCAATTATATATCATTTTTTGGGACTAACCTATTAACTTAGTGCCCAGTGCCAGTTGCTGTTTTTTGCCTGTTTTTGGTTTTCCAGAATATCAGTACCAAACGAATTCCAAATGCCACGAAACTTCGTGGAGATTTTTTTTCTGGACATTAGAGCCACTAGAAGCTTCGAGAGAGGGCCAGAAGACAGAGGAGGTGGCCACGAGCCACCAGGGTGCGCCCCAGGGGGGGGTGGTGCGCCCTGGTGCCTCGTGGGCCCACCTCTGCTTCGTTTGACCTAATTCCACCTCTATAAATTCTCAAAAATTGGGAAACCAACAGAGGAGTCCACGAAATACTTTTTCCGCCGCCGCAAGTTCCTGTTCTCGAGAGATCCCATCTGGAGGCCTTTTCCGGCACTCTGCCGGAGGGGGATTCGATCATGGAGGGGCTCTACATCAACCTTGATGCCCTTCCGATGATGCGTGAGTAGTTTACCACAGGCCTTTGGGTCCATAGTTAGTATCTAGATGGCTTCTTCTCTCTTTTTGATCTTCAATACAATGTTCTCCTCGATGTTCTTGGAGTTCTATCCGATGTAATCACGTTTTGCGGTGTGTTTGTTGGGATCCGATGAATTGTGAGGTACTATCAGATTATCCATGAATATTATTTGAGTTTTCTCTAAACTCTTTTATGCATGATTGTTATAGCTTCGTATTTCTCTCTGATCTATTGATTTGGTTTGGCCTTCGAGATGGAGTCTGCAAATGTCGCCCCTGACAACCTTGTCACTTTCGCATCCTACTTCTTGAAGGGTGCCGCTACTGAATGGTGGTCCACCCACAGGCGTTCACTACCTGAGGGGACAGTCATCACCTGGATCGAGTTTCAGGCTGCCTTCCGTGCTCGTTACATTCCTCAGGGAATCATGGACCGGAAGAAGACAGAGTTTCGTAACCTCACTCAGGGCAATAAGTCTGTCGAAGCTTATCAGCGGGAGTTTCTTAACCTGTCCCGCTATGCTGAAGAGGACATTCCAACTGATGCTTGTAGGCAGGAGAAATTCCGTAGTGGACTCCACCCAGACCTCAAGCTTGCACTTGCTGCTCAAGACTTCACCGACTTTGCCACCCTCGTGAACAAGGCTATTCTGGTGGAGACCGCTCAGATGGAGCACAAGGAGTCACAGAAGCGCCACCGTGATATTGGCTCATCTTCGAGCTCAGGACAAAGGCGTAAGATCCGGATTCCCAACAGCATGTACCGTCCAACTGCCCATGCGCCAAGGCCCTCCTATGCTGCACCTCGTCTGCCTCCTCCACCACCGAGGCAGCCGAGAGTTCAAGCTGCTCCACCACGTGCTGCTCCTCTTCGTCCTGAAGATGGTCTGTGTTTCAAGTGTCGCAAACCAGGTCACCATGCCAAGGATTACCGTCAGAATCAGAACCAGTTGGCACTTCCTGCTAATGGCCGTGGCAATGGTCGTGGCAACAACCAGACCCGCAACTATAATACTGGGTCTTCTGCTTATGGTCGTGGACATGCTTGCAACATTGACATTGAAGAAGTTCAGGATCAACCTGCTACTGTGATGGGTACCCTTCTCGTTAACTCAGTACCCACTTCTGTTTTATTTGATTCAGGAGCATCACATTCATTCATCTCTGGAAAATTTGCATTCATGCATGGCATTCATTATGAAAAGATGCATACTCCACTAGTCGTTAGTACTCCCGGAGCCCATTGTCATGCTGACATGATGGCACATAATGTCACCGTCGAAATTGGAGGATTGGAATTCCTTGCCTCCCCCATTGTTCTGAAGTCGTCCACCATAGATCTCATTCTGGGAATGGATTGGTTGAAAGCTCACATTGCGTCGATCAATTGTGCCACCAAAGCCGTTCAACTTCTTCATCCCTCCGATGAGATAGTGAACTACACCGCCCGAATTACCCGGAATGCCGAAGCTCAGATATATGCTCTGAATGTTTTGAATGCCTCACCTCTTGAGGGAATTGAGAACGTTCCAGTCGTTCGCGATTTTCCGGACGTCTTTCCGGAAGAACTTCCAGGAATACCCCCGGCTAGAGCTGTCGAGTTCGTCATCGACTTGAAACCTGGCACTACCCCTATTGCGAAGCATCCCTATAAGATGCCTCCGCATGAACTTCTGGAGCTTAAGGAAGAAATTGACAAGTCGCTTAAAAAGGGTTTCATCCGTCCCAGTTCCTCTGCCTGGGGAGCACCTTCTCTCTTTGTTAAGAAGAAGGATGGAACTAACCGATTGGTCCAGGACTATCGGCCTATTAACCAAGCAACAATCCAGAACAAATATCCACTTCCCTGGATCAACGATCTTTATGATCAGGTTGCTGGATCCTCTGTGTTATCTAAACTCGACTTAAGGTTGGGTTATCATCAGATCCGAGTTCGTAAGGAGGATATTCCGAAAACCGCTTTCGTTACTCGTTATGGATCTTACGAGTACACCGTTATGTCCTTCGGATTAACCAATGCTCCAGCAACCTTCTCTCGATTAATGAATTATATCTTCATGGATTACCTCGACAAATTCATTGTGGTTTATTTGGATGATATTCTTATATTTTCCAAGAACGAAGAAGAACACGCCTTACATCTTCGACTTGTATTGGAGAAACTTCGAGAACATCAACTATATGCCAAATTCTCCAAGTGTGAATTCTGGTTATCTGAGGTGACTTATCTTGGCCACGTGATTTCCAAAGATGGCATCGCTGTTAACCCAGAACGAGTTCATGCTATTCTTGACTGGACTCCCCCGAAGAATGTCAAGCAAGTCAGGAGTTTTCTCGGTCTCGCTAGCTATTGCCGCCGATTCGTCGAGAACTTCTCCAAGATTGCTAAGCCGTTGACTGATCTGCTCCACAAAGGTGTTAAATTTGAGTGGACAGAAAAGTGCCAGGAAAGCTTTCAGCCACTTAAAGATAAGTTGACATCTGCCCCAGTGCTAGCACCCCCAGATTCCCAAAAGGACTTTGTGATATATTGCGACACATCCCGTCAAGGATTAGGCTATGTCCTAATGCAAGAGCGCAAAGTAATTGCTTATGGCTCTCGCCAATTGTGTCCTCATGAGGAAAATTATCCAGTACATGATCTCGAGCTTGCTGCAGTTATTTATGCCTTGAAGCTATGGCGACATTACCTTCTCGGTAATCGTTGCGAGATATACACGGACCACCAGAGTTTGAAGTATCTGTACACCCAACCAAATCTGAACCTTCGTCAACAGAGATGGCTCGAGACAATAGCCGATTATGACATGAATATTTCTTATACCCCTGGCAAGGCTAATGTAATGGCCGATGCCTTGAGTCGCAAGGCTTATTGCAACAACCTCATGGTTCAGGAAGCGCAACCTAGGCTTTATGAAGAACTTCGCAAGTTGAACCTTCACATTGTTCCACAGGGTCATCTCAATACCCTGGTTGTTGAATCAGAGCTCGATGACCTCATCAAGCATATACAGAAGGCTGACTCTGAGGTCGAGAAAATTAAGCGAGATATCAAAAGGGGAAAGCCCTTATTCTTCACCATTGCTACTGATGGCGCCTTGTACTTCAAAAACCGCTTAGTGGTTCCTAGAACGGGACACCTGAATCTGACCCCGCGCGTCATGAAAGAAGCTCATGATACGCCTCTTTCAATTCACCCTGGTAGTACCAAGATGTACCAAGACATCCGACAGAGATATTTGTGGCCTGATATGAAGCGAGATATTGCTCAGTATGTCGCTGAGTGTGACGTTTGCCGTCGCATCAAAGCAGAACATCAAAGGCCTGCTGGACTTCTGCAACCACTTGATATTCTTGAATGGAAATGGGACAAAGTTGAAATGGAGTTCATTACTGGTTTTCCCAGATCGCAAAAGGGTCATGATGCTATCTTCGTCGTCATTGATCGATTCTCAAAGGTTGCTCACTTTCTGCCAGTCAAGGAGACAATCACTGCTAGTCAGTTAGCAGACTTGTATGTTTCCAGAATCGTGTCACTCCACGGTATTCCGTTGGAAATCAGCTCAGATCGTGGCAGCCTCTTTACCTCAAGATTTTGGAACAGTTTCCAGGAAGCTATGGGAACTCATCTGTCCTTCAGCATCGCTTTTCACCCCCAGTCCTAGGGACAGGTGGAACGAGTCAATCAAGTGCTTGAAGATATGCTTCGAGCTTGTGTCATCTCATTCGGTAAGAAATGCACTACAAGAATCTTGTTAATCCATGACGGATTCAATCTGTCACGGAACAGTGGGAAACCGTCATGGAGGGAGGCCTGTGACGGACTTAGAATCCGTCATGTATATCGTGTCATAATTTGACAACTGTACCATCATGACGGTTCCTGACCATCACCGATTAGTCCCCAGGCCCGCCGTAGGCCCGGGCCTCTGTGACAGACTAATCCGTCAGGGGTTGACATGATGTGGCAGCAACATGGTCCTGACATGGCATCTATGTGGCGCCAGCATGGGTCTGACGTGGCATCTACTTGGCGCCAACATGGTATCTACGTGGCGCCAGCGTGGCCTTCAGCCCAATAATGTTTTGGCCCACTTATTTCTGTCTAGCCCGGCCCAATAAGGCCCAACAGGAAAATCTAGGCTTATGATATTCACCCAATTAAAAAACAATCCATTCATCCATCAGCCCAGCTAGCACAACAAACTTACACAGCTCAATTATTTTGATGTACCAAGCCCATAATTTGGCCCATCCATTACCCTTTCTAAAAAATATATTTCGTCCATTACAACAAGAATCCTAGATGACATCACTAAAGCCACATTGGGAACATTTACAAACGTATATAGAGATACAAGTTCATCCAGGAGTACAACAAGTATGTATTGGCCTTTTGTGAAGAGCGAGGTGAGCCTCTCCACAAGTTCTTCCCTCACATCTGCAAGAATCATTCTTCCTGCAAACAACAATTAACAAAAACAATCAATTAATTTGTTGAGGAAGGGAAAAAATATCAAGTGCACAGAATTCTTGTCTGTTTGGGTGGTGCCAAACCGCCAACAGAAACAATGTCAAAATTGCATAGTTGTATTTTATTTTGGGTCTCTTTCATATGACCTGGAGTAAGCCCCTGAATATGTTGCCACTTATAAAACGAGATTTTCACTGCCCATTGCTATTGGTCCTATGAATGTGAGAACCAATGCACTTGTTTGGCAACAGAAGTGTGTAATCAGCAACCACCCTTATTTCAGAATACCATACCAAGAAAATAAATTAAACATGAACACTGACTTCACGTTTCATCTAATAATCCGACCAAGCATCATCACCACACCATAAGTTTACAAGTTAGAGTGTATATATGCGTCAAATCGATTTAAAGCAGCGGACAGACCTCGTTGAAACGTGTACTGCCTAATCCCAAGGGCAACCGGCCCAAATCAGAGTTTGCTCAGTTGAGAAAAAATGAGGTTGCTCAACCATTCACCCCTCCCATCAAAATGTAAACAAACCAAACAAAGAGGCCATGAACAACTAGTGTGATAGACAGGAGCAGTAAATGTATCAAACGAGGCGGGGATGGAATTTTAAGTAGTAGAAGCAGCAAGGTTACGAAACCGTACCTGATAAAACAAATTGAACCAAACAGTGCTGCATAATAATAAAAACTGAACATTCAAACGGGATGCTCCAGTTTCAGTCAGAGTTCAGCCAAATTGACACATACAAACTGAACAAAAACATGGTGCTTATTCATATGTATGTACAGATGCAAGTGATATCAGGTTTAGTCAGATTTCAATCATATGCACAAGCAAATTGAACATCCAAAGCTGTGTATTGAACCAAACTGAACCAATAAGTAGTGCACACTAATAAAAACTGAACATCCAGTTTCAGTCAAAGCTGTACAATTGCAAGTGTCAGCCAGATTTACATGAAGCTAATTATCTCTTACAAAAAAAAGTTTTGGCTGTAGAATCAGTGGCGTTGCATGGATGAAGATGCCTGCATATATGGTCATACATGTAGGTAAAAGAAATGGACCCCTTTTACAGGAACATTCCGTGCTTGGTTACTAACTGAACATGCAGCTTCATACTTCACTACTGCTCATCTCTGAAACTGTGCGTGTGTGTATCTCTAAAACATTTTGTGCTTTGTTTGCTCCTACGTTCCAGAAAGTACAGAGATTGTGCTGGTGCTTGAACCATACAGAGATGCCCCAGTTACAATTGTATCAAGCAATTTGTTTGAACCGACAAGTACTGCATACTAATGAAAATCGAACATCCAAACGTGATGCTTCAGTTTCAGTCAAGGTTCAACCAAATCGACACATATAAACTGAATCAAGACTTGATTTGTTTCATATATAGCTGCACAATTGCAAGTATCATCCAGATTTGGGGTAGGGGGGGAGAAAGGGGAAGCTCACCATGCTAGGAGAGCAGGAGGACGCAGCCGTTGGTCCACGTGCTAGAGGATAGGAGGCCTTGCTGCTTCACCTCCTCCGGCCAAGAGAGCTCGTCGGGGACGGCCGCGTCGAGGAGGACGACGTCCAGCACGCTGCCGGATGGGTGGAGAATGGGGTTCAGGGGCATTGCCTGCGCGTTAACAAACTTTAAGACAACCTAAAAAAAAAATCAAATGTGTACAGCATGGCACATACCCCAGCAACATGGGCCCGATGAGCTCATGTCTCATGTATGAACTATTCTTCAATTATTTCTAAAGAATATATATTCTTTAATTAGTTTATCATTACATAGTGTTTTCCAATTACCATGCTCACTAATGGAAAATTACAATTAATTGTAGAAGCAAGTCGGCTCAGGTTTCTGTACGAACAACACCATGACCATGGTCTCTGAGCTACAATTATCCTATGATATGAAATACTTCTTTTATAGGAAAAACATATAATCTTGATGGACTACATAGTGAATCTTGGGATTAATCCTTTTTATTAATTGATCATTTCTATTTTGTTAATATTTGTCGATGCTTGTAGCAACGAGCCATCACAATCACTTTTAGTTATTTTTATTTATTAGATTACTTCCTGGAAAAGTCATGTTAGTAAGATAATGATTACATATTAATTACCATGCTCCAAGCTTCATTAAATATCATGGTAAATAGAAGAAAACAATTAACACACAACGAACATGCGCAATATTTTCCTCGTGGAAGATGGACAATTACGTGCCGCATAGCTGTGAGTCTTGGTCCTTTAACCAATCAATTGTTTAAAAACCTAGGGAGATACACTTGCAATGAGTTTGAGGACAGAATGTGATTTATTTGGTTCTTCTATATTTCACTCAAACAAATTAGGATAACAGTTTGGTGGAATTGGCACATTGCTTTCATATTTCTTATCATGCACGAATTTTAAAATGGATCAGATACAGATACGCTGGTTCCATGAAGTATCCGTGCATTCTAGCACTGGGGATACTATTGTTATAGTTTGATAACCATGGTGCAGAAGTGCTGGAGCACACTTGGGTTCATGAGCCAACAGCAGGCAAAGTGATTTTCGTTACTCATAAGTAAATCTGGAAAAGAATTTGCAATGGTTTTCATCAGGTTATGGGATGGTAATTCACACTGAACATATATGTTAGATTAATGAATGAATTGGCATGCCCTGATGCTAAACAAAACAGGCTTCTCACAGAACCGATTCATACTCCAATACCATGCACGTGTACTACCTGTAACAGAGCGTCTCGAAGTCCTAAACCATAATCATTGGAGAAGGAAAGGCAGAAAGCACAAATATACATACCAACGGTGATGCCGCAGCCGCCGAAGAACTCGCCGTCGATGTAGAGCCGCGGGAGTGTGGCCCGGCTGGAGTACTCCTTGAGCCTCTGATGGAGCGCCTCATTGGCAAGCACGTCGTGCATCTCAGGGCACGTCCAACGAGCAAAGGATCGGCAACACAGTATATCTTAATTAAGAATGAAGCATGCAAGTATATCACAAAATCACGATTAATCTGGCTACATCATAAAGACTGAGCAATAACATACCTTGAGAAGTACATCAGCTTTGGCTACAGCTTCAGAGATAACAAATTAAGTTGTGCGCCAAAGAGACCATAACCACTGGCTTCATTTCCTTGGAAGTAGAAATGCTACAAGACCAACTTCCAAGAAAACCATTCCTGAATTGTGAAACAGTACAAGCACATTAAGTCCATGAAAATGCCATATGAAGCATAGTTTGCCACACCTGCAATTTAAGCACTAAAATAACTAGCATACAAGAGTAAGACAAACAGCCAATAGACTACACCATAACACATGAGGAACATTACTAACCATGGCATATGTCAAAATTCACATGCATAAGAGCAGGGGTTGCTTGTTCAGTCGTCCCTTGGGACAGTAGCATTACTCAACACATATACATGAGATCTGAATCTAATTACCAGGCCAAATGATGTGTACTCAAAAATCTGAATTCAATATAAGGTCAATTTTAATGCACTCAAATCCAATACCAGACCAATTAATGTACTCAAAACAATATGAATCCAATACTAGGCCAATCTGAATCTAAGCAGAGCCAGATATGAAATTCATACTGACGAACCCCTCCTCGTATGCAAGGAAGAAGAGTGGACACATGGGACACATGGACAAAAAACATGATAAGGATTTATCTGTTTGCAGATTAAGGACACGACCATGACATACAGACTTGCATTCTCTAACATGAACATATCTTCAAGTTCCAAAGTACCAAGAAACATAACCTATCTAGTGCACATGTACCCAGAAATATCTAAACAGATAACCACTGACATCACCAACGAACTTTGACAGAATACAAATGAACCGCCGTCCAATTGACTAACCTTGCCGTAGGTAAGATCAGAGCTTACAGGAGAGGAACCCACCCACGGAGATGATGACGAGGAGCAGCACATAAACGCAGGGTAGGAGGGCCCTGGCAAAGCCGAGGAGGCAGCGCCCGTCACGGCAGCGCGGTAGGCAGAAGGCGGTGGCCAGCTCCGTGGCGGCGGCGCCCCTGTACACTGCATCCATCAGCGCCATGTGTACCTCACCATAGCTCACCGCCAACTGAAGATGGACCCGTGGCCGCCGCAAGGGACATTAGAGACATCTCATCAGCGTCGATCTGGTTGAGATGGCCAGCGCATAATGGGGATCGCCGCGGCACGTGCGCTGCTCGATTGCGACCCAGGAAGGCGGATTGATCTGCGCCGGGAGGTAATGGACGGCGTCGACCGTCGTCCAGCCGCAGTAGTCGAAGCCGCCGCCACCACTGTCGCCGCAGCTCCAGGGCGTGATCTGGAATGGGGTGGGAGGTATGGGCTGGTGGCCGTGGCGGTGGGAAATATGGGGAGGGGGCGACGCATATAGAGGAGAGAAGAGAGGGCATCGATGGATCGGGACAGGTAAGGCCTGTTCTGCGGCGGCGGCGGCGCCGACGTGGAGCGGGAGGAGGAAGATTGGTGGAGTGGTGGCGGCTAAGGGGACGGGAGGAGAGAATGGGGAATTAGGGTTAGGTGTGTGTGTGGACTGTGGAGTTAAATGGGCTAGCTCGAAATTTTGCCACCTTGGCGCGTTGGCCACTTAAAATTTTGCATCTCCGCGCCCTCTCAAACTTCAGGCGCGTCCTTTTCTTTCCAATTTCTATATATCGTTGAATGACTGACTGACAAGTGGGCCAGATAAGTGGGCACAGCCGACACATCAGCAGAAGCCATCCATGACGGTTCAGATGGCATATAAAGAAAGTAAAAAGGGAGGTAGCTGGTCGATACGTGACGGTTTCCATGACGATCCCTCAATGTCCGTCATACAGGGGCTGCCATTTTGGGGGTCGTCCACATCTTGCTGATCCATGACGGTTTCCCTGACAGTTTCCAAGAACGTCACCCGAAATCCGTCACGGATTAACAGATTTCTTGTAGTGATGGGGGGAATCTCTCCCGTATGCCGAATTCTCTTACAACAATAGTTACCAAGCTAGTATGAAGATGGCACCATTTGAAGTTCTCTATGGACGAAAATGCCGAACCCCTCTGAATTGGTCAGAAACTGGGGAACGATCACTCGTCGGACCGGACATTATTCAACAAGCTGAAAAGCAAGTCCGCATTATCCGTGAAAAGTTGAAAATTGCTCAGTCTCGTCAGAAGAGCAATTATGACCGAAAACACCAGGTAATGGTCTACCAACCTGGCGAGCAAGCTTACCTTCGCGTCACTCCGATGAAAGGCACTCACCGTTTCGGAATCAAGGGCAAGTTAGCTCATCGCTACATTGGTCCGTTCCGTATTCTCGCCCGTCGAGGAGAAGTGGCATATCAATTGGAATTGCCGCCGAACCTTTCTCAAGTGCATGATGTCTTTCATGTATCGCAACTCCGACGCTGCTTCAAGGATCCTATCCGAGCAGTAGATCATGAAGTGCTTGAATTGCGAGAAGATCTATCTTATCAAGAATATCCGATCCGCATTCTCGATCAAGCTGAGCGTCGAACCCATCAGAAGTCGATCAAGTTCCTTCAAGTTCAGTGGTCAAATCATTCTGAAGATGAAGCCACTTGGGAACGCGAGGATCGTCTTCGTGAAGAATACGCTGCTTTCTTTCAGCCTACCTCCTAATTCTCGGGACGAGAATTTCTTTTAGAGGAGGAGAATTGTAACATCCCCATGTAATAGCTACAGTGATCACCTTTTTAAAAGTGCCAAGTCATCATTATTAACTATGCTTGATCATCATTGCATCATATCTCATTTCAAATTCCAATTCAAATTTCAATTCAAATTGAAGTGAAAATTAGAAGTTGTTTAAATTGAAAACTAAAATGTTCATTAAATAGCAAATAATTCATAACTAATTATGTTCAGGAAAACAACATCCACAAAATTCACTAAGTAACTCTATCAACCTAAAACAGTAGCAAACAACAACATTTAATACCATTTTAATTAATCGAAATCTTAAATGAAATCATATTTTATCCTAACCAATTTCTGGTGGTAGGTAATATTGCATTGTAATATTTGAACCAAGTCACACATTTTATAAAACTCATTTAGTGGCCGAACAATTTGCAAAACAGAAATAAATAAAGAAACAGAAAAAGAAAAAGAAAAGAGGAAAGAACTTACTGTGCACTTGGGCCGCAAGTGCACAGTGTAGCGCGGCCCAGCCCAGCCGGGTCGTCGTCCTCCTCGGCAGGTGTCGCCTGGCGCGCGCGCCCGAGCGCGGATGGCCTCGCTGTCGGCCATCCCGCGGCTCCCCGGTGCCGCTAAGGTCGCCCTCGCGCCTCTCTCGCCCTCCCGCAAACCCTAGCAACCCCAGAAACCCCCCTCGTCCCCTCCTGTGCTCGCGCACGAGCTCGCCCGAAACCTCCCGCGGTCGCCGTCGTCGATCCTGCGGCCACCGTCGCCTGCTCACCGCTCCACTGTGCCGGATCGACGCGCCGACCTCGACTCCTTCCTCTGCATCGACTGGAGCGAGACGGGAGCCACCGAGCCGACCGCTACGACCTCTTCTTCCTCTTCTGCATCGCCGCCGTTCGCCGTCGTTGTTGGGAATGTTGCATGGAAAACAAAAAAAATTCTACGCACACGCAAGATCTATACATGGAGATGCATAGCTACGAGAGGGTAAGTGTGTCTACGTACCCTCGTAGACCGTAAGCGGAAGCGTTAGAACAACGCGGTTGATGTCGTCGAACAACTTCACGATCCAACCGACCGAGTACCGAACGTACGGCACCTCCGCGTTCAGCACACGTTCAGCTTGGTGACGTCCTCGACTTCTTGATACAACAAGACGGCGAGCTAGTGGATGAGTTCCGGCAGCACGACGGCGTGGTGACGATGATGGTAATGATATCTCCGCAGGGCTTCGCCCAAGCACTGCGAAAATATGACCGAGGGACGGAACTGTGGAGGGGGGCGCCGCACACGGCTAAGACAATGTTGTGTCTCCTTTGGGGCGCCCCCTCTCCTCTATTTATATATGTGTAGGGGCTTGGAGTAGAAGGAATAGTGCCACGTGAACAGTAACCATGAATAGTACACACGTGGACTTG
The DNA here is from genome assembly GCA_039707655.1 of Elymus sibiricus. NCBI lineage: Eukaryota > Viridiplantae > Streptophyta > Magnoliopsida > Poales > Poaceae > Elymus > Elymus sibiricus. Next base: position 80,599,784 of record CM077676.1, read on the forward strand.
GACTCCAAAGTCCAATCCTATTCCTACTAGGACTCTCCCTTTTTCCTTCCCTAGCTGCGTGGGCTTTTGAGGACTTGGTGCACCTGGCCCAATAAGGCCAGGGCGCCTCCCCTTAGCCCATGCCAGCCCTTGGGACGTGGTGGACCCACTTGTGGACTTCCGGACCCCTCCGGAATCCTCCGGAACCTTCTGGAAGCTTCCCGGTACAATACCGAAAAAAACTGCATCTTTTTCCGGAACCCAAACTATGACTTCCCATATATAAATCTTTACCTCTCGACCATTCCGAGACTCCTCGTGACGTCCGGGATCTCATCCGGGACTCCGAAAAATATTCGGTTACCAATTCACATAACTCATATAACACTATATCGTCAACGAACGTTAAGCGTGCGGACCCTACGGGTTCGGGAATGATGTAGACATGACCGAGACGCCTCTCCGGTCAATAACCAATAGCGGAACCTGGATGCCCATATTGGTTCCTACATATTCCACGAAGATCTTATCGGTCGAACCGCAATGACAACATACGTAATTCCCTTTGTCCGTCGGTATGTTACTTGCCCGAGATTCGATCGTCGGTATCTCCATACCTAGTTCAATCTTGTTACCGGCAAGTCTCTTTACTCGTTCCATAATACGTCATCCCGTAACTAACTCCTTAGTCACTTTGCTTGCAAGCTTCTTATGATGTGCATTACCGAGAGGGCCCAGAGATACCTCTCCGAAACACGGAGTGACAAATCCCAGTCTCGATCCATGCCAACTCAACGGACACCTTTGGAGATACCTGTAGAGCATCTTTATGATCACCCAGTTACGTTGTGACGTTTGATAGCACACAAGGTATTCCTCCGGTATCCGGGAGTTGCATGATCTCATGGTCTGAGGAACATGTATTTGACATTCAAGAAAGCAGTAGCAATAAACAGAACGATCATATGCTAAGCTAACGGATGGGTCTTGTCCGTCACATCATTCTCCTAATGATGTGATCCCGTTATCAAATGACAACTCATGTCTATGGTTAGGAAACCTTAACCATCTTTGATCAACGAGCTAGTCTAGTAGAGGCTCACTAGGGACACAGTATTTGTTTATGTATTCACACATGTATTTAAGTTTCCGGTCAATACAATTCTAGCATGAATAATAAACCTTTATCATGAACAAGGAAATATAAAATAATAACAACTTTATTATTGCCCCCAGGGCATATTTTCATCAGTCTCCCACTTGCACTAGAGTCAATAATCTAGATTACATAGTAATGAATCTAACACCCATGGAGTCTTGGTGCTGATCATGTTTTGCTCGTGGAAGAGGCTTAGTCAACGGGTCTGCCACATTCAGATCCGTGTGTACTTTGCAAATTTCTATGTCTCCATCCTTGACATATTCATGAATGGAGTTGAAGCGTCTCTTGATGTGTTTGGTCTTCTTGTGAAACCTGGGCTCCTTGGCTATGGCAATTGCTCCAGTGTTGTCACAAAAGATTGTCATTGGACCCGATGCACTAGGTATTACACCTAGATCGGATATGAAATCCTTCATGTGCTGCTTCCGAAGCAGCTATGTATTCCGCTTCACACGTAGATCCCGCTACGACGCTCTGCTTGGAACTGCACCAACTGACAGCTCCACCATTTAATATAAATACGTATCCGGTTTGTGACTTAGAGTCATCCGGATCAGTGTCGAAGCTTGCATCGGCGTAACCCTTTACGACGAGCTCTTCATCACCTCCATAAACGAGAAACATGTCCTTGGTCCTTTTCAGGTACTTCAGGATATTCTTGACCGCTGTCCAGTGATCCACTCCTGGATTACTCTGGTACCTCCCTGCCAAACTTATGGCAAGGCACACATCAGGTCTGGTACACAGCATGGCATACATAATAGAACCTATGGCTGAGGCATAGGGAATGACTTTCATTTTCTCTATATCTTCTGCCGTGGTCGGGCATTGAGTCTGACTCAACTTCACACCTTGCAAGACAGGCAAGAACCCTTTCTTTGACTGGTCCATTTTGAACTTCTTCAAAACTTTGTCAAGGTATGTGCTTTGTGAAAGTCCTATCAAGCGTCTTGATCTATCCCTATAGATCTTGATGCCCAATATATAAGCAGCTTTACCGAGGTCTTTCATTGAAAAATTCTTATTCAAGTATCCCTTTATGCCATCCAGAAATTCTATATCATTTCCAATCAACAATATGTCATCCACATATAATATTAGAAATGCTATAGAGCTCCCACTCACTTTCTTGTAAATACAGGCTTCACCGTAAGTCTGTACAAAACCATATGCTTTGATCACCTCATCAAAGCGTATATTCCAACTCCGAGATGCTTGCACCAGTCCATAGATGGATCGCTAGAGCTTGCACACTTTGTTAGCACCCTTAGGATCGACAAAACCTTCTGGTTGCATCATATACAACTCTTCTTTGAGAAAACCATTAAGGAATGCAGTTTTGACATCCATTTGCCAGATTTCATAATCATAAAATGCGGCAATTGCTAACATGATTCGGACAGACTTAAGCATCGCTACGGGTGAGAAAGTCTCATCGTAGTCAACCCCTTGAACTTGTCGAAAACCTTTCGCGACAAGTCAAGCTTTGTAGACAGTGATATTACCATCAGCATCCGTCTTCCTCTTAAAAATCCATTTATTCTCAATGGCTTGCCGATCATCGGGCAAGTCCACCAAAGTCCATACTTTGTTCTCATACATGGATCCTATCTCGGATTTCATGGCCTCAAGCCATTTGTCGGAATCCGGGCTTAGCATAGCTTCTTCATAGTTCGTAGGTTCGCCGTTGTCTAACAACATAACTTCCAGAACAGGATTACCGTACCACTCTGGTGCGGAACGTACTCTGGTCGACCTACGAAGTTTAGTAGTAACTTGATCTGAAGTTTCATGATCTTTATCATTATCTTCCTCTCTTATTGGTGTAGGCATCACGGGAACGGTTTTCTCTGATGAGCTACTTTCCAATTCGAGAGAAGGTACAATTACCTCATCAAGTTCTACTTTCCTCCCACTCACTTCTTTCGAGAGAAACTCCTTCTCTAGAAAGGACCCATTCTTGGCAACAAAGACCTTGCCTTCGGATCTGTGGTAGAAGGTGTACCCAATTGTTTCTTTAGGGTATCCTATGAAGACGCACTTCTCCGCTTTGGGTTTGAGCTTATCAGGTTGAAGCTTTTTCACATAAGCATCACATCCCCAAACTTTAAGAAACGACAGCTTAGGTTTCTTGCCAAACCATAGTTCATACGGTGTCGTCTCAACGGATTTAGACAGTGCCCTATTTAACGTGAATGCAGCTGTCTCTAATGCATAACCCCAAAACGACAGTGGCAAATCGGTAAGAGACATCATAGAACGCACCATATCCAATAAAGTACGGTTACGATGTTCGGACACACCATTACGCTGTGGTGTTCCAGGTGGCGTGAGTTGTGAAACAATTCCACATTTTCTTAAATGAAGGCCAAACTCGTAACTCATATATTCGCCTCCGCGATCAGATCGTAGAAACTTTATTTTCTTGTTACGATGATTCTCTACTTCACTCTGAAATTCTTTGAACTTTTCAAATGTTTCAGACTTGTGTTTCATCAAGTAGATATACCCATATCTACTCAGATCATCTGTGAAGGTTAGAAAATAACGATACCCGCCGCGTGCTTCAACATTCATCGGACCGCATACATCGATATGTATTATTTCCAATAAATCAGTAGCTCGCTCCATTGTTCCGGAGAACGGAGTTTTAGTCATCTTGCCCATGAGGCATGGTTCGCAAGTATCAAATGATTCATAATCAAGAGCTTCCAAAAGTCCATCCGCATGGAGTTTCTTCATGCGCTTTACACCAATATGACCTAAACGGCAGTGCCACAAGTATGTTGCACTATCATTATCAACTTTGCATCTTTTGGCATCAATATTATGAATATGTGTATCACTACGATCGAGATTCAACAAGAATAGACCATTCACAAAAGGTGCGTGACCATAAAAGATGTTACTCATATAAATAGAACAACCGTTATTCTCTAACTTAAATGAATAACCGTCTCACAATAAACAAGATCCAGATATAATGTTCATGCTCAACGCTGGCACCAAATAACAATTATTGAGGTGTAAAACTAATCCCGAAGGTAGATGTAGAGGTAGCGTGCCGACGGCGATCACATCAACCTTGGAACCATTCCCGACGCGCATCGTCACCTCGTCCTTAGCCAATCTTCGCTTATTCCGTAGCTCCTATTTCGAGTTACAAATATGAGCAACCGAACCAGTATCAAATACCCAGGCGCTACTGCGAGCATTAGTATGGAACACATCAATAACATGTATATCAAATATACCTTTGCTCACTTTGCCATCCTTCTTATCCGCCAAATACTTGGGGCAGTTCCGCTTCCAGTGACCAGTCCCTTTGCAGTAGAAGCACTCAGTTTCAGGCCTGGGTCCAGATTTGGGTTTCTTCGTGGGAGCGGCAACTTGCTTGCCGTTCTTCTTGAAGTTCCCCTTCTTTCCCTTGCCCTTTTTCTTGAAACTAGTGGTTTTGTTAACCATCAACACTTGATGCTCCTTCTTGATTTCTACCTCCGCTGATTTCAGCATCGCGAAGAGCTCGGGAATTGTCTTCTCCATCCCTTGCATATTATAGTTCATCACGAAGCCTTTATAGCTTGGTGGCAGTGACTGAAGAACTCTGTCAATAACACTCTCAACCGGAAGATCAATTCCCAGCTGAGTCAAGTGGTTGTGGTACCCAGACATTCTGAGTATGTGTTCACTGACAGAACTGTTCTCCTCCATCTTACAGCTAAAGAACTTGTTGGAGACTTCATATCTCTCAACCCGGGCATTAGATTGAAATATCAATTTCAGCTCTTGGAACATCTCATATGCTCCGTGGCGTTCAAAACACTTTTGCAATCCTGGTTCTAAGCCGTAGAGCATGGCACACTGAACTATCGAGTAGTCATCAGATCGAACCTGCCAGGCGTTCACAACGTCTGCAGCAGCTCCTGCAGCAGGTCCATCACCTAGCGGTGCATCAAGTACATAATTCTTCTGTGCAGCAATGAGGACAATCCTCAAGTTACGGACCCAGTCCGTGTAGTTGCTACCATCATCTTTCAACTTAGCTTTCTCTAGGAACGCATTAAAATTCAACGGAACAGTAGCACGGGCCATTTATCTACAACATAGATATGCAAAGAAACCATCAAGACTAAGTTCATGATAAATTAAGTTCAATTAATCAAATTACTAATGAACTCCCACTTAAATTAACATCCCTCAAGTTAACTAAGTGATACATGATCCAAATCAACTAGCCCATGTCCGATCATCACGTGAGATGGGATAGTCATCAATGGTGACCATCTCCATGTTGATCATATCAACTATATGACTCATGTTCGACCTTTCGGTCTCCAGTGTTCCGAGACCATGTCTGTACATGCTAGGCTCATCAAGTTTAACCCAAGTATTCTGCTTGTGTAAAACTGGCTTACACCCGTTGTATGTGAACGTAGAATCTATCACACCCGATCATCACGAGGTGCTTCAAAACGATGAACTTTAGCAACGGTGCATACTCGGGGAGAACACTTTTATCTTGAAATTTAGTGAAGGGATCATCTTATAATGCTACCGTCGTTCTAAGCAAAATAAGATGCATAAAGGATAAACATCACATGCAATCAAAATATGTGACATGATATGGCCATCATCTTGTGCTTTTGATCTCCATCTCCAAAGCATCGTCATGATCTCCATCGTCACCGGCTCGAGACCTTGATCTCCATCGTTGCGTCGTGATCGTCTCGCCAACTATTGCTTCTACAACTATTGCTAACGCATAGCGATAAAGTAAAGCAATTACATGGCGCTTGCATTTCATAAAATAAAGAGACAACCATAAGGCTCCTGCCGGTTGCCGATAAATTACAAAACATGATCATCTCATACAATAACGTATATCACATCATGTCTTGACCATATCACATCACAGCATACCCTGCAAAAACAAGTTAGACGTCCTCTACTTTGTTGTTGCAAGTTTTACGTGGCTGCTACGGGCTTCTAGCAAGAACCGTTCTTACCTACGGTACAAAACCACAACGGTGATTTATCAAGTTTGCTGTTTTAACCTTCAACAAGGACCGGCCACAGTCAAATTCGATTCAACTAAAGTAGGAGAAACAGACACCCGCCAGCCACCTTTATGCAAAACAAGTTGCATGTCTGTCGGTGGAACCGGTCTCATGTACGTGCACATGTAAGGTTGGTCCGGGCCGCTTCATCTTACAATACCGCCGAATCAAAATAAGACGTTGGTGGTAAGCAGTATGACGATCACCGCCTACAACTCTTTGTGTTCTACTCATGCATATCATCTACGCATAGACCTGGCTCATGATGCCACTGTTGGGAACATCGCATGGAAACCAATTTTTTTTCTATGCACACGCAAGATCTATCCATGGAGATGCATAGCTACGAGAGGGGAAGTGTGTCTACGTACCCTCGTAGACCGTAAGCGGAAGCGTTAGAACAACGCGGTTGATGTCGTCGAACAACTTCACGATCCAACCGACCGAGTACCGAACGTACGGCACCTCCGCGTTCAGCACACGTTCAGCTCGGTGACGTCCTCGACTTCTTGATCCAGCAAGACGGCGAGGTAGTGGATGAGTTCCGGCAGCACGACGGCGTGGTGACGATGATGGTAATGCTATCTCCGCAGGGCTTCGCCCAAGCACTGCGAAAATATGACTGAGGGACGGAACTGTGGAGGGGGGCGCCGCACACGGCTAAGACAATGTTGTGTCTCCTTTGGGCCGCCCCCTCTCCTCTATTTATATATGTGTAGGGGCTTGGAGTAGAAGGAATAGTGCCACGTGAACAGTAACCATGAATAGTACACACGTGGACTTGGACTCCAAAGTCCAATCCTATTCCTACTAGGACTCTCCCTTTTTCCTTCCCTAGCTGCGTGAGCTTTTGAGGACTTGGTGCGCCTGGCCCAATAAGGCCAGGGCGCCTCCCCTTAGCCCATGCCAGCCCTTGGGACGTGGTGGACCCACTTGTGGACTTCCGGACCCCTCCGGAATCCTCCGGAACCTTCTGGAAGCTTCCCGGTACAATACCGAAAAAAACTGCACCTTTTTCCGGAACCCAAAATATGACTTCCCATATATAAATCTTTACCTCTCGACCATTCCGAGACTCCTCGTGACGTCCGGGATCTCATACGGGACTCCGAACAATATTCGGTTACCAATTCACATAACTCATATAACACTATATCGTCAACGAACGTTAAGCGTGCGGACCCTACGGGTTCGGGAACGATGTAGACATGACCGAGACGCCTCTCCGGTCAATAACCAATAGCGGAACCTGGATGCCCATATTGGTTCCTACATATTCCATGAAGATCTTATCGGTCGAACCGCAATGACAACATACGTAATTCCCTTTGTCCGTCGGTATGTTACTTGCCCGAGATTCGATCATCGGTATCTCCATACCTAGTTCAATCTAGTTACCGGCAAGTCTCTTTACTCATTCCGTAATACATCATCCCGTAACTAAGTCCTTAGTCACTTTGCTTGCAAGCTTCTTATGATGTGCATTACCGAGAGGGCCCAGAGATACCTCTCCGAAACACGGAGTGACAAATCCCAGTCTCGATCCATGCCAACTCAACGGACACCTTTGGAGATACCTGTAGAGCATCTTTATGATCACCCAGTTACGTTGTGACGTTTGATAGCACACAAGGTATTCCTCCGGTATCCGGGAGTTGCATGATCTCATGGTCTGAGGAACATGTATTTGACATTCAAGAAAGCAGTAGCAATAAACAGAACGATCATATGCTAAGCTAACGGATGGGTCTTGTCCATCACATCATTCTCCTAATGATGTGATCCCGTTATCAAATGACAACTCATGTCTATGGTTAGGAAACCTTAACCATCTTTGATCAACGAGCTAGTCTAGTAGAGGCTCACTAGGGACACGGTATTTGTGTATGTATTCACACATGTATTTAAGTTTCCGGTCAATACAATTCTAGCATGAATAATAAACCTTTATCATGAACAAGGAAATATAAAATAATAACAACTTTATTATTGCCTCTAGGGCATATTTCCATCAGTCGTCCCCGGCCGCCTCGAGCCCTCCCCGAGCACGCTGCCACCCCCTACCGCATCGCAGTGAGCCCCTCCCCGTCTCCCCTCTCCTCTCGCCGTCGATTTCGAGCCGTAGCGGCCACCCACAACGCGCCTGAGCCCTCCGCCGCGTGGCTCGTCGCCGGCGCCGTTCCTGCGACCAAACGGCCCCGCGCTAGTGCCCGTTGTGGTCGCCGCACCGCGTAGAGCCCGCCCAGCCGCTTAGTTGCTCGCTAGTGCCACGGTTCGCCGAGATCCACCGACGCACCGAACTCCGGCCACCTTTGCGAGCTCGCCGCCGACGTTCCCGGCCACCGCAGCCTCCGCCACCACCACCAAACGCCTCGCCGTCGACCGCTCGTTTGAACGAGCCCGGCTGCGCTCGAAATTGTGCCCTGTGCGCGAAACCCGAGCGCCGCCCGAGCCGCGCCGACGCAAGAACGTGCCCGCCGGCGTTTAAACGCCGGCCGGCCGACGTGGCGCCCACGTGGCCTCCCCTGTGAGGCTGACGGGTGGGCCTAGTGGGTTCCGTTGACCAGTTGACCTGGTCAACGCGTGATTACTGTTCACTTCTGTCGCTGACTTGTGGGCCCGCGTGGTTAATTAGCGGTAAACGGTTAGTTAGTTAAAACGGTTAATTAGTATAGCCACTGACAATGCGGGCCCACTAGTTAATTAGGTTAATTAGATTAAAATAAACTCTGTTTAATTAGCACAGTCACTGACCAGTGGGACCCACTGGTCAGGGTTGACTCTGGTCAGCCTCTGTTGACTGCTGACGCCAGCACTACGTCATGCTGACGGCACCTTTTACTATTCTGGATAATTCGGATTTAATTAATTAAAATAATTCCAGAAAATGTTTAAAACTTTGAAAAATCATATAAATTAAACCGTAAGTCAGATGAAAATAATTTATATATGAAAAACGATCAGAAAATATGAAGAATCCGAATATGTGATCAAAATGCCCGTCCAACACTCCTAGCTAGGTGAACATGGAACTTTTTGACTGATTTCGATAAATAAATAGTGCTCAACTTTAATAAAATAAATCCAAATAAATTCCTAAATTAACTAATTCATTTAGTTAGGCAGTAAAACACCTCTGCATATCTTTTAGGCATGTCATGCATAGTGATTGCATTTTTGCCATGAATTTATTGGACATAAGAGACACTAGAAGCTTCGGGAGAGGGCCAGAAGACAGAGGAGGTGGCCACGAGCCACCAGGGCGCGCCCTAGGGGGGTGGCGTACCCTGGTGCCTCATGGGCCCACCTCTGCTCCGTTTGACCTAATTCTACCTCTATAAATTCTCTAAAATCGGGAAACCAACAGAGGAGTCCACGAAATACTTTTTCCGCCACCGCAAGTTCTTGTTCTCGAGAGATCCCATCTGGAGGTCTTTTCCGGCACTCTGCCGGAGGGGGATTCGATCACAGAGGGGCTCTACATCAACCTTGCTGCCCTTCCGATGATGCGTGAGTAGTTTATCACAGACCTTCGGGTCCATAGTTAGTAGCTAGATGGCTTCTTCTCTCTTGTTGATCTTCAATACAATGTTCTCCTCGATGTTCTTGGAGTTCTATCCGATGTAATCACTTTTTGCGGTGTGTTTGTTGGGATTCGATGAATTGTGAGTTTATGATCAGATTATCCATGAATATTATTTGAGTTTTATCTGAACTTTGTTATGCATGATTGTTATAGCTTTGTATTTCTCTCCGATCTATTGATTTGGTTGGGCCAACTAGATTGATTTATCTTGCAATGGGAGAGGTGCTTTGTAATGGGTTCGATCTTGCGGTGCTCAATCCTAGTGACACAAAGGGACATGACATGTATGTATCATTGATATTAAGGGTAAAAATATGGGGTTTATTCATGCGTGAGTTTACTTTGTCTACATCATGTCATCTTGCTTAAGGCATTACTCCGTTCTTTATGAACTTAATACACTAGATGCATGCTGGATAGCGGTCAATGTGTGGAGTAATAGTAGTAGATGCAGAATCATTTTGGTCTACTTGTCTCAGACATGATGCCTATATACATGATCATTGCCTTGGATATTGTCATGATTACTTGCTTTTCTATCAATTGCCCAACAGTAATTTGTTCACCCACCGTATGCTATTTTCAAGAGAGAAGCCTCTAGTGAAAACTATGGCCCCCGGGTCTACCTTTATCATATATTAAAAATCCTAAAATTACCTTGCTGCAATTTTACTTTATTTATTTTATTTTGTATTTTTGTTCGATCTATCTATCTATCACCATACAATTTAATCTTGCAATTAACCGCCAAGGGATTGACAACCCCTTGTTCGCGTTGGGTGCGAGGATTTGTTGTTTTGTGTGCAGGTACTGCTAATGAGTTGTTGCGTGATTCTCCTACTGGATTGATAACCTTGGTTTCATAACTGAGGGAAATACTTATCTCTACTGTACTGCATCATCCCCTCCTCTTCGGGGAAATCCCAACGCAGCTCACAAGTAGCAGGAAGAGTTTCTGGCGCCGTTGCCGGGGTGACATCATCAACATCTATCAAGTACCTACGCATAAACCTTCATCTTCTTGCATTTATTTTATTTGCCTTTGCCTCTCGTTTTCATCTTCCCCACTTCTAAAAAGTTTTTACAAAAATACAAAAATATTTTTTTCGTTTTCCCTTTTGCTTGATTTGCTTACTTTGTCATCATGACTAGCGTAACTATCCCTCCTTTGCCACCAGATTTTGAAGTGCTCTACTTCAAACAGAAACAAGGAGAAAATCTTAAAGATGCTTGGTATAGGTTAATGGAATCCTACCGCGTTTGCTCTATAAAAGGGGATTTAAAAATTTTGCTTCGCAATTTCTATATAGGGTTAACCATGCATCATAGACAACTTTTGGACTTTGCCGCAAAAGGTAATTTTATTGAAAGTGAGGTCAATACTGCCTATGAAATAATAGAGGGTATATTGGGGATTCAACCACCACAAAAGGGTTTTGCTTTTACTCAAGAGGGGGCTCAAATATTAGACAAATTGGGTGACATGCAGAAAAATTTGGTTGAGTTGCAAAAGTCTAACGAACCTCTTAAAAATATTAGTGGAAACCTCAATCGCATGAACACTTTGATTACTCTATGCAATAAGCGATTGGATATTTTAGACCTTAAAATTGCCTCATTTCCTGAGAATAATGGGAAGCGTAAGGAGCCTCCCGGGTTTGAGAAAACCCCTATAAAGATTACTAAAACCAAGGATGACAACACTTGAAACTATGCATTATGCCTAGCTAGGGGCATAAAACAATAGCGCTTGTTGGGAGGCAACCCAATGAATAAAATAAATTCTTGCTTTTTATTTCCGTTCTTGAGTGTTTACACAATTATGCTACTGTTATGATTGTGTTTTTATGTTTTAATTAGTGTTTGTGCCAAGTAATGCCTTTGGGATGATTTGGAAGATAGTATAATTGATGCTGTTTGGAAAACAGAAAGTTTTGCGTCCAGTGCTGGAATTTTAATTCTGTACTGGAGCATCAGAAAAATCTGAAATTTTTACACAGTATTGGTATATGCCCGTTGTCCTAATTTTTCAGAATTTTTGGAGTTACATAAGTATAGCTTTTAAATAGATATTTACAGACTGTTCTGTTTTAGACAAATTCTGTTTTTGTTGCATAGTTTGCTTATTTTGATGAATCTATGGATCGTATCGGGGGGTATGAGTCATGGAGAAATTGGAGTACAGTAGCATTATGCCAATATTAAATATGAATCAATTTACTACAGTACTTAAAGTTAAAGATTTATTTGTTATACTAACGGATCTCACGAAGGTTTTGTTGAGTTTTGTGTGATTGAAGTTTTCACGTTTTGGGTGAGATCACGATAGATGAAGGAATAAAGAGTGGCAAGAGCCTAAGCTTGGGGATGCCCAAGGCACCCCAAGGTAATATTCAAGGAATACTCAAGCGTCTAAGCTTGGGGATGCCCCGGAAGGCATCCCCTCTTTCTTCTACCAACTATCGGTAATTTTACTTGGACCTATATTTTTATTCGTCACATATTATGTGTTTTACTTGGAGCGTCGTGTATTATATGAGTCTTTGCTTTGTTTTCTTTTTAGTTTGTCAAAATCATCTTTGCTGGACACACCTATTTGAGAGAGCCACACGTTTATCATGATTTATTAGAATACTCTATGTGCTTCACTTAAATCTTTTGAGCTAGGCAGTTGCTCTAGTGCTTCACTTAAATCTTTTTGAGCATGGCGGTGGCTATATTTTGAAGAAATATTTGAACTCTCATGCTTCACTTATATTATTTTGAGAGTTTATAAAGATTAAATTTTGAAGAAATATTTGCACTCTCATGCTTCACTTATATCTTTTTGAGAGTTGACAATAGTAATGGTAATTTGCACAAGATATGAATTTGGTCCCAAAGTGATGAATATTCAAGAGGGATATAATAAAAACTTTCATGAAAGATCATTGGATATGATAAGTTTGATTCCTTGCAATAGTTTTGCGATATGGAGATGATAATATGTGAGTCATGTTAGTGAGTAATTGTGATTTAGTAAGAATATTGGTGTTAAGGTTTGTGATTCCCTATGCATGCACATAAAGTCAATAGTTATGCAATGAGATTATATCCTACTTATGGTGCATTATTCGGTGTTAGTTATGTTCAATGCATGTTTATGACCGTTTTCGCTTTTTGGTTGGTTGCTTCTCAATCTATTTGCTAGCCTTCATATTGTACTAAGCGGGAATACTGCTTGTGCATCCAACTCCTTAAACCCAAGTTATGCCAAATGAGTCCACCATACCTACCTATATGCGGTATTTCGTTGCCGTTCCAAGTAAATTTGCATGTGCCAACTCTAATTTTCAAAATAATTTTCCGTTTTGTGTGCCCGTACCGCTCATGAAACAGCAAGGGGTGGCCAATATTTTCCATGCTAGGTGTGTTATTCTCACAATGAGTGTTTATTCACTTGTCATTGCACGAGAGAGTGGTAGGTAATAGGGATGCCCAGTCCCGAAATGAAAAAAATTTAATATGTTGATAATAATAAATTCCTTGGAAAGTGTTGGTATGGAGGGCACCCGTGGATATGGCTAGCCATGGATTGTGAAAGAATGGTGGAAAGGAAATAAACTTTATTTTTTGTTTGGGAACTGCCTATAATGTGTCTAGCATGGAAGATATTGGGAATTCTCGGTCGTTTTCGTTGACAGGAAAAGCATGCTCTCAAAATAATTTTATCTCTCTAATTTAAGCTTTGAGCTCTTGCACCTCTGCAAATCCATGCTTCCCTCTGCGAAGGGCCTATCTATTTACTTTTATGCAATTTTTATTTTTACTTTGAGTTTCCATCTTCTCTTATAAAGCACCAACAATAGAGCACTATTGTCATACTTGTGCATTGTGTGTAGCTAATGTTGAGTGTGTTTCATGAATGGATCAATGATTGAGCATAATGGGCTAGGGATAGCTTTCTTTAGCGTTGATATTTTGAAAGGCATGGTTGCTTGTTAGTATGCTTGAGTATTTATGTCTTCATGTCAAACTATAGACTATTGCTTTGAATCATTCAAGTCCAAATGTCCATGCTATAAATGAAAAGAGTATATGATGAATATGATAGGTAGCATTTCACATCAAAAATTCTGTTTTTATCATTCACCTACTCGAGAACGAGCAGGAATTAAGCTTGGGGATGCTTGATACGTCTCCAACGTATCTATAATCTTTTATTGTTCCATGCTATTATAGTATCAATCTTGGATGTTTTATATACATTTACAAGCAATTATATATCATTTTTTGGGACTAACCTATTAACTTAGTGCCCAGTGCCAGTTGCTGTTTTTTGCCTGTTTTTGGTTTTCCAGAATATCAGTACCAAACGAATTCCAAATGCCACGAAACTTCGTGGAGATTTTTTTTCTGGACATTAGAGCCACTAGAAGCTTCGAGAGAGGGCCAGAAGACAGAGGAGGTGGCCACGAGCCACCAGGGTGCGCCCCAGGGGGGGTGGTGCGCCCTGGTGCCTCGTGGGCCCACCTCTGCTCTGTTTGACCTAATTCCACCTCTATAAATTCTCAAAAATTGGGAAACCAACAGAGGAGTCCACGAAATACTTTTTCCGCCGCCGCAAGTTCCTGTTCTCGAGAGATCCCATCTGGAGGCCTTTTCCGGCACTCTGCCGGAGGGGGATTCGATCATGGAGGGGCTCTACATCAACCTTGATACCCTTCCGATGATGCGTGAGTAGTTTACCACAGGCCTTCGGGTCCATAGTTAGTATTTAGATGGCTTCTTCTCTCTTTTTGATCTTCAATACAATGTTCTCCTCGATGTTATTGGAGTTCTATCCGATGTAATCACGTTTTGCGGTGTGTTTGTTGGGATCCGATGAATTGTGAGGTACTATCAGATTATCCATGAATATTATTTGAGTTTTCTCTAAACTCTTTTATGCATGATTGTTATAGCTTCGTATTTCTCTCTGATCTATTGATTTGGTTTGGCCTTCGAGATGGAGTCTGCAAATGTCGCCCCTGACAACCTTGTCACTTTCGCATCCTACTTCTTGAAGGGTGCCGCTACTGAATGGTGGTCCACCCACAGGCGTTCACTACCTGAGGGGACAGTCATCACCTGGATCGAGTTTCAGGCTGCCTTCCGTGCTCGTTACATTCCTCAGGGAATCATGGACCAGAAGAAGACAGAGTTTCGTAACCTCACTCAGGGCAATAAGTCTGTCGAAGCTTATCAGCGGGAGTTTCTTAACCTGTCCCGCTATGCTGAAGAGGACATTCCAACTGATGCTTGTAGGCAGGAGAAATTCCGTAGTGGACTCCACCCAGACCTCAAGCTTGCACTTGCTGCTCAAGACTTCACCGACTTTGCCACCCTCGTGAACAAGGCTATTCTGGTGGAGACCGCTCAGATGGAGCACAAGGAGTCACAGAAGCGCCACCGTGATATTGGCTCATCTTCGAGCTCAGGACAAAGGCGTAAGATCCGGATTCCCAACAGCATGTACCGTCCAACTGCCCATGCGCCAAGGCCCTCCTATGCTGCACCTCATCTGCCTCCTCCACCACCGAGGCAGCCGAGAGTTCAAGCTGCTCCACCACGTGCTGCTCCTCTTCGTCCTGAAGATGGTCTGTGTTTCAAGTGTCGCAAACCAGGTCACCATGCCAAGGATTACCGTCAGAATCAGAACCAGTTGGCACTTCCTGCTAATGGCCGTGGCAATGGTCGTGGCAACAACCAGACCCGCAACTATAATACTGGGTCTTCTGCTTATGGTCGTGGACATGCTTGCAACATTGACATTGAAGAAGTTCAGGATCAACCTGCTACTGTGATGGGTACCCTTCTCGTTAACTCAGTACCCACTTCTGTTTTATTTGATTCAGGAGCATCACATTCATTCATCTCTGGAAAATTTGCATTCATGCATGGCATTCATTATGAAAAGATGCATACTCCACTAGTCGTTAGTACTCCCGGAGCCCATTGTCATGCTGACATGATGGCACATAATGTCACCGTCGAAATTGGAGGATTGGAATTCCTTGCCTCCCCCATTGTTCTGAAGTCGTCCACCATAGATCTCATTCTGGGAATGGATTGGTTGAAAGCTCACATTGCGTCGATCAATTGTGCCACCAAAGCCGTTCAACTTCTTCATCCCTCCGATGAGATAGTGAACTACACCGCCCGAATTACCCGGAATGCCGAAGCTCAGATATATGCTCTGAATGTTTTGAACGCCTCACCTCTTGAGGGAATTGAGAATGTTCCAGTCGTTCGCGATTTTCCGGACGTCTTTCCAGAAGAACTTCCAGGAATACCCCCGGCTAGAGCTGTCGAGTTCGTCATCGACTTGAAACCTGGCACTACCCCTATTGCGAAGCATCCCTATAAGATGCCTCCGCATGAACTTCTGGAGCTTAAGGAAGAAATTGACAAGTCGCTTAAAAAGGGTTTCATCCGTCCCAGTTCCTCTGCCTGGGGAGCACCTTCTCTCTTTGTTAAGAAGAAGGATGGAACTAACCGATTGGTCCAGGACTATCGGCCTATTAACCAAGCAACAATCCAGAACAAATATCCACTTCCCTGGATCAACGATCTTTATGATCAGGTTGCTGGATCCTCTGTGTTATCTAAACTCGACTTAAGGTTGGGTTATCATCAGATCCGAGTTCGTAAGGAGGATATTCCGAAAACCGCTTTCGTTACTCGTTATGGATCTTACGAGTACACCGTTATGTTCTTCGGATTAACCAATGCTCCAGCAACCTTCTCTCGATTAATGAATTATATCTTCATGGATTACCTCGACAAATTCATTGTGGTTTATTTGGATGATATTCTTATATTTTCCAAGAACGAAGAAGAACACGCCTTACATCTTCGACTTGTATTGGAGAAACTTCGAGAACATCAACTATATGCCAAATTCTCCAAGTGTGAATTCTGGTTATCTGAGGTGACTTATCTTGGCCACGTGATTTCTAAAGATGGCATCGCTGTTAACCCAGAACGAGTTCATGCTATTCTTGACTGGACTCCCCCGAAGAATGTCAAGCAAGTCAGGAGTTTTCTCGGTCTCGCTAGCTATTGCCGCCGATTCGTCGAGAACTTCTCCAAGATTGCTAAGCCGTTGACTGATCTGCTCCACAAAGGTGTTAAATTTGAGTGGACAGAAAAGTGCCAGGAAAGCTTTCAGACACTTAAAGATAAGTTGACATCTGCCCCAGTGCTAGCACCCCCAGATTCCCAAAAGGACTTTGTGATATATTGCGACACATCCCGTCAAGGATTAGGCTGTGTCCTAATGCAAGAGCGCAAAGTAATTGCTTATGGCTCTCGCCAATTGTGTCCTCATGAGGAAAATTATCCAGTACATGATCTCGAGCTTGCTGCAGTTATTTATGCCTTGAAGCTATGGCGACATTACCTTCTCGGTAATCGTTGCGAGATATACACGGACCACCAGAGTTTGAAGTATCTGTACACCCAACCAGATCTGAACCTTCGTCAACAGAGATGGCTCGAGACAATAGCCGATTATGACATGAATATTTCTTATACCCCTGGCAAGGCTAATGTAATGGCCGATGCCTTGAGTCGCAAGGCTTATTGCAACAACCTCATGGTTCAGGAAGCGCAACCTAGGCTTTATGAAGAACTTCGCAAGTTGAACCTTCACATTGTTCCACAGGGTCATCTCAATACCCTGGTTGTTGAATCAGAGCTCGATGACCTCATCAAGCATATACAGAAGGCTGACTCTGAGGTCGAGAAAATTAAGCGAGATATCAAAAGGGGAAAGCCCTTATTCTTCACCATTGCTACTGATGGCGCCTTGTACTTCAAAAACCGCTTAGTGGTTCCTAGAACGGGACACCTGAATCTGACCCCGCGCGTCATGAAAGAAGCTCATGATACGCCTCTTTCAATTCACCCTGGTAGTACCAAGATGTACCAAGACATCCGACAGAGATATTTGTGGCCTGATATGAAGCGAGATATTGCTCAGTATGTCGCTGAGTGTGACGTTTGCCGTCGCATCAAAGCAGAACATCAAAGGCCTGCTGGACTTCTGCAACCACTTGATATTCTTGAATGGAAATGGGACAAAGTTGAAATGGAGTTCATTACTGGTTTTCCCAGATCGCAAAAGGGTCATGATGCTATCTTCGTCGTCATTGACCGATTCTCAAAGGTTGCTCACTTTCTGCCAGTCAAGGAGACAATCACTGCTAGTCAGTTAGCAGACTTGTATGTTTCCAGAATCGTGTCACTCCACGGTATTCCGTTGGAAATCAGCTCAGATCGTGGCAGCCTCTTTACCTCAAGATTTTGGAACAGTTTCCAGGAAGCTATGGGAACTCATCTGTCCTTCAGCATCGCTTTTCACCCCCAGTCCTAGGGACAGGTGGAACGAGTCAATCAAGTGCTTGAAGATATGCTTCGAGCTTGTGTCATCTCATTCGGTAAGAAATGCACTACAAGAATCTTGTTAATCCATGACGGATTCAATCTGTCACGGAACAGTGGGAAACCGTCATGGAGGGAGGCCTGTGACGGACTTAGAATCCGTCATGTATATCGTGTCATAATTTGACAACTGTACCATCATGACGGTTCCTGACCGTCACCGATTAGTGCCCAGGCCCGCCCCAGGCCCGGGCCTCTGTGACAGACTAATCCGTCAGGGGTTGACATGATGTGGTAGCAACATGGTCCTGACATGGCATCTATGTGGCGCCAGCATGGGTCTGACGTGGCATCTACTTGGCGCCAACATGGTATCTACGTGGCGCCAGCGTGGCCTTCAGCCCAATAATGTTTTGGCCCACTTATTTCTGTCTAGCCCGGCCCAATAAGGCCCAACAGGAAAATCTAGGCTTATGATATTCACCCAATTAAAAAACAATCCATTCATCCATCAGCCCAGCTAGCACAACAAACTTACACAGCTCAATTATTTTGATGTACCAAGCCCATAATTTGGCCCATCCATTACCCTTTCTAAAAAATATATTTCGTCCATTACAACAAGAATCCTAGATGACATCACTAAAGCCACATTGGGAACATTTACAAACGTATATAGAGATACAAGTTCATCCAGGAGTACAACAAGTATGTATTGGCCTTTTGTGAAGAGCGAGGTGAGCCTCTCCACAAGTTCTTCCCTCACATCTGCAAGAATCATTCTTCCTGCAAACAACAATTAACAAAAACAATCAATTAATTTGTTGAGGAAGGGAAAAAATATCAAGTGCACAGAATTCTTGTCTGTTTGGGTGGTGCCAAACCGCCAACAGAAACAATGTCAAAATTGCATAGTTGTATTGTATTTTGGGTCTCTTTCATATGACCTGGAGTAAGCCCCTGAATATGTTGCCACTTATAAAACGAGATTTTCACTGCCCATTGCTATTGGTCCTATGAATGTGAGAACCAATGCACTTGTTTGGCAAAAGAAGTGTGTAATCAGCAACCACCCTTATTTCAGAATACCATACCAAGGAAATAAATTAAACATGAACACTGACTTCATGTTTCATCTAATAATCCGACCAAGCATCATCACCACACCATAAGTTTACAAGTTAGAGTGTATATATGCGTCAAATCGATTTAAAGCAGCGGACAGACCTCGTTGAAACGTGTACTGCCTAATCCCAAGGGCAACCGGCCCAAATCAGAGTTTGCTCAGTTGAGAAAAAATGAGGTTGCTCAACCATTCACCCCTCCCATCAAAATGTAAACAAACCAAACAAAGAGGCCATGAACAACTAGTGTGATAGACAGGAGCAGTAAATGTATCAAACGAGGCGGGGATGGAATTTTAAGTAGTAGAAGCAACAAGGTTACGAAACCGTACCTGATAAAACAAATTGAACCAAACAGTGCTGCATAATAATAAAAACTGAACATTCAAACGGGATGCTCCAGTTTCAGTCAGAGTTCAGCCAAATTGACACATACAAACTGAACAAAAACATGGTGCTTATTCATATGTATGTACAGATGCAAGTGATATCAGGTTTAGTCAGATTTCAATCATATGCACAAGCAAATTGAACATCCAAAGCTGTGTATTGAACCAAACTGAACCAATAAGTAGTGCACACTAATAAAAACTGAACATCCAGTTTCAGTCAAAGCTGTACAATTGCAAGTGTCAGCCAGATTTACATGAAGCTAATTATCTCTTACAAAAAAAAGTTTTGGCTGTAGAATCAGTGGCGTTGCATGGATGAAGATGCCTGCATATATGGTCATACATGTATGTAAAAGAAATGGACCCCTTTTACAGGAACATTCCGTGCTTGGTTACTAACTGAACATGCAGCTTCATACTTCACTACTGCTCATCTCTGAAACTGTGCGTGTGTGTATCTCTAAAACATTTTGTGCTTTGTTTGCTCCTACGTTCCAGAAAGTACAGAGATTGTGCTGGTGCTTGAACCATACAGAGATGCCCCAGTTACAATTGTATCAAGCAATTTGTTTGAACCGACAAGTACTGCATACTAATGAAAATCGAACATCCAAACGTGATGCTTCGGTTTCAGTCAAGGTTCAACCAAATCGACACATATAAACTGAATCAAGACTTGATTTGTTTCATATATAGCTGCACAATTGCAAGTATCATCCAGATTTGGGGTAGGGGGGGAGAAAGGGGAAGCTCACCATGCTAGGAGAGCAGGAGGACGCAGCCGTTGGTCCACGCGCTAGAGGATAGGAGGCCTTGCTGCTTCACCTCCTCCGGCCAAGAGAGCTCGTCGGGGACGGCCGCGTCGAGGAGGACGACGTCCAGCACGCTGCCGGATGGGTGGAGAATGGGGTTCAGGGGCATTGCCTGCGCGTTAACAAACTTTAAGACAACCTAAAAAAAAATCAAATGTGTACAGCATGGCACATACCCCAGCAGCATGGGCCCGATGAGCTCATGTCTCATGTATGAACTATTCTTCAATTATTTCTAAATAATATATATTCTTTAATTAGTTTATCATTACATAGTGTTTTCCAATTACCATGCTCACTAATGGAAAATTACAATTAATTGTAGAAGCAAGTCGGCTCAGGTTTCTGTACGAACAACACCATGACCATGGTCTCTGAGCTACAATTATCCTATGATATGAAATACTTCTTTTATAGGAAAAACATATAATCTTGATGGACTACATAGTGAATCTTGGGATTAATCCTTTTTATTAATTGATCATTTCTATTTTGTTAATATTTGTCGATGCTTGCAGCAACGAGCCATCACAATCACTTTTAGTTATTTTTATTTATTAGATTACTTCCTGGAAAAGTCATGTTAGTAAGATAATGATTACATATTAATTACCATGCTCCAAGCTTTATTAAATATCATGGTAAATAGAAGAAAACAATTAACACACAACGAACATGCGCAATATTTTCCTCGTGGAAGATGGACAATTACGTGCCGCATAGCTGTGAGTCTTGGTCCTTTAACCAATCAATTGTTTAAAAACCTAGGGAGATACACTTGCAATGAGTTTGAGGACAGAATGTGATTTATTTGGTTCTTCTATATTTCACTCAAACAAATTAGGATAACAGTTTGATGGAATTGGCACATTGCTTTCATATTTCTTATCATGCACGAATTTTAAAATGGATCAGATACAGATACGCTGGTTCCATGAAGTATCCGTGCATTCTAGCACTGGGGATACTATTGTTATAGTTTGATAACCATGGTGCAGAAGTGCTGGAGCACACTTGGGTTCATGAGCCAACAGCAGGCAAAGTGATTTTCGTTACTCATAAGTAAATCTGGAAAAGAATTTGCAATGGTTTTCATCAGGTTATGGGATGGTAATTCACACTGAACATATATGTTAGATTAATGAATGAATTGGCATGCCCTGATGCTAAACAAAACAGGCTTCTCACAGAACCGATTCATACTCCAATACCATGCACGTGTACTACCTGTAACAGAGCGTCTCGAAGTCCTAAACCATAATCATGGGAGAAGGAAAGGCAGAAAGCACAAATATACATACCAACGGTGATGCCGCAGCCGCCGAAGAACTCGCCGTCGATGTAGAGCCGCGGGAGTGTGGCCCGGCTGGAGTACACCTTGAGCCTCTGATGGAGCGCCTCATTGGCAAGCACGTCGTGCATCTCAGGGCACGTCCAACGAGCAAAGGATCGGCAACACAGTATATCTTAATTAAGAATGAAGCATGCAAGTATATCACAAAATCACGATTAATCTGGCTACATCATAAAGACTGAGCAATAACATACCTTGAGAAGTACATCAGCTTTGGCTACAGCTTCAGAGATAACAAATTAAGTTGTGCGCCAAAGAGACCATAACCACTGGCTTCATTTCCTTGGAAGTAGAAATGCTACAAGACCAACTTCCAAGAAAACCATTCCTGAATTGTGAAACAGTACAAGCACATTAAGTCCATGAAAATGCCATATGAAGCATAGTTTGCCACACCTGCAATTTAAGCACTAAAATAACTAGCATACAAGAGTAAGACAAACAGCCAATAGACTACACCATAACACATGAGGAACATTACTAACCATGGCATATGTCAAAATTCACATGCATAAGAGCAGGGGTTGCTTGTTCAGTCGTCCCTTGGGACAGTAGCATTACTCAACACATATACATGAGATCTGAATCTAATTACCAGGCCAAATAATGTGTACTCAAAAATCTGAATTCAATATAAGGTCAATTTTAATGCACTCAAATCCAATACCAGACCAATTAATGTACTCAAAACAATATGAATCCAATACTAGGCCAATCTGAATCTAAGCAGAGCCAGATATGAAATTAATACTGACGAACCCCTCCTCGTATGCAAGGAAGAAGAGTGGACACATGGGACACATGGACAAAAAACATGATAAGGATTTATCTTTTTGCAGATTAAGGACACGACCATGACATACAGACTTGCATTCTCTAACATGAACATATCTTCAAGTTCCAAAGTACCAAGAAACATAACCTATCTAGTGCACATGTACCCAGAAATATCTAAACAGATAACCACTGACATCACCAACGAACTTTGACAGAATACAAATGAACCGCCGGCCAATCGACTAACCTTGCCGTAGGTAAGATCAGAGCTTACAGGAGAGGAACCCACCCACGGAGATGATGACGAGGAGCAGCACATAAACGCAGGGTAGGAGGGCCCTGGCAAAGCCGAGGAGGCAGCGCCCGTCACGGCAGCGCGGTAGGCAGAAGGCGGTGGCCAGCTCCGTGGCGGCGGCGCCCCTGTACACTGCATCCATCAGCGCCATGTGTACCTCACCATAGCTCACCACCGACTGAAGATGGACCCGTGGCCGCCGCAAGGGACATTAGAGACATCTCATCAGCGTCGATCTGGTTGAGATGGCCAGCGCATAATGGGGATCGCCGCGGCACGTGCGCTGCTCGATTGCGACCCAGGAAGGCGGATTGATCTGCGCCGGGAGGTAATGGACGGCGTCGACCGTCGTCCAGCCGCAGTAGTCGAAGCCGCCGCCACTACTGTCGCCGCAGCTCCAGGGCGTGATCTGGAATGGGGTGGGAGGTACGGGCTGGTGGCCGTGGCGGTGGGAAATATGGGGAGGGGGCGACGCATATAGAGGAGAGAAGAGAGGGCATCGATGGATCGGGACAGGTAAGGCCTGTTCTGCGGCGGCGGCGGCGCCGACGTGAAGCGGGAGGAGGAAGATTGGTGGAGTGGTGGCGGCTAAGGGGACGGGAGGAGAGAATGGGGAATTAGGGTTAGGTGTGTGTGTGGACTGTGGAGTTAAATGGGCTAGCTCGAAATTTTGCCACCTTGGCGCGTTGGCCACTTAAAATTTTGCATCTCCGCGCCCTCTCAAACTTCAGGCGTGTCCTTTTCTTTCCAATTTCTATATATCGTTGAATGACTGACTGACAAGTGGGCCAGATAAGTGGGCACAGCCGACACATCAGCAGAAGCCATCCATGACGGTTCAGATGGCATATAAAGAAAGTAAAAAGGGAGGTAGCTGGTCGATACGTGACGGTTTCCATGACGATCCCTCAATGTCCGTCATACAGGGGCTGCCATTTTGGGGGTCGTCCGCATCTTGCTGATCCATGACGGTTTCCCTGACAGTTTCCAAGAACGTCACCCGAAATCCGTCACGGATTAACAGATTTCTTGTAGTGATGGGGGGAATCTCTCCCGTATGCCGAATTCTCTTACAACAATAGTTACCAAGCTAGTCTGAAGATGGCACCATTTGAAGTTCTCTATGGACGAAAATGCCGAACCCCTCTGAATTGGTCAGAAACTGGGGAACGATCACTCGTCGGACCGGACATTATTCAACAAGCTGAAGAGCAAGTCCGCATTATCCGTGAAAAGTTGAAAATTGCTCAGTCTCGTCAGAAGAGCAATTATGACCGAAAACACCAGGTAATGGTCTACCAACCTGGCGAGCAAGCTTACCTTCGCGTCACTCCGATGAAAGGCACTCACCGTTTCGGAATCATCGCTACATTGGCCCGTTCCGTATTCTCGCCCGTCGAGGAGAAGTGGCATATCAATTGGAATTGCCGCCGAACCTTTCTCAAGTGCATGATGTCTTTCGTGTATCGCAACTCCGACGCTGCTTCAAGGATCCTATCCGAGCAGTAGATCATGAAGTGCTTGAATTGCGAGAAGATCTATCTTATCAAGAATATCCGATCCGCATTCTCGATCAAGCTGAGCGTCGAACCCGTCAGAAGTCGATCAAGTTCCTTCAAGTTCAGTGGTCAAATCATTCTGAAGATGAAGCCACTTGGGAACGCGAGGATCGTCTTCGTGAAGAATACGCTGCTTTCTTTCAGCCTACCTCCTAATTCTCGGGACGAGAATTTCTTTTAGAGGAGGAGAATTGTAACATCCCCATGTAATAGCTACAGTGATCACCTTTTTAAAAGTGCCAAGTCATCATTATTAACTATGCTTGATCATCATTGCATCATATCTCATTTCAAATTCCAATTCAAATTTCAATTCAAATTGAAGTGAAAATTAAAAGTTGTTTAAATTGAAAACTAAAATGTTCATTAAATAGCAAATAATTCATAACTAATTATGTTCAGGAAAACAACATCCACAAAATTCACTAAGTAACTCTATCAACCTAAAACAGTAGCAAACAACAACATTTAATACCATTTTAATTAATCGAAATCTTAAATGAAATCATATTTTATCCTAACCAATTTCTGGTGGTAGGTAATATTGCATTGTAATATTTGAACCAAGTCACACATTTTATAAAACTCATTTAGTGGCCGAACAATTTGCAAAACAGAAATAAATAAAGAAACAGAAAAAGAAAAAGAAAAGAGGAAAGAACTTACTGTGCACTTGGGCCGCAAGTGCACAGTGTAGCGCGGCCCAGCCCAGCCGGGTCGTCGTCCTCCTCGGCAGGTGTCGCCTGGCGCGCGCGCCCGAGCGCGGATGGCCTCGCTGTCGGCCATCCCGCGGCTCCCCGGCGCCGCTTAGGTCGCCCTCGCGCCTCTCTCGCCCTCCCGCAAACCCTAGCAACCCCAAAAACCCCCCTCGTCCCCTCCTGTGCTCGCGCACGAGCTCGCCCGAAACCTCCCGCGGTCGCCGTCGTCGATCCTGCGGCCACCGTCGCCTGCTCACCGCTCCACTGTGCCGGATCGACGCGCCGACCTCGACTCCTTCCTCTGCATCGACTGGAGCGAGACGGGAGCCACCGAGCCGACCGCTACGACCTCTTCTTCCTCTTCTGCATCGCCGCCGTTCGCCGTCGTTGTTGGGAACGTTGCATGGAAAACAAAAAAAATTCTACGCACACGCAAGATCTATCCATGGAGATGCATAGCTACGAGAGGGTAAGTGTGTCTACGTACCCTCGTAGACCGTAAGCGGAAGCGTTAGAACAACGCGGTTGATGTCGTCGAACAACTTCACGATCCAACCGACCGAGTACCGAACGTACGGCACCTCCGCGTTCAGCACACGTTCAGCTTGGTGACGTCCTCGACTTCTTGATCCAACAAGACGGCGAGCTAGTGGATGAGTTCCGGCAGCACGACGGCGTGGTGACGATGATGGTAATGATATCTCCGCAGGGCTTCGCCCAAGCACTGCGAAAATATGACCGAGGGACGGAACTGTGGAGGGGGGCGCCGCACACGGCTAAGACAATGTTGTGTCTCCTTTGGGGCGCCCCCTCTCCTCTATTTATATATGTGTAGGGGCTTGGAGTAGAAGGAATAGTGCCACGTGAACAGTAACCGTGAATAGTACACACGTGGACTTGGACTCCAAAGTCCAATCCTATTCCTACTAGGACTCTCCCTTTTTCCTTCCCTAGCTGCGTGGGCTTTTGAGGACTTGGTGCACCTGGCCCAATAAGGCCAGGGCGCCTCCCCTTAGCCCATGCCAGCCCTTGGGACGTGGTGGACCCACTTGTGGACTTCCGGACCCCTCCGGAATCCTCCGGAACCTTCTGGAAGCTTCCCGGTACAATACCGAAAAAAACTGCATCTTTTTCCGGAACCCAAAATATGACTTCCCATATATAAATCTTTACCTCTCGACCATTCCGAGACTCCTCGTGACGTCCGGGATCTCATCCGGGACTCCGAACAATATTCGGTTACCAATTCACATAACTCATATAACACTATATCGTCAACGAACGTTAAGCGTGCGGACCCTACGGGTTCGGGAATGATGTAGACATGACCGAGACGCCTCTCCGGTCAATAACCAATAGCGGAACCTGGATGCCCATATTGGTTCCTACATATTCCATGAAGATCTTATCGGTCGAACCGCAATGACAACATACGTAATTCCCTTTGTCCGTCGGTATGTTACTTGCCCGAGATTCGATCGTCGGTATCTCCATACCTAGTTCAATCTTGTTACCGGCAAGTCTCTTTACTCGTTCCGTAATACATCATCCCGTAACTAACTCCTTAGTCAATTTGCTTGCAAGCTTCTTATGATGTGCATTACCGAGAGGGCCCAGAGATACCTCTCCGAAACACGGAGTGACAAATCCCAGTCTCGATCCATGCCAACTCAACGGACACCTTTGGAGATACCTGTAGAGCATCTTTATGATCACCCAGTTATGTTGTGACGTTTGATAGCACACAAGGTATTCCTCCGGTATCCGGGACTTGCATGATCTCATGGTCTGAGGAACATGTATTTGACATTCAAAAAAGCAGTAGCAATAAACAGAACGATCATATGCTAAGCTAACGGATGGGTCTTGTCCGTCACATCATTCTCCTAATGATGTGATCCCGTTATCAAATGACAACTCATGTCTATGGTTAGGAAACCTTAACCATCTTTGATCAACGAGCTAGTCTAGTAGAGGCTCACTAGGGACACAGTATTTGTTTATGTATTCACACATGTATTTAAGTTTCCGGTCAATACAATTCTAGCATGAATAATAAACCTTTATCATGAACAAGGAAATATAAAATAATAACAACTTTATTATTGCCTCCAGGGCATATTTTCATCAGTCTCCCACTTGCACTAGAGTCAATAATCTAGATTACATAGTAATGAATCTAACACCCATGGAGTCTTGGTGCTGATCATGTTTTGCTCGTGGAAGAGGCTTAGTCAACGGGTCTGCCACATTCAGATCCGTGTGTACTTTGCAAATTTCTATGTCTCCATCCTTGACATATTCATGAATGGAGTTGAAGCGTCTCTTGATGTGTTTGGTCTTCTTGTGAAACCTGGGCTCCTTGGCTATGGCAATTGCTCCAGTGTTGTCACAAAAGATTGTCATTGGACCCGATGCACTAGGTATTACACCTAGATCGGATATGAACTCCTTCATGTGCTGCTTCCGAAGCAGCTATGTATTCCGCTTCACACGTAGATCCCGCTACGACGCTCTGCTTGGAACTACACCAACTGACAGCTCCACCATTTAATATAAATACGTATCCGGTTTGTGACTTAGAGTCATCCGGATCAGTGTCGAAGCTTGCATCGGCGTAACCCTTTACGACGAGCTCTTCATCACCTCCATAAACGAGAAACATGTCCTTGGTCCTTTTCAGGTACTTCAGGATATTCTTGACCTCTGTCCAGTGATCCACTCCTGGATTACTCTGGTACCTCCCTGCCAAACTTATGGCAAGGCACACATCAGGTCTGGTACATAGCATGGCATACATAATAGAACCTATGGCTGAGGCATAGGGAATGACTTTCATTTTCTCTATATCTTCTGCCGTGGTCGGGCATTGAGTCTGACTCAACTTCACACCTTGCAAGACAGGCAAGAACCCTTTCTTTGACTGGTCCATTTTGAACTTCTTCAAAACTTTGTCAAGGTATGTGCTTTGTGAAAGTCCTATCAAGCGTCTTGATCTATCCCTATAGATCTTGATGCCCAATATATAAGCAGCTTTACCGAGGTCTTTCATTGAAAAATTCTTATTCAAGTATCCCTTTATGCCATCCAGAAATTCTATATCATTTCCAATCAACAATATGTCATCCACATATAATATTAGAAATGCTATAGAGCTCCCACTCACTTTCTTGTAAATACAGGCTTCACCGTAAGTCTGTACAAAACCATATGCTTTGATCACCTCATCAAAGCGTATATTCCAACTCCGAGATGCTTGCACCAGTCCATAGATGGATCGCTAGAGCTTGCACACTTTGTTAGCACCCTTAGGATCGACAAAACCTTCTGGTTGCATCATATACAACTCTTCTTTGAGAAAACCATTAAGGAATGCAGTTTTGACATCCATTTGCCAGATTTCATAATCATAAAATGCGGCAATTGCTAACATGATTCGGACAGACTTAAGCATCGCTACGGGTGAGAAAGTCTCATCGTAGTCAACCCCTTGAACTTGTCGAAAACCTTTCGCGACAAGTCAAGCTTTGTAGACAGTGATATTACCATCAGCATCCGTCTTCCTCTTAAAAATCCATTTATTCTCAATGGCTTGCCGATCATCGGGCAAGTCCACCAAAGTCCATACTTTGTTCTCATACATGGATCCTATCTCGGATTTCATGGCCTCAAGCCATTTGTCGGAATCCGGGCTTAGCATAGCTTCTTCATAGTTCGTAGGTTCGCCGTTGTCTAACAACATAACTTCTAGAACAGGATTACCGTACCACTCTGGTGCGGAACGTACTCTGGTCGACCTACGAAGTTTAGTAGTAACTTGATCTGAAGTTTCATGATCTTTATCATTATCTTCCTCTCTTATTGGTGTAGGCATCACGGGAATGGTTTTCTCTGATGAGCTACTTTCCAATTCGAGAGAAGGTACAATTACCTCATCAAGTTCTACTTTCCTCCCACTCACTTCTTTCGAGAGAAACTCCTTCTCTAGAAAGGACCCATTCTTGGCAACAAAGACCTTGCCTTCGGATCTGTGGTAGAAGGTGTACCCAATTGTTTCTTTAGGGTATCCTATGAAGACGGACTTCTCCGCTTTGGGTTTGAGCTTATCAGGTTGAAGCTTTTTCACATAAGCATCACATCCCCAAACTTTAAGAAACGACAGCTTAGGTTTCTTGCCAAACCATAGTTCATACGGTGTCGTCTCAACGGATTTAGACGGTGCCCTATTTAACGTGAATGCAGCTGTCTCTAATGTATAACCCCAAAACGATAGTGGCAAATCGGTAAGAGACATCATAGAACGCACCATATCCAATAAAGTACGGTTACGATGTTCGGACACACCATTACGCTGTGGTGTTCCAGGTGGCGTGAGTTGTGAAACAATTCCACATTTTCTTAAATGAAGGCCAAACTCGTAACTCATATATTCGCCTCCGCGATCAGATCGTAGAAACTTTATTTTCTTGTTACGATGATTCTCTACTTCACTCTGAAATTCTTTGAACTTTTCAAATGTTTCAGACTTGTGTTTCATCAAGTAGATATACCCATATCTACTCAAATCATCTGTGAAGGTTAGAAAATAACGATACCCGCCGCGTGCTTCAACATTCATCGGACCGCATACATCGATATGTATTATTTCCAATAAATCAGTAGCTCGCTCCATTGTTCCGGAGAACGGAGTTTTAGTCATCTTGCCCATGAGGCATGGTTCGCAAGTATCAAATGATTCATAATCAAGAGCTTCCAAAAGTCCATCCGCATGGAGTTTCTTCATGCGCTTTACACCAATATGACCTAAACGGCAGTGCCACAAGTATGTTGCACTATCATTATCAACTTTGCATCTTTTGGCATCAATATTATGAATATGTGTATCACTACGATCGAGATTCAACAAGAATAGACCATTCACAAAAGGCGCGTGACCATAAAAGATGTTACTCATATAAATAGAACAACCGTTATTCTCTGACTTAAATGAATAACCGTCTCGCAATAAACAAGATCCAGATATAATGTTCATGCTCAACGCTGGCACCAAATAACAATTATTGAGGTCTAAAACTAATCCCGAAGGTAGATGTAGAGGTAGCGTGCCGATGGCGATCACATCAACCTTGGAACCATTCCCGACGCGCATCGTCACCTCGTCCTTAGCCAATCTTCGCTTATTCCGTAGCTCCTATTTCGAGTTACAAATATGAGCAACCGAACCAGTATCAAATACCCAGGCGCTACTGCGAGCATTAGTATGGAACACATCAATAACATGTATATCAAATATACCTTTGCTCACTTTGCCATCCTTCTTATCCGCCAAATACTTGGGGCAGTTCCGCTTCCAGTGACCAGTCCCTTTGCAGTAGAAGCACTCAGTTTCAGGCCTGGGTCCAGCTTTGGGTTTCTTCGTGGGAGCGGCAACTTGCTTGCCGTTCTTCTTGAAGTTCCCCTTCTTTCCCATGCCCTTTTTCTTGAAACTAGTGGTTTTGTTAACCATCAACACTTGATGCTCCTTCTTGATTTCTACCTCCGCTGATTTCAGCATCGCGAAGAGCTCGGGAATTGTCTTCTCCATCCCTTGCATATTATAGTTCATCACGAAGCCTTTATAGCTTGGTGGCAGTGACTGAAGAACTCTGTCAATAACACTCTCAACCGGAAGATCAATTCCCAGCTGAGTCAAGTGGTTGTGGTACCCAGACATTCTGAGTATGTGTTCACTGACAGAACTGTTCTCCTCCATCTTACAGCTAAAGAACTTGTTGGAGACTTCATATCTCTCAACCCGGGCATTAGCTTGAAATATCAATTTCAGCTCTTGGAACATCTCATATGCTCCGTGGCGTTCAAAACACTTTTGCAATCCTGGTTCTAAGCCGTAGAGCATGGCACACTGAACTATCGAGTAGTCATCAGATCGAACCTGCCAGGCGTTCACAACGTCTGCAGCAGCTCCTGCAGCAGGTCCATCACCTAGCGGTGCATCAAGTACATAATTCTTCTGTGCAGCAATGAGGACAATCCTCAAGTTACGGACCCAGTCCGTGTAGTTGCTACCATCATCTTTCAACTTAGCTTTCTCTAGGAACGCATTAAAATTCAACGGAACAGTAGCACGGGCCATTTATCTACAACATAGATATGCAAAGAAACCATCAAGACTAAGTTCATGATAAATTAAGTTCAATTAATCAAATTACTAATGAACTCCCACTTAAATTAACATCCCTCAAGTTAACTAAGTGATACATGATCCAAATCAACTAGCCCATGTCTGATCATCACGTGAGATGGGATAGTCATCAATGGTGACCATCTCCATGTTGATCATATCAACTATATGACTCATGTTCGACCTTTCAGTCTCCAGTGTTCCGAGACCATGTCTGTACATGCTAGGCTCGTCAAGTTTAACCCAAGTATTCTGCTTGTGTAAAACTGGCTTACACCCGTTGTATGTGAACGTAGAATCTATCACACCCGATCATCACGAGGTGCTTCAAAACGATGAACTTTAGCAACGGTGCATACTCGGGGAGAACACTTTTATCTTGAAATTTAGTGAAGGGATCATCTTATAATGCTACCGTCGTTCTAAGCAAAATAAGATGCATAAAGGATAAACATCACATGCAATCAAAATATGTGACATGATATGGCCATCATCTTGTGCTTTTGATCTCCATCTCCAAAGCATCGTCATGATCTCCATCGTCACCGGCTCGACACCTTGATCTCCATCGTTGCGTCGTGATCGTCTCGCCAACTATTGCTTCTACAACTATTGCTAACGCATAGCGATAAAGTAAAGCAATTACATGGCGCTTGCATTTCATAAAATAAAGAGACAACCATAAGGCTCCTGCCGGTTGCCGATAAATTAAAAAACATGATCATCTCATACAATAACGTATATCACATCATGTCTTGACCATATCACATCACAGCATACCCTGCAAAAACAAGTTAGACGTCCTCTACTTTGTTGTTGCAAGTTTTACATGGCTGCTACGGGCTTCTAGCAAGAACCGTTCTTACCTACGGTACAAAACCACAACGGTGATTTATCAAGTTTGCTGTTTTAACCTTCAACAAGGACCGGCCACAGTCAAATTCGATTCAACTAAAGTAGGAGAAACAGACACCCGCCAGCCACCTTTATGCAAAACAAGTTGCATGTCTGTCGGTGGAACCGGTCTCATGTACGTGCACATGTAAGGTTGGTCCGGGCCGCTTCATCTTACAATACCGCCGAATCAAAATAAGACGTTGGTGGTAAGCAGTATGACGATCACCGGCCACAACTCTTTGTGTTCTACTCATGCATATCATCTACGCATAGACCTGGCTCATGATGCCACTGTTGGGAACATCGCATGGAAACCAATTTTTTTTCTATGCACACGCAAGATCTATCCATGGAGATGCATAGCTACGAGAGGGGAAGTGTGTCTACGTACCCTCGTAGACCGTAAGCGGAAGCGTTAGAACAACGCGGTTGATGTGGTCGAACAACTTCACGATCCAACCGACCGAGTACCGAACATACGGCACCTCCGCGTTCAGCACACGTTCAGCTCGGTGACGTCCTCGACTTCTTGATCCAGCAAGACGGCGAGGTAGTGGATGAGTTCCGGCAGCACGACGGCGTGGTGACGATGATGGTAATGCTATCTCCGCAGGGCTTCGCCCAAGCACTGCGAAAATATGACTGAGGGACGGAACTGTGGAGGGGGGCGCCACACACGGCTAAGACAATGTTGTGTCTCCTTTGGGCCGCCCCCTCTCCTCTATTTATATATGTGTAGGGGCTTGGAGTAGAAGGAATAGTGCCACGTGAACAGTAACCATGAATAGTACACACGTGGACTTGGACTC
The DNA here is from genome assembly GCA_039707655.1 of Elymus sibiricus. NCBI lineage: Eukaryota > Viridiplantae > Streptophyta > Magnoliopsida > Poales > Poaceae > Elymus > Elymus sibiricus. Next base: position 80,632,872 of record CM077676.1, read on the forward strand.
CAAAGTCCAATCCTATTCCTACTAGGACTCTCCCTTTTTCCTTCCCTAGCTGCGTGAGCTTTTGAGGACTTGGTGCGCCTGGCCCAATAAGGCCAGGGCGCCTCCCCTTAGCCCATGCCAGCCCTTGGGACGTGGTGGACCCACTTGTGGACTTCCGGACCCCTCCGGAATCCTCCGGAACCTTCTGGAAGCTTCCCGGTACAATACCGAAAAAAACTGCACCTTTTTCCGGAACCCAAAATATGACTTCCCATATATAAATCTTTACCTCTCGACCATTCCGAGACTCCTCGTGACGTCCGGGATCTCATACGGGACTCCAAACAATATTCGGTTACCAATTGACATAACTCATATAACACTATATCGTCAACGAACGTTAAGCGTGCGGACCCTACGGGTTCGGGAACGATGTAGACATGACCGAGATGCCTCTCCGGTCAATAACCAATAGCGGAACCTGGATGCCCATATTGGTTCCTACATATTCCACGAAGATCTTATCGGTCGAACCGCAATGACAACATACGTAATTCCCTTTGTCCGTCGGTATGTTACTTGCCCGAGATTCGATCATCGGTATCTCCATACCTAGTTCAATCTAGTTACCGGCAAGTCTCTTTACTCGTTCCGTAATACATCATCCCGTAACTAAGTCCTTAGTCACTTTGCTTGCAAGCTTCTTATGATGTGCATTACCGAGAGGGCCCAGAGATACCTCTCCGAAACACGGAGTGACAAATCCCAGTCTCGATCCATGCCAACTCAACGGACACCTTTGGAGATACCTGTAGAGCATCTTTATGATCACCCAGTTACGTTGTGACGTTTGATAGCACACAAGGTATTCCTCCGGTATGCGGGAGTTGCATGATCTCATGGTCTGAGGAACATGTATTTGACATTCAAGAAAGCAGTAGCAATAAACAGAACGATCATATGCTAAGCTAACGGATGGGTCTTGTCCATCACATCATTCTCCTAATGATGTGATCCCGTTATCAAATGACAACTCATGTCTATGGTTAGGAAACCTTAACCATCTTTGATCAACGAGCTAGTCTAGTAGAGGCTCACTAGGGACACGGTATTTGTGTATGTATTCACACATGTATTTACGTTTCCGGTCAATACAATTCTAGCATGAATAATAAACCTTTATCATGAACAAGGAAATATAAAATAATAACAACTTTATTATTGCCTCTAGGGCATATTTCCATCAGTCGTCCCCGGCCGCCTCGAGCCCTCCCCGAGCACGCTGCCACCCCCTACCGCATCGCAGTGAGCCCCTCCCCGTCTCCCCTCTCCTCTCGCCGTCGATTTCGAGCCGTAGCGGCCACCCACAACGCGCCTGAGCCCTCCGCCGCGTGGCTCGTCGCCGGCGCCGTTCCTGCGACCAAACGGCCCCGCGCTAGTGCCCGTTGTGGTCGCCGCACCGCGTAGAGCCCGCCCAGCCGCTTAGTTGCTCGCTAGTGCCACGGTTCGCCGAGATCCACCGACGCACCAAACTCCGGCCACCTTTGCGAGCTCGCCGCCGACGTTCCCGGCCACCGCAGCCTCCGCCACCACCACCAAACGCCTTGCCGTCGACCGCTCGTTTGAACGACCCCGGCTGCGCTCGAAATTGTGCCCTGTGCGCGAAACCCGAGCGCCGCCCGAGCCGCGCCGACGCAAGAACGTGCCCGCCGGTGTTTAGACGCCGGCCGGCCGACGTGGCGCCCACGTGGCCTCCCCTGTGAGGCTGACGGGTGGGCCTAGTGGGTTCCGTTGACCAGTTGACCTGGTCAACGCGTGATTACTGTTCACTTCTGTCGCTGACTTGTGGGCCCGCGTGGTTAATTAGCGGTAAACGGTTAGTTAGTTAAAACGGTTAATTAGTATAGCCACTGACAATGCGGGCCCACTAGTTAATTAGGTTAATTAGATTAAAATAAACTCTGTTTAATTAGCACAGTCACTGACCAGTGGGACCCACTGGTCAGGGTTGACTCTGGTCAGCCTCTGTTGACTGCTGACGCCAGCACTACGTCATGCTGACGTCACCTTTTACCATTCTGGATAATTCGGATTTAATTAATTAAAATAATTCCAGAAAATGTTTAAAACTTTGAAAAATCATATAAATTAAACCGTAAGTCAGATGAAAATAATTTATATATGAAAAACGATCAGAAAAATATGAAGAATCCGAATATGTGATCAAAATGCCCGTCCAACACTCCTAGCTAGGTGAACATGGAACTTTTTGACTGATTTCAATAAATGAATAGTGCTCAACTTTAATAAAATAAATCCAAATAAATTCCTAAATTAACTAATTCATTTAGTTAGGCAGTAAAACACCTCTGCATATCTTTTAGGCATGTCATGCATAGTGATTGCATTTTTGCCATGAATTTATTGTTTCTTCCCCCTCCTTTCTCTCCCGATGGACGCCGAGACCGACGCCGACGCAGCAGAGTTCGACTACACTCCCGACGAGCAGCCTTCCGACGACCAGCCCCTCTCAGCAGAGCTTCTAGGCAAGCAACCCCCCCTTGACGCATGCCTATATCACCTATTCCTTCTCCCTCCTGCTTGCATTAGAAATTGCTACTGCATTGTTTTATCCTATTCTGATGCATAGCCTGTTCTTGTAACCGTTATTGATACCTGCCTGTTATCCTAAACTGCTTAGTATAGGTTGGATGGAAAACCATCTGTGGCCCCTCTTCCTTGCTGTAGTTGCCCCGCTTTAGTACTTGTGCCCCGCTCGATGTGATCGAACGGACTGAAAACATCACAACACCGCACACCCCTTAAGTTGCTCGTCCCTGCAGAGCTGGCATCGAGTGCCAAGGGTGAATCCTCTTATCTCACTTTCGATGATGCCTCTGTAGAATAGCTATTCGGTTGTGTGTTACCGAGGGTGATTCCTTGTTCATCACTTCCGATAAAGCTTCCGTCGTGCAACTCCTCGAGTGGGAATCCTTCGAGGGTGAATCCTCGGATTCCTTCTTTGGACACACAGATACTTTGACCTTTGATACCGGCGGGTCAACCCCGAGGGGTACCCGCAGGGAATTATGAAGTCGGGCTTGCCAGGAGGGCACCCGCGAGAGATAAATGTGGCGGAACGACAGGGCAGGCGGAGACCACCCTGTTCGTGATCCGTGTGTTACCAAGTCAGAGCGACAGGTAGTCTGATCGTCTCTGTGAGTTACTAAATACGCCTAACAGATTTGGGTATTTGATCTGAGTGGGTCGTTGGCCCTATACGCACTACCACCACGTGGGATAATGGTTTATGGGACCCTCTACTGCGTTGTTTCTCCCGAAAGCTCTTCAGATGTCACAGTTCAGAGATGCGGGCTGATTGCTGGGGTGGGCTGGATACGTCACTGTGCATACAGTGTCGCGCCTGGGCCCCGGCCAGTCTCGCAACGTGCAGGAGTGCAAAGGGTGATGGGCCCAAGATCTCTTCGTACTTAGGATTTAGACCGGCGTGTTGACCTCTCTGCTGAGCCTAGGTAGGACTGCGTTGTGTCGATTACCCGAGGCCGGGCATTACCCAGCAAGTGTGTCCGGCCAGATGTAATCGAGCGTGCTGGGTAACAGTAGTGCACCCCTGCAAGGAAGTTATCTATTCGAATAGCCGTGTCCACGGTAACAGGACGCTCAGTGTTGTATCCCGATCTATTATTACTTGAACTGGATACATGTTAAATAATTATAAGCTCCGGGATCGCTTTCTCGTAGGGAGTCGAGGAAGGATCTCTAGGCTTTGCTTCCACATGCTTGTTAATTAATACTATGCTAATCTGCACTCTTCTTATGCTGCAAGACCCTGAAGATGCTAGTCTTCGATAGGCTAGGCCTTTCTCTCTATTCTGGCTTTGCTGCTATATAGTCCATAGATACAGCCTCTCCACTTGATACCAATGCATAATTAGCATAGTTCTAATGTCAGTCTTGCGAGTACTTTGGATGAGTACTCACGGTTGCTCTGCTATTCTTTTCCCCATACCCACTTGATAAATTCAGACGATGGAGCCCAGGAGCCAGACGCCACTGTAGGAGCTTACTACTAGGAGGGTCCCGATGGCACGTACTACTGGATTGAGCCAGCCGACCAGGAGTAGTTCGGCGGCTCCCAGGCAGGAGGCCTGCGCCTTTTCGATTTGTATCGCTGTTTGTGCTAGCCTTCTTAAGGCAGATTTGACTAACTATGTCTATACTCGGATATAATTTGTGTGTATGACTTATGTATTCGGGTCCTCGCGACCCCTGGTTTGTAATATGATGATTTATGTTTTATTTGAGTTTAGAGTTGTGTTGTGATATCTTCCCGTGAGTCTCTGATCTCGAGCGTGCACATTTGCGTGTATGATTAGTGCACGGTCGAGTCGGGGGCGTCACAAATTAACCAACAAGGGATTGACAACCCCTTGTTCGCGTTGGGTGCGAGGATTTGTTGTTTTGTGTGCAGGTACTGCTAACGAGTTGTTGCGTGATTCTCCTACTGGATTGATTACCTTGGTTTCATAACTGAGGGAAATACTTATCTCTACTGTACTGCATCATCCCCTCCTCTTCGGGGAAATCCCAATGCAGCTCACAAGTAGCAGGCATCATGAAATTGGTGATGGAGGATGGTTGATGTTGACGATGGCGATGAATCCCCCTCTCCAGAGCCCCGAACGGACTCCTGATCAGCCCTCCCGATAAAGAACAGGAGGTGGCGGCGGCTCCGTTGTGACGCCCCCGACTTTATCGTGCACTAATCATACACGCAAATGCACACGATCAGGCCTAAGGACTCACGGGAAGATATCACAACACAACTCTAGACACAAAATAAAATAATACAAGCTTTAAATTACAAGCCAGGGGCCTCGAGGGCTCGAATACATATGCTCGAGAACAAGCGTTAGCGGAAGCAACAACAGTATCTAAGTACAGACACAAAGTTAAACAAGGGTGCCTTAAGAAGGCTATTATAATAGCGACACTGATCGAAAAGGCGAAGGCCTCCTGCCTAGGGCCTCCGAACTACTCCTGGTCGGCGGGGATCTCCTCGTAGTAGAAGGTGCCTCCGGGGATCTCCTACTCCTGCGCTCCATCGTCTGATCGCAGCAATCGGGTATGGGGAAAAGAGATAGCAAAGCAACCGTGAGTACTCATCCAAAGTAGTCGCAAGATTGACATCAGAACTATACTAAGTATGCATCGGTATCAAAGGAAAGGGGCTATATCTTTGGGCTACACTGCAGAAATGCCAGATCAGAGGGGGAAAAGCCTAGCCTATCGAAGACTAGCATCTTGAAGCAATCTTGAAGCATCAGAAGAGAGTAGAGTACAGCAACATATAATAGCAAACATATATTGTAGTAATGCATTGAGATCCTTCCTCGACTACCCCTGTGAGAAAGTGATCCCGAGAGCAGTAGTAACAGTTTATCATTGTACCAGTATCCATTTGTAGATGTAGCAGATCAGGATACAACTCCGAGCGTCCTGTTACCGTGGACACGGCTATTCGAATAGATAACTTCCCTGCAGGGGTGCACTACTGTTACCCAACATGCTCGATTAACTCTGGCCGGACACACTTTTCCGGGTCATGCCCGGCCTCGGCTGATCGACACACCGCAGCCTACCTAGGCTCAACAGAGAGGTCCCCACCGGTCTACATCCTAAGTGCTCAGGGGTCCTGGGCCCATCGCCCTTTGCACTCCGGGTCGTTGTGTGCAGGGTTATATCCAGGCACCACCTCTGTCATGGATGGCGCCAATCCTGCCGTGCCACAATGCTGAACTGGACGTATGACAAAGCTTTCGGCTGATACATACGGCGTAGGGGGCCCCATTAAACCATTATCCCACGTGGTGGTAGTGCGTATAGGCCAGTGGCCAACTCAGATCAAATACCCAAATCCGTTAGGCGTCTTTAGTATCTCGCAGAGACGAACAGGGTTCCTGTCGCTCCAACTAGTTATCTTTCGGACCACGACCAGGGATCAGGCCCACCTCTCACCAAGGTAGTCTCCACCTGCCCTGTCGTTCCGACTACAGTGCAAGTTCCGCGTCGACTGTCGGAACAAGTCCCGAGCTACCACCACATTGGGTGGTACCGCTAACAGCCAGCCGTCACAGGACTCTCTCGCGGGTACCCTTGGGTTCAACCCGTCTGGTTTCATCACCTCGCAGGCACTCTTGGAGCCGGCCCGACTTTAACAATTTAGAGCATTGCAGTAATGTAAACAGTTCCGTGATCATTCCCCAGAGTGATCACGGCCCAATAACAAGCCTGGCATACGGACAAGGGTGAAGGGCCAACTGATGAAAACAAAACATACCTAACTAAGCATCATGGGATAGTAGGTAGGTATAAGCAGCAGGCGACAAAATTAGGCTATGCATCAGAATAGGAGATATCGGAATAACAACAGAAGCAATTCTAATGCAAGCATAAGAGAGAGAGAGAGGGCGATATCTGGATGATCAAGGGGGTTTTGCTTGCCGTGAAGCTCTGCTGAAGGGGGGGTCTGGTCGTCGAGGACGTAGTCATACTCTGTAGTGTCGTCGGCAGTCTCGGGTCTATCGAAAGAGAAAGGGGGGGGAAGAAACAATAAATACACGGCAAACAATGCATCACAAAGGCCTGACAAGGCAGTATGCTGTGCTAGGGGTGACCTATCGCAATGCTACACGTGGCAGACGAAGCGGGAAATTAACTGGAACATTTTCCCGATTTTGGACATCTGTCAGACAGATGAACCGGAGTGGAAGGTTCCATGTTTGCAGTGCTGGAGGCATCTGACAGGTATGTGGACGGCATAATCAGATTCTTCACATTTTTCTGATCGTTTTTCATATATAAATTATTTTCATCCGAGTTACAGTTTATTTTATATGCTTTTTCAAAGTTTTAATCATTTTCTGGATTTATTTAAATTATTAAATTAGAATTATCCGAAACAGTGTAATGGTGATGTCAGCATGACGTCATAGTGACGTCAGCGGTCAACTCTGGCTGACCAGAGTCAAACCTGACCAGTGGGTCCCACTGGTCAGTGACTGTTGAAACTAACAGAGGTTAATATAATTAAACTAATCCTAATTAGTGGCAGTGGACCGACATGTCTGTGCCTAGGGTTAAACTAATTGGGTTAGTTAGTGGGGTGGGGGCCACTGTCAGTGGGTTAGTGGGTTAGGTTAATTAGGTTAGGGGTTAATTAAACGGGCGGGCCCCACACGTCAGTGGGTCACCCCACTGGTTTAAATGCGCGCGCGCGGGCGCGTGGCCGCCGGCGACTACAGGCGCGGCGGCGGTCCACCGGAGACGCGCTCCGGCGACCAAACGGGCGGCGGAGGGCAGGGATCGGACGAGGGGCTCACCGCGCATCTAATGGCGCATGCGGCCGAGGCAGGGGGTGACCGGAGTGATGGCTATGACGACGACCGAGCGGCGGCAGCGATGGCGAGCTACGGCTCCAATGCCGGCGAGCGATGGAGCCACGGATTCGAGCGGGGAACAGAGTGGTTTCACGCGTGAGCTCACAGTGGCGATGAAGAGCAGCTCGGGGAGGCCGGGGAGCTCGCGGCGACGCAGATCGACGGCGAGGTCGAGCGGTGGCCGAAGGCGGAGAAGGTCGAGGAAGGCGGCGTCGATGTGTCTCCCGAGCCCCGATCCAGTGGCGAGGAGGGAGAAGGCGACGACGACGGAGCTGCAGGATAGCTCGGGTCGGAGAGGGGAGGCCAGAGGCCGCGGCAATGGCGGGCGGCGGCAACGGCTGGTATGGGCGCGAGCGGAACAGAGAGGGGAGAGAGGCGAGAGAGAGGGAGGCGGGGAGGCGGCGTCCTTATCCCTGCGTCGGCGCGGCCGGCGAGGTGGTCGGGCGGCGACGTGCGGGCGCGGGCGGCGAGGTTGGATGAGGAGTGAGGGGGAAGACGACCCGGGGCACCTGTGGGCTGGGCCTGCCCTGTTTGAACTTAGGCCCAGACAAACAGTGCCCCGATCCCCTTTTCTTTTTCTTTTCTTCTGTTTTATTTCTTTCTCACTTTTGAAAAATGTTTAGCCACCATGTGACTTTTATAAAATATGTGACTTGGCCATAATAATACAATGTAATATTTGGTACTGTCATAAAAAGGTTTGGAGTCCAGATGTTTTCAATTGAAATTTATTTAAATGAAAATGGATTAAATATCTCTGTTTTGGTACTATTTCATGATGTTAGAGTCATTTAACTTATTCAATTAATGTTGATTTTATTTTTATAATTGTTTTTGGATTATTTGCAATATTATGAACATTATAGTTTTCAAAATGGAACAACTTTTATTTTTACTTCATATTTGAATTTCAATTTGAATTGGAATTTGAAATGAGATATGACTCTAATTGTGATCAAGACTTGTTAATCATGATGACTTAGCATTATCAAAAGGGTGATCACTGTAGCTTAATACATGGGGTTGTTACATCCATATCGTAAAACACGATGAAACTTCTTCTCTTATTTTTTCTCGGGGAAAGAGAATTTATAGCGTTGGAATTAGGTTAGGAGGACCTCTGTGGGCCCCACAAGGCATCACGGCGCGCCCCCAGGGGGGGTCGCGCCCTGTTGCCTTGTGAGCAACAGGGCCCCCTCTCCAGTTGATTCTTGCCACAATACTTTTATATATTCCATAAAAAATCTCCAAAAAGTTTTGTCGAATTCCGAGAACTTTGATTTCTGCACAAAAACAACACCATGGTAATTCTGCTGAAAACAGCGTCAGTCCGGGTTAGTTCCATTCAAATCATGCAAATTAGAGTCCAAAACAAGAGCAAAAGTGTTTGGAAAAGTAGATACGACGGAGACGTATCAACTCCCCCAAGCTTAACTCATTGCTTGTCCTCAAGCAATTCAGTTGACAAACTAAAAGTGATAAAGAAAAACTTTTATGAACTCTTTTGTTCTTGTATCCGTATATAAGCTTAAATAGCACCCATGTTTTCAGCAAAGATCATGAACTAACCATGCAAATGATAACACTTAGAAATTATATATACTCATATCAATGGCATAATCAACTAGCGAGCAATAATAACATATCTCAAATGCCAACAATTTGTCAAAACAATCATGATATAATATGATAACATGGTATCTCGCTAGCCCTTTTTGAGACCGCAAAACATAAATGCAGAGCACCTCCAAAGTTCAAGCGGCGACTAAACATTGTATTTCAGGGTAGAAGAGATCCAGTCATGATGCACACAACATTAACTATACTCAATGCATAAGAATGACAATAGTGCTCTCAGGATTGGTGCTTATAATGAGAAGGTGATTACTCAACAATAAAAGTAAATAACATAAAAGTAAATAAATAGGCCCTTCGCAGAGGGAAGCAGAGATTTGCAGAGGTGCCAAAGCTCGAAGCTTAAAACAGACATGAAAACAATTTTGAGAGGTGTACTTTTCCTGTCAACGTTACGACTGAGGATTTTCAATATCTTCCATGCTAAACACATTATCGGTAGTTCCCAAGCGGAAAGGTAAAGTTTACTCCCCCTCCACCATACCAAGACAAGCCATGGCTAGCCAAATTCACGGGTGCCCTCCAAACGATCAAATTTCCGGGGGAGTTTGTTTTATTATATTTTTATTTATTTTGATTACAGGACTGGGCATCCCAATTACCAGCCTCTCTCGTGCAATGACAAGTGAATAAACACTCATCTTGAGAATAACCCGCTTAGCATGGAAGATACTGACCGCCCCCTGTCGCTCCATGAGCGGTATGGGCACATAAAACAGATATTTATTTGAATGATTAGAGGTGGCACATGCAAATTATACTTGGAACGGCAGAGTAATACCGCATATAGGTAGATATAGTGGACTCATCTGGCACAACTTTGGTTTAAGGATTGTGGATGCACAAGCAGTATTCCCGCTTAGTACGGGCGAAGGCTAGCAAATAAATTGAGAAGCGACCAACTAGAGAGCGAAAACGATCATAATCATGCATTGAGAATAATTAACATTGAATACTAGCATGAGTAGGATATAAACACCCTAAACATAAATATCGTGAAGGCTGCATTGGTTTTGAATCAACTACATGGATGAACATGGGCCAAGTCAAGCCACTTGAAACATTCAGAGGATCATACCATACTAGCATACTACATCATAACCATTTTAATGCATGTTGACATCCAAGATAAATCATTATCCACTCCTAGCTACTTAAGCATGGCATGAGCAACTATAATCTCTAATTGTCATCACAAACATGTTTACTCATAATATGCTGACTCATGGATACTGAGTTAAACATATTTAGAAAAACAAAAACAACAAGAGTTCATACCAGCTTTTCCTTGCCACAGTCACTTCATCAAATAATCGTCATTATTGCATTTCACTTGCACGACCGAATGATGTGAAAATAATAATAGTGCAAGAGTGCCGTGGACTAAGCTGGAATCTGCAAACATTTTATTCAAGGGAGAAGACAAGGTAATATTGGCTCTTTGTTAGATCAACAATAAAGCACATGAAAGCCACTCAACATTTTCATCGTGGTCTTCTCCTTACGACGACTCAACGAAAAGAAAAGAAATTCAGAGAAACACACTGAAATATTTTTGGAGTTTTTAGTTTTTCTGAAGAAAGCAAATTAAAGAAGAAAAACAAAAAGCGAGAAAAACTATTTACACGGGAGAACTCCCAACAAACAAGAAAAGAAGAAACGAGAAATCTTTTTGGGTTTTCTTTTAATACTACGAACTAACTAAAGGGAAAGAAAAACCGAAAAGAAGCGAGAAATATTTTTGGATTTTCAAAGTTTTTCAAACACACAAGAAGAAAGCGAAAATAAAACTAACATGGATATACCATGAAAAAGGATTGGAATGAAGGTGTGAACATGAATGTAATGTTGGTGAAAAATACGTACTACCCCAAGCTTAGGCTTTTGGCCTAACTTGGTCTACTGCCATGGCTGACCCGGATAATAATCGAAGTGGTAGCTCGTGGAGGCGTTCTGTGCTGCCTCCTCAGTGAGATGGCTAGCCTCAACTGCCGCGTTATACTCGTGTACCTCGTTCTCATGAAGAAAATATCTCTGTTTGCTCTGGAAATCAAAGAGGACATGAGCAGGCAAAATAACAGAGACAACACGGTATTTATCAAATATCAAATTATAGTCATATCTGTGAGTGTTGCGCTTAATAAACTCATGGTTCTGCATTGCCTCAAAATTCAAGTATTTATAACCGGTAATAAAGGATCATTGGGTCTGGGTGAGACCCCTAGCCTCGCAGCTACGCGGGAGGCATAAATTCCTCCATACAAATCACCATTGCCCGCATTGCAGTGCAACCGACATGAAATAATAGCCCCAAGATTATAGTGTTTATTGCCTATTAAGGTGGCATGAATAAGGCTCAGATCGGGGGCACAAAGTGCACTATAGTCTTGTTTACCAACAATGCATTTCCCATTAAAAAGTGCAAAGTACCGAATAGAGGGAAAGTGAATGATTTTTATAGAGATGGAATAAAACTCTAGAATTGCGAGAGTGATACTTGATACGTCTCCAATGTATCTATAATTTTTGATTGTTTCATGCTATTATATTATCAATCTTTAATGTTTTTATATGCAATTATATATCATTTTTTGGGACTAACCTATTAACCTAGTGCCCAGTGCTAGTTGTTGTTTTCTACTTGTTTTTGGTTTTTCAGGAAATCAGTACCAAACGAAGTCCAAATGCCACAAAACTTTTTGGAGAGGAGGCCAGAAGGTTCACGAAGCTTCCATAAGGCAATAGGGCACGGCTCCAGGGGGGCACGCCCTGATGCCTTGTGGAGCCCTTGTGGCTCCGTTTGACCTAATTCCACTTCTATAAATTCTCAAATATTCGGAAACCAACAGAGAGCAGCCCCGAATAACTTTTACGCCGCCGCAAGCCTCTGTTCTTCCACGATCCCATCTGGAGGCCTTTTCCGGTACTCTATCGGAGGGTTTCTACACCAACCTTTCTGCCCTTCCGATGATGTGTGAGTAGTTTACCACAGACCTACGGGTCCATAGCTAGTAGCTAGATGGCTTCTTCTCTCTCTTTGATCTTCAATACCATGTTCTCCTCGATGTTCTTGGAGTTCTATCCGATGTAATCTTCTTTTGCGGTATGTTTGTTGGGATCCGATGAATTGTGAGTTTATGATCAGATTATTCATGAGAAATATTTGAGTCTTCTCTGAACTCTTTTATGCATGATTGTTATAGCTTTGTATTTCTCTCCGATCTATCGATTTGGTTTAACCAACTAGATTGGTTTATCTTGCAATGGGAGAGGTGCTTTGTGATGGGTTAAATCTTGCAGTGCTCAATCCCAGTGACAGAAAGGGACATGGCACGTATTTGTATTGTTGCCATTAAGGATAAAAAGATGGGGTTTAGTCATATTGCTTGAGTTTACTTTGTCTACATCATGTCATCTTGCTTAAGGCGTTACTCTGTTTTATACTTAATACCCTAGATGCATGCTGGATAGCGGTTGATACGTCCAATTTGCATCATGATTTCCTATTGTTATTTATAACTAGTCGTCAACCCGTGCACCTGCACGACCTAGCTATTACCAGGATAAAGAATTATTAACAGAAGTCTATTAGCATGTAAAATGTAGGAGGTTTAATTCCATATGTCATACAACTGGACAAATGCTAAATTATTCAAACAATGATAAAAAAACACGTGTATTATGGCCTTCATTTTTGGCTGGAGTGTGTCCGTTTTCCCTGTTATGTAAACTGCTATCATTGGTTTGAATGAACCTTTCCTATAATAATCGGAAAATACAACTCTTCCTAAATTATATATATCGCATCTCTGTAAAAGTTCCGAGAAAGGCTACACACAATCACCACTCAACAATAGTTGAAATCAGAGGCATAAACTACATGGGCTATTTTTTCTCAAAGATGATGTATATTCAAAAGAACTGCATGAATTTTTTAATTAGAAGTGGTACTGAGTGTTTTCTAAATATAATTCTAGCGACAGGTATTTGTTCCATTTAGTGATGGATTCCACTATCTAATAAGCACAACGGTTCGTATGTATATGTACCACAATAATAATGCTACTCTTATCATTTAAATATGGATCTTCCTAATGCATTGGGCAATGCTCCTGCCTCAACTTCCGAAATGAACATTTTGATACTTAATTGAGAATGTGCATATATATATCATCAAATTAGATAGTACACTATCTTGTAAAACATGTAGAAAAATAACCTTATAAATTTAAAAATTAATATACGTGGTGGTGAAATATCCCTATTTGAAAAAAAACTGACAACTTGCATTGCCGGCCCCTAGCACAAAAGGAAATGATATTCCTTCAACTGATATTTTTAATAGGTTTATATTCATATGATTTTTTAATGTGTGACAATTTATGCATAATTTGCTACTTGTCTTACAATTAGGTGATTTCACATATAAATTAATGACCTTGCTAAGGGTCATATCTGTGATCCATCGCAGGGAGATTTCTGTATGTCGGATTGATTATTGTAACACCCCAAAATTTTCTCTCTGGATTTTTTTAAAATCTTTTTATTAAAATAAAATGCTTTGAATTATTTTGGCCCTATTTTCTTTTTCTCTTTCTTCTGTTCTGAAATTCATTTTTAATTTTAATTGAGGTTTCAAATTTTTGCATGTTTCTGTTTTGAAGGTTTAAAGATTTGGTAATTATTTTTGAGAGATCAAAAATATTTTTCTCTTTAGGAAAAATTTCTGGAATACAAAAACTATTCCATGAAATAGCCTTTTCACTTCTTTCTAGCCCCTCCAAATTCTTCCTATAATTTTTCTGCCACTCCTAAATTATCCCTCAAGACACTCACACCTTCTAGGACAGTATCCAACTTCCTTCCACCTTACAAAAATATTTTTCTCATATTTTATAAATTCCAAAGTTGGAATTTATATTATTCATAGTTTCTTGGAATTTCAAAGGAACTATATTTTCTACAATTCTTCTGTCTCCACCAAAATTTCCCCAACAACTAGACAGCACCCAAAACCCATTTCACCAAAAACATTGTGTTCCACAATTCAAAAATTTCAAATTTCACTCAGTTCAATTTTGGACCAGAAACAATCTCTCTGATACAAACCTATTTTGAATTGCTCCAAAAATTCTGAAACTTTGCCAAGTCCTCTTATTTGCATCAATACATCACCACAAAAATTCCCTAAAAATCCTAAAATCCCTAACACCCTCTGGCATTTCATCACACAGGTGGTGTGCATACTGTTCATCACTGAATAAAATTCAGTTAACTGAACCTAGTTCAGTGACAGAGGCGATCGACGCCGTGCTCCTCACTCCACCACCTCTCCTTGTCATCCACGCCTCTCTCAGTCATCATTGAGCCGCCGTAACTTTCCCTGGTCAGTAACTCCATCGACAAAACAGTGCTGGCCGGTGCAGCTACCTCCGACCTCATCCGCGGCAGCCGAGCGGATCGGCTCGACCCCGCCCGCCATCTTCACTCCCCCAGCTGCCCTCCCTCACCTAATCTCCTCCACGTGGCGCCTTCTCCGAGTCATCGCCACACTGCCTAAGCCGCTGGGGCCCGCTGTCAGTCACCGGAGCAGCCTGCTGTCCGCCGCACCCGTACGGGAGCCGCCTCGCGAATAGGACGAACAGGCCCGAATTCATCCATGAAAATGCCTCTGGAGAACTCATTTGACCTCCCCGATCGTGCACCGCATCTCGCCACCGTCCATAACCAACTCGGCGGCCGGAATTTACTCCGGCGTCAGCCGCAATCCACCGGCCTCCTCGGAATGCCCATAAATAGGGCCCCCCGAGCTCCATTCGCTTCATCCACCATCCACCCTGCCTCCCAATCGACTGCCTCACCACTCGCTCGACCTTGAGAGGGTCTTCTTCCTCCTCTCCGGTCACCGAGCCGCCGCCTCCCTCCCCGATCACCACGACGCCGATACTCCATCTACACCCTCCAAACTTTGCCAGTAACCTCAAATCACACCCATACTTCGATTCCGCACTCCAATTTCACCACCCGAGCTTTCTCTGGCGAGTTCCGATCACACCCGAAACATCGTCCGCCGCCGTCGACCTCGCCGTCGTTCAAGTGCTCGCCGGCGACCACCACCACCACCCACCGACGCGGAGTTCCACCCTGAGCACATCCCGATCATCGCCGCCTTATAAAACCCCGGCGATCGTCGCCGGCGATCGCCGCCGTCCTCTGTGCACGCGCGCGAGCGCTTTCAAATTTAAACCTGACGGGTCGACCCCACCCGTCAGTGTTTTATTCTTTTCTGGTTAAAACAGAAAGCGTATTCTGTTGTTTACGCGTTCTGAGTTGGAAACCGTATTCGTGCCCGAAGCGTTTTCTTTATAAACGCACAGGGACTGGAATTTTTGCAGAAAAACCCCTGAGTTTAAAAGTTGAATAACTTTTAAACTACCACTCTGATTGAGTTGAATCTTTTTTTGAAATTCTTATTTTTCTCTCTAGTTTTTTTTTAGTATTTATTTAAAAATATTTTGAGGCAAGTTTTGGTACTGTTCCCAAATTTTTAATTCGAGTTTGAATTTGAATTTTTTAGAAAAAGAAGAGGGGAACTTTGCCGGGAATTTTGAGTGTTCTCCTTCTGACTACTTTGGACAAGGCAAGCATTTTGAACTTGGGATATGGTGATTGCATTTGCATTTGCATTGCATGGTTGCATCGGTTGGAATTGCACCGTATGTGTAGTTTATCGCAAGTGCATGCATGCATGGTCATATTATTTCTTGTGCATGACTTGCACTTCACTCAAGCATCTGACATGGGGAAAGGCTGTGAGCACTAGGAGTGCAGCTCCTGACTTGGACGTGCTGGTGAGAACGGTCCCGTTGTGACACGACGGTGTCACCGTGGCATGTGAGACATGCCAGACTTAATAATAACAACACCTCCTGAGTCGACCTAGATCGAGTCTTGTTCCGTCACACCTAGCTAAACACCGTGCTGCCACGGGTCTTCCCGCAAGGGAAGTATGGTTTAGTAAGTTGCTAACCCCTGTCTGTGTACACACCACATAGAGGGCCATGATGAGGGTTTCCACGGCCATGGACTAAATCCCGTCATCAGGTCAGGGGGCATGGGTGTATCCGGCTGGGCCGAGAGGGGGGCACCCCTTGTAATCCGCGCGAATGTATAGTGATCCCATGCTAATCGAGATTGTAGTCTCCCCGACTTAGAGTTTTTCTTGAATGGTGCTTTGGGTGATTCCTGGCATCCGGAAAGTTAATCTGGTGTGTGCTAGTCAGGTGTGTTTTCATCCCAAAGGCCGTAGTGGGAATTAGTCAGTGCCACGGTGTTGACTAAAGAAATCTCATACACGTGGGTAAAGAGTACACCCTCTGCAGAGTTATACCTATTCGAATAGCCATGTCCGCGGTCAAGGACGTTAGCTGGGAAGGGTCAAGTGTCGGTCCGGTGTCGGTCTTCGGAGGAAATAATTAATTTGAGAATCAAATATTTTGCAGAATATTATTATTTCATCACTAATGCTGTCATGGATATTTTGTTATCATGAATATTATGGTTGTGAATATTGTTGTTACTGTGCATATTATTGAGGACTAACCCGCTTCTCTTATTTTATTTTCCTGAGTGTCTCAGGGGCTGGCTAGACTACCCCGGGCACCCAGTTTTATTTTCAAGACCTCTCGTGGCGTCGCTTGAGTTCATGGGTGGTCTGTCTCGCCCGATACTCTTTTAGACACCCGTTTGGCATTTCTTTTCAAGACCTCTCGTGGCGTCGCTTGAGTTTTTGGATGGTCCTGTCTCGTCCGATTCTCTTTTAGACACCCGTTTGGCATTTCTTTTCAAGTCCTACCGTGGCGTCACTTTTTGACACCCGACTGGCATTTCTTTTCAAGACCTCTCGTGGCGTCGCTTGAGTTCATGGGCGGTCTGTCTCGCCCGATACTCTTTTAGACACCCGTTTGGCATTTCTTTTAACTTTCTTGGTTTGTCACTAACAATTAATTTTTCTGCACATCCTAATATTTATCATGCCATGTTTTAAATTTCAGTCAGCATGAGCATATCATTTAACCCGTCATGAGCATATGCATTCGGTATATCTTTTGTTCATAATGTTTGCGAGTACATTCAAACGTACTCACTGGCTTGTCCCTGGCTATTTCATTGGCCAGACTTGGAGGAGGACGAGCTTGTCGAAGGAGATTGCGCTAGCGAGCCCGACGCTTAGAGGAATCCCAGTCAGTCAACCTGTGATCTTGGAGTCTGCCACATGTATCATCCGCTGTGTCTCCGCTACACCAATAAAATAGCCAAGCCTCACACTGACGCTTGACTCTATTTTATTGTATCAGTGTTGTCTACCACCACACCACTGTGTTATTCCACCACCGTAGTATATTGGCAAGCTTGTAATAATTGTTGAGCACTCTGGCTCAACCCCTGTGTAATATTATATTTGTACTGGTTATCTATATCAAGGAAGTCTACCAGTTGTTCTTGGGGCTGGTATGACTTGAGGCTCTTCTGAGATTTATCCCAGAAATGGGCCTGACAAACCTTGGTATCAGAGCCAGGCTGACTGTAGGAAACCCCTAGGCACGGACGCTAGTAATAGAGCCGGTATTAACATTTTTTAGCTTGCATCTCATGCATTTATAATTAAATCTTGCAAAATTAATCTTGCTTGTATAATTAAGGCTACATGTGTGTTATAGCCCGCCTCGTCCATGCACTTACATTTTTGGGAGGGAAATTATTTTCAGACTCTTAAAAAATTTATTTCCTTCCTTTGTATATTTTCTTTTCTCATCGGTGTTACACAAATACCCCAGAAAGAAAATGCATCGTCCCTGGACCCGTTCTATGCCCAGTCCGCCAGAGGAAAACTTTGGATAGATGGGAAATAATTTCACACAGGGACAGACAAGTCAACAGAGCAACGACTCAGCGTTTTCACAAGTATGCCGTTTGTACGAGTAAAGTCAGCAATAGCACCAAGAAATGATGCAGCACTTAATAAATATGGGAAATCACCAAGGACAGCATCAACACCGGTTAAAATTATCTGAGCTCCAGAGGACCAATCCAACGGTCTTTTCACACACAGACAAACCTCTGGAGGCAGATGATTGGCTGCGTGATATGGAAAGGAAATTGAACATCGCTCAGTTTACGGACCAGGAAAAGGTGCTATATGCTCCGCACTATTTTTCTGGTACAGCAGCATCCTGGTGGGAGAATATATGTCACACTCATGGAGCAGATATGACATGGGAACAGTTCAAGGAATATTTCCGGGGAGCACATATCCCCAACAGTATTATGAAAATGAAGAAAAGGGAGTTTGAGGATCTCAAGCAACGAGGTACCACGGTAACTCAGTAGCTGGACCAGTTTACTCAGTTATCTCGGTACGCAAATGTTGAGTACATGACAGAAGACAAAAAGATGGAGAAATTTCTTGATGGACTCGTTCCATCTCTCAAGTGCCAACTGGTGGTCCACACCTTTCCAGATTTCAAGACACTGGTAGACAAGGCAATTATTCTGGAGAATGAGCACCGCAACATAAATGAAATACGCAAACGCCGTATGACCCAGTCAGTACAGGTTCGCAGCAATAGGCCCCGGAATGAATTTCAGAGGCCTGTGGCACCCCAACCACCAATTCCAACACCACGACCAACAATTCCAACACCACGACCGCAACAGAGTCGCAGCACTTTCAACAACAGGACCAAGGACACAACATACCGTCCTGGCATTACCTGTTATGCCTGTGGAGAAGAAGGGCATTTTGCCCGGCAATGCCCAAAACAAGGGAACAATAATGTTCCGAAGCCCAACAACAATGGCCGCAATGTTAATGCAGCCCTACGACACAGCAACCCCAACAACAACCAAAGGAAGGAACAGGTGAATCACGTGACCTTTGAGGAAGCGCGAAACGCACCGGACATCGTGTTTGGTACGTTCCCTGTCAACACAATTAATGCTACAGTTTTGTTTGATTCCGGAGCTTCCCATTCATGCATTTCCAAAAGATTTGCTTCGGAGAATCAGTTTTCTTTTTCGCCTTTGCAAAGTTCAATGGTTATTCAGTCCCCGGGATCGAGGCAAAGCACTCAATGGTACAGCAAGGATGTGAATATTGAAATCAAAGGAATGAAGTTTCTAGCCAATCTCATTGTGCTGGGAGCAGTCGATCTAGATGTTATTTTGGGAATGGACTGGTTGACCACAAATAAAGGTTTCATAGACTGTTACAACCGTACAGTGACTCTCATTAATTGTCAAGGGAAGACAATAAAATTTGGCACAAGGAAGATTCCTGCTTCACAGGGAAAATTAAATCAAGTGGATATGACAGAATTGAGCAAGGTTCCTGTGGTGTGCGAATACCCCGACGTATTTCCTGAAGAGTTACCAGGCATGCCACCTGATCGGGAAATTGAGTTTATTATTGAGCTAGCGCTGGGAACGACACCCATATATAAGAAGCCTTATCGTATGGCTCCGACAGAATTGGCTAAGCTAAAGAAACAAATTAAGGAATTAATGGAAAAAGGTTATGTTCGACCCAGCTCATCACCATGGGGATCGCCGGTTTTATTTGCGAAGAAAAAGGATGGTACCCTGAGGTTATGTATTGATTACAGAGCACTCAATATGGCTACCATCAAAAATAAATATCCACTACCAAGAATCAACGACCTGTTCGAGCAGCTGGCAGAGGCCAAAGTATTCTCAAAAATAGACTTGAGGCCAGGCTATCATCAATTAAGAATCCGACCGTCAGACATACCCAAATCTTCCTTTACCACCAGATATGGATTATATGAATTTACAGTGATGCCTTTCGGTCTGACCAACGCTCCTGCTTATTTTGTGCATCTCATGAACAAAGTTTTCATGAAATACTTGGACAAGTTCGTGGTTGTATTTATTGATGACATACTTATTTACTCCAAGACACCAGAGGAACATGAGCAACATCTTCGGATAGTTCTGGAAGAATTAAGGAAAAATCAACTGTATGCCAAATTCAGTAAGTGTGAATTTTTGTTACGAAAAGTTGGTTTTCTGGGACATGTTCTGACATAGGATGGGATAGCAGTGGATCCAAGCAAAGTGAAAGATGTCTTAGGATGGAAGCAACCCACCAACGTGACTGAGGTCAGAAGTTTTCTTGGTTTGGCTGGCTACTACCGACGATTTATTGAAGGATTGTCCACCATAGCCAAACCCATGACTCAGTTGCTCAAGAAAGATAAGAAGTTTGAATGGACTGAAGCTTGCGAGAAAAGTTTCCAAGAATTAAAGAAAAGGTTGACCACGGCACCTGTTCTGATCGTGCCAGACGTGCACAAAATTTTTGAAATATATTGTGACGCGTCCAGGAAGGGCCTTGGATGTGTACTAATGCAAGAAGGAAGAGTCATAGCATATGCCTCAAGACAGCTATGACGACACGAGGAAAATTATCCTACTCATGATTTGGAGCTAGCAGCAGTAATACATGCACTCAAGGAATGGCGACATTTTCTTCTTGGTACCCGATGCGAGATATACACAGACCACAAAAGTCTAAAGTATATCTTCACACAGCCAGAATTAAACTTGAGACAGCGTCGTTGGCTTGAGTTAATTAAGGATTATGATGTGGGAATTCATTACCACCCGGGTAAGGCAAATGTTGTGGCAGATGCTCTGAGCAGAAATCCATGCGCCGACAATGACAGTGTGCTATTCTCACGGCACGAATTCAACCAGGAATTTGCCAAGCTTAATATGATTCTAGTCACGGAAGGAACCATTGCCCAGTTAGAAATAAAATCAACATTGGAGGATCAGATCAAAGAAGCTCAGAAAGGACACCCCAGCATCGAAGGAATTAAAAAGAAGGTAAATTTAGGCAAGGCATCTGAATTTACCATTGATAGTCAGGGAATCCTATGGTACGGAAAAAGGTTATGCGTACCCAACAAGGAAGAGCTAAAGCAACAAATTTTGGCAGAAGCCCACACAACTCCGTACTCCATTCACCCAGGAGGAACAAAAATGTACAAGGATTTATAGGAAATTTTTTGGTGGCACGGGATGAAAAGAGATATCGCCGTATATGTCGCACGGTGTGACTCCTGTCAGCGTGTAAAGGCAGAACACCAGAGGCCAGCAGGATTATTACAGCCACTCAGAGTACCTGAATGGAAATGGGATGTGATAGGAATGGACTTTATTGTTGGGTTACCAAGGTCACGACATGGAAATGATGCTATCTGGGTTATCACAGATTTATTAACCAAAGTGGCACATTTCATTCCGGTAAAAACCACATACTCAACACAGAGGCTTGCAAGGTTATACCTCTCCCGAATTGTTTGCTTACACGGAGTACCCAAGACCATAGTCTCGGACAGAGGCACCCAGTTTGTCTCTAGGTTCTGGGATCACCTGCAGCAGGCCTTAGGGACTCAACTAGTTTTTAGCACAGCATATCACCCACAGACCGGTGGACAGACAGAACGGGTAAATCAATTATTGGAGGACATGCTGAGAGCATGTGTGCTTACTTACGGAGTCAGCTGGGAAGATAGTTTGCCGTATGCAGAATTTTCATACAACAACAGTTATCAAGCCAGTTTAAAAATGTCACCCTTCGAAGCCCTGTACGGACGAAGATGCCGTACCCCATTCAATTGGTCCGAGACCGGTGATAGCCGAATCTTTGGCCCGGAAATTCTCAGAGGCAGAAACAAAAGTGAAAATTATTCAAGACAGACTGAGAGCTGCTCAGAGTCGTCAGAAGACTTACTACTACCAAAAACACCGCCAGATCAGTTTTGAACCCGATGAATTTGTATACCTCAGAGTATCCCCAATGAGGGGGCTACAGAGATTTAAAGTTAAGGGAAAATTGGCACCAAGGTTTATTGGACCGTTCAGGATAATTGCAAGGAGAGGCAAGGTTGCCTATCAACTGGAGCTACCAGCAGAACTATCAGATGTTCATGATGTGTTTCATATTTCACAGCTAAGGAGATGTGCCAGCAACCCAGAAAAACAAGTCCAACATCAAGACCTAGATATCCAACCAGACCTCACATATAGAGAACGACCTATAAATTTTTTGGAGGAGTCTGAACGGAGAACACGGCAGAATGTGATAAAAATTTACTAATTTCAGTGGAGTAATCACACTGAGGAAGAAGCAACATGGGAAAGAGAAGATCATCTGAGGACTGAATATCCGTACATGTTTGAGAGACAGCTGAAATCTCGGGGACGAGATTTTTCTTAAGGGGGGTAGGTGTTGTAACACCCCAAAATTTTCTCTCAGGATTTTTTTAAAATCTTTTTATTAAAATAAAATGCTTTGAATTATTTTGGCCCTATTTTCTTTTTCTCTTTCTTCTGTTCTAAAATTCATTTTTAATTTTAATTGAGGTTTCAAATTTTTGCATGTTTCTGTTTTGAAGGTTTAAAGATTTGGTAATTATTTTTGAGAGATCAAAAATGTTTTTCTCTTTAGGAAAAATTTCTGGAATATTAAAACAATTCCATGAAATAGCCTTTTCACTTCTTTCTAGCCCCTCTAAATTCTTCCTATAAATTTTCTGCCACTCCTAAATTATCCCTCAAGACACTCACACCTTCTAGGACAGTATCCAACTTCCTTCCACCTTACAAAAATATTTTTCTCATATTTTATAAATTCAAAAGTTGGAATTTATATTATTCATAGTTTCTTGGAATTTCAAAGGAACTATATTTTCTACAATTCTTCTGCCTCCACCAAAATTTCCCCAATAACTAGACAATACCCAAAACCCATTTCACAAAAAACATTGGGTTCCACAATTCAAAAATTTCAAATTTCATTCAGTTCAATTTTGGACCAGAAACAATCTCTCTGATACAAACCTATTTTTAATTGCTCCAAAAATTCTGAAACTTTGCCAAGTCCTGTTTTTTGCATCAATACATCACCACACAAATTCCCTAAAAATCCTAAAATCCCTAACACCCTCTGGTATTTGATCACACAGGTGGTGTGCGTACTGTTCATCACTGAATAAAATTCAGTTAACTGAACCTAGTTCAGTGACAGAGGCGATCGACGCCATGCTCCTCACTCCACCACCTCTCCTTCTCATCCACGCCTCTCTCAGTCATCATTGAGCCGCCGTAACTTTCCCTGGTCAGTAACTCCACCGACGAAACAGTGCTGGCTGGTGCAGCTACCTCCGACCTCATCCGCGGCGGCCGAGCGGATCAGCTCGACCCCGCCCGCCATCTTCACTCCCCCAGCTGCCCTCCCTCACCTAATCTCCGCCACGCGGCGCCTTCTCCGAGTCATCGCCGCACTGCCTAAGCCGCTGGGACCCGCTGTCAGTCACCGGACCAGCCCGCCGTCCGCCGCACCCGTACGGGAGCCGACTCGCGGATAGGACGAACAGGCCCGAATTCATCCATGAAAATGCCTCTGGAGAACTCATTTGACCTCCCCGATCGTGCACCGCATCTCGCCACCGTCCATAACCAACTCGGCGGCCGGAATTTACTCCGGCGTCAGCCGCAAGCCACCGGCCTCCTCGGAATGCCTATAAATAGGACCCCCGAGCTCCATTCGCTTCATCCACCATCCACCCTGCCTCCCAATCGACTGCCTCACCACTCGCTCGACCCCGAGGGGGTCTTCTTCCTCCTCTCCAGTCATCGAGCCACCGCCTCCCTCCCTGATCACCAAAACGCCGATACTACATCTACACCCTCCAAACTTTGCCAGTAACCTCAAATCACACCCATACTTCGATTCCGCGCTCCAATTTCACCACCCGAGCTCTCTCCAGCGAGTTCCGATCACACCCGAAACATCGTCTGCCACCGTCGACCTCACCGCCGTTCAAGTGCTCGCCGGCGACCACCACCACCACCCACCGACGCGGAGTTCCACCCTGAGCACATCCCGATCATCGCCGCCTTCCAAAATCCCGGTGATCGTCGCCGGCGATCGCCGCCGTCCTCTGTGCACGCGCGCGAGCGCTTTCAAATTTAAACCTGACAGGTGGACCCCACCCGTAAGCGTTTTATTCTTTTCCGATTAAAACAGAAAGCGTATTCTGTTGTTTACGCGTTCTGAGTTGGAAAGCGTATTCGTGCCCGAAGCGTTTTCTTTATAAACGCACAGGGACTGGAATTTTTGCAGAAAAACCCCTGAGTTTAAAAGTTGAATAACTTTTAAACTACAACTCTGATTGAGTTGAATCTTTTTTTGAAATTCTTATTTTTCTCTCTAGTTTTTTAAGTATTTATTTAAAAATATTTTGAGACAAGTTTTGGTACTGTTGCCAAATTTTTAATTGGAGTTTGAATTTGAATTTTTCAGAAAAAGAAGAGGGGAACTTTGCCGGGAATTTTGAGTGTTCTCCTTCTGACTACTTTGGACAAGGCAAGCATTTTGAACTTGGGATATGGTGATTGCATTTGCATTTGCATGGCATGGTTGCATCGGTTGGAATTGCACCGTATGTGTAGTTTATCGCAAGTGCATGCATGCGTGGTCATATTATTTCTTGTGCATGACTTGCACTTCACTCAAGCATCTGACATGGGGAAAGGCTGTGAGCACTAGGAGTGTAGCTCCTGACTTGGACGTGCTGGTGAGCACGTTCCCGTTGTGACACGACGGTGTCACCGTGGCATGTGAGACATGCCAGACATAATAATAACAACACCTCCTGAGTCGACCTAGATCGAGTCTTTTTCCGTCACACCTAGCTAAACACCGTGCTGCCACGGGTCTTCCCGCAAGGGAAGTATGGTTTAGTAAGTTGCTAACTCCTGTCTGTGTACACACCACATAGAGGGCCATGATGAGGGTTTCCACGGCCATGGACTAAATCCCGTCATCAGGTCAGGGGGCATGGGTGTATCCGGCTGGGCCGAGAGGGGGGCACCCCTTGTAATCTGCGCGTATGAATAGTGATCCCATGCTAATCGAGATTGTAGTCTCCCCGACTTAGAGTTTTTCTTGAACGGTGCTTTGGGTGATTCCTGGCATCCGGAAAGTTAATCTGGTGTGTGCTAGTCAGGTGTGTTTTCAACCCAAAGGCCATAGTGGGAATTAGTCAGTGCCACGGTGTTGACTAAAGAAATCTCATACACGTGGGTAAAGAGTACACCCTCTGCAGAGTTATACCTATTCGAATAGCCGTGTCCGCGGTCAAGGACGTTAGCTGGGAAGGGTCAAGTGTCGGTCCGGTGTCGGTCTTCGGAGGAAATAATTAATTTGAGCATCAAATATTTTGCAGAATATTATTATTTCATCACTAACGCTGTCATGGATATTTTGTTATCATGAGTATTATGGTTGTGAATATTGTTGTTACTGTGCATATTATTGAGGACTAACCCGCTTCTCTTATTTTATTTTCCTGAGTGTCTCAGGGGCTGGCTAGACTACCCCGGGCACCCAGTTTTATTTTCAAGACCTCTCGTGGCGTCGCTTGAGTTCGTGGGCAGTCTGTCTCGCCCGATACTCTTTTAGACACCCGTTTGGCATTTCTTTTCAAGACCTCTCATGGCGTCGCTTGAGTTTTCAGATGGTCCTGTCTCGTCCGATTCTCTTTTAGACATCCGTTAGGCATTTCTTTTCAAGTCCTACCGTGGCGTCACTTTTTGACACCCGACTGGCATTTCTTTTCAAGACCTCTCGTGGCGTCGCTTGAGTTCATGGGCGGTCTGTCTCGCCCGATACTCTTTTAGACACCCGTTTGGCATTTCTTTTAACTTTCTTGGTTTGTCACTAACAATTAATTTTTCTGCACATGCTAATATTTATCATGCCATGTTTTAAATTTCAGTCAGCATGAGCATATCATTTAACCCATCATGAGCATATGCATTCGGTATATCTTTTGTTCATAATGTTTGCGAGTACATTCAAACATACTCACTGGCTTGTCCCTGGCTATTTCATTGGCCAGACTTGGAGGAGGATGAGTTTGTCGAAGGAGATTGCGCTAGCGAGCCCGACTCTTCGAGGAATCCCAGTGAGTCAACCTGTGATCTTGGAGTCTGCCACATGTATCATCCGCTGTGTTTCCGCTACACCAATAAAATAGCCAAGCCTCACACTGACGCTTGACTCTATTTTATTGTATCAGTGTTGTCTACCACCACAGCACTGTGTTATTCCACCACCGTAGTATATTGGCAAGCTTGTAATAATTGTTGAGCACTCTGGCTCAACCCCTGTGTAATATTATATTTGTACTGGTTATCTATATCAAGGAAGTCTACCAGTTGTTCTTGGGGCTGGTATGACTTGAGGCTCTTCTGAGATTTATCCCAGAAATGGGCCTAACAATTATTTTCTATATTTTCCAACCCTTAGCACAAAAAACAATGATATTCCATCCCCGACATAGAAAAGTAATGATATTCGTTTAATTGTATTTCCTTAAGTTCATAAATATTTTTCGATATGTAACAATTTACACATGTTTTCCATCTTGTGTACATATTAGTTTATTTCACATAATAAATGAATTACCTTCGCAGTGACAATATTTAGGAGCTAATAGGGAGAGATGTATGTATGATTGTCTATTTTTACCGAGTCTTCTTTTTGTACGTGGGGATTGAGATTTCTTTTTCAATCAAGGCATATGCTTTCTTCTTAAATGTGAGGCTTGTGGACTCCTTATTGTTGGGGAATATTGCATGGGAAACAAAAAATTTCCTACGCTCACCAAGATCGATATAGGAGATGAACATCTACGAGAGGAGAGATTGCATCTACATACCCTTCTAGATTGCTAAGCGGAAGCATTAAGAAATGCGGTTGATGTAGTCGAACGTCTTCGCGATCCAATCACGATCCGTCCACGAACTCCCGATCAAGTGCCGAACGGACGGCACCTCCGAGTTTAGCACGCGTGCGGCTCGGCGGCGTCCTCTCCTTCTTGATCCAGAAAGCGAGCGAGAGGGGGTAGATGAGATCGGGACCAATACGACGGTATGGTGGTGGTGGTGGCAGCGGAATTCCGGCAGGGCTTTGCCAAGCGCGTACCGGTGAAACGTGGGAGGAGTTGGGAGAGGTAACGGGCAAGGGTCCAAGGGGTGGCTGCCCCCAACGCCTCCCCACCTTTATATAGGCGTGGAGGGGGCTGGTGACTTGCCCGCCAAGGCCCTAGGGTCGTTGGCCAAAGGGGGAGGAAGGAAATCCCTCCTTTCCTTCTCCACCGATCGCTATCCCCTTTTTAGGGATACTGATCTTATCCCTTTGGGATATGATACTATTCCTTTTAAGGGAGGATCTTGGTGTGCCTAGACCAGGGTTGTGGGGACTTTCCCCACTACCCACATTCATGTGGGTCCCCCATGCAGGTGGGCCCCACTCCGAAACCTTCTAGAACCTTCCCGGTACAATACCGAAAAAACTTGAACTTTTTCCGGAACCCGATAACAACTTTCCATATATGAATCTTTACCTCCGGACTATTCCGGAGCTCCTCGTGATGTCCTGGATCCCATCCGGGACTTCGAACAACCTTCGGACTTTCCACTATTAATATCTCAATACTACCCTAGCGCTACCGAACGTTAAGCGTGCGACCCTATGGGTTCGGGAATATGCAGACATGACCGAGACTCCTCTCCGGTCAATAACCAATAGCGGGACCTGGATGCCCATATTGGTTCCTACATATTCAACGAAGATCTTTTATTGGTTGAACCACGATGTCAAGGATTCAGTCAATCCCGTATGCAATTCCCTTTGTCCGGCGATATGTTACTTGCCCGAGATTCGATCATCGGTATCTCCATACCTAGTTCAATCTCGTTACCGGCAAGTCTCTTTACTCGTTCCGTAATACAAGATCCCGTGGCTAACTCTTTAGTCACATTGCTTGCAAGCTTATTGTGATGCTGTATTACCGAGTGGGCCCTGAGATACCTTTCCGTCATACGGAGTGACAAATTCCCAGTCTTGATCCATGCCAACTCAACAGACACCCTCGGAGATACCTGTAGAGCATCTTTATAGTCACCCAGTTACGTTGCGACGTTTGATACACACAAGGTACTCCTCCGGTGTCAGTGAGTTGCATGATCTCATGGTCATAGGAACAGATACTTGACATGCGAAAACGATAGCAATAAACTTGACACGATCATATGCTACGTTCATAGTTTGGGTCTTGACCATCACATCATTCTCCTAATGATGTGATCCCATTATAAAATGATAACTCATGTCTATGACCAGGAAACCATGGCCATCTTTGATCAACGAGCTAGTCCGGTAGAGGCTCACTAGGGACATGTTGTTGTCTACGTATCCACACATGTATTTGTGTTTCCAACGAATACAATTATAGCATGGATAATAAACGATTATCATGAACAAGGAACTATAATAATAACCATTTTATTATTGCCTCTAGGGCATATTTCCAACAGTCTCCCACTTGCACTAGAGTCAATAATCTAGCATTACATGGTTATGAATTTAACACCCATAGAGTTCTGGTGTTGATCATGTTTTGCCCGTGGAAGAGGTTTAGTCAACGGATCTGCAACATTCAGATCCGTGTGCACTTCGCAAATGTTTATGTCCTCCTCCTTGATCGCATCGCGGATGGAATTGAAGCGTCTCTTTATGTGTCTGGTCCTCTTGTGAAACCTTGGTTCCTTGGCTAGAGCAATGGCACCAGTGTTGTCACAGAACAGAGTCATCGGGTCCAGTGCACTAGGCACAACTCCAAGATCTGTCATGAACTGCTTCATCCAGACACCTTCCATCGCCGCCTCCGAGGCAGCTATGTACTCCGCTTCGCATGTAGAATCAGCTGCCACGCTTTGCTTGGAACTGCACCAGCTTACCGCTCCCCCATTCAGAATATATACGTATCCAGTTTGAGACTTAGAGTCATCCGGATCAGTGTCAAAGCTTGCATCGACGTAACCCTTTACGACGAGCTCTTGATTACCTCCATAAACGAGAAACATTTCCTTAGTCCTTTTCAGGTACTTAAGGATATTCTTGACCGCTGTCCAGTGTTCCACTCCTGGATCACTTTGAAACCTTCCGGCCATACTTATGGCAAGGCTGACATCTAGTCTTGTGCACAGCATCGCATACATGATAGAGCCTATGGCAGAAGCATAGGGGATGACACTCATCTTTTCTTTATCCTCTGTAGTCGCTGGGCATTGAGTCTTACTCAACTTCACACCTTGCAAAACAGGCAAGAACCCCTTCTTGGACTGATCCATTTTGAACTTCTTCAAAATCTTATCAAGGTATGTGCTTTGTGAAAGTCCTATTAAGCGTCTCGATCTATCTCTATAGATCTTGATGCCTAATATGAAAGCAGCTTCTCCTAGGTCCTTCATTGAAAAACTCTTGTTCAAATATTCCTTCACGCTTTCCAAAAGTTCTATATTGTTTCCAATCAGTGATATGTCATCCACATATAATATTAGAAACACTATAGAGCTCCCACTCACTTTCTTGTAAATACAAGCTTCTCCGTAAACTTGTATAAACCCAAACGCTTTGATCACCTCATCAAAGCGAAGATTCCAACTCCGGGACGCTTGCACCAGTCCATAAATGGATCGCTGGAGTTTGCAAACTTTGTCAGCATTCTCTGGATCGACAAAACCTTCTGGTTACATCATATACAACTCTTCCTTAAGAAAACCGTTAAGGAACGCAGTTTTGACATCCATCTACCAAATTTCATAATTGAAAAATGCAGCTAGTGCTAACATGATTCTGACGGACTTAAGCATCGCTACGGGTGAGAAAGTCTCATCGTAGTCAACTCCTTGAACTTGTGAAAAACCCTTTGCCACAAGTCGAGCTTTATAGACGGTGACATTACCATCTGCGTCCGTTTTCTTCTTGAAGATCCATTTATTCTGAATGGCCTTTCGCCCTTCAGGTAATACTTCCAAAGTCCATACTTTGTTTTCATACATGGATCCCATCTCGGATTTCATGGCCTCTAACCATTTGTCGGAATCGGGGCCCACCATCGCTTCTCCATAGCTCGTAGGTTCATCGTTATCCAACAACATGACATTCAAGACAGGGTTACCGTACCACTCAGGAGCAGTACGTATCCTTGTCGACCTACGAGGTTCGATAGTAACTTGATCCAAAGCTTCATCATCACCATCATTAGCTTCCTCTTCAACTGACGTAGGTTCCACAGAAACATCTTTCTGCGCAGTGCTACTCTCTGGTTGAAGTAAAGGTTCAACAACCTCATCAAGTTCTATCTTCCTCCCACTCAATTCTTTTGAGAGAAACTCTTTCTCGAGAAAGGACCCATTCTTAGCGACAAACACTTTGCCTTCGGATCTGAGATAGAAGGTATACCCAACCGTCTCTTTTGGGTATCCTATGAAGACGCATTTGTCCGCTTTGGGTTCAAACTTTTCTGGCTGAAGCCTTTTGACATAAGCATCGCATCCCCAAACTTTAAGAAACGACACCTTTGGTTTCTTGCCAAACCACAGTTCATACGGTGTCGTCTCAACGGACTTAGATGGTGCCCTATTTAAAGTGAATGCAGCTGTCTCTAACGCATAACCCCAAAATGATAGTGGCAGATCGGCAAGAGACATCATAGAACGCACCATATCCAATAAGGTTCGATTACGACGTTCAGACACACCATTACGCTGTGGTGTTCCAGGTGGCGTCAACTGTGAAACAATTCCACATTGTCTTAAGCGACTGCCAAACTCATAACTCAGATATTCTCCCCCTCGATCAGATCGTAGGAATTTGATTTTCTTGTTACGATGATTCTCAACTTCACTCTGAAATTGCTTGAACTTTTCAAACGTTTCAGACTTGTGTTTCATTAAGTAAATATACCCATATCTACTCAAATCGTCGGTGAAGGTGAGAAAATAACGATATCCACCGCGCGCCTCAATACTCATCGGACCGCACACATTAGTATGTATGATTTCCAACAAGTCACTTGCCCGTTCCATTGTTCCGGAGAACGGGGTCTTAGTCATCTTGCCCATGAGGCATGGTTCTCATGTGTCAAGTGATTCAAAATCAAGTGACTCCAAAATTCCATCAGCATGGAGTTTCTTCATGCGTTTTACACCAATATGACCTAAGCGGCAGTGCCACAAGAAAGTGGTACTATCATTATCAACTCTACATCTTTTGGCATCAATGTTATGAACATCTGTATCATCACTATCGAGATTCAATAAGAATAAACCCCTCACAATGGGTGCATGACCATAAAAGATATTACCCATATAAATAGAACAACCATTATTCTCTGATTTAAATGAGTAACCGTCTCGCATTAAACAAGATCCAGATATAATGTTCATGCTCAACGCAGGCACTAAATAACAATTATTCAGGTTCATCACTAATCCCGATGGTAATCGAAGAGTGAGCGTGCCGACGGCTATCACATCAACCTTGGAACCATTTCCCACGCGCATCGTCACTTCGTCCTTCGCCAGCCTCCGTCTATTCCGCAGTTCCTGCTTTCAGTTGCAAATGTGAGCAACCGCACTGGTATCAAATACCCAGGCACTACAACGAGAGGTGGTAAGGTACTCATCAATAACATGTATATCATATATACCTTGTTTGGCGTTGGCCCCCTTCTTGTCGGCCAGATACTTGGGGCAATTCCGCTTCCAGTGGCCAGTTCCCTTGCAATAGAAGCACTCAGTTTCCGGCTTGGGCCCAGCCTTGGGTTTCTTCACGGGAGGGGCAACTACTTCGCCACTCTTCTTGGAGTTTCCCTTCTTGCCCTTGCCATTCTTCTTGAAACTAGTGGTTTTATTGACCATCAACACTTGATGCTCCTTCTGGATGTCTGACTCAGCGACTTTCAGCATCGCAAACAGCTCGGCGACTGACTTGTTCATCCCTTGCATGTTATAGTTCAACACAAAGCTCTTGTAGCTAGGTGGTAGCGATTGAAGAACTCTGTCAGTGATCGCCTCTGGCGGGAGCATAACTCCCAACTCAACCAGACGGTTGTAATACCCAGACATTTTGAGGATGTGCTCACTGACAGACCCGTTCTCCTCCATCTTGCAAGCATAGAACTTATCGGAGGTCTCATACCTCTCGATCCGGGCATTCTTCTCAAAAATAAACTTCAACTCCTGGAACATCTCATATGCTCCATGACGTTCAAAACGCCTTTGAAGTCCCGGTTCTAAGCCATACAACATGGCACACTAAACTATTGAGTAGTCATCAACACGCGCTTGCCAGGCGTTCATAACGTCCACAGACGCTGGAGGGGGTTGCTCACCAAGCGGTGCATCAAGGACATAAGCCTTTTGGGCAGCCGTGAGGATAATCCTCAGATTATGGGCCCAGTCTACAAAGTTACTTCCATCATCTTTCAGCTTGGCTTTCTCTAGGAACGCATTGAAATTCAGGGAAGCTACTGCGCGAGCCATTGATCTACAACATAAATTTGCAAAGACAACTTAGACTATTGTTCAAGATAATGAGTTTAGTTTACTTAAAAACTCCCCACTCAAATCGACATCCCTCCGTTCATCCGAGTGTAACATGATCCAAATTCACCAACCCAAGTCCGATCATCACGTGAGATGAGGTGGTTTCAATGGTGAACATCTCCATGTTGATCATATCTACTATATGACTCATGTTCGACCTTTCGGTCTCTTGTGTTCCGAGGCCATGTCTGTACATGCTAGGCTCGTCAAGTTTAACCCAAGTGTTCCGCATGTGCAAAACTGGCTTGAACCCGTTGTATGTGAACGTAGAATCTATCACACCCGATCATCACGTGGTGCTTCGAAACGACGAACTTTTGCAACGGTGCACACTTGGGGAGAACACAATTTTATCTTGAAATTTTAGAGAGGGATCACCTTATAATGCTACCGCCGTCCTAAGCAAAATAAGATGCATAAAAAGATTAACATCACATGCAAATCATAAGTGACATGATATGGCCATGAACTTGTGCTTTTGATCTCCATCTCCAAAGCACTGGCATGATTTCCATCGTCACCGGCATGACACCATGATCTCCATCATCGCGTCGCCATCGGGGTTGTCACGCCAACCATGCTTCTACTACTATTGCTACCGTTTAGCAATAAAGTAAAGCATTACATAGCGCTTAATGATTGACACGCTGGTCATACAATAATTAAAGACAACCATATGGCTCCTGCCGGTTGCCGTATTCATCGACATGCAAGCCGAGATAAACTATTACAAAACATGATCATCTCATACATCAAATATATTTCATCATGTCTTTGGCCATATCATATCACAACATACCCTGCAAAAACAAGTTAGACGTCCTCTAATTTGTTGTTGCATGTTTTACGTGGCTGCTATGGGTATCTAGCAAGAACGATTCTTACCTACGCAAAACCACAATGGTTATATGCATGTTGCTATTTAACCTTCTACAAGGACCGCCTTCATCGAATCTGATTCAACTAAGGTGGGAGAGACAGACATCCGCCAGCCATCTTATGCAACAAAGTCGCATGTCAGTCGATGGAACCGGTCTCATGTACGTGGACATGTAAAGTTGGTCCGGGCTGCTTCATCCCACAATACCGCTGAATCAAGAAAACACCAAGGAAGGAAGCAATCTGAATATCAACGCCCACAAACTCCTTTGTGTTCTACTCGTGATGTCATCTACGCAAAGACCTAGCTCATGATGCCACTGTTGGGGAACGTTGCATGGGAAACAAAAAATTTCCTACGCTCACCAAGATCGATCTAGGAGATGAACATCTACGAGAGGAGAGATTGCATCTACATACCCTTGTAGATCGCTAAGCGAAAGCATTAAGAAACGCGGTTGATGTAGTCGAACGTCTTCGCGATCCGATCACGATCCGTCCATGAACTCCCGATCAAGTGCCGAACGGACGGCACCTCCGAGTTTAGCACACGTGCGGCTTGGCAGCGTCCTCTCCTTCTTGATCCAGCAAGCGAGAGAGAGGGGGTAGATGAGATCGGGACCAACACGACGGTATGGTGGTGGTGGTGGCAGCGGAATTCCGGCAGGTCTATGCCAAGCGTGTACCGGTGAAACGTGGGAGGAGTTGGGAGAGGTAACGGGCAAGGGTCCAAGGGGTGGCTGCCCCCAACGCCTCCCCACCTTTATATAGGTGTGGAGGGGGCTGGTGACTTGCCCTCCAAGGCCCTAGGGTCGTTGGCCAAAGGGGGAGGAAGGAAATCCCTCCTTTCCTTCTCCACCGATTGCTATCCCCTTTTTAGGGATCCTGATCTTATCCCTTTGGGATATGATACTATTCCTTTTAAGGGAGGATCTTGGTGCGCCTAGACCAGGGTTGTGGGGACTCTCCCCACTACCCACGTTCATGTGGGTCGCCCATGCAGGTGG
Organism: Elymus sibiricus; assembly: GCA_039707655.1. NCBI lineage: Eukaryota > Viridiplantae > Streptophyta > Magnoliopsida > Poales > Poaceae > Elymus > Elymus sibiricus. The sequence goes on from CM077676.1 coordinate 80,667,385, forward strand.
GCCCCACTTCGGAACCTTCTAGAACCTTCCCGGTACAATACCGAAAAAAACTTGAACTTTTTCCGGAACCCGATAACAACTTTACATATATGAATCTTTACCTCCGGACTATTCTGGAGCTCCACTATTAATATCTCAATACTACCCTAGCGCTACCGAACGTTAAGCGTGCGACCCTACGGGTTCGGGAATATGCAGACATGACCGAGACTCCTCCCCGGTCAATAACCAATAGCGGGACCTGGATGCCCATATTGGTTCCTACATATTCAACGAAGATCTTTTATCGGTTGAACCACGATGTCAAGGATTCAGTCAATCCCGTATGCAATTCCCTTTGTCCGGCGATATGTTACTTGCCAGAGATTCGATCGTCGGTATCTCCATACCTAGTTCAATCTTGTTACCGACAAGTCTCTTTACTCGTTCCGTAATACAAGATCCCGTGGCTAACTCTTTAGTCACATTGCTTGCAAGCTTATTGTGATGCTGTATTACCGAGTGGGCCCTGAGATACCTTTCCGTCATACGGAGTGACAAATTCCCAGTCTTGATCCATGCCAACTCAACAGACACCCACGGAGGTACCTGTAGAGCATCTTTATAGTCACCCAGTTACGTTGCGATGTTTGATACACACAAGGTACTCCTTCGGTGTCAGTGAGTTGCATGATCTCATGGTCATAGGAACAGATACTTGACATGCGAAAACGATAGCAATAAACTTGACACGATCATATGCTACGTTCATAGTTTGGGTCTTGTCCATCACATCATTCTCCTAATGATGTGATCCCGTTATCAAATGACAACTCATGTCTATGACCAGCAAACCATGGCCATCTTTGATCAACAAGCTAGTCCGGTAGAGGCTCACTAGGGACATGTTGTTGTCTACGTATCCACACATGTATTTGTGTTTCCAACCAATACAATTATAGCATAGATAATAAACGATTATCATGAACAAGGAAATATAATAATAACCATTTTATTATTGCCTCTAGGGCATATTTCCAACACTTATTTGTACGTGTTTTTTTTTCTTTCTTCAAGCGGACATGCACGTGGTTTTCGGTTTGGTGGGAATTGGGATGTGGGGTCTTTCTTTTAACGCGAGAAGATGTTTTTTGTACGTATCATTTTTCCTTTTATTCAAAAGGTAGAAGGCATGTGTTTTTGTAGAACGTGGACATGCTGGATGATTTAAAAAAAATCATGGATCTATTTTATAGTATTATGAATATTTTTTATGTGATGTCTTTCTTTAATAATAGGCAATGTCTCTCCTTTTCTATGCGTACACATTATGGCTGAATTAATCTTGGGGATGTAGATTAAACGTGGAGGCTCTTTCTTTTAATGGGAGGAGTTGTATAGCATTAGGACTCTTTGTTATGTGATGTCTTTTTTAATAATGGGTAGTGTTTCTCCCTTTTGAACGTGTGGGTTTAATAATTTATGTACACGGTGTTTTTTGAGGCGGACTCTTCTAATAAATCTTGACCATTAAATTTTAAATCTAATGGTTGCATTAATCTTGATAATGTGGATTAACATGGAGGCTTGAAAGGTTCCTCCAATTAGTAAATATAAGATGTATTTGATCATTATTTCACTTTATGATGCAACTCTTATGCCTTTTCTCTCTTAATTTGCATGATTTATATGAAGAGGAAGAATACCGGCAGCTGGAATTGTGGACCTGAAATAGCTACATCAGAGATACCTATCCTACAGAGCTCCAATTGACTTGAAATGTCACGGAGATTTTTTATTGAATATATAAAAAATACTGGAGAAAAGAGATACTGGAGGGGACCCACCAGTTGCCCCCAAGGCAACAGGGCGCGCCCTGATTCCTTGTGGGGGCCCTGGCTGGCCTCTGGCCCCCTCCTTCTGCTATATAAGGTCTTCTGCTCTAAAAAAATAGAGATAAGACTTTTGGGACGAAGCGCCGCCGTCTCGAGGCGGAAGCTGGGTAGGAGCTATTTTGCTCTCCGGCGGATCGATTCCGCCGGGGATACTTCCCTCCGGGAGGGGGAAATCGAAGCCATCGACATCACCAACGATCCTCTCATCGTGGGAGGACCAATCTTCATCAACATAATCACCAGCACCATCTCATCTCAAACCCTAGTTCATCTCTTGTATTCAATATTTGTCTCAAAACCTCAGATTGGTACCTGTGGGTTGCTAGTAGTGTTGATTACATCTTGTAGTTGATGCTAGTTGGTTTATTTGGTGGAAGATTATATGTTCAGATCCTTAATGCTATTCAATACCCCTCTGATCTTGAACATGAATATGATTTGTGAGTAGTTAATTTTGTTCTTGAGGACATGGGAGAAGTCTTGTCATAAGTAATCATGTGAATTTGGTATTCGTTCGATATTTTGATGATATGTATGTTGTTGCTTCCTTTACTGGTGTCGTGTGAATGTCGATTACATGACACTTCACCATCTTTGGGCCTAAGGGAAGGCATTGTGGAGTAGTAATTAGATGATGCGTTGCTAGAGTGACAGAAGCTTAAACCCTAGTTTATGCGCTATTCCGTAAGGGGCTGATTTGGATCCATATGTTTCATGCTACGGTTAGAGTTATCTTAATTCTTCTTTCATAGTTGCGGATGCTTGCGTGAGGGGGTAGTCATAAGTGGGAGGCTTGTTCAAGTAAGAATAGCACCCAAGCACCGGTCCACCCACATATCAAATTATCAAAGTAGCAAACGTGAATCAAACAAACATGATGAAAAGTGACTAGATGAAATTCCCATGTGTCCTCGAGAACGCTTTGCTTATTATACGAGTTCATTCCGGCTTGTCCTTTGCTATAAAAAGGATTGGGCCACCTTGCTGCACCTTTGTTACCGTTATTACTTGTTACTTGTTACGAATTGCCTTACTATCAAACTATCTGTTACCGATAATTTCAGTGTTTGCAGAGAATACCTTGCTGAAAACCGCTTGTCATTTCCTTCTGCTCCTCGTTGGATTCCACACTCTTACTTATTGAAAGGATTACGATTGATCCCCTATACTTGTGGGTCATCAAGACTCTTTTTTGGCCCCGTTGCCGGGGAGTGAAGTGCCTTTGGTGAGTGGAATTTGGTAAGGAAACATTTATATTACGTGCTGAAATTTACTGTCACTTGTCACTATGGAAAGTAATCCTTTGAGGGGTTTGTTCGGGGTATCTTCACCTCGACCGGAAGCATTGAGAGTTTCTCCTCAACCTACTGAACCTACTGAAAATATTTATTATGGAATTCCTTCGGGTATGATAGAGAAACTGCTAGCTAATCCTTATGCAGGAGATGGAACGGTGCATCCTGACATGCACTTGATATATGTGGATGAAATTTATGAATTGTTTAAGCTTGCAGGTTTATCCGGAGATGGAGTTAAGAAGAAAAATATTCCCTTTATCTTTGGGGGGAAATGCATTGACATGGTATAGGCTATGTGATGATACTGAAACATGGGATTGGAACCTGTTGAAGCTGGAATTCCACCAGAAATTTTATCCTATGCATTTGGTTCATCGTGATCGGAATTATATATATAATTTTTGGCCTCGTGAAGGATAAAGTATCACTCAAGCTTGGGGGAGGCTTAAGTATATGTTGCATACATGCCCCAATCATGAGCTCTCAAGAGAAATAATTATTCAGAACTTTCATGCTCGGCTTTCTCATAATGATCAATCCATGCTCGACACTTCTTCTGCCGGTTCCTTTATGAAAAGAACTATTGAATTCAGATGGAATCTTTTGGAAAGAATTAAACGTAACTCTGAGGATTGTGAAATCGACAAAGGTAGAGTGTCAGGTATAAATCTTGAGTTTGATTGTGTTAAATCTTTTATGGAAACTGATGCTTTTCATAAGTTTAGTACTAAATATGGACTTGACTCTGAGATAGTAGCTACCTTTTGTGAATCTTTTGCTGCTCATGTTGATATCCCTAAAGAGAAATGGTTTAAATATCATCCACCTATCGAATTAAATGAAGAACCCGCTATTGTTAAAGAAGAAACAATTGTTTACAATGTTGATCCAGTTGTGCCCACTGCTTATATTGAGAAACCTCCTTTCCCTATTAAGATTAAGGAACATGCTAAAGCTTCAACTGTGGTTAACAAAAGTAATATAAGAACACCTAGACCCTTTGAACAAATTAAAGTTGAATCTAATTTTGCAATGGTTAAAGATCTTTTGGTTGATGATGTTGATGGGCATGTTATTTACTTTTGTGATGAGGCTGCTAGAATTGCTAAACCTGTTAGAAATGATCGAAATATGCTAGATAAGAACAAGCCTGCAGTTGGCACACCTGTTGTTTCTGCCAAGATTGGAGATCATTGCTATCATGGTTTGTGTGATATGGGTGCTAGTGTGAGTGCTATTCCGTTTTGTTTATACCAAGAAGTAATGCATGATATTGCACCTGTTGAGATTGAAGATATGGATGTTACTATTAAGCTTGCAAATAGAGATACTATTACACCACTTGGGATTGTTAGATATGTTGAAGTCTTGTGTGGTAAAATCAAATACCCTACTGATTTCCTTGTACTTGGTTCACAACAAGATAATTTTTGTCCCATTATATTTGGTAGACCTTTCTTGAATACCATTAATGCTGAAATTGATTGTGTTAAAGAGAAAGTTAGAGTTAAGTTTGGTGATATATGATACGTCTCCATTGTATCTATAATTTATGAAGTATTCATGCCATGTTTATTATAGTTTTTTATGATTTTGGTGCACTTTTATACGACTTTTATATGATTTTTATGGACTAACATATTGACCTAGTGCCCAGTGCTAGTTGTTGTTTTCTGCTTGTTTTTGGTTTTCCAGAAAATCCATATCAAATGAAGTCCAAATGCAGCGAAACTTTTTTGACGATTTTTTCTGAAAGGAAACAGACCCAGGAAGCTTTGGGGGAGCAGCAGAAGGGCCACATGGGCCCCACAAGCCACCTGGGCGCGCCAACCCCCTAGGCGCGCCCTGGTGCCTCGTGGGCCCCCTGTGGCACCTTCTTTATCGCACGTTGAGGGATTGTTATATAATCCAATTATGTTAGCATTGTTGTGACATTGCACTAGTGAAAGTATGAACCCTAGGCCTTGTTTCTAAGCATTGAAATACCATTTGTGCTCAGTTTTATCACTTGCTACCATGCTGTTTTTTTATTTTAAGATTACAAAAACCTATATCTACTATCCATACTGCACTTGTATCACCATCTCTTCGTCGAACAAGTGCACCTATACAATTTACCATTGTATTGGGTGTGTTGGGGACACAAGAGATTTCTTGTATTTGATTACAGGGTTGTTTGAGAGAGGCCATCTTCATCCTATGCCTCCCACGGATTGATAAACCTTAGGTCATCCACTTGAGGGAAAATTGTCGTTGTCCTACAAAAACTCTGCGCTTGGAGGCCCAACACGAGTCTACAAGAATAAAGTTGTGTAGTAGACATCAAGCTCTTTTCTGGCGCCGTTGTCGGGGAGGTGAGTGCTTGAAGGTATATCTTTAGATCTTGCAATTGAATCTTTTAGTTTCTTGTTTTATCACTAGTTTGTTTTATAAAAGAAAACTACAAAAAAATGGAATTGAAGTTGCCTCATATTATTCATCTTTATAATGCCTTTCTTGAAAATGATGGAGCGGAAAATTGTGCTCAATTGATAGAAGAAGAATTCAATAAAATGTTTGGCATAAAATCTTTGAATGATGAGCATGATTGCAATGTTGTTAGTATGAATTCTATGAATGTCCAAAATACTAAAGATGATTGCACGAGTCATGACAAAAATGTTTCTTATAAGCATGTCAATTCTTGTGGAGTGCATAAAGTTTGTGAAGACATGCCTTATAGGGATGATAGATTTTGTAAGAAGCATAAATATGATAGAACCAATTTTTTGCTCAAAGTGATAGATAAATTTGCTACGAAATTATGCTCTTTTTATCCCATTACTTGTGAACTTTGCAATAAGGTTGGTCATCTTAATTTTCAATGCATACTTTTTCACGATCAAATCATGGCTAAATATTGCAATAACTTGACTACCCTTGAACTTTATAATGAGCTTATTCTATTTTTGGGGTGTGAAGAATTGACACCTAAAAATAGTTGGTTTGAAGTATTCAATCTCACGGATGACATTGAAACTAATCTAAAGAAAATCTATACGTTTTGTTTGGTAAATGGCAATGAGAATGCTTATATAGCCAACTATAGAAAAATGGGAAAACAAATAGAATATAAAAGAAATATTAATGGAAGGGTAAAGATCCCCCCTTTCCCTCCTATTTTCTCTCATGATGAAACAGGTAACGAGGAGGAGCTTCCTATCCAACCAATCTGTTTAATAAGAACCACGGAAGAATTAAATAAACCCACACATCATGTGGTAAAGAAAAAGAAAAGAAGGAAAAGTAGTGGTAAAAAGGTATCTCTCCCAAATAATGTTGCTCCTATTATTGTTGTGCCTCATGAGAATGAATCAAAAATACTTGTGGAAGATGATACACTTGATGATGATATTGCTTCTTTGTCTTATGGCATAATGTCTAAAGGAGCTATTGATGATGATTTTATTATACCTATTACTTGTTGTGATAATTATGATTGAGAAGATAATGATACTTCTTATAATCTTGAGAATCTTTTTGGCACCAACTTAAAAAATTATGATGATAATTATTATACTATTGGTGCTATTCATACTATTAATGATGAAAGTGATTATGCTTATGATATGCAAAACCACAAGCTTGGGGATGCTATGTTTGATGAGAAGAAATTTGCTTATGTGGAGAGTAATAAACAGTCTATGCTTGTGGATCATGAAAAGAATGCTTTACGTGATAGCTATATTGATGAATCCATTCATGATGCTACTGAAAATTATTATGAGAGAGGAACATATGATTCATGATGCTCTCTTTATGTTCCAATTCTTTATTTTTATGTGAGCATCGTTAAAATCATCATTCCTAGCTACTGTAGTAATCATGTTTATTATAGTCTCAAACGTATCTATAATTTATGAAGTATTCATGCCATGTTTATTATAGTTTTGTATGATTCTGGTGCACTTTTATACGACTTTTATATGATTTTTATGGACTAACATATTGACCTAGTGCCCAGTGCCAGTTGCTGTTTTCTGCTTGTTTTTGGTTTTCCAGAAAATCCATATCAAATGAAGTCCAAATGCAGCGAAACTTTTTGACGATTTTTTCTGAAAGGAAACAGACCCAGGAAGCTTCGGGGGAGCAGCAGAAGACCCACAGGGGCCCCACAAGCCACCTGGGCGTGCCACCCCCAAGGCGCGCCCTGGTGCCTCGTGGGGCCCCTGTGGAACCTCTTTGCGTGATTCCAACGCTGAAAAATCCTATATATTCAGAAACCCCCGAAAGTTAACCGAGATGAGCTTTTACACCGCCGCAAGCGTCTATACCAAGGAGATCCCATCTGGAGCCCTTTCCGGCACCCTGCCGGAGGGGGGAATCATCACTGGAGGTCATCTTCATCATCCCAGCCGTCTCCATGATGAGGAGGGAGTAGTTCACCCTCGAGACTAGGGGTATGTACTAGTAGCTATGTGTTTGATCTGTCTCTCTCATGTTCTTGATTTGGCACGATCTTGATGTATCGCGAGCTTTGTTAATATAGTTGGATCATATGGTGTTTCTTCCCTCTCTATCCTTGTTGTGATGAATCGAATCTTTTCCCTTTGAGGTTTCGTTATTGTCGGTTCTAATATTTTAGATTTGAGAACACTTGATGTATGTCTTGCATATGAATACACGTCGTGACAATGGGGTATTATATTGATTCACTTGATATATGTTTTGGCACTCAACTCGCGGATTCCTGCGGTGACATTGGGGTAATCTATGCATAGGGGTTGATGCACGTTTTCATTATCTTTTCTCCGATAGAAACTTTGGGGTGCTCCTTGAAGTTCTTTGTGTGGATTGAATATTATGATTATGAAGTTGTTTGATGCATATCGTATAATCAACTCACGGATACTTGTGGTGACATCAGAGTATCTAGGTGACATTAGAGTTGGTTGAGGTGTATCATATGGTGTTATTTTAGTACGAACTCTAGGGCTGTTTGTGACACTTATAGGAATGGCTCAATAGATCGATCGGAAAGGATAACTTTGAGGTGGTTTCGTACCCTACAAACAATTTCTATCTTATGCTCTCCGCTAATAGGAACTTTGGAGTGATTCTTTATCGCACGTTGAGGGATTGTTATATGATCCAATTATGTTAGCATTGTTGAGAGATTGCACTAGTGAAAGTATGAACCCTAGGCCTTGTTTCTAAGCATTGCAATACCGTTTGTGCTCCGTTTTATCACTTGCTACCTTGCTGTTTTTTTATTTTCAGATTACAAAAACCTATATCTACTATCCATACTACACTTGTATCACCATCTCTTCGCCGAACTAGTGCACCTATACAATTTACCATTGTATTGGGTGTGTTGGGGACACAAGAGATTTCTTGTATTTGATTGCAGGGTTGTTTGAGAGAGACCATCTTCATCCTACACCTCCCATGGATTGATAAACCTTAGGTCATCCACTTGAGGGAAAGTTGCCGCTGTCCTACAAAAACTATGCGCTTGGAGGCCCAACACGACTCTACAAGAAGAAAGTTGCGTAGTAGACATCAATATATCTCATGAATTTAATTTCTCTGAGTTTAGTAGACAACTTCATGATAAAGAATTACCCAATAAAGATGAAATTATAGGTCTTGCTTCTATTGCTGTGCCTCCTACTGATCCTTTAGAACAATATTTGCTAGACCATGAAAATGATATGCATATGAATGAAAGAAATGAAATAGATGAGTTGTTCTTTAAGCAAGCACCTATCCTTAAACATAATTTGCCTTTTGAAACTTTGGGAGATCCTCTTCCACCGAAGAGTGATCATGTGTTTGAATTAAAGCAATTACCTGAAACACTTAAGTACGCTTACCTTGATGAAAAGAAGATATATCCTGTTATTATTTGTTCTAGCCTTTTAGAGCATGAAGAAAAGAGATGACATAAAACTCTGAAGAAGCACCGTGCCTCTATTGGATATACTCTTGATGATCTTAAGGGCATTAGTCCCACCTTATGTCAGCATAAAATTCATATGGAGCCAGATGCTAAACCCGTTGTTGATCATCAAAGAAGGTTGAATCCTAAAATGAAGGATGTCGTAAGAACTGAAATATTAAAGCTTCTTGAGGCAGGTATAATTTATCCCATGGCTGATAGTAGATGGGTAATTCCTGTTCATGGTGTCCCTAAGAAAGAAGGTATTATCGTTGTTCCTAATGATAAAAATGAACTTATTCCACAAAGAATTGTAACTGGTTATAGGATGGTAATTGATTTTAGAAAATTAAATAAAGCTACTAGGAAATATCATTACCCCTTGACTTTTATTGATCAAATGTTAGAAATATTATCTAAGAATACACACTTTTTCTTCCTAGATGGTTTTTCTGGTTTTTCTCAAATACCTGTTTCACCTGAAGATCAAGAGAAAACCACCTTTACTTGTCCTTTTGGAACCTATGCTTATCGTCATATGCCTTTTGGTTTATGTAATGCACCTGCTACCTTTCAAAGATGTATGACTGCTATATTCTCTGACTTTTGTGAAAAGATTGTTAATATTTTCATGGATGATTTCTCCGTTTACGGAACTTCTTTTGATGATTGCTTGAGCAACCTTGATCGAGTTTTGCAGAGATGTGAAGAAACTAATCTTGTCTTGAACTGGGGGAAGTGCCACTTTATGGTGAATGAAGGTATAGTCCTTGGGCATAAAATTTCTGAAAGAGGTATTGAAGTTGATAAAGCTAAAGTTGATGCTATTGAGAAAATGTCATGTCCTAAAGATATCCAAGGTATAAGAAGTTTCCTCGGTCATGCTGGTTTCTATAGAAGGTTTATAAAATACTTCTCTAAAATTTCTAGGCCTCTTACTAATCTTTTGCAAAAAGATGTTCCATTTGTTTCTGATGATGATTGTGTAGAAGCCTTTGAAATACTTAAGAAAGCCTTAATTTCTGCACCTATTGTTCAACCACCTGATTGGAACCTACCCTTTGAAATTATGTGTGATGCTAGTGATTTTGCTGTTGGTGTTGTTCTAGGACAAAGAGTTGATAAGAAATTGAATGTTATTCATTATGCCAGTAAAACTCTAGACAGTGCTCAAAGGAATTATGCTACTACTGAGAAAGAATTTTTAGCAGTTGTGTTTGCATGTGATAAATTCAGCTCTTATATTGTTGATTCCAAAGTTACTATTCACACTGATCATGCTTCTATTAAATATCTTATGGAAAAGAAAGATGCTAAACCTAGACTTATTAGGTGGGTCCTTTTGCTATAAGAATTTGATTTGCATATTATTGATAGAAAGAGAGCTGAGAATCCCGTAGCAGATAATTTGTCTAGAATGGAAAATGTTCTTGATGACCCACTTCCTATTAATGATGATTTCCTTGATGAACAATTAGCTGTGATAAATGCTTCTCGTAACACTCCTTGGTATGCAGACTATGCTAATTACATTGTTGCTAAATATATACCACCTAGCTTCACATACCAACAAAAGAAAAAGTTCTTCTTTGATTTAAGGCAATACTTTTGGGATGACCCACATTTATATAAGGAAGGAGTAGATGGTATTATTAGACGTTGTGTACCTGAGCATAAACAGGAACAAATCCTACGGAAGTGTCACTCCGAGGCATATGGAGGACACCATGCGGGAGATAGAACTGCACACAAGGTATTACAATCTGGATTTTATTGGCCTACTCTCTTCAAAGATGCACGTAAGTTTGTCCTTTCTTGTGATGAATGTCAAAGAATTGGTAATGTTGGTAGACGTCAGGAAATGCCTATGAATTATTCACTTGTTATTGAACCATTTGATGTTTGGGGTTTTGATTATATGGGAACTTTTCCTAAATCCAATGGGTATACTCATATTTTAGTTGTTGTTGATTACGTTACTAAGTGGGTAGAAGCTATTCCAATAGGTAGTGCTGATCATAACACTTCTATTAAAATGCTTAAAGAAGTTATATTTCCGAGGTTTGGAGTCCCTAGATACTTGATGACTGATGGTGGCTCACATTTTATTCATGTTGTTTCCATAAATTGCTCGCTAAATATGATGTTAATCATAGAATTGCATCTCCTTATCATCCTCAGTCTAGTGGTCAAGTTGAATTGAGTAATAGAGAAATAAAATTAATTTTGCAAAACACCGTGAATAGATCTAGAAAGAATTAGTCTATGAAACTTGATGATGCATTATGGGCTTACAGAACTGCTTATAAAAATCCTATGGGTATGTCTCCCTATAAAATGGTCTATGGAAAAGCTTGTCATTTACCTCTTGAGTTAGAACATAAAGCATATTGGCCAATTAAAGAACTTAACTATGATTTTAAACTTGCCGGTGAAAAGAGGTTATTTGATATTAGCTCTCTAGATGAATGGAGAACACAAGCTTATGAAAATGCTAAGTTATTTAAAGAAAAGGTCAAAAGATGGCATGATAAAAGAATCCAAAAAGGGGAATTTAAAGTGGGTGAGAAAGTTCTATTGTACAACTCTCGTTTCAGATTTTTTGCAGGAAAACTTCTCTCCAAATGGGAAGGACCCTATATCATCGAAGAAGTTTACCGCTCTGGAGCTATCAAAATCAACAACTCCGAAGGCACTAACCCGAGAGTGGTGAATGGACAAAGAATTAAGCATTATATCTCAGGTACTCCTATTAATGTTGAAACTAATATTATTCAGACAATGACACCAGAGGAACACATCAAAGAGTCCTTCCGGAATGCTCCAGAACCCTGAAAAGGGGTAGGTATGTGATACGGTAAGTAAACCGACTCCAAAAATTCCATAAAAATTATTTCTGTCCGTTTTGGAATATTAGAAAAATTATAAAAATAAGAAAAAACCGAGGGGACCCACGGGTTGCCCACAAGGCAACAGGGCGCGACCCCCCTGGGGCGCGCCGTGATGCCTTGTGGGCCCCTCGTGTGCCCTCCCGACTCCGTTTTCCTCTCGTATGCTTGTTTTGCAAGATAAAAATTCTTTATATATACTCACGAGTGTTTTGACCACCGCATTGCAAGTTTTCCCTCTGTTCTTGTTTCGGGCTGTTTTTCTGACAGATCTAGATCATCATGGCGTCTCTAAGCTCATCCAAGGACAAGTTTTACGAGAAGGTCATCAACCCGTACCTGCCAGAGGTGATGAAGCACCCTCAGGCCATCGAGATGCGTGAGGGTGTGCTCCACATCTAGGACATGCAAGGACCTAAGAAGACCGGAAGCGAGAAGGCCAGGCTGGAAGTAGTGGAATAGGAGATCTTCAAGTGCCAAGGGATGGTGGAGCGCGGACTTAGTGCTAACCACTCCAGGATCACGGAGTTCATTCGTGAGCACAAGGTGGACGGCAAGAATATTGGGGACATCATCTTCAAGCTCAATGACCGGATTGATTATCTTCAAGCCCAAATCTATGATCTACAAAATCAAAATTTTGAGTATGAGGTCAAGTTCAAAGGTATGAGTTTAGCTGCAAATTTCAGGACTCCGGAAACACGTTCGTCCTTTTATGATGGAGAACCTATGCCTTGGAAGACGGAGGACAAGCCTATCACTTCATCACCACCATCACCGAAGAAGGAGACTTGAGTACATGGGTATGAGCACCACCCTTGGCTTGTGCCAAGCTTGGGGGAGGTGCCCCGGTATCGTATCACCATCACTTTTATCATTATTATCTATCTTAGTTCGATCCTTAGTTATTTCATGATTTAGAAGAATAAAGTTTTAGTATGATCTAGTTTCGAGTGCTTGCTTTGTGGTCTATCTATCCATGTAATCGTGTGTGGAAGTTATATAATATAGAGTAGTTTGAGTTGAGCGTTTTTCTTTTGTTGATCCAATCTTGGAAATAAAATAAAGAGAATAAAAAGCAAGACCATATGCTAATCCCATGGTGAGTGATGACTTCACATAAAAGAAGTATAATTGATAAAACTTGTTGGAAGTTGACAAACATAGTATTGGTCATTGTTGCAATTCATGAAAAAGTAATAAAGGAAGAGAGGTCTCACATATAAATACACTATCTTGGACATCTTTTATGATTGTGAGCCCCCATTAAATATTCTATGTCAATTAGTCGACGTTGGACAAGGAAGACAATGTAATGAGTTCTGTTTGCTTATATTCACATAGAAGTTATATTGTTTTGGATCCTCTAACATGTGGTGCTTGCCCCCTATCTTTTGCTAGCCAAAAATTTCATACTAAGTAGAGATACTACTTGTGCATCCAAAAATCCTTAAACCTAGTTTCATGTCATGAGAGTCCACTATATCTACCTATGGATTGAATAATATCCTTCAAGTATGTTGCCATCGGTGCAAAGCAATAAAAATTGCTCCTAAATATGTATGATCTTTTATTGTAAGGGAAAATAAGCTTTGTACGATCTTGTGATGGTGAAGAAATAAAAGCAACAGATTGCATAATAAAGGTCGCTATCACAAGGGGCAATATAAAGTGACGTTCCTTTACATTAAGAGTTTGCACATCCAAAAACAAAAAGCGCATGACAACCTCTGCTTCCCTCTGTGAAGGGCCTATCTTTTACTTTATGTATTTACTTTCATGAAAGAGTCAATAGTATTCTCCTCTATTCCGTTTTTATTTTCTCTCTTGGCAAGCATCATGTGGTGGGGATTGATCCAGGCATATATATCCAGTTGGATGTAGGTGATCATGAGTTATTATTGTTGACATTACCCTTGAGGTAAATACGTTGGGAGGCCAAATTATAAGCCCCTATCTTTCTATGTGTCTGACTGAAACTTTTGCTCCAGAAGTATGCCGTGAGTGTCAGAAATCATAGAAGACTAAATGATAGTTGAGTATGTGAACTTGCTAAACAAAGCTCTTACATAGACTCTTTCTGATAATATGATGAATTGCAATTGCTTCAGTGACTGAGATCATAGTTTGTTAGTTTTCAATTTGGTTTATGGTTCATACTTTAACTTGTGATTGAATTGTCACTTTTTCATGAGAAGTTCTATGATGATATATTTCTATTATAATAAAGATCATGATGCCTTCATGTCCGTATTTAATTTTTATCGACACCTCTCTCTCTCTCTCTAAACATGTGGTCATGATTATCGATTTTGGCTTTTGCTTGAGGACAAGCGAGGTCTAAGCTTGGGGGAGTTGATACGTCCAATTTACATCATTATTTTCTACTGTTATTTATAATGTATTTGATCATTATTTCACTTCATGATGCAACTCTTATGCCTTTTCTCTCTTAATTTGCAAGATTTATATGAAGAGGGAGAATATCGGCAGCTGGAATTCTGGACCTGAAATAGCTACATCAGAGATACCTATCCTACAGAGCTCCAATTGACTTGAAATTTCACGGAGATTTTTTATTGAATATATAAAAAATACTGGAGAAAAGAGATACTGGAAGGGACCCACCAGTTACCCACAAGGCAACAGGGCGCGGCCCCCCCTGGGCGCGCCCTGATGCCTTGTGGGGCCCCTGGCTGGCCTCTGGCCCACTCCTTCTACTATATAAGGTCTTTTGCCCTAAAAAATTAGAGAGAAGTCTTTCGGGATGAAGCGCCGCCATCTTGAGGCGGAACCTGGGCAGGAGCTATTTTGCTCTCCGGCGGAGCGATTCCGCCGGGGATACTTCCCTCCGGGAGGGGGAAATCGAAGCCATCGACATCACCAACGATCCTCTCATCGTGGGAGGACCAATCTTCATCAACATCTTCACCAGCACCATCTCATCTCAAACCCTAGTTCATCTCTTGTATTCAATCTTTGTCTCAAAACCTCAGATTGGTACCTGTGGGTTGCTAGTAGTGTTGATTACATCTTGTAGTTGATGCTAGTTGGTTTATTTGGTGGAAGATTATATGTTTAGATCCTTAATGCTATTCAGTACCCCTCTGATCTTGAACATGAATATGATTTGTTAGTAGTTACTTCTGTTCTAGAGGACATGGGAGAAGTCTTGTCATAAGTAATCATGTGAATTTGGTATTCGTTCGATATTTTGATGATATGTATGTTGTTGCTTCCTTTAGTGGTGTCGTGTGAACGTCGACTACATGACACTTCACCATCTTTGGGCCTAAGGGAAGGCATTGTGGAGTAGTAATTAGATGATGGGTTTCTAGAGTAACAGAAGCTTAAACCCTAGCTTATGCGCTATTCCGTAAGGGGCTGATTTGGATCCATATGTTTCATGCTATGGTTAGAGTTATCTTAATTCTTCTTTCGTAGTTGCGGATGCTTGCGAGAGGGGGTAATCATAAGTGGGAGGCTTGTTCAAGTAAGAACAGCACCCAAGCACCGGTCCACCCACATATCAAATTATCAAAGTAGCGAACGCGAATCAAACAAACATGATGAAAGTGACTAGATGAAATTCCCATTTGTCCTCGAGAACGCTTTGCTTATTATACGAGTTCATTCTGGCTTGTCCTTTGCTATAAAATGGATTGGGCCACCTTGCTGCACCTTTGTTACCGTTATTACTTGTTACGAATTGCCTTACTATCTGTAACACCCCCTGTATCATACTACAGTGATCTCCCCCTAATGGTGGTCATGTCATCATGATCACTATGCCAATCTGCCACTTGTCCAATATCTAAGCCAAATTCTAATTTGAATTGCATGTCAAATATTTACTTCTTCTGTCAAGCAATCAAAATAGTTTATCCTATGGCAAATATTCCCTACGTATTTGTGTTGAAACAAACTTCTGTTAAATTCCCAAAATGCCCCTGGAAATTTATTTAGTGGTCCAGCAGCATTTATTTTGGTCCTTCCATTTTATAAAAAGTACCTAACCTTTTCCAAATGGCCCCAAACTTTTTGTGCCAGCCCAGAATATTGCCCTGCATTTTTGTGCCAAGTTTCATGTTGAGCAAAATTCATTTGCTAGCTAAACTAAATAGAAATCAGTAGCTAATTGATCTATAGAATAGGAAAAAGGAAAAGGGCACTGTGCTCGTGGCCCAAGTGCAACAGTGCCCGAGCCCAGCCCAAAAACTGCCTCGTCCACCTGCTCCCGCCCCGCTGTCGCGCTTGCCGTGGCCGAGGGCGCGCCGCTCCGTTCACTGGCCACCACGGCGCCGAAGTGGGTGGCCGGAGGGGATAAGACCAGCCCCGGCGCCCTCTCTCCCTCCCATTTACCCCAGCGCCCTCCGTTCTTCCTCCCTCACTCCTTTCTCGTCGATTTGGAGCCCGACCGAAACCGCCATGGCCGCGCCGTCGCCACCACCGTAGTCACCGCCGCCTACTCGCCCAGCGGACGTGTCCAGGAGCTCCCCGGCGTCGTCTTCTTCGTCTACGTGGAGCACAACGAGCTGGAGCGCCGAGGAAAGACGCCATCGATCGCTTTCTTCAACTACGGTCGTCACGCGTCTTCACCGGCGATCTACACCACCTCGACCTCTCCCGCTTCACCGAGCTCCCCTGCGGCTCCGCAGTGAGCACCCGCTCGATCCCCCTCTTCTCCCCTTCAAATCCCTCGCCGCGCGTAGCTATAACCGAAGCCGTGAGCCGACCACAGCCATGTCGCCATCGCCGAACTCGTAGTCGCCGCTGTAGTTAACCTCTGGATGAACCGAAGACGTAGCCGTGCTCCTGGGGTCCCTCGGGTGCCCGTACGCTAAGCGCAGCATCGGGTCCGTGCCCGCAACGTCGTGTTCGTCGTCGTCATGTCGCCGCCGCAGTCGGGGGTCGACGTTGAGCTCGACCCCGACCAGCCCGATTCCTCCAACTACTACTGAATGATGCGGCTCGTTCCCAGGATCTCATAGGTCCAAACCCCAGCGCGAACGGACGCCGGAGGCGAGCGCACGGTGCTCGCCGGCGTGCCCTGCCTCGCCGTCGTTAGTGCGTCGTCGTGGCGCTGACGTGGCTGTCATTAGCCGCTAACTAACCAAGCTAACCCCAGTGACATCGGGCCCCACCCGCACTAATTACCTAGCCTAGATTAATTTAAAACTAAGCTAAATACTCAGTTAACCCTACAGTCAGTGACAGGTGGGTCCAGTGGGACCCATTTGACCAGTCAACGCTGACTGGACAGTTGACCAGGGACCCACTGTCAGCCCCTCTGGTGCACTCTGGGTGCAGTGCACCGGGTGCACCCAGCTTTTCCTGTGCATTTTTGGATTTAAATAATTCCAGGATTTTTCAGAAAATGATTAAAACTTCGGAAATTCATAGAAAATAAACCGTAGCTCGGATCGAAAAGTTTTCTACATGAAAGTTGATCAGAAAAATGAGACGAATCCAAATACATGGTCAAAATGCTTGACCATCACTCCTATCTACCTGAACATGGAACCTTCCCCTCTGGTTCAGTATACCGAATCTGCCTAAACGTCGGGAAAATATCCCAGATATTTTCCCGCTTCGCCTGCGACATGTAGCAATTCACTAGGTCACCACCAACCCTGCATACTGCCATGCCATGCATCTGTGTTGCATTTATCTGCCTTTATTTATTGTTTCTTCCCCCTCTTCTTCCCCGTTAGACCCCGAGACCGACACAGCTCCGGAGACCGACGACACCACTGACGACCCCTCCTTTGCCGCAGAGCTTCCAGGCAAGCAACCCCCTTTGACGCATGCCTATATCACCTATTCTTTCTCCCTCCTGCTTGCATTAAAATTTGCTACTGCTATTGATTTATCCTATTCTGATGCACAGCCTGTTTTTGTAAACTGCCTTTTGATACTTTACCTGATATCCTAAATGCTTAGTATAGGTTGGCAGTAAACCATCTGTGGCCCCTCTTCCTTGTCCTAGTTGCCCCGCTTAGTTACCAGTGCCCTGATCGATGTGATCGACGGGCTGAGACCAGCACATCACCACACACACCCCCTAAGTTGCTCGACTCTGCAGAGCTAACATCGAGTGACGAGGGTGATACCTCTTATCTCACTCCTGATGTTGTCTCTGAAGCGTAGCTAGTCGGTTGTGGGTTACCGAGGGTGATTCCTCTTTCTCCACCTCCGACGAAGCTTCTGTCGAGCAACCCCGCAAGTGTGAATACCATCGAGGGTGATTCCTCCGGGTTCACCTTGATGGATACATCGAGTGGGAATCCAACGAGGGTGATTCCTCGGATTCCTTCTTGATGTTATGAACACATAGTTACTTGGGTACTACAGATACTGAATAAAGTCGGGTCGACCCCGAGGGGTACCCGCGAGAGATGTGCAGTCGGGTTGACCATGACGGTACCCGCGAGATGATTACGTGGCACGGCCGGGCATTCTGATCCCTTGCCGTAAGTCCACGAGACGGGGCGATGGGGCCACATGTTTCGTGGATCTCTGCTCGTTTCCGCGAGCTCCCAATACACTTAACGGATTTGGGTATTTGGTCTGAGTTGGCCAATGGCCTATACGCACTACCACCATGTGGGATAATGGTTTAATGGGGCCCTCTACACCATATATATCAGCCGAAAGCTCTGTCAGACGTCCAGTTCAGCATTGTGAGTCGGTCGGGACAAGGCCATCCAGGACTGAGGTGGTGTTTGGACTCCGACCCGCGACACAACGACCCAGAGTACAAAGGGCGATGGGCCCAAGAACCCTGAGCACTTAGGATGTAGACCGGCGGGGACCTCTCTGCTGAGCTCTAGGTAGGGCCGTGGTGTGTCGATCAGTCGAGGCCGGGCATGACCCAAGAAAGTGTGTCCGGCCAGAGTTAATCGAGCGTGTTGGGTAACAGTAGTGCACCCCTACAGGGAAGATATATCTATTCGAATAGCCGTGTCCACGGTAACAGGACGCTCAGTAAAGTATCCCGGTCTACTACTTGAACTGGTTACATGATAATTAATTGGAAGCTCCCGGATCGCTTTCTCACAGGGAGTCGAGGAATGATCTCTAGGCTTTGATACAACATGCTTGTTACTTTAATTATGTACTAATCTGCACTCTTCATATGCTGCAAGACCGCTGAAGATGCTAGTCTTCGATAGGCTAGGCCCTCTCTCTATTCTGGCATTTCTGCAGTCTAGTCCACATATATAGCCCTTCTTTGATACCGATGCATATTTAGAATAGATATGATGTAAGTCTTGCGAGTACTTTGGATGAGTACTCACGGTTGCTTTGCTTCCCCTATTTCCCCAATACCCGATGCTGCGACCAGATGACGGAGCCCCGGAGCCAGCTGCTACCACCGACGACTACTACTACCCCTCTGGTGAAGCTTACTACTACGTGGAGACCGCCGACGACCAGGAGTAGTTAGGAGGCTCCCAGGCAGGAGGCATGTGCCTTTTCGATCTGTGTTGTTGTTTTGCCCCGCCTGTTAAGGCATATCTGTTTTACTTTTATATCTGTACTCAGATATCTAATGCTTTCGCTGACGCTTGTATGCGCAAGCTTTTGTATTCGAGCCCTCGAGGCCCCTGGCTTGTAATATAAAGCTTGTATGACTTTTATTTGTGTAGAGTTGTGTTGTGATATCTTCAAGTGAGTCCCTAGGCTTGATCGTCTGCATTTGCGTGTATGGTTAGCGCACGATTAAGCCGGGGGCGTCACACTATCAAACTATCTGCTACCGATAATTTCAGTGTTTGCAGAGAATACCTTGCTGAAAACCGCTTGTCATTTCCTTCTGCGACTCGTTGGGTTCGACACTCTTACTTATCGGAAGGACTACGATTGATCCCCTATACTTGTGGGTCATCAGCGGTCGATGGGTGGAGTAATAGTAGTAGATATAGGCAGGAGTCGGTCTACTTGTCTCGGACATGATGCATATATACATGATCATTGCCATGAATCCGTCATAATTATTTGCTTTTCTATCAATTGCCCAACAGTAATTTGTTTACCCACCGTATGTTCTGTGCTCGAGAGAGAAGCCTCTAGTGAAAACTATGGCCCCCGGGTCTATCTTTATCATATATTAAAATCCAAAAATACCTTGCTGCAATTTATTTACTTTTATTTTATTTATTATTATACTTTATCTATCTATCACTATCAAAATTAATCCTTGCAAATAACCGCTAAGAGGATTGACAACCCTCTTATTTGCGTTGGGTGCAAGTGTTCGCTTTTGTGTGTGTAGGTGCTGCTAAAGGATTTTGACTGGTTCTCCTACTGGATTGATAACCTTGATTCTTATCTGAGGGAAATACTTATCTCTACTATACTGCATCATCCCCTCCTCTTCAGGGAAATACCAACGCAGTCTACAAGTAGCAGGAAGAAATTCTGGCGCCGTTGCCGAGGAGACATCATCAAAATTATCAAGTAACTTCGCACAAACTATCATCCACTTGCATTTATTTTATTTGCCTTTTTATTTGCATTTGCCTCTCGTTTTCATCTCCCCCACTTCTATTTTTTTTTACAAAAAACACAAAAATATTTTTATTTGCTTCTTTGCTAGTTTGTTTGCTTCATCGTGATGTCTCAAGAAAATACAAAATTGTGTGACTTTTCCAATACTAATAATAATGATTTTATTAGTACTCCTATTGCTCCTCCCGCCACTAGTGCGGAGTCATGTGACATTAATGCTGCTTTGCTTAATCTTGTTATGAAAGAACAATTTTCTGGTAGTCCTAATGAAGATGCTGCATCCCATCTAAATACTTTCGTTGAACTTTGTGATATGCAAAAGAAAAAAGATGTGGATAATGATATTGTTAAATTGAAATTATTTCCGTACTCAGTACGAGATCATGCTAAAACTTGGTTTTCATCCTTGCCTAGAAATAGTATTGATTCTTGGGATAAGTGTAAGGATGCTTTTATTGCCAAGTATTTTCCTCCTGCTAAGATTATTTCTTTAAGAAATCAAATTATGAATTTTAAGCAACTTGAACATGAGCATGTTGCACAATCTTGGGAAAGAATGAAATTAATGATAAGAAATTGCCCAACACATGGTTTAAGCTTATGGATGATCATACAAAAAATTTATGCGGGACTAAACTTTGTTTCTAGAAATTTGCTAGACTCTGCCGCAGGTGGTACTTTTATGGAAATTACATTGGGAGAAGCTACAAAACTCCTTGATAATATTATGACAAATTATTCTCAATGGCACACTGAAAGAACTCCAACTGGTAAGAAGGTAAATTCTGTTGAGGAAATTAATACTTTGAGTGATAAGATGGATGCTCTTATGAAATTGGTTGCCAGTAAAAGTGCTCATATTGATCCTAATGATGTTCATTGTCTACTTTGATTTAGCAAAATAATGATGCTATTGATGTGAATTTCGTTTCTAGAAATAATTTCAACAACAATGCTTATAGGGGTAATTTCAACCCTAGACCGTTTCTTGGAAATTCCTCTAATAATTATGGTAATTCCTATGTTAGTCCATATAATAATAATAATAGGATACCCTTTGATCTTGAAAGTAATATTAAAGAATTTATTAATTTGCAAAATAATTTCAATGCTATGACAGAAGAAAAATTGAATAGAGTTGATGAAATGTCTAGGAACATGGATAGAATTGCTCATGATGTGGAAAATCTCAAAATTAAAATTTTGCCACCCAAGCATGATATAAATGAGTCTTTTAAAGCTATTTATGTCTACATTAATGAAAGTAAAGAAAAGACCGCTAGGTTGAGAGCTAAGCGAGAATTCTTAGAAAAAGCTATTCCACCCTGTTTCTACCGTAGTAATGATGAAGATATTAAAATGATTGGTGTCTCACCTATTGAATCCCTATTTAGTAACATAAAACTTGATGAAAAAGGGACTGAAGATGAGTCAACTTTAGCTAGAAGGCGTCCCAATCATTTGGAGGGTGATGATCTTAATGATAAAAATGAAAAAAAGTGGGTTTGGAGAGGTCAAAACTTTAAATAGTAAGGCACCCACTACTTTGGATTACAAGGACTTTAATTATGATAATTGTTCTTTAATTGAGTGTATTTCCTTGTTTCAATCCATGATTAATTCACCTAATGCATATGAACAAAATAAAGCTTTCACTAAACATATTGTAGAAGCTATGATGAAAGCTCATGAAGAAAAACTTGAGTTGGAAGGTTCAATTCCTAGAAAATTACAAGATGAATGGGAACCTACTATTAAAGTCAAAATTAAATATTATGAATGTAATGCTCTATGTGATCTTGGTGCTAGCGTTTCCACTATACCAAAGTCTTTGTGTGATGTGCTAGGTGATACGTCTCCAACGTCTCTATAATTTATGAAGTATTCATGCCATGTTTATAATAGTTTTGTATGATTTTGGTGCACTTTTATATGGGTTTTATATGATTTTCATGGACTAACATATTGACCTAGTGCCCAGTGCTAGTTGCTGTTTTCTGCTTGTTTTTGGTTTTCCAGAAAATCCATATCAAATGAAGTCCAAATGCAGCGAAACTTTTTGACGATTTTTTCTGGAAGGAAACAGACCCAGGAAACTTTGCAGGAGCAGCAGAAGAGCCACAGTGGCCCCACGAGCCACCTGGGCACTAAGCTGCATTTGGACTTCATTTGATATGGATTTTCTGGAAAACCAAAAACAAGCAGAAAACAGCAACTGGCACTGGGCACTAGGTCAATATGTTAGTCCATAAAAATCATATAAAATCCATATAAAAGTGCACCAAAATCATACAAAACTATAATAAACATGGCATGAATACTTCATAAATTATAGATACGTTGGAGACGTATCAGCATCCCCAAGCTTAATTCCTGCTCATCCTCGAGTAGGCAAATGATAAAAGAAGTAATTTATGAAGTGTGAATGCTAGCATAGTGCATAAGTTTGATCAATGATAATTTCCATCACTTTTCCTAGCATCATTATATATCATAAACAGTAGCTCATCTCATAAAACTTCTCATGATCAAGTAGCAAGCTATTCACATGTTAAAGTATAGACCATAAACTTTCTTGAAAACTAACGAACTATGTTTTCAGTCATCAAATAATTGCAATTCATGTTATTTTCAGGAAGGTTCTATGTAAGAGCTTTGATTTAGCAAATTCCACATACTCAAGTATCATTTAGTCTTCCATGATTGCTGACACTCAAAGCATATATGTGTCTGGATCATTCCCTACCACATGATGCTTGCCCACTAGAGAATAAATAGAGCGGAATAGGGATGAACATTACCGACTCTTGCATAAAAGTAAATACAGAAAAGTAAATACGGAAAATTAAAAGATAGGCCCTTCGCAGAGGGAAGCAGAGGTTGTCATGCGCTTTTTATTTTTGGATGTGCAAGCCCTTAATGCAAAGGAACGTCATGTTATATTGCCCCTTGTGATAGGAACCTTTATTATGTAGTCTGTCGCTTTTATTTCTTTACCATCACAAGTTCGTACAACGCTTATTTTCCCTTGCAATAAAAGATCATACATATTTTAGGAGCAATTTGTATTGCTTTTTGCACCGATGACAACTTACTTGAAGGATCTTATTCAATCCATAGGTAGATATAGTGGACACTCATGGCAAGAAACTGGGTTTAAGGGTTTTTGGATGCACAAGTAGTATCTCTACTTAGTATGAATTTTTGGCTAGCAAAAGATCCTAAGCGCGCACCACATGTTAGAGGATCCATGACAATATAACTTCTATGTGAATATAAACAAACATAACTCATTACGTTGTCTTCCTTGTCCAACGTCAACTACTTGATCAAGCTAGAAAATAATTAATGGGGGCTCACAATCATAGAAGATGTCCAAGATAGTATATTTATATGTGAAATTTCTCTTCCTTCAAAATTCTTTCATGAATTGTTCAAGTGACCAATGCTATGTTTGTTAACTTTCAATAAATTTTACCACTTATACTTCTTGTATGTGAAGTCACTACTCCCCATGGGACAAGCATATGAAGCATATAAATTTCAACTTTATGATATTAAATTCATTTCAACAATTTACTCATAGGATATAAGTGAAGAACAAGAGTAAATGACAAACTACTCCAAAAAGATATAAGTGAAGACCAAATGAGTAGTTAAGTAAATAGGTAGCTATGTGAGGACTCTCTCTCATTTAAAAAAAATCAGATCTTAAGTATTTTATTCAAACAGCAAAGAAAACAAAATAAAATGACATTCCAACAATAGCACAACTCATGTGAAGAAGCAAAAACTTAGGCTCAACCAAGACTAACCGATAATTGTTGATGAAGAAAGGTACGATGCCTACCGGGGCATCCCCAAGCTTAGATGCTTGAGACTTCTTGAAATATTATATTGGGATGCCTTGGGCATCCCCAAGCTTGAGCTTTTGTGTCTCCTTAATTCCTCTCATATCACGGTTTCCCTAAATCTTAAATACTTCATCCACACAAAACTCAACAAGAACTCGTGAGATAAGTTAGTATAAATCAACTCAAAACCTTCACATTCTCTACTCTAGCAAATTACTAAAATTATAATTAAACATTGCATACTAAATGCCTCTGCATATTTAATACTCCTATCCACAAATAGAAATATTAAACAAGCAAACATATGCAAACAATGCAACTATAACAGCAATCTGCCAAAACAGGACAGTCTGTAAAGGGTGAATAAGAATTCATAATTCCCTAACTCCAAAAATTCTGAAAAATTACCACGTGACAGAGGACTCATGCATGCTTACTGTGTAAAAATTTCAGATTTTTATCATGTTCTAACTATTCAGGAATATTCTGAACATAACAGAAAACTTTCTGTTTTCAAACAGTAACACATAAACTTGCAAATTGGGCATGGTAAAGGCTATAATTGGCATTTTATTGAACTAAAAGATACAAAACATGATTATTGATAGCAGCAAGAAAATCTCAACAAAATAAAATGATGCTCCAAGCAAAACTCATATTATGTGACGAATAAAAATATAGCTCCAAGTGAGGTTACCGATAATGTTGAAGACGAAAGAGGGGATGCCTTCCGGGGCATCCCCAAGCTTAGTTGCTTGGGTCTTCCTTGAATATTACCTTGGGGTGCCTTGGGCATCCCCAATATTAGGGTCTTGTCGCTCCTTATTCTCCTCATATCGATATCTCACCCAAAACTTGAAAACTTCAATCACACAAAACTTAACGGAACTTGTGAGATAGGTTAGTATGATAAAAATAAATCATCCACTTAGGTACTGTCAAGACAAGATTCATAATTTTTCTCACATAATTCCTACTGTATAATATCATTTCCACAATTTATATCTCATAATATAAGCTATGGAAACACTAAAACAAGCAAACTATGCAATAAAAACAGAATCTGTCAAAAACAGAACAGCGTGTAGTGAGCGATTTAAAACTCATAATTATGTACCTCCAAAAATTCTGAAAAATTAGGAAACCGTAAAAAATTTGTAAGCCAATACTTTGTAAAAATTTCAGAATTTTCGCACTTTCCAGTACAGAATAGAAATTCCGGCACTGGACGCAAAAGTTTCTGTTTTTGCACAGAATCAAGTCAACTATCATCCACACTATCCCAAAGGCTTTACTTGGCACATTATTGAAACAAAACATATAAAACATGATTACTACAGTAGATTAATCATGTGAGCACACAAAAACAGTAGGTAGAAATATTGGGTTGTCTCCTGTCGGGGTACGACCATCTATGGGGCCATGCAGCCCCTTGTGGTTCGGCGGGGAGGATCGGCGCGCACAAAGAGCATGAACAATGGAACGCGGGGGATTTTACCCAGGTTCGGGCCGCTGAGAAGCATAAAACCCTACTCCTGCTTTTGGTGTATTGGAGGTGTGGGAGCACAGTACAGGGAGCGTTTCTCCCGGCAAGGTGTGGAGAGAGCCGCTACGCGAGAGGTGCTTATGTTTGAAAAGGAGTCCGAATCCTCTAAACTGTTGCCCTGGCCCTCCTTTTATAGCTCAAGGGGTTACCACAGTGGCAAAACAGTAATTATGTAGTGACTAGATAGCAAACAGTGCTATCATACCTAACTCTGCCAGTTTAGGGCAAAGGCATTTAATGCGCCGTTAGGTGTCATGCGGAGAGGTAGTCCCGGCAAGGTTTCTGCACCGCTTGCCCAGCTACCTCGTATTATCCTGACACGCCTCCTGGACGGGTGTCATTAGAGGCAAATCTCGCCCCAGCGTGCTGACACGTGCCCGACAAGCCTCACCAACCAGCCTGCACCTGTGCGGTGAGGTGGAGCGCTGGAGGGCTGGCATAAGCTTGCCGGCATGGAGCTTGCCAGGTCATCACCTTGCCGGTTCATGCTTGCCGGCGGGGAATGTCTTCATCTTTGGTGCTGGGTGAGTGTCGAGCCTTGAGCTTCTCTCTGGTAACTCCTTCGGCTGAACTTGGAGTCTTGGTCTTGGCGGTTCCCGACAAAGCCTTGGCCGGCAAGGAGGCTGCTACTGTCTGTGCACAAGTCAGGGTATAAAATACCCATGTTTTATACACCGACAGGAGCCCCCGGGCCTGGGCCATACGCGCGTCCGAAGCGTTGTTTGGGCTAGGCCCAAGTGATGCACAGACACGCGGTGGGAAACTGTCGTTACAATTTTGGTCATGATGATCTTCATTCTGACGCACGTCCAATCCACGCATTAAATGCGGGTCATGGGGACTTGGACTGTTGCGGTTATTATGCGGTAGTGCGCGTGCGAAAGAACGTGGCTGGGGCAAAACAGTGAAGAGCTAGCCTCCCCTCGCGCCTTCCCCATAAAAAGGCGACCGCGAGGAGGCGCGGCTCCTTCGCCCCTGCTTTACCCTGCTTCATCTGCCTCCTCAATCCAGAACTGCTTCCGCCGCCGCCGCCACCGTTTCGCATCTCGCCTCAGCCGCCTCCTTTCTTCTTGACCCTCGATGGCACCTAAAAGAGCCGACGCGGCGAAGAAGAAGACCGCCAAGCCGCTCGACCCCAAGGCAGAGGAGAAGAAGAAGGCGCTGGAGGAGTTGGAAAAGCTGCGGAGGGAAAACGCAATCTTCTCGCCGTGCTCCTTGGATGCCAATGAGCTGATCAGGAGGTACGCGTATATGTGGGGGCGAGACACCAAGGATTGCAAGGCGCCCGTAGTGCTCCCTGAAGGCGACAAGGATCCATCGGATTCATACCCATTCTTCTGCGCATACTTTTACTGCGGCCTGGTTCCTCCATTCTCAGATTTCTTCAGCGCCATGATGTTCAGCTACGGATTCAGGCTGCTGGACTTTACTCTGAATGCGATGACCTGCATGGCGGTCTTCGCCCATCTGTGCGAGAATTTCGTCGGAGTGGCACCCAATGTGGATTTGTTCCGGCATTTTTTCATTCCCCGGATCGAAGATAAATCTCTTTCCGGCAGCATTGCTTGGATCCCCAGGGCGAAGACGAAGGGCGAGTACCTTCCCGGGAAGCTTCACCTCAAGTGGGAAGAGTGGAGGGCCGAGTGGTGCTGGATCCAGGAGAAGGACTTTCCCCAATTCTGCATACCGCGCACCGTGAAGGTTGGGCGCGGCAAGAACTGGAGCAGCATAGGAGCCACAGACGTCAAGCTCCGCCCGGCACTGAACAAAATCGCCCGTCTCAGGGCCGCCAAGTTGACCATAGAGATGGTTGGCGCCGATTTCCTTCGGCGACGCATAGCGCCGTTGCAGAAGAGGGGGAGGTTCGCCTGGGAGTACCAGAACGCCACCGATATCATGAGATTGTACCCCGGTCGCGGCAACAACTTGTCGGTTATGGAGCACGCCAGCCTCTGTGAAGCGTTGTTCCGGAGGACCGGCACGTTCCACTTGCCGGACAAAATCGTCCCGCTGCATATCAATTCCGCCAAGGACTCTATCTTGGCGGCGATGCCGGACTGCGACGCCCACGGAGTAAAAGCAGACTGGGTCCTGCCCTCCTTGGAGTTCGAAATGGAGTGGGCCTCCAACTTGACGGAGGTAGCTTCCCGGAAGGGGACGGACCTCATCCGGGCTACCACTGCAGAGGAGCTGGCGTACATTACCAGCAAGGCCGAGGAGATCACGAGGATCAACGCGGCGAGCGGTTCCGGAGCCGCGGCAGTCGAGGACGAGGAGGATGAGCGCTCCGAGGAAGAGGCCGCCGAGGGCCAAGAAGAGGAGCCCTTCGAGGACGAGGCCGCTGAGGCCGAGGTTGTCGGGACCGACGTTGCCGGACGCGAGGCTGCCGGATCTGAGGGCGTCGAAGGGCCCGAAGGTGAGGAAGGCCCTCGAGCCCCGAAGAGGAGGCACCGCCTTCGGAGGGCGGCAAGTCAAGAGCCTGTTCGCCCCCCTTCGCCGGTGGCCGGCCCTATGGTGAAGAAGACGACCACCAAGACCGGCCGCCAGGAGGAGGTTCGGCGGCAATCGTCCCGCCATCCCCGAACTCAGCTCTCGTCTCCCTGGCAAGAGGATGTCGAGGAAGTCGAGCCCGCCAACCCGACAGGTTCTCCTCCCCCGGTGCTCAAGAGGGCAAGGGAGTCGCCTCCGCCAGTGATGTATGACTTCGACATCTTCGGCGCGTCCGAGGAGGAGGAGTAAGTGATTTAGCTCATGCAGCGTCTTGCAGCATTAGAAGAGTGCAGATTAGCATATAATAAATTAAAAAGTATTTAGTAGCAATGCCCAGAGATCCTTCTTCGACTCCCTGCGAGAAAGCGATCCTGGAGCTATCATCTCAGTTTAGTATCACAAGTATCCAGTTCAAGTTGTAGTAGATCGGGATACAACACTGAGCGTCCTGTTACCGTGGACACGGCTATTCTAATAGATAACTTCCCTGCAGGGCTGCACTACTGTTACCCAACATGCTCGATTAACTCTGGCCGGACACACTTTTCTGGGTCAAGCCCGGCCTCGGCTGATCGACACGACGTAGTCCTACCTAGGCTCAGCAGAGAGGTCCCCGCCGGTCTACATCCTAAGTGCTCAGGGGTCTTGGGCAAATCACCCTTTGCACTCCGGGTCGTTGTGTGCTGGGTGGATACCAGTGCCACCCCTCTCCTGGATGGCACGATCCGACCCGGCCACAATGCTGAACTGGACATCTGACAGAGCTTTCGGCTGATACATACGGCGCAGAGGGCCCCATTAAACCATTATCCCACGTGGTGGTAGTGTGTATAGGCCAGTGGCCAACTTAGATCAAATACCCAAATCCGTTAGTGAATTATTAGGAGCTCACGGAGACGAGCAGAGATCCATGATCATGTGACCCCGTCGCCTCGTCTCGTGGACTTACGGCAAGGGCCAGGCCCATCCCTCTCCTGGGCGGTCTGCCTACCCGGCCATGCCACGTAACTATCTCGCAGGTACCCTCCAGGTCAACCCGACTTCCCAAGAGACTGTCGGGAACTCAGGTCCACATAACTATCAGCATTAACAGTAAACTATATGCATGCAATGCAATACCCAAGTGCAGAGTCATTTCGCAGATTGCTACAGAGGCTAATACTACCGTTTTCTAACGCGTCGGCTGTCTAGGGCGTCCTACAGTCAGCGTGGCTCTGATACCAAGCGTTGTGGCACCCCGGCTCAGAGCAACCGGTTTACCTTGCATTGCCAGCCCAGAGATAAAGTCTTCTAGCAATACACAACAACTTGGTACAAAAAACAACCGCTTTATTGATCTCTTAGCGGAAACATAGGTTCACATATTACATGATGAGTGAGGCCAAGCGGCACACACGGTGCGGCTGCACTTATGTACATTATTTAGTAGACATGGCAGGGGCCTCGATGATAAGGGAACTACTACGCGGCAGCGGAACGACGAGGTAGCGGAACTCCACTCCACAGGGACACTACTGGGACACGGCCTAGAGCGCGACATACTCCTCGATATCCACGCCATGCACGGCTTCTCCTGCATCTGGCATGATAAGCCAGGTGAGTACTTTGAATGTACTCGCAAGCTCACAGCAAACAAAACAAGAGCGACAAACAACAACAAGGCATTTAACAGATTTAATGCATGAGCATGATACTACCCAACATGAGGTGTGCGTGAAACATTACCATGGTCCCTGGGACCAACTTACCATTGCGGGGTTACCGCGTAACCACCGTTCATAGCTTACCACCGTGATCCTCACTTGATCACAAACATTCCTTTCATAGTGATCCTCACTCGATCACCACTTCTGCATGTGCCATCTTGTGAGTCTTAGTGTGCAAGTTTATTATATCTGTTGACCCACGGTGTGACCTACTACGAACTGTGTCCATATCTGAGGACGCGGCTATCGATAGATTATACACTCTGCAGAGGTTAGTACACTGTACCCACACTACGGAACTCATGGCCTCGTGCTCCCATTCGGGTGGACCAACGACATTCCTACAAAACCAATCTATTGCATGACACTCTCCCAGCCACTCCGACAAACTCCCCTTTGGGCTATGTCCTGGGTGACCCCGATGCCAACATGTGACATCCGCCACCTCTGTGGCTGCCACCGTCGTGGCCAAACATAAACATTGTCCCAAACGGGGACCTTGGTACCATCAAAACTCGGGTCCTCAAGGTTATGACTGCCTACCGGGCCAGGGTAGCGCTAGAGCACAACCTTCCCTCGTAGGAGGCACCGGCGAGAGGCATGACAATAGACCGCATTAGGGCCTCCCCATCCAGGCAAGTGTGGTTGCACTGGTGAGCTCGATTCGGTGGCACCATGACTCGATCAACAGCATGTTCAAGTTGCATTAAGATCAAGTTTAACTTGAAATGAAAATGATCCGAGCCATATTGTGTGAATGGATGCACGGGTCACGATCATGAATAACAAATGCATCATGTTATCATATGAGTATATGTCCTGATACCTACTGCACACTAGCAAGAAACCATGTATCCTACTGCATAAAATCAACATGACAAGAACAAAGTCTATGCAATGAGAGTTATATAGTAAATTATTTTAAAATGATGAATATATGATGATTTAATTCAATTAAACCAAAGTCATTGCAATGCCATCCTTGCATATGGATGTTGTGGCTTGCCTTGGTTCACAGGAGTGTCACAATACTCCTGGCCTTCTCCAACACAACTAGGCTCTTCTGAAAATAATTTAAATGCAAAAAGAAAATGTCACATAACACTGTTTAATGCACCAGAAATTCTCAACTGCACGAAAAATTCTGAAATTTAGCATATAGAAACTTTGGAATTTTACAAACCAGTAGCAAAAAGAATCATCTCATTTGGACTTATGGATAAAAAGTTGTGGCTGGTCAAAGTTAGGGTCAAACCCTGGATTAAACTGAATTAAATCAATTTTCAGAAAATCCCAGAGGGGCTGACGTCAAAGACGTATTTTGGAAATACGCTTCCACTAAGATACCCCTTCGGTCGAGAGAGAGAGAGAGAATGACAGGTGGGGCCCCTGTCTGTTTTAAATGAGAGAGAGAGTGAAACAGGGCTTGGCGGCTCTGGCGCCGGCGTTTCTCCGGCGAGGAGACCTCAGTGATCGCCAGAGAGGAGGGGGATGGGTCTAGCTCGACGAGATGGTCACGCACGTACCCGAAACACGAGCTGAGGTGGACTGACGGCGTCGCGGCGATCCTCTCCAGAGACGGCGGGCGGCGGAGCTCGTCGGAATTGAGGAAGACGGCCTCAATCCGATGAACCAGAGGCCTAGGCGCCTTCAGTGGATCACCACGAGCACACCAGAAGCAGAGGGCGAAGTCGAGGGGCTCCAGAGGGCGAGGTTGGCCGGGGAAAACCGCGGCCGATCTCCGGCGAGGTTTGAAGGCCAGAGGCCTTCCCGGCTTTGCCAACAGCTACTAGGGCTCGATTTGAGAGTAGAGAAGAAGTTTGGGATGGCTAGAACGATCGGGGAGGAGTTCTATTCATAGGAGGAGGAGAGACCGTGCTCGGGCTGTGCCGGAGCTGAGTGACAGGATGAACTGGGGAAGGAGAGGGCTCGGGCGAGCTTGGGGACGATGCGGGCGAGGCCAAACACAGTGCACGCACATGAGCTCGGGCACAGGCGCACTAAGTGGGGCAGGGGCGCGCGTGCGGTCCACTGTACCGAACGCTAGCGCCGTGGCCGCGCTCGGCGTGTGTCCTGCCAGCGTCGGGGAGGGTCAGAGAGGGGCTAGGTGGATGAAGGAGAGTGTGCTGGGAGGCCTGTACATGCTGTGGTGGCGCGAGGGGAGAAGCTGGACGGCGGCCGATCGGACCCGACGTGCAGAGCACAGCGAGCGCGTGCAATGCACCGTGCCCTCACGTGGTCACCGCGTGCACTGGCACACAGGGTGCTTTCGGCGCTACCACACCATGTCCTTCGTGTTGTCCCTTCAACGCGGTGCCTAAAAATGCTCTGGGCTTGCCAAGTGGCTCACTGGAGTTGACAAGAGGGAGCTGCAAAGTTTCTGGACAGAAACTTGCTCCAAGCACTGGGGACAAATGGCTAGGAGATTTGAGCTAAAATTTGGTGGTTAAGCATCACTTAGGAGGGTAGTCAGGTGGTAAAAATTTCAGCTTAAAAGGATCAAGGAAAAATATACTTGCTTCACAAAGTGCTCTTTCTGACCAGAAGCAAAAACATTTTCCTTGGCTGAAATTTTCCAAATGACCAGGGGATATTTTTGCATAGGAAGGTGAGGCATGATCCAAAGAATATTTGGGAATTTTCTTGGAATTTTGTGAGCAATAAAAATAGGGGTTGCTTCATAGCTATATAAGAAAATGGGCATTTTCAGAGAGAAAATGAATATAATGCCATTAAATAAATATATCCAATGGCATTATTTTGAGAGGGATGAGGTCTAGGGAGGGTTTATGGATGATAGAACCCACTTGGAAGAAAATGAAAATAAATCCAAGTGGTAAGTCCAAAAGAGTTGACAGAAAACCCTCAAATGCAAATAAAATATTCAATAAAATCAAATAAAAGAAAAAGGCAAAATCCAGGGTGTTACAAACCTCCCCCCCCCCTTAGGGTGAATCTCGTCCTCGAGATTCGGTTGCTCAGGAAACAAATATGGGTATGCAGTCCTTAAGGAATCCGCTCTTTCCCAGGTGGCCTCATCCTCGGTGTGGTGCTCCCATTAGACTTTGTAAAATTTTATAGTCTTGCTGCGGGTCACTCTGTCCATTTCTTCCAAGATTCTCAAGGGTTTCTCCTCGTAGGTTAAATCCTTGGCAAGCTCTAGTTCTGTCATATCGTCTGTTTTGCAGGTGGTGCGATGCATTTTCGTAGCTGAGACACGTGGAACACATCATGAACCTTGGATAGCTCGGGAGGCAATTCTAATTGATAAGCCACTTTGCCTACTCTGGTCATAACCGGAAACAGACCGATGTATCTTGGTGCAAGTTTTCCTCGAGTATGAAACCTTTTAACTCCTTTCATGGGGGTAACTCGGAGATATGCATATTCACCTGGTTCGAAGCTAATCTGCCTATGCTTTGAGTCATAGTAGCTCTTCTGACGAGATTTTGCTACTTGCAGTCTGTCTCAAATTTCTTTGACTTGCTTTTCTGCTTCCATCATCAAATTTGTCCCGAAGATTCGGCTGTCTCCTGTCTGAGACCAGTTCAGCGGGGTACGACACTTCTGTCCATATAGGGCCTCAAAAGGTGACATCTTGAGGCTAGTCTGGTAGCCGTTGTTGTAAGAAAACTCAGCGTACGGCAGGCTGTCTTCCCATTTGGGTCCATGAGCAAGAGCGCATGCCCGAAGCATATCTTCCAAGATTTGATTTACGCGCTCTGTCTACCCATCGGTCTGAGGGTGATAAGCGGTGCTATGCTTCAAAGCGGTTCCCAAGGCTTGGTGTAGACGTAGCCAGAATGTCGAGGTAAACAAAGATCCTCGGTCTGAAGTGATAGTCCTTTGTACCCCGTGCAGTCTGACAATCCTGGATACGTAGAGTTGAGCGAGTTGGTCTGCACGGTAGGTTGTCCTTATTGGAATAAAGTGGGTCACCTTGGTGAGCATGTCGACCATGACCCATATGGCATTGTTGCCTCGTAGTCTCCTTGGTAATCCCACGATAAAGTCCATGCAGATATCGTCCCATTTCCATTGTGGAACAGGTAAGGGTTGAAGTAGACCGGCTGGTTTCTGGTGTTCAGCCTTCACCTTGTTGCATATATCACAACAGGCGACGTAATAGGCGATATCTTTCTTCATACCTTCCCACCAGAATGTTTGCTTTAAGTCTTGGTACATTTTAGTGCCTCCAGGATGAATAGAGTATGCGGACTCATGAGCTTCCTTCAGAGTCTTTTGCTTTAAGTCCCCGAGGTCTGGTACACAGACTCGATCTTGGAATCGGAGTGTACCTTTGTCATCAATGTTGAAATCTGGTGTCTTCCCTTCTCATACTTGGGCCATTATCTTGAGTAACATTGGGTCACCAGGTTGAGCCTTTCGGATTTCGTCTTCCAGAGTAGGGGTTACTTCCAAGGTAACCGAGCAGATTGCATCACATAGGATCATGTTGAGCTGAGCTATTTCTTCTTGAAGTGCTGGGTGCAGATGCTTGATTGATAAGTTTGTGGTAGCCGGTTTACGACTGAGGGCATCGGCGACCACATTTTCTTTCCCTAGGTGGTAGTTCATACCCAGGTCATAGTGTTTGACCAACTCAAGCCATCTTCGCTGTTGGAGGTTCAAGTCCGGTTGAGTGAATATATATTTGAGACTCTTGTGGTCGGTGTAGATTTGGCATCGTTTTCCAATGATGTAATGCCTCCAAATTTTTAAGGCATGAACCACAGCTGCCATCTCTAAGTCATGAGTAGGGTAATTCTCCTCATGGGGTCGGAGCTGTCTTGATGCATAGGCCACGACCTTTCCATCTTGCATAAGTACACACCCAATGCCACGCATGGATGCGTCGCAATAGATGTCGAAGCTCCGGTAGATGTCTGGTAGAGTCAACACTGGAGCTGTGGTCAACCGGGTCTTGAGCTCATTGAAACTGTTCTCACATGCTTCCGTCCATATAAACTTCTGATTCTTCTTGAGTAGTTCAGTCATTGGCTTGGCAATCTTTGAGAAGCCTTCAATGAAGCGACGGTAATATCCTGCTAGACCCAAGAAACTCCTGATTTCTGTTATTGAAACAGGTGTTTTCCACTTCAGGACTTCGGTGACTTTGCTTTGGTCCACGGCCACTCCTTGAGCGGAAAGAGTATGCCCAAGGAATCCCACCTGCTTAAGCCAAAATTTGCATTTACTGAACTTGGCATAGAGTTGATGAGCGCGTAATCGCTCCAACACTGCTCGGAGATGCTGCTTGTGCTCTTCTTCACTTTTGGAATATATGAGGATGTCGTCAATGAACACCACTACAAACTTGTCCAAGAAGTCCATGAACACCTTGTTCATCATGTGCATGAAGAATGCAGGGGCGTTGGTCAGCCCAAATGACATGACCGTATACTCGTACAGCCCGTATCGTGTGGTGAATGCTGTCTTGGGGATATCTTCTTTTCTGATTTTTAGCTGGTGATACCCGGTGCGCAAATCAATCTTGGAGAACACTTGAGCTCCACTGAGTTGATCGAACAAATCATCGATCCTGGGCAGCGGGTATTTATTTTTTATGGTGACATCATTGAGAGCACGGTAGTCAACGCACATCCGGAGACTGCCATCTTTCTTGCCCACAAATATTACGGGTGCACCCCAAGGAGAGGAACTGGGGCGAATATATCCTTTTTGGAGCATCTCATCTATTTGTTTCTTCAACTCCACTAGTTCAGACGAAGGCATCCGATAATATTTCTTGTAGATTGGTGCTGTCGCGGGCACAAGCTCGATTGAAAATTCAAGCTCGCGATCAGGGGGCATGCCTGGCAATTCATCTGGAAACACATCTGGGAACTCGCAGACCACTGGAACCAGATTCATTTCTGTAACAATGGCAGCATAAACCATCCCTTTCTTTGGTATGGCTCGACCGGCAAAGAATCGAGCAGACTGGCCTGAGGGATTTATAAGCGTGACTTCCCTTGTTGCGCAGTTGATGCAAACCTGGTGTCTTGTCAACCAATCCATCCCCAAAATAATATCCAGTGTGGGCGACTCGATGGATACCAGTGATGCGGGGAAGATGACTCCATTGATTGATATTTTCAGTCCTCGGCATACAATATTTGTCCTGAGCCTGGATCCGGGAGATTGTACCACCATAACTTTGTCCAAAAGAGTATAGGAAAGGCGATGTTAGGCAACAAAACTCCGCGAAATAAAAGAATGGGAAGCCCCGGAATCGAATAAAATGGTTGCAGGTATGTCATTAACAGGAAACATACCAATGACCACATCGGGAACTTCGGAGGCTTCTTCGGCAGAGATGTGATGAACTTGCCCTTGAATATATCTCCGTTTGGGGAATTGCCCCACATAATTTACTTGAGGCTTCAGGTTAGTTGTTGGCTTGCCGTTCTTGGGGCACTGCCTAGCGTAATGCCCAGTCTGTCCACATGTGTAACAGGCATTGTTACGCTGACAGTCTTCTTTGTTTGGTTTGGCGACCACAGTCTTGATTTGACTTTCATTCTTGATGTTCCCCTGCTGCCAGGTTGGCTTGAATTCAAACTGAGGTTGCTGCCAAGTACGAACTTTCTGAAAAACTTGCCCTTCCTTCTTGGGTTCAAACTTGCGTTTGCGGTCTTCATAGGCAGCCTTATGATCATCAACCAGTTTGTGTTCCCTTTCGGCAATGAGCGCCTTGTTCACCAAAGTTTGAAAATCGGGGAAATCCAGCATGCTGAGTGCACATCGGAGGGTAAGGCTGAGTCCTCCGAGGAACCGATCTATCTTCCGTTCTTCAGTGGCCACATCATGTGTGGAATAACGGGCCAAATGATTGAACTTGTTTAAATATTCACTTATAGTCGCGGTCCCTTGAGTAAGGGTGAGAAATTCCCGCTGCTTGACCTTCATGATGCCGGTAGGGATATGGTACTTCCGGAATTTATCTTTGAATTTATCCCAAGTAATCTCGTATTCAGCAGGCCACATAACTTTGGCATTGTCCCACCATATAGCAGCTGGTCCTTCCAGATAATGAGTGGCGAATGGTACCTTATCAGCATCTTCAGTGCGAGCAATTTCCAGCTTCTTCTCAATGGTCCTCAACCAATCATCGGCTTCCATTGGATCCACTATTTGACTGAAACTTGGCGGTTTGGTCCTCTGAAAGTCTGACAGCTTGGAGTGATTTCCATTGTGATTATTCTGCCCAACGACAGTCTGCATACTTCTCAAGAACTCCATCAGATCTTGGTTCCTCTTCTCTTCAAACATCCGCATAATCTGCTCTGTTGTGGGTGCTTGAGGTGGAGGAGGTGGTGGCTGATACGGTTCTGGAGAATGTCCTGCTTGCCTGGCGGATCGATGAACTGGAGTATCGTCGCCACCATAACAGTTACTGCCACACCTTGTCATCCTATATATGTTTCCCAATACGAAGCATCGAGATGAGCAACATCCATTAGGGAAAAACCAGAAAAATCGGGAGGTGAAGCAACGAAACCCGGAAGAGAAAACGAGAAAAGCCGAAGCGAATAGCAGAAAGCAACATAATTATACAATACATCATCCAGGATACATAACGGGACAACAGCATGGAAAGTACTACTACATGCATACAACCAAACACCACATCACCCTCGTCTACACGCGACGGCAGCGATCACACCGGCACTCTGACGGTCCTGCTGGTGTCTCCTCGGTGTCGGACTCCGAATCTGAACTGATAACGGATACCTCCGGAGCAAAGGAAACACGACGTTGCTGACGGGAAGACTCTCCCTCAAGGTCCGGGGCAGGGTGACTCCGCAACATCAGAGCGGCTGGGGTAGCGAGAAGCATAGCCCACTGGGCTAGGGACTCATGAGGAGTCACTACTGAAGTGCCTAGGTTACTCTGAGAAGGTGTGGGGGTCACGGGTGTAGGTGGAGGTATGGTGACTGGAGGAACGAGTGAGGTGTGGATGAGTAAAGGTGGAGCGAAGGTAGATCGAGCTGCAGCTAGCTCGTCTCGAACACGGTTCAGCTCCTGGGCTAGGCTGACGATCAGAAAGTATCCAGCCGTTATGTAACGAGACAAGTGGCTGGCTGACCGGTCACACACCGGATCAATGTAAGGGAAACGGATCTGTCCTGACTCAAACAGGGACGGATAGAAGTAGAAACCTGGGTGAGTCTGCATCTGGATCTCGTTATAGCGCAAGTCAGTGAGAGCCTCGAATGCTGCAAACTGGACCGCCTGATCTGGTGTAGAGGCAGTCCCGCCCTTGGTGGAGCGAGTGTAAGTGCCCACCACGTTACTATTGTGCATGACGACCTCCGCGTGATACTCGTAAACCCCATCAGCAAGCTGCTCTCGGTACACCTGGTATATGGGGTCATCGCCATCAGGGTAGAGTCGGTGCCACATGTTGCTAAGCAGGTGCGGAAAGCTGGAAGGTGTCGGCTCGGGCTGGTACGGATAAGGGACTAGTGCCATCTACACTCACAATATTAACTGATCAGCATTAACAGTAAACTATATGCATGCAATGCAATACCCAAGTGCAGAGTCATTCCGCAGATCGCTACAGAGGCTAATACTACCGTTTTCTAACGCGTCGGCTATCTAGGGCGTCCTACAGTCAGCGCGGCTCTGATACCAAGCGTTGTGGCACCCCGGCTCAGAGCAACCGGTTTACCTTGCATTGCCAGCCCAGAGATCAAGTCTTCTGGCAATACACAACAACTTGGTACAGAAAACAACCGTTTTATTGATCTCTTAGCGGAAACATAGGTTTACATATTACATGATGAGCCAGGCCAAGCGGCACACACGGTGCGGCTGCACTTATGTACATTATTTAGAAGACATGACAGAGGCCTCGATGATAAGGGAACTACTACGCGGCAGCGGAACGACGAGGTAGCGGAACTCCACTCCACAGGGACACTACTGGGACACGGCCTAGAGCGTGACATACTGCTCGATATCCACTCCATGCACGGCTTCTCCTGCATCTGGCATGATAAGCCAGGTGAGTACTTTGAATGTACTCGCAAGCTCACGGCAAACAAAACAAGAGCGACAAACAACAACATGGCATTTAACAGATTTAATGCATGAGCATGATACTACCCAACATGAGGTGTGCGTGAAACATTACCATGGTCCCCAGGACCAACTTACCATTGTGGGGTTACCGCGTAACCTCCGTTCATATCTTACCACCATGATCCTCACTTGATCACAAACATTCCTTTCATAGTGATCCTCGCTCGATCACCACTTCTGCATGTGCCATCTTGTGAGTCTTAGTGTGCAAGTTTATTATATATGTTGACCCACGGTGTGACCTACTACGAACTGTGTCCATATCCGAGGACGCGGCTATCGATAGATTATACACTCTGCAGAGGTAAGTACACTGTACCCACACTACGGAACTCATGGCCTCGTGCTCCCATTCGGGTGGACCAACGACATTCCGACAAAACCAATCTATTGCATGACACTCTCCCGGCCACTCCGACAAACTCCCCTTTGGGCTATGTCCTGGGTGACCCCGATGCCAACATGTGACATCCGCCACCTCTGTGGCTGCCACCGTCGTGGCCAAACATAAACATCGTCCCAAATGGGGACCTTGGTACCATCAAAACTCGGGTCCTCAAGGTTATGACTACCTACCAGGCCAGGGTACCGCCAGAGCACAACCTTCCCTCGTAGGAGGCACCGGCGAGAGGCATGACAATAGACCGCATTAGGGCCTCCCCATCCAGGCAAGTGTGGTTGCACTGGTGGGCTCGATTCGGTGGCACCATGACTCGATCAACAGCATGTTCCAGTTGGATTAAGATCAAGTTTAACTTGAAATGAAAATGATTCGAGCCATAGTGTGTGAATGGATGCACGGGTCACGATCATGAATAACAAATGCATCATGTTATCATATGAGTATATGTCCTGATACCTACTACACACTAGCAAGAAATCATGTATCCTA
The DNA here is from genome assembly GCA_039707655.1 of Elymus sibiricus. NCBI lineage: Eukaryota > Viridiplantae > Streptophyta > Magnoliopsida > Poales > Poaceae > Elymus > Elymus sibiricus. The sequence goes on from CM077676.1 coordinate 80,707,463, forward strand.
CTGCAGGAAATCAACATGACAAGAACAAAGTCTATGCAATGAGAGTTATATACTAAATTATTTTAAAATGATGAATATATGATGATTTAATTCAATTAAACCAAAGTCATTGCAATGCCATCCTTGCATATGGATGTTGTGGCTTGCCTTGGTTCAGAGGAGTGTCACAATACTCCTGGCCTTCTCCAACACAACTAGGTTCTTCTGAAAATAATTTAAATGCAAAAAAGAAAATGTCACATAACACTGTTTAATGCACCAGAAATTCTCAACTGCACGAAAAATTCTGAAATTTAGCATACAGAAACTTTGGAATTTTACAAACCAGTAGCAAAAAGAATCATCTCATTTGGACTTATGGATAAAAAGTTGTGGCTGGTCAAAGTTAGGGTCAAACCCTGGATTAAGCTGAATTAAATCAATTTTCAGAAAATCCCAGAGGGGCTGACGTCGAAGACGTATTTTGGAAATAGGCTTCCACTTAGATACCCCTTCGGGCGAGAGACAGAGAATGACAGGTGGGGCCCCTGTCTGTTTTAAACAAGAGAGAGAGAGTGAAACAGGGCTTGGCGGCTCTGGCGCTGGCGTTTCTCTGGCGAGAAGACCTCGGCGATCGCCGGAGAGGAGGGGGGTGGGTCTAGCTCGACGAGACGGTCACGCACGTACCCGAAACACGAGCTGAGGTGGACTGACGGCGTCGCAGCGATCCTCTCCAGAGACGGCGGGCGGCGGAACTCATTGGAATTGAGGAAGACAGCCTCCATCCGATGAACCAGAGGCCTAGGCGCCTTCAGTGGATCACCACGAGCACACCAGAAGCAGAGGGCGAAGTCGAGGGGCTCCGGAGGGCGAGGTTGGCCGGGGAAAACCGCGGCCGATCTCCGGTGAGGTTTGAAGGCCAGAGGCCTTCCCGGCTTTGCCAATAGCTACTAGGGCTCGATTTGAGAGTAGAGAAGAAGTTTGGGATGGCTAGAACGATCGGGGAGGGGTTCTATTTATAGGAGGAGGAGAGACCGTGCTCGGGCTCCGCCGGAGCTGAGTGACAAGATGAACTGGGGAAGGAGAGGGCTCGGGCGAGCTTGGGGATGACGCGGGCGAGGCCAAACACAGTGCACGCACGCGAGCTTGGGCGCAGGCGCACTAAGTGGGGCAGGGGCGCGCGTGCGGTCCACTGTACCGAACGCTAGCACCGTGGCCGCGCTCGGCGTGCGTCCTGCCGGCGTTGGGGAGGGTCAGAGAGGGGCTAGGTGGAAGAAGGAGAGTGTGCTGGGAGGCCTGGACACGCTGTGGTGGCGCGAGGGGAGAATCTGGACGGCGGCCGATCGGACCCGACGTGCAGAGCACAGCGAGCGCGTGCAATGCACCGTGCCCTCACGCGGTCACCGCGTGCACTGGCACGCAGGGTGCTTTTGGCCCTGCCACACCATGTCCTTCGTGTTGTCCCTTCAACGCAGTGCCTAAAAATGCTCCGCGCTTGCCAAGTGGCTCACTGGAGTTGACAAGAGGGAGCTGCAAAGTTTCTGGACAGAAACTTGCTCCAAGCACTGGGGACAAATGGCTAGGAGATTTGAGCTGAAATTTGGTGGTTAAGCATCACTCAGGAGGGTAGTCAAGTGGTAAAAATTTCAGCTTAAAAGGATCAAGGGAAAATATACTTGCTTCACAAAGTGCACTTTCTGACCAGAAGCAAAAACATTTTCCTTGGCTGAAATTTTCCAAATGACCAGGGGATATTTTTGCATAGGAAGGTGAGGCATGATACAAAGAATATTTGGGAGTTTTCTTGGAATTTTCTGAGCAGTAAAAATAGGGGTTGCTTCATAGCTATATAAGCAAATGGGCATTTTCAGAGAGAAAATGAATATAATGCCATTAAATAAAAATATCCAATGGCATTATTTTGAGAGGGATGAGGTCTAGGGAGGGTTTATGGATGATAGAACCCACTTGGAAGAAAATCAAAATAAATCCAAGTGGTAAGTCCAAAAGAGTTGATAGAAAAACCTAAAATGCAAATAAAATATTCAATAAATCCAAATAAAAGAAAAAGGCAAAATCCAGGGTGTTACAACCTCTACCGGGGTGGTACCGCCTGTCCCTTCAGTCCCGCAATAACAGTACATGGGGGCAACAGTTAAAGGTAACCGTGTGTCCGTAACATCAAGGGGGTAATCCGAGGAATCACCCTCGATGGATTCCCACTTGATGCAACCGTCAAGGTGAACTCGGAGGAATCACCCTCGATGGGTTCACACTTGACGGGTTGCACGACAGAGGCATCATCAGAGGTGGTGAAAGAGGAATCACCCTCGATAACCCACAACCGACTAGCTAGGCTACAGAGATATCATCAGGAGTGATGTAGGAGGTATCACCCTCGGCACTCGATGCTAGTTCGGCAGAGTCGTACAACTAAGGGGTGTGCGGTGCTGTGTAGGGCTCTGCACATCGATCACGTTGATCGAAACATCCGGAAGCAAAGCATGGCAACACGGACAAGGGTGCAGGGCCACTGATGGATCACTAACCAACCTATACTAAGCATATAGGATAGTAGGTAAGGTATCAATAGCAGGTTACAAAATCAGGCTATGCATCAGAATAGGAGCAATCAATTACAGTAGCAAAATCTAATGCAAGCATGGGAGAGAAAGAATGGGCGATACAGGAATGATCAAGGGGGTTTGCTTGCCTGGTTGCTCTGCAGACAGAAATGGATCTTCAACGTAGTGGACGATCACCGGATCATCAACGGTCTCGGGGTCTACCGGAGAAGAAGAGGGGGAAGAAACAAATAAATACAAGCATACAAATGCAATCACAAAGCATGACAGGGCAAAATGCAATGCATGGGTGACCTAATGCACCTCTAAACAGTTTTAGTTAATTTAGGAATTAATTTGGAATTATTAACCATTAGTCAGACACTATTCATCTATCAGAAACAGGCCAAAAGTTATAGGTTCACCTACTTAGAGGATTCTAACATGAATGCAGATGACATATTCGGATTCGTTAGATTTTTCTGATCATTTTTCATATATAAATTATTTTCATCTGACTTACGGTTTATTTTCTATGATTTTTCAAAGTATTAAATGATTTTCTGGAATTACTGGGTTAATTTTAATTTTAAATACTAAATAGCTAAATTGCTATGGGTACACAGAAGTGTACCCAGGGGGTTGCTACTGTGGTTGACATGTAGGGCCAGTCAACTGCCCAGTCAGCAGTCAACACTGGCAGTTGACTGGTCAAACTGACAAGTGGGACCCCACTGTCAGTGACTCAGTTAAATTAATAGGTTTTAATTATTTTAACAAAAATCCCAATTAACTGGTGGGGGCCACTTGTCCGCTGGACACAGTCACTGACGACTGGGCCCAGTCAACGCCCACGTGGCCAGGTCAAACTGACCAGTGGGGCCCCCCGGTGTATTTAACTAACCCAAACATTTTTTATTAACTGTAAGTTAAACTGGGCGGGACCCACTGTCATAGGCACGGGGGAGTACTTAACCGCGTCATTAGCGGGTTAACTATGGCGCCACGTCATCACCGCCGGAGTTACGCCGGCGAGGCCATCCTGACGGCGGACGAGCACCGTGCGCTCGCTACGGTGCGTCAAATCGAGCATGGTTTGCAGCATTGTCCTCCTAGGCTCGTGCGCTACTCGCTGGTGCCGGAGATGGACCGAATGGTCGCCGGAGTTGAGGCCGGTGACGAGGTTTGCGGCGGCTACATTCGGGCTAGCACGGGAGACGGGAAACGGCAACCGAACCCAAGGGGAAAATGGGCGGGAGGAAGCACAGCTCACTGCGGAGCTCGGTGACGCGCTCGGGGAGGCCGGGGATGGCTCGACGGTGACGCAATTGATGGCCAGGTGCCGTGGCCATGTACGGAGAAATTGCCTCGATGGCGGCGATGCGGCGCTCCCCCGCTTGAGCTCGATGGCGTAGACGAAGCAGGCGAGCACGGTGATTCTTCCAAACACGGCATTGGCGCTCGGGGATGGCGGTGGCCACGGGTACGAGCGGCGAACGGCCACGGCCGCGTCAGGCGATGTGGAGAAGAAGAGGAACGGGCGAGGGAGAGGGAAAGAAGGGGCCCGGGGTTCGACAGCGCGTCGCGGCGGGGTCCTTATCCTCTCCAGCCACCTGCCCATCGCCGTGGCGGCCTATGGCCGGTGCACCCCGCGCCGGCGAGTGCCCTGCCGACAGCACGGGCAGGAGCAGGTAGAAGAGGGGCCACGCGGGTTGGGCCAGCTCCTGTAGATAGCTGGGCCTCTGCGCCCAGCAGTTTTTCTCTTTTCCCTTATTTCTATTTTGTTTTCATTTCTAGCCACTGTTCTGCCTTTAATATTTGCACTAGATGACTTTTGTAAAATATGCAACTTGTCTCAATAATTACTCTGCAATATTATCCTCTGCCACAAAAAGTTTAGGATTTAAATGAATTCATTTGGATTTGGTTTAAATATAACTGGGTTATATGTTGCTGTTTTGGCACTATTTTATATAGGTTAGGGGCATTTTATTTATTCAATTAATGTGGGTTCATTGATGATAATTACTTAGTGAATATTTGCTAAATTTTGAACAATTTAGTTTTGCAGTTTGAAGAAATATTAATTTGACTTGCATTTTGAATTTGAATTTGAGTTGGATCATTTCTTAATTGCATTTTAATGGAGATGATCATGATGACATGGCAAGTTAACTGGCTTAATAAATAATTAGGGTTTGGGGATGTTACAACTCTCCTCCACTCAAAGAAATTGTCGTCCCGAGAATTAAGAGGTAGAGTAAGGGGAGAAGGTCTGGTTACAGAATTCTAACGAATCTTCTTGTTCTTGTTGCCCTTCTCGAAGAGGTTGATCCATTACATTGATGTCTTCATTCCTATACATCGGTGCATCATGACGAAGCTGTCATCCTTCCTTCGAGAGCTTCATCGTACTTACGAAAAGGTTAGAAGGGGGAACTATATAAGGACAGATGTCTAGAAGGATTAGCATCCGGTAATTATCTCAGGGGATGAAGGTATAAAGTATCTCTCGAATTGGAACTCGGGAATTATATCGAGAGCAATAAAAGAAGGCATGAGAGGTTTCAAGCGGGCAGGCAATCGTTCGATGCCTGAAACAGAGTGTGAAAGGGGTTCAGAGCAGCGAAAATAAATATTGCGTTTGATACCAGAATAGATCATCTCTAGGAATGTGGCTCGTGATAACATACGAAGCCAAGCACGAGGGATAACTTTGGAAGCAGGGATGTACAAGAGAGTCAGGTTTCGATCCTGTGGAATTGCAGTGAGTGTGGATTAAGAGTAGGAAGGGCGGTGACATCTTGCGCGGTCACGACAACAAAATGTGTCAGAGGAGAGTCTGTCAGCTATGTTGGCAACACGTCGGTACATGGGCGGGGAACGAAGAGAACCATTTTCCTGCTCGTTAAAACGAGGCGGACCAATAGGCAATGCTCTCGTCCATCGGTGGTTACCGGAATGTCATCAACAATAGTAACAAGGTTTTCTTTGGGGTGTTGACTTAAGCAGGGAATTATCACAGCTCAGATAAAAGCTAGATTACAAGAAAGGTTAAATAGACCAATGGAAAGGAATAATGTGATTATCAGATTAAACAGACCAATGGAAAGGAATAATTGCAGACAATCCAGCTCCCCGAGTGGATGTGAACACGAGAACCTAATGTTTGAGTTAGTAAAATCTTTAACCCGAAAGGAGGAGAGATCAGAGTCCCAGAGTAAAGGAGAGGAATAAAAGATCCTAATCCCATCCATTGGCGATGTGGGCCCGTAAGCCACACAGCTATGTTAGTAAAACAGTTTTTCAAAGACTAGACTCAACTTCGGCCAAGGAGTTGGAAAGGGGGCTACCTACAGGCAGTCGGCTCTGATACCAACTTGTGACGCCCCTGACTCGATCGTGCACTAATCATACACGCAAATGCGCACGATCAAGCCCAGGGACTCACGGGAAGATATCACAACACAACTCTAGACACACAAAAATAATACAAGCTTTATATTACAAGCCAGGGGCCTCGAGGGCTCGAATATATAAGCTCGAGTTACACAAGCGTCAGCGGAAGCATCAGCATCTGAGCACAGACATAATTAGACAAGGATGCCTTAAGAAGGCTGAGCAAAACAACGACAACTAGATCGAAAAGGCGCAGGCCTCCTGCCTGGGAGCCTCCTAACTACTCCTGGTCGTCTGTCTCCACGTAGTAGTAGGCTCCGTCGGGGTAGTAGTAGTCGTCGACGGAATCAGCTGGCTCCGGGACTCCGTCATCTGAACGCAGCAATCGGGTATGGGGAAAAAGAGGTAGCAAAGCAACCGTGAGTACTCATCCAAAGTACTCACAAGACTTACATCAGATCTATGCTAAGTATGCATCGATATCAAATGAAGGGGTTGTATCTGTGGACGAAACTGCAGAATTGCCAGAACAGAGGGGAAGGCCTAGCCTATCGAAGACTAGCATCTTGCAGCGTCTTGCACCATTAGAAGAGTGCATATTAGCATATTATAAATTAATAAGTATTTAGTAGCAATGCCCAGAGATCCTTCTTCGACTCCCTGTGAGAAAGTGATCCCGGAGCTATCATTTCAGTTTAGTATCACAAGTATCCAGTTCAAGTTGTAGTAGATCAGGATACAACACTGAGCGTCCTGTTACCGTGGACATGGCTATTCGAATAGATAACTTCCCTGCAGGGGTGCACTACTGTTACCCAACACGCTCGATTAACTCTGGCCGGACACACTTTTCTGGGTCATGCCTGGCCTCGGCTGATCGACACAACGTAGTCCTTCCTAGGCTCAGCAGATAGGTCCCCGCCGGTCTACATCCTAAGTGCTCGGGGGTCTTGGGCCCATCACCCTTTGCACTCCGGGTCGTTGTGTGCAGGGTGGATACCAGCGCCACCCCTCTCCAGGATGGCACAATCCGACCCGACCACAATGCTGAACTGGACATCTGACAGAGCTTTCGGATGATACATACGGTGCAGAGGGCCCCATTAAACCATTATCCCGCGTGGTGGTAGTGTGTATAGGCCAGTGGCCAACTTAGATCAAATACCCAAATCCGTTAGTGAATTATTAGGAGCTCGCGGAGACAAGCAGACATCCACGATCATGTGACCCCGTCGCCTCGTCTCGTGGACTTACGGCAAGGGCCACGCCCATCCCTCTCCTGGGCAGTCTGCCTGCCCGGCCGTGCCACGTAACTATCTCGCGGGTACCCTCCAGGTCAACCCGACTTCCCAAGAGACTGTCGGGAACTCAGGTCCACCTCTACCGGGGTGGTACCGCCTGTCCCTTCAGTCCCGCAATAACAGTACATGGGGGCAACAGTTAAAGTTAACCGTGTGTCCGTAACATCAAGGGGGTAATCCGAGGAATCACCCTCGATGGATTCCCACTTGATGTAACCGTGTGTCAGCAGTCAACACTAGCAGTTGACTGGTCAAACTGACAAGTGGGACCCCACTGTCAGTCACTCAGTTAAATTAACAGGTTTTAATTATTTTAACTAAAATCCTAATTAACTGGTGGGGGCCACTTGTCAACTGTGCACAGTCGTTGACGACTAGGCCCAGTCAACGCCCACGTGGCCAGGTCAAACTGACCAGTGGGGCCCCCGGTCTATTTAACTAACCCAAACATTTTTTATTAACCGTAAGTTAAACTGGGCGGGACCCACTGTTATAGGCACGGGGGAGTACTTAGCCGCGTCATTAGCGGGTTAACTACGACGCCACGTCATCACCGTCGGAGTTACGCCGGCGAGGCCATCCCGACGGCGGACGATCACCGTGCGCTCGCTACGGTGCGTCAAATCGAGCGTGGTTTGCGGCATTGTGCTCCTGGGCTCGTGCGCTACTCGCTGGTGCCGGAGATGGACCGAATGGTCGCCGGAGTTGAGGCCGGCGACGAGGTTTGCGGCGGCTGCATTCGGGCTAGCACGGGAGACGGCAAACGGTGACCGAACCCAAGGGGAAAATGGGCGGGAGGAAGCGCAGCTCACGGCGGAGCTTGGTGACGCGCTCGGGGAGGCCGGGGACGGCTCGACGGCGACGCAATCGGTCGCGAGGTGCCGCAGCCGTGTGCGGAGAAGATGCCTCGATGGCGGCGATGCGGCATTCCCCCGCTTGAGCTCGATGGCGTAGACGAAGTAGGCGAGCACGGCGGTTCTTCAGACACGGCCTCGGCGCTCGGGGACGGCGGTGGCCACGGGTACGAGCGGCGAACGGCCACAGCCACGTCAGGCGAGGTGGAGAAGAAGAGGAACGGGCGAGGGAGAGGGAAATAAGGGGCCGGGGGTTCGACAGCGCGTCGCGGCAGGGTCCTTATCCTCTTCAGCCACCTGCCCATCGCCGTGGCGGCCTGTGGCTGGTGCACCGCGCGCCGGCGAGTGCCCTGTCGACAGCACGGGCGGGAGCAGGTAGAAGAGGGGCCACGCTGGCTGGGCGAGCTCCTGTAGATAGCTGGGCCTCTGCGCCCAGCAGTTTTTCTCTTTTCTCATATTTCTATTCTGTTTTCATTTCTAGCCACTGTTCTGCCTTTAATCTTTGCACTAGATGACTTTTGTAAAATATGCAACTTGTCTCAATAATTACTTTGCAATATTATCCTCTACCACAAAAAGTTTAGGATTTAAATGTATTCATTTGGATTTGGTTTAAATATAACTAGGTTATATGTTGCTGTTTTGGCACTGTTTTAAATAGGTTAGGGGCATTTTATTAATTCAATTAATGTGGGTTCATTGATGATAATTACTTAGTGAATATTTGCTAAATTTTGAACAATTTAGTTTTGCAGTTTGAAGAAATATTAATTTGACTTGCATTTTGAATTTGAATTTGAGTTGGATCATTTCTTAATTGCATTTTAATGGAGATGATCATGATGACATGGCAAGTTAATTGGCTTAATAAATAATTCGGGTTTGGGGACGTTACAACCGCGAGCTTTGTTAATATAGTTGGATCATATGGTGTTTCTTCCCTCTCTATCTTCTTGTGATGAATTGAGTCTTTCCCTTTGAGGTTTCGTTATTGTCGGATTGGATGTTTTGGATTTGAGAACGCTTGATGTATGTCTTGCATGTGGATACCCGTGGTGACAATGGGGTATTCTATTGAGTCACTTGATTTGGTAATCAACTTGCGGATTCCCGTGACCTTGGGGTAATCTAGGCATATGGCTTGGTACACGTTTTCATCTTCTTTTCTCTGGTAGAAACTTTGGGGTACTCTTTGAAGTTCTTTGTGTGGATTGAATATTATGAATCTGAAGTTGTTTGATGCATATCGAATAATCAACTCATGGATACTTGTGGTGACATTGGAGTATCTAGGTGACATTAGAGTTGGTTGATGCATATCATATGGTGTTATTTTAGTACGAACTCTAGGGCTGTTTGTGACACTTATAGGGATGGCTCAATAGATTGATCGGAAAGGATAACTTTGAGGTGGTTTCATACCCTACAACAATTTCTTCTTATGTTCTCCGCTAGATAAGAACTTTGGAGTGATTCTTTGTCGCACGTTGAGGAATTGTTATATGATTCAATTATATTAGCACTGTTGAGAGATTGCACTAGTGAAAGTATGAACCCTAGGCCTTGTTTTCAATCATTGCAATACCATTTGTGCTCCATTTTATCACTTGCTACCTTGCTGTTTTTATATTTTAAGATTACAAAAACCTATATCTACTATCCATACTACACTTGTATCACCATCTCTTCGCCGAACTAGTGCACCTATACAATTTACCATTGTATTGGGTGTGTTGGGGACACAAGAGATTTCTTGTATTTGATTGCAGGGTTGTTTGAGAGAGACCATCTTCATCCTATGCCTCCCATGGATTGATAAACCTTAGGTCATCCACTTGAGGGAAATTTGTTGTTGTCCTACAAAACTCTGCACTTGGAGGCCCAACAACGTCTACAAGAATAAAAGTTGTGTAGTAGACATCAAGCTCTTTTCTGGCACCGTTGCCGGGGAGGTGAGTGCTTGAAGGTATATCTTTAGATCTTACAATTGAATCTTTTAGTTTCTTGTTTATCACTAGTTTGGTTTATAAAAGAAAACTACAAAAAAATGGAATTGAGGTTGCCTCAATTACTTCATCTCTATAATGTCTTTCTTGAAAATGATGGATTGGAAAATTGTGCTAAAGTGTTAGAAGAAGAATTTAATAAAATGTTTAGCATAAATTCCCTGAATGATAAGCATGATTGCAATGTTGTTAGTGTGCTTTCTTTGAATATACATAATGCTAATGATATGCAAAGCCATAAGCTTGGGGATGCTATGTTTGATGAATATGATATTTTTAGTCCCCCTAGTTTTGATGGGCAAATTTATTATGATGATTGCATGCCTCCTATTTATGATGATTACAATGATGAAAGTGGGTTTGGAAGAGTGTCAACTTTATGTAATAATGATCCCACTATTTTGGAGGGTGTTGAATCTTATTGGAATAATGATAAAAGTGGATTTGGAGAGGTCACAACTTTATTTAATGATAATTCCACTATTTTGGAAGAGGTCTCAATTGATTATGACAACAAAGTTTCTATCTATGATGATTATTGTGATGACATGTATGTTATAAAGAGTAATGATAGCCATGAAACTTGTCATCATGATTTTAATGTTCAATTTGTTTATGCCAATCAAGCATTACATGATAGTTATTTCATTGAGTTTGCTCCCACTATTATGAATGAAAAGAAATTTGCTTATGTGGAGACTAATAAAAATTCTATTCTTGTGGATCATGAAAAGAATGTTTATGTGAAAGTTATATTGTTGAATTTCTTCATGATGCTACTGAAAATTATTATGAGAGAGGAAGATATGCTTATATATATTTCAACAACATCAAGTTTCTTCTCTTTGTGTTGAAAGTTTTGAAGTCATGCTTGTTTTGCCTTCCTATGCTAGTTGATTCTTGCTCCCATAAATTGTTTGCTCATAAAATCCCTATGCAAAGCAAGTGGGTTAGGATTAAATGTGCTAGTCATATGCTTCATGATGCTCCCGTTTTTTTTCAATTCTTCACTTTTTATGTGAGCATCATTAAAATCATCATGCCTAGCTAAAAGGCTTTAAAGAAAAGCACTTGTTGGGAGACAACCCAATATTTATACCTACTGTTTTTGTGTGTCCACATGATTAAGCTACTGTAGTAATCATGTTTTATATGTTTTATTTCAATAATGTGCCAAGTAAAGCCTTTGGGATAGTGTGGAATCTTGTTGATATTGATTCTGTGCAAAAACAGAAACTTTTGCGTCCAGTGCTGGAATTTCTGTTCTGTACTGGGGCGTGATAAAATTCTGAAATTTTTACACAGTATTGGGTTACAAATTATTTAAGTTGTCCTAATTTTTCAGAATTTTTGGAGGTACATAAGTATGCTTTTTAATTCACTCACTACATACTGTTCTGTTTTTGACAAATTCTGTTTTTTATTGCATAGTTTGCTTGTTTTAGTGTTTCCATAGCTTATATTGAGTAATATAAATTGTGGAAATGATAGAATACAGTAGGAATTATGTGAGAAAAATTATGAATCTTGTCTTGACAGTACCTAAGTGGATGATTTATTTTTATCACACTAACCTATCTCACAAGTTCCGTTAAGTTTTATGTGATTGAAGTTTTCAAGTTTTGGGTGAGATATCGATATGAGGAGAATAAGGAGTGGCAAGACGCTAAGCTTGGGGATGCCCAAGGCACCCCAAGGTAATATTCAAGGAAGACTCAAGCGTCTAATCTTGGGGTGCCCCGGAGGGCATCCCCTCTTTCGTCTTCAACACTATCGGTATATCTTACTTGGAGCTATATTTTTTTCATCACATAATATGTGTTTTGCTTGGAGCGTCTTTTTATTTTAGTTTACTTTGCTTGCTGTTATTTAGAATCATGTTTTGTATCTTTTAGTTCATAAAATGCCAATTATAGCATTTACCATGCTTAGTTTGCAAGTTTATGTGTTGCTGAAAACAGAAAGTTTTCTGTTATGTCCTGAATATATGTGAATTGTCAGAACATGATCAAAATCTGAAATTTTTACACAGTAAGCATGCATGAGTTCTCGATCACGTGGTAATTCTTTAGAATTTTTGGAGTTAGGGAAGTATGAATTTGTATTCCCCCTTTACAGACTATTCTGTTTAGACAGATTTCGATTATAGTTGCATTGTTTGCATATGTTTGCTTGTTTTTTGTTTCTATTTGTGGATAGGAGTATTAAATATGCAGAGGCATTTAGTATGCAATGTTTAATTATAATTTTAGTGATTTTCTACAGTAGAGAATGTTAAGGTTTTGAGTTGATTTACACTAACTTATCTCACGAGTTCTTGTTGAGTTTTGTGTGGATGAAGTTTTAAGATTTAGGAGAAGCCATGATATGAGAGGAATTAAGGAGACACAAGAGCTCAAGCTTGGGGATGCCCAAGACTCCCGAAGATAACATTCCAAGAAGTCTCAATCAACTAAGCTTGGGGATGCCCCGGTAGGCATCCCACCTTTCTTCATCAACACCTATCGGTTAGCCTAAGTTTTTACTTGTTCACATGATATGTGCTATTCTTGGAGTGTCCTTTTATTTTCATTTTGTTTGTTGTTTGAATAAAATTATCATATCTGAAATTTTTATTTGGAGAGAGTCTTCACATAGCTACTTATTTACTCAACTACTCTTTGTTCTTCACTTATATCTTTTTGAGAAGTTTGTCATTCATTCATGTGCTTCACTTATATCCTTTGAATAAATTGTTGAATGAATTGAATATCATAAATCTGAAAGTATACATGCTCCATATGCTTAGTAGTAGTTTCACATTGGGTTTAGAAAGTAAGATATATTGAAGTTTGACAATCACAATATTTGTCACACAAGCAATTCATGGATGATTAGTATATGGAAGAGAAATTTCACCTATAAATATATTATCTTGGACATCTTTTATGATTGTGAATACCCATTAATTATTTTCAAACTTGAGCAAATTAGTTGAAGTTGGACAAGAAAGACAACGTAATGAGTTATGTTTGGGTATATTTGCATAGAAGTTATATTGTTATGGATCCTCCAACCTATGGTGCTTGTTTAGAATCTTTTGCTAGCCAAAATTTCTGTACTAAGCGGGAATACTGCTTGTGCATCCAAAATCCTTGAGCAAAGTTTCTTCCATGAGTGTCTACCATATCTACCTATATACGGTATTACCCTGCCATTTCAAGTAAATTTGCATGTGCCATCTTTAAAATCTTCAAATAAACATTTGTTTTGTGTGCCCATACCGCTCATGGAGCGACGGGGCGGTCAATATCTTCCATCTTAAGCGGGTTATTCTCATGATGGGTGTTTATTCACTTGTCCTTGCACGAGAGAGGCTGGTAATTAGGATGCCCAGTCCCTTAAATAAAAATAAAAAATATAATAAAACAAAAGCTCCCCCTGGAAAGTTGAAAGTTTGGAGGGCACCCGTGAATTCGGCTAGCCATGGCTTGTGTTTGAATGCTTGAGGGGGAGTTAAACTTTTCATTTCTGCATGGGAACCACCAATAATGTGTTTAGCATGGAAGATATTGAAATCCTTAGTCGTGACGTTGACAGGAAAAGCACACCACTCAAAATGTATTCATCTCTGTTTTAAGCTATGAGCTATGCACCTCTGCAAATCCCTGCTTCCCTCTACGAAGAGACATTCTATTTACTTTTATGCTATTTACTTTCATGTTATTTATTTTTGTTGAGTCAACTTCTTATTCCAACCTATTCTCTAGTAGGCAAGCATTATGTGGTGGGGAAAGATTGTGACACCCTGGTTTTTCCCAGCTTTTCTTTTCAAAATTTAATTGACAATTTTAGTTGGAATTTGGCTTGGATTTGTTCTGAATGGCTCTATGGACTTAAAATTTGGGAAGATTTTCTTGATTTTCTTTCCCAAGTGACTCAGGCCCTCAAAAGCTTCTCTCAAGTCATGTCACTTCCATTCTTGCTCAATCTCAATTTTATTCTAATCTAATATTTCTTTTTTCCATTAAGGGAATAACCCTTTGAGCACTAGGTTGTGAAGCAACCTATATTTCTGTTCTCCCAAAAATCCCAAGAAAATTCTCATAAATCCTTTGCACCATGTGAACCTTGGATATGTGAAAATATTCAAGATTTACTCCTCATGGTGAGCACAACATCCAATCTTTGATTCTGGTCATAATTTCAGTTTGTGAGGCAACTATATTTTATACTGCTTCAAAAATTCTGAAATTAACCCAGGACATTCTCCTACCCATATTATCAGTCTCCACAAATTTCTGGTTCATTTCATTCAGCGAATTTCTCTATAAAATTCCTCCCACTTTCTGTCCAGTGGGAAGTGTTGTGAAGGAAGTATCCTGTACACTAATCCAATTGGATTGAAATTTTTATAGCCTGTTGGCATTCCCAAATCACCCACCAATACCAAGTTTCAACTCCAGGAAACCATCCAAGTGAGTGCAACATCCTCAGCAAGATTTCTGGACCAGAGAGGCAGTTGTGAAGCAACCATGCTCTACACTGATCCATTTGGTCTGAATTTTTCCCAATATATGCACCTTACTACTACACTCCAGCATGGCAAACTTTCACTCTCAAAACCCTATCTATTTTACCTCAACTTGCTGCACAAGTTTCTGTCCAGAAACTTCAATGGAAGCTATCCAGCCGTCCTAGCCACCTCCTGTCAAACCAGCTGCACCGGGAGGCCTCTGGAAGGAAGGACTATCGCATGGACACGACCGGGCAGGCAAAAGCGCGCCGCGTGCGCCAGTGCATGCGGTGACCACGCGTCTGGCCAGGCCAAAACCGTGCTCTGACACGTTGACCGCGTCGGGCGCGACTGCTGCGGCCACCTCTCGATGCCTCTCCTTGTCCCGTCGTGCCGACGTCGTCGCCGCCGTCCACCTGGCCCACCTGGAACCCTCTACCCCGTCCGGCGAGGCTCGCCGCCGCACACGGCCAAGTGCACACACGGGCGGCACAGTGGTCGTACGGTGTGAGCTGGCTGGCAGCTTCCCGGCGAGCCGTCGCCTTGCGCTTTAACTCCCCGACCTCTCTCGTCGCTTCGCCTCGCTCCACGACGGCCACCTCACCGTACCCGCTCTGGCAACGTGTCCGCGGTGCCGAGCAGCTCGGCCCCCCCTCGTTCACCTATAAAAGGCCCTCCCCGGCCTCGTCTCTCTGCACCACTCCACTCCTCTCCCTCTCAATCGCCACCAACAGCGCCAGGGCAGGCCGGAGAGCCCTCCTTCTTCGTCTCCGGCGAAGAGCTCTGCCGCTCTGCTCCTGCTCCACCCACTCACCTCCGCCCACCCCAGCTCCAGCTGAGGCCACCCCCAAGCTCGTGGCACTCTATTGACCCGTCCCAGCCCTTTCCCAGCCCGATAGCTCGCCGGAGTCGCCGGATCGATCGCCACCCGAAGCTCGCCGTCGCCTGAGGCGAAGGGGGCGACCACGTCCGGCCACTGTTCGAGGAGCTGCGGGTACGGGAGTGCTCACCGGCGTCCGCCCGATCCATCCCCGCTCTTGCCCAGCTCCGCCGCAGCCTCTACGCCGGTGAACTTCGCCGGTGAGTCCCACCGCCCTCTGTTCCCTCTCCCTCTCTGTTTAAACCTGGCACACGGGCCCCACCCGTTAGCGATTCCTTTCACTTCCGAAGCGGTACGTTAGTGGAAACGCCCAGCCGGTTTACGTCTTCGACGTGGCCGTCTGAGGTTTTTCCGATTTTCGGTTTAAATTCAAATTTAATCAGTAGTTTGACTAACTTTGACCAGCTCTAACTTTTAAACCATAAGTCCAAATGAGTTCATTCTTTTTGCATTATTTTTCTTATGAGCTCCTCTTTCTGGTGTAAAATTTTGGTATTTTCTCTACTGTTTAGAATTTCTGGTTTAAAAATAAAATGCTTTATGTGGTATTTGAAAATGCTTTCAAAAATGCTTTTCAGATTGTTTGAGTTCTTGGTGAAGACTAGGAGTACTCCCACACTTCCTTGGTGCAAGGCAAGCCACAACTCTCATTTGCATAATTGCATTGAATTATCATGGCTTAAATAATTATTTTATGAAAAATATGAATTATTTATGAATGGATTAATTCATGTAATGCTTTGAAGATTTTGGATAAGTTACTGTCATGATGATGATGGGATTATAGGGTAGTAGTAGATTTCCAGATATATGTGGTAATGCTGTTGGACTGTGAGATTACCGTCTATGATTATTTTGTGTTTCCTCCCATATTGCATATATGGGATCTGTAGTAGAAGTTGATCATGATGCTCATTGGATTTCTAGTTGGTTATGGTGGTAACTTGGATCACTTGTATATCGGAGTGTCAGTGACGACTATGATTCTCGGGGATAAATTTCTTCATCGTTGATCAAGTGCCACTAAACCAAACTTTCCAGTGCAGCCACACCTGCCGAAATGGGACGGCCTTGACTTGGTTTAGCAGCGTGCTCTTTTATCGGTACCACCAAAGAGGGGAGGTTATGCGTGCGTGTTGCCCTGATCAGGTAGACGACGATAACCTTGTGAGCCCTGTTTGGTTTTTGAGCTTAGGTCCCCGTTTGGGATAGTTGGTTGGCCACGACAGTGGCAGGTGTCAAGAGTGACACAGGGGCCACCCAGGGCATGACTCCGGGAGAGGATGATTGTCGGTGGTACGATGGAGAGTCACGGGTTAGGCAAGTTTCGTTGGAGCAGCACCGGTCCACCCGAATGGGAGCATGAGGCCAGGAGCTCCATAGTGTGGGTAACATGCGCAACCTCTGCAGAGTGTAAGAATCTATTCGAATAGCCGAGTCCACGGTATTGGACACAGTTCGTACTAAGTCACACTGTCTGATCAACACCAATGAAGGAATGACATCCTAATGATGGCAGAACTCGTCTCAGTATAGTTAGGGGACCGATGGTTACGGACCGCTAGTAATTGCTGAGGATGATTCTTGGGGACGATTATCAGAAGTTCTCAAGGTGACCATGAGTTGGTCACGAGAATAAGTGGTTCAGTCATGTGGCTCAGGACAAAGTGGTTCTGTAGTGGTAACAAGTTTGACGGTAGTAGCAATAGCATGTTATTATTATTTTTCCACCCTTTTAGTGGCATTTAAATCTGAGTTAATCATGACTGCTATGACATTGTTATGCCTTGATGCTCTTGATTGTTGCGAGCTTGCGAGTACATTCAAAGTACTCACCTGGCGTGTCATGCCAGTTTGCAGGTGCTGCCATGTTTGCTTAGTGGGGATGTTCGTGTTGCGAGCTAGGACGTGTCCCAGCCAGAGTCCCTGCGGATTGGAGTCCATTTTGACGCCGTAATTCTGCTGCCAGGATTCGAGCCGCTGCTAGCATAGGATTATTATAGCAAGCGTAGCTTTGCCAAGGCAACCCTTTGTAATATCTCAAACCCTTGTACCCCAACTATTTGTAATAAAGAGCTGATTTGTTCTATGCCAAGCAGTGCCGTATTCCAGAAGACTTGATCTCTGGGCTGGAATACGGGGTGCTCCGGTGACTCTAAGCCGGGGTGCCACAAGGTTTGGTATCAGAGCAGGTCTGGCTATAGGACACCCTAGCTAACCCGGACATTAGAAACCGTTAGTTTAGAGTCCAACCTGCTTGTGTGTTGCATCTGAATGGCTGCACTTGGTTATTGCATTTGTTTGTTACATGGCATGCATATAGATTTGGCTCACTAATTAGTTGATTTTGTAGATGGAATCCGTTCCGATTGACTACAACTCAGCCCCTGCACCACTCAGCTTCGCATCCCTGCTTTGGGATGTCTGGCGTCTTCTCTATCCTAGTGGGGAGATGCCAAGGTACCAAGTGTTCCAGACCCCGCTTGCGGGACTGGTGCTTGAGTATCATGCTAATGTCATTCTGTCAGTCGACTTACCTTTGGGGAAGAGCACCTATATTCTCCATGGTGGTTATGCCTCTACCCCAGATCGCGATGTCCAACTTGCCGCTCTGGCAGGCCTCACTATTCTTCGTCATCAGGAAAGCGCGATGCAGGAGAATCGTGCCTTCCACTACTATCCCACCATGTCCACCACTCCCAGACGGATTAGATTTCCTCCTGTCCGCTCAGATGACGATGTCGTTGTGGCATACATGTCTCGTTGCATGGTCGCAAAGTACCTCCTCATCGATTAGCTAGTCCGAGATGCAACTCATGCCCGGAGAGCCCTTGGTATGGCTTTAGCGCCGTCGACCTCTCCACCAGCTCCTTCTCTCTCCAGCAACCCGCCATCCAACCCTAGTACCTAAGTATCCACGGGGATCATGTTGCATGAGTTGTGGTAGTGCCAAGTGCTGTAAATTACCCTGAGTAGCAATAAAGTGTGGTTTTGCGAGTTTGGTGCTTTTCCTTGAAAAGTCTTTATTTGCTCTTTTTTGGTTTTTCGGTGTCATACTACCTTCTCTATGGAAGTTGCTCATCAACTATCGGACACGAAGAGATAATGAGGATTGTAAGTACTTGGAGGTTAAGTTGAGCAGTATGAAATTCTCAGGATCATATTGCCTGGGGGGCCATTTGGTTGAAAACAAACAGTAATCTGAATTGACTATTAGTGTCAAGTTTACATCGATGATGCAATTGTCATAGCAGTAGTGGTTAAACAAGCAGGAAGACCAGTGTGTGTAAGGCTAGTAATATGTTTACCGTACAAGTTGGAATTCAAGAAGGATAGTCGGCCAACTCTTCCACAGGTAACCAATAAGCGGAGTGCGAGGATGTATATACGTAGCAGCATGGCACCGTAAGAAACTTTTGGTATAAGCAATCCAGTCGTCCTCTGCACGCCAGCAGAGAAACTTACGAGGCAAGGCTCTTCGAGTCTTCCTCATTACGATATGTCGATGGCTTCCAGCACAAGATACCCTATCTTCTTCGGTAAGCTACCGTGGGAAAACTTCCAGCATAAGGTACAGAGTCTTCCTCGATAAGTAACCAGGAGGGAAAGTTTCTGGGGAACGCTACCCAGCCTTTTTCAGCACGCTATTTTGGCAGAAGCTTTGAGCACAAGCTATCCAGTCTTCTTCAGCACGATACTCGATGGCTTCCAACACAAGCTATCCAATCTTCGTCAGCACGGTATTACAAACAGTTGGCAGCATTGGTATAAGTTAGTACACGGTGTGTTGGTAGTGCATCTTGAGAAGCTAAGTCATAATTGCTTGGTCAGAAATATGAGCTGGTCAGGACACAAAAATCGGCCTTGGGAAATCAGATGCTCAGCTACACATGCTTCTATATACATTGTGGAGTATTGACCGAGTCATGACAGTCACTCGTACGGAAGTAACTACGTTTGCGCCGGACTACCAAAGGAAGGTGTCGGGGGGATGACCCCCGGGTAGGCAACGGAGCCCGAATCCCTTTCGGAAAATCATCAGAGCAAGACAAGTCCCTCTGGCCGGCATGCCAAGCACGCCAGCTCCCCAGCGCGAGCCGGCTCGGCGTGGCAACCCGGCCTGGCCGGCTGGCCCATGCCGGCTGGCCGCGAGGCGGCGAAGCCTTAGCGACGAAGCAAGCGGTGCTACAGCGCTCCTCCCTTTACCCTGACAGAGCAGGTGAGACTGCAGCTTTCCTTGCGCCCCCGCCCGAGGCGGGCGGTGTCAGTGAGGCGCGGTCCTGTAGAAACGGCGGCGCCGACCTCCCTCTGACGATGGACAAGACGCGTCGCAGTGCCTCGAACCCAGACTGACGAGACAAGACCCGTCACGATGCCCGCGCCAGGTAGGTGCGGAGCACCTGGCGGCCCGGCACCCGGCGACCCGGCATCCCGGCATCTGGCGACCCGGCGACCCGGCCACCGGATCCTGGTCAATGACACCAGGGGCCCGCGCCTCTGGTACGCTACCGTTGTAACCCTGGGGGTCGGCCTATAAGACCCCCAGGGAGGCCTCCGTGCAGAGGGATCGGGTTTTAGTGGCTGAGAGTTTGAGTTAGTGCGGTAAGGTCAGTTCTCACCCTAGCTAGCTCTCTCCAGATCACGAACACTCGCACAGGAGAGGCAGAACGGTGGCTTAGCCCCTTCTCCCTCCTCCGTCCAAGCAGCTCCAGGAGCGACTCTGTAACCTCTGTGCTTATCAGCTCACACGGCAGGAGTAGGGGTGTTACCTCTCCAGAGGGCCCCGAACCTGGGTACGTCTTGTGTCCCGCACTCGCTCGTGCCAACCTCGCCTCCGGAACCCACCAGCGTCCTATCGTAGCCCCACCTCATAAGCCATCTCATGGCATCTGCCGTGAATCACGCACCCCCAGCGAGAATACCACGACAGAAGGTAAGGATCCAACACCTGCATAAGTTATGCAAATGAACGAAGGCCAGTATAACTATCAGCAAGTTGGGAGGACTCACAAGCTGTGAAGTAAGACAATTTGGAGCAACAATTTAGGCAGTGGATACCAAGGTACTTATGAACTTGGTATATGGTCCCGATGAACCCTTGCTTGCTTTTCCTTGGAAACGGCACCACGCCCGTGTGCTGAGCTGTTTTTCGGCCGTTCAGGGTGGATGCCGACAGTATATTTCTCTTTTCAGCAACTGTCCTGTGTTCTGGGCTGTTTTTCGGCCGTCTCAGGCAGCTGTTGAGTTTCTTTTGGTAGTGGTGACTCTACATTCTAAGCTGTTCTTCGGCCGTCTTAGGGAGCTGCTACACTCTTTTTATCAACATGGTCTCATGCTCTGAGCTGCTTTCCAGCCGTCTTGAGCCAAGATTGAATTACTCCAGTAAAAATCCCAGATCTGAGTTGTAAAGACCGTTCTGGTGGCCACTGGTTTATTTACCGATTTCATGCAAGAGGTTCGGCGGACCAATGCCTTACCACTACAGCTTGTGAGATGAAAAGCTTGCCAGATAAGTGTGACTGCACTAGGTTAAGGACCAGGCATGCTTGCCGAAATATTGCACCTGATAACACCCATGGTCATATGAAAAGTTGGGGGAGTACGTGACCAAGTTTCTGTGGCACAGGAATCAGGAAAGAGAACAATAAAGGAGAGCAAGACTGAAGATGTAGGTGTGATGATCATTTCAGAAACAACATGATACGAATACCTAAGATGGGCTAATTTGTATAAATCATCATGAATACACCACCAAGTGGTCTGTTTCGCTCTGTATGGAAGGATTTCATATCAAGCATCGCAAGACCTATGGATATCTCGACAGAATGGGCGCTTGCAGTGCTATACAACAACTTCGGATCAAATGCCCACGCATGCGCTCCCCTGTCATGAGCAAGGTTATTCGGCCAGGACTACCGTCAGTCAAGGTATTACTATAAGGTATTAATCCTTTGGACATGACGAATAGCAGCCAAATTGTCAACACAGAATGGAGACAAAATAGTCAGCTCAGAGGAATCAGCCACCCTGCAAGCAGTCAGACCCCACCAGGGAAAAACATGGTGATTCTCAGCATTGTAACTCGATACAATAACCAGTTGGGTTGTGTCCACTAAGGAAAGTTGTTCATAATCCTTATTGGTACCAGACGGGAACAGGACATGCTCATTAAACATAGCTCCCAGACTCATGGGAAGGGTGACTTACTCCAGTCAGGAAAACATGCCAGATGAATCAGCAGACATAGAAATAATGAAGTCAACATAATATGGGATATGCGGGGAAAGATCTGTCACAATGTGGGTGCGATAAAGCAAACCACCCCAGGGTAAGAAAGTCAGGCCATATGAAATTCGTGGGGAAACATTATATCAAGAAAAAGGATACCGGGTTGGAACCGGTTTTCCTTAAAGGCAGAATATTCATATTGGTTCCCTAAGCAACCAAATCTCGAGGACGAGATTTATCCTAAGGGGGGTAGGTTTGTGACACCCTGGTTTTTCCCAGCTTTTCTTTTCAAAATTTAATTGACAATTTTAGTTGGAATTTGGCTTGGATTTGTTCTGAATGGCTCTATGGACTTAAAATTTGGGAAGATTTTCTTGATTTTCTTTCCCAAGTGACTCAGGCCCTCAAAAGCTTCTCTCAAGTCATGTCACTTCCATTCTTGCTCAATCTCAATTTTATTCTAATCTAATATTCCTTTTTTCCATTAAGGGAATAACCCTTTGAGCTCTAGGTTGTGAAGCAACCTATATTTCTGTTCTCCCAAAAATCCCAAGAAAATTCTCATAAATCATTTGCACCATGTGAACCTTGGATGTGTGAAAATATTCAAGATTTACTCCTCATGGTGAGCACAGCATCGAATCTTTGATTCTGGTCATAATTTTAGTTTGTGAGGTAACTATATTTTATACTGCTTCAAAAATTCTGAAATTAATCCAGGACATTCTCCTACCCATATTATCAGTCTCCACAAATTTCTGGCTCATTTCATTCAGCCAATTTCTCTATAAAATTCCTCCCAGTTTCTGTCCAGTGGGAAGTGTTGTGAAGGAAGTACCCTGTACACTAATCCAATTGGACTGAAATTTTTATAGCATGTTGGCATTCCCAAATCACCCACCAATACCAAGTTTCAACTCCAGGAACCCATCCAAGTGAGTGCAACATCCTCAGCAAGATTTCTGGACCAGAGAGGCAGTTGTGAAGCAACCATGCTCTACACTGATCCATTTGGTCTGAATTTTTTCCAGTATATGCACCTTACTACTACACTCCAGCATGGCAAACTTTCACTCTCAAAACCCTATCCATTTTACCTCAACTTGTTGCACAAGTTTCTGTCCAGAAACTTTCATGGAAGCTATCCAGCCGTCCTAGCCACCTCCTGTCAAACCAGCTGCACCGGGAGGCCTCTGGAAGGAAGGACTATCGCATGGACATGACCGGGCAAGCCAGAGCACACCGCGTGCGCCAGTGCACGCGGTGACCACACGTCTGGCCAGGCCAAAACCGTGCTCTGCACATTGACCGCGTCGGGCGCGACTGCTGCGGCCACCTCTCGATGCCTCTCCTTGTCCCGTCGTGCCGACATCGTCACCGCCGTCCACCTGGCCCACCTAGAATTCTCTACCCCCTCCGGCGAGGCTCGCCGCTGCACACGGCCAAGTGCACGCACGGGCGGCACAGTGGCCGTACGGTGTGAGCTGGCTGGCAGCTTCCCAGCTTTAACTCCCCGACCTCTCTCGTCGCTTCGCCTCGCTCCACGACGGCCACCTCACCGAACCCGCTCTGGCGACGTGTCCGCGGCACCGAGCGGCTTGGCCACCCCTCGTTCACCTATAAAAGGCCCTCCCCGGCCTCATCTCTCTGCACCACTCCACTCCTCTCCCTCTCAATCGCCACCAACAGCGCCAGGGCAGGCCGGAGAGCCCTCCTTCTTCATCTCCGGTGAAGAGCTCCGCCGCTCTGCTCCTGCTCCACCCACTCACCTCCGCCCACCCCAGCTCCAGCTGAGGCCACCCCCGAGCTCGTGGCACTCCATTGACCCGTCCCAGCCCTTTCCCAGCCCGAGTGCTCGCCGGAGTCGCCGGATCGATCGCCACCCGAAGCTCGCCGCCGCCTGAGACGAAGGGGCGACCACGTTCGGCCACTGTTCGAGGAGCTGCGGGTATGGGAGTGCTCACCGGCGTCCGCCCGATCCATCCCCGCCCTTGCCCAGCTCCGCCGCAGCCTCTATGCCGGTGAACTTTGTCGGTGAGTCCCGCTGCCCTCTGTTCCCTCTCCCTCTCTGTTTAAACCTGGCACACGGCCCCACCCATCAGCAACTCCTTTCGCTTCCGAAGCGGTACGTTAGTGGAAACGCCCAGCCGGTTTACGTCTTCGACGTGGCCGTCTGAGGTTTTTCCGATTTTCGGTTTAAATTCAAATTTAATTAGTAGTTTGACTGAACTTTGACCAGCTCTAACTTTTAAACCATAAGTCCAAATGAGTTCATTCTTTTTGCATTATTTTTCTTATGAGCTCCTCTTTCTGGTGCAAAATTTTGGTATTTTTCTCTGCTGTTTAGAATTTCTGGTTTAAAAAGAATATGCTTTATGTGGTATTTGAAAATGCTTTCAAAAATGCTTTTCAGATTGTTTGAGTTCTTGGTGAAGACTAGGAGTACTCCCACACTTCCTTGGTGCAAGGCAAGCCACAACTCTCATTTGCATAATTGCATTGCAATATCATGGTTTAAATAATTATTTTTATGCCAAATATGAATTATTTATGAATGGATTAATTCATGTAATGCTTTGAATATTTTGGATAAGTTACTGTCATGTTGATGATGGGATTATAGGGTAGTAGTAGATTTCCAGATATATGTGGTAATGCTGTTGGACTGTGAGATTACCATCTATGATTATTTTGTGTTTCCTCCCATACTGCATATATGGGATCGGTAGTAGAAGTTGATCATGATGCTCATTGGATTTCTAGTTGGTTATGGTGGTAACTTGGATCACTTGTATATCAGAGTGTCAGTGACGACTATGATTCTCGGGGATAAATTTCTTCATCGTTGATCAAGTGCCACTGAACCGAACTTTCCAGTGCAGCCACACCTGCCAGAATGGGACGGCCTTGACTTGGTCTAGCAGCGTGCTCTTTTATCGGTACCACCAAAGAGGGGAGGTTATGCGTGTGTGCTGCCCTGATCAGGTAGACGACGATAACCTTGTGAGCCCGGTTTGGTTTTTGAGCTCAGGTCCCCGTTTGGGACAGTTGGTTGGCCACGACGGTGGTAGGTGTCAAGAGTGACACAGGGGCCACCCAGGGCATAACTTCGGGGGGGGATGATTGTCGGTGGTACGATGGAGAGTCACGGGTTAGGCAAGTTTCGTTGGAGCAGCACCGGTCCACCCGAATGGGAGCATGAGGCCAGGAGCTCCATAGTGTGGGTAACGTGCGCAACCTCTGCAGAGTGTAAGAATCTATTCGAATAGCCGAGTCCACGGTATTGGACACAGTTCGTACTAAGTCACACTGTCTGATCAACACCAATGAAGGAATGACGTGCTAATGATGGCAGAACTCGTCTCAGTATAGTTAGGGGACCGATGGTTACGGACCGCTAGTAATTGCTGAGGATGATTCTTGGGGACGATTATCAGAAGTTCTCAAGGTGACCATGAGTTGGTCACGAGAATAAGTGGTTCATCATGTGGCTCAGGACAAAGTGGTTCTGTAGTGGTAACAAGTTTGACGGTAGTAGCAATAGCATGTTATTATTATTATTTTCACCCTTTTAGTGGCATTTAATCTGAGTTAATCATGACTGCTATGACATTGTTATGCCTTGATGCTCTTGATTGTTGCGAGCTTGTGAGTACATTCAAAGTACTCACCTGGCGTGTCATGCCAGTTTGCAGGTGTTGCCATGTTTGCATAGTGGGGATGTTTGTGTTGCGAGCTAGGACGTGTCCCAGCCAGAGTCCCTGCGGAGTGGAGTCCATTTCGACACCGTAATTCTGCTGCCAGGATTCGAGCCGTTGCTAGCATAGGATTATTATAGCAAGCGTAGCTTTGCCAAGGCAACCCTTTGTAATATCTCAAACCCTTGTACCCCAACTATTTGTAATAAAGAGCTGATTTGTTCTATGCCAAGCAGTGCCGTATTCCAGAAGACTTGATCTCTGGGCTGGAATACGGGGTGCTCCGGTGACTCTGAGCCGGGGTGCCACAAAGATCCAGGCACATATAGCCATTCAAATATATTTGATCATGATTTATTATTGTTGACAATTATCTCTATGATAAATGAGTTGGGAGGCGAAACATCAATCCCCTATCTTTCTCTGTGTTCAATGGATGCTATTTGTTCTAAAAATATGCTTTGAGTATTAGCAATCATAGAAGACTATATGATAATTGAGTATGTGGAGCTCTTCCTTAGACTTTGTTGAAAATGAGATGCATTGAAATTGTTTGGTGACTGATACGTCTCCGTCCTATCTATAATTTTTGATTGTTTTATGCCAATATTCTACAACTTTCATATATTTTTGGCAACATTTTATATTATTTTTGGGACTAACATATTAGTCTAGTGCCCAGTGCTAGTTCCTGTTTTCTGCTTGTTTTTTGTTTCACAAAAAATCCATATCAAACGAAGTCCAAATGCAATAAAATTTTACGGAAAATTATTTTGGGAGGTAGAATCAACGCAAACGGAGGCTCACAGCCTCCACAAGCCACCTGGGCACGCCCCCCCCCCCTGGCGTGCGATGGTGCCTCGTGGGCACACCATAAGTTGGTTGGGGCTCTTCTTCGGCCGCAAGGAAGCTAATATCCGGAAAAAAATCGTGTTAAAATTTCAGCCCGATTGAAGTTACAAATCTCCGGGAATTTAAGAAACGGTGAAAGACCAGAAAACAAGAACGCAAGACAGAAGAGAACAGAGAGAGAGAGAGATCCAATCTCGGAGGGTCTCCCGCCCCTCCGCGTGCCATGGAGGCCAAGGACCAGAGGCGAAAACCTCCTCCCATCTAGGGGGGGGAGGCCAAGCAAGAAGAAGAAGGAGGGGGGCTGATGTCTACTACACAACTTATTCTTGTAGACTCGTGTTGGGCCTCCAAGCGCAGAGTTTTGTAGGACAGTAGCAATTTTCCCTCAAGTGGATGACCTAAGGTTTATCAATCCATGGGAGGCGTAGGATGAAGATGGTATCTCTCAAACAACCCTGCATCCAAATACAAGAAATCTCTTGTGTCCCCAACACACCCAATACAATGGTAAATTGTATAGGTGCACTAGTTCGGCGAAGAGATGGTGATACAAGTGTAGTATGGATAGTAGATGTAGGTTTTTGTAATCTGAAAAGAAAAAAACAGCAAGGTAGCAAGTGATAAAATGGAGCACAAACGGTATTGCAATGCTTAGAAACAAGGCCTAGGGTTCATACTTTCACTAGTGCAATCTCTCAATAGTGCTAACATAATTGAATCATATAATTATCCCTCAACGTGCGACGAAGAATCACTCCAAAGTTCTTATCTAGCGGAGAACATAAGATAGAAATTGTTGTAGGGTACGAAACCACCTCAAAGTTATCTTTTCCGATCAATCTATTGAGCCATCCCTATAAGTGTCACAAACAGCCCTAGAGTTCGTACTAAAATAACACCATATGATACGCATCAACCAACTCTAATGTCACCTAGATACTCCAATGTCACCACAAGTATCCGTGAGTTGATTATAAGATATGTATCAAACAACTTCAGATTCATAATATTCAATCCAACACAAAGAACTTCAAAGAGTGCCCCAAGATTTCTACCGGAGAAAGTACGACGAAAACGTGCATCAACCCCTATGCATAGATTATCCCAATGTCACCTCGGGAATCCGCGAGTTGAGTGCCAAAACATACATCAAGTGAATCAATATAATACCCCATTGTCACCACGGGTATTCATATGCAAGACATACATCAAGTGTTCTCAAATCCATAAAAGTATTCAATCCGATAATAGTGAAACCTCAAAGGTAAAAATTCAATTCATCACAACAAGATAGAGAGGGAGAAACACCATATGATCCAACTATATTAACAAAGCTCGCAGTACATCAAGAACGTGCCAAATCAAGAACATGAGAGAGAGAGATCAAACACGTAGCTACTACTACATACCCTCAGCCCCGAGGGTGAACTACTCCCTCCTCGTCATGGAGACCGCCGGGGTGATGAAGATGGCCTCCGGTGATGATTCCCCCCTCCGGCAGGGTGCCGAAAAAGGGTTGCAGATGAGATCATGGAGGTACAGAGGCTTGCGGCGGCGTAGTCCAAAATCTAGGGTTATTTCTGGGGGTTTTGGTATTTATAAGAATTTTTGGCGTTGGAATCACACGAAGAGGAGCCACAGGGGGCCCACGAGGCACCAGGGCGCGCCTGGTGGGGTGGCGCGCCCTGGTGGCTTGTGGGGCCCCTGTGGGTCTTCTGCTGCTCCCCCGAAGCTTCCTGGGTCTGTTTCCTTCCAGAAAAAATCGTCAAAAAGTTTCACTGCATTTGGACTTCATATGATATGGATTTTCTGGAAAACCAAAAACAAGCAAAAAACAGCAACTGGCACTGGGCACTAGGTGATGGAAATATGCCCTAGAGGCAATAATAAAGTTGTTATTATTTTATATTTCCTTGTTCATCATAAAGGTTTATTATTCATGCTAGAATTGTATTGACCGGAAACTTAAATACATGTGTGAATACATAAACAAATACCGTGTCCCTAGTGAGTCTCTACTAGACTAGCTCGTTGATCAAAGATGGTTAAGGTTTCCTAACCATAGACATGAGTTGTCATTTGATAACGGGATCACATCATTAGGAGAATGATGTGATGGACAAGACTCATCCGTTAGCTTAGCATATGATCATTCTGTTTATTGCTACTGCTTTCTTGAATGTCAAATACATGTTCCTCAGACCATGAGATCATGCAACTCCCGGATACCGGAGGAATACCTTGTGTGCTATCAAACGTCACAACGTAACTGGGTGATCATAAAGATGCTCTACAGGTATCTCCGAAGGTGTCCGTTGAGGAAGCCCTGCGGAGATAGCATCACCATCACCGTCAACACACCGTCGTGCTGCCGGAACTCATCCACTACCTCGCCGTCTTGCTGGATCAAGAAGTCGAGGACGTCACCGAGCTGAACGTGTGCTGAACGCGGAGGTGCCATACGTTCGGTGCTCGGTCGGTTGGATCGTGAACTTGTTCGACGACATCAACCGCGTTGTTCTAACTCTTCCGCTTATGGTCTACGAGGGTACGTAGACACACTCCCCCTCTCGTAGCTATGCATCTCCATGGATAGATCTTGCGTGTGCGTAGAAAAAAAATTGTTTTCCATGCAACGTTCCCCGACAGTGGCATCATGAGCCAGGTCTATGCGTAGATGATATGCACGAGTAGAACACAAAGAGTTGTGGGCGGTGATCGTCATACTGCTTACCACCAACGCCTTATTTTGATTCGGCGGTATTGTAAGATGAAGCGGCCCGGACCAACCTTACATGTCCACATACATGAGACCGGTTCCACCGACAGACATGCAACTTGTTTTGCATAAAGGTGGCTGGCGGGTGTCTGTTTCTCCTACTTTAGTTGAATCGAATTTGATTGCGGCCGGTCCTTGTGGAAGGTTAATACAGCAAACTTGATAAATCACCGTTGTGGTTTTGTGCCGTAGGTAAGAACGGTTCTTGCTAGAAGCCCGTAGCAGCCACGTAAAACTTGCAACAACAAAGTAGAGGACGTCTAACTTGTTTTTGCAGGGTATGTTGTGATGTGATATGGTCAAGACATGATGTGATATACGTTATTGTATGAGATGATCATGTTTTGTAATTTATCGGCAACCGGCAGGAGCCTTATGGTTGTCTCTTTATTGTATGAAATGCAAGCGCCATGTAATTGCTTTACTTTATCGCTATGCGTTAGCAACAGTTGTAGAAGCAATAGTTGGCGAGACGACCACGACGCAACGATGGAGATCAAGGTGTCGAGCCGGTGACGATGGAGATCATGACGATGCTTTGGAGATGGAGATCAAAAGCACAAGATGATGGCCATATCATGTCACATATTTTGATTGCATGTGATGTTTATCCTTTATGCATCTTATTTTGCTTAGAACGACGGTAGCATTATAAGATGATCCCTTCACTAAATTTCAAGATAAAAGTGTTCTCCCCGAGTATGCACCGTTGCTAAAGTTCGTCGTTTCGAAGCACCTCGTGATGATCGGGTGTGATTGATTCTACGTTCACATACAACGGGTTTAAGCCAGTTTTACACAAGCAGAATACTTGGGTTAAACTTGACGAGCCTAGCATGTACAGACATGGTCTCAGAACACTAGAGACCGAAAGGTCGAACATGAGTCATATAGTAGATATGATCAACATGGAGATGTTCACCATTGATGACTATCCCATCTCATGTGATGATCAGACATGGGCTAGTTGATTTGGATCATGTATCACTTAGTTAACTTGAGGGATGTTAATTTAAGTGGGAGTTCATTAGTAATTTGATTAATTGAACTTAATTTATCATGAACTTAGTCTTGATGGTTTCTTTGCATATCTATGTTGTAGATAAATGGCCCGTGCTACTGTTCCGTTGAATTTTAATGCGTTCCTAGAGAAAGCTAAGTTGAAAGATAATGGTAACAACTACACGGACTGGGTCCATAACTTGAGGATTATCCTCATTGCTGCACAGAAGAATTATGTCCTTGATGCACCTCTAGGTGATGGACCTGCTGCAGGAGCTGCTGCAGATGTTGTGAACGCCTGGCAGGCTCGATCTGATGACTACTCGATAGTTCAGTGTGCCATGCTCTACGGCTTAGAACCGGGACTGCAAAAGCGTTTTGAACGCCACGGAGCATATGAGATGTTCCAAGAGCTGAAATTGATATTTCAAGATAATGCCCGGGTTGAGAGATATGAAGTCTCCAACAAGTTCTTTAGCTGTAAGATGGAGGAGAATAGTTCTGTCAGTGAACACATACTCAGAATGTCTGGGTACCACAACCACTTGACTCAGCTGGGAATTGATCTTCCGGTTGAGAGTGTTATTGACAGAGTTCTTCAGTCACTGCCACCAAGCTATAAAGGCTTCGTGATGAACTATAATATGCAAGGGATGGAGAAGACAATTCCCGAGCTCTTCGCGATGCTGAAATCAGCGGAGGTAGAAATCAAGAAGGAGCATCAAGTGTTGATGGTTAACAAAACCACTAGTTTCAAGAAAAAGGGCAAGGGAAAGAAGGGGAACTTCAAGAAGAACGGCAAGCAAGTTGCCGCTCCCACGAAGAAACCCAAAGCTGGACCCAGGCCTGAAACAGAGTGCTTCTACTGCAAAGGGACTGGTCACTGGAAGCGGAACTGCCCCAAGTATTTGGCGGATAAGAAGGATGGCAAAGTGAGTAAAGGTATATTTGATATACATGTTATTGATGTGTTCCTCACTAATGCTCGCAGTAGCGCCTGGGTATTTGATACTGGTTCGGTTGCTCATATTTGTAACTCGAAACAGGAGCTACGGAATAAGCGAAGATTGGCTAAGGACGAGGTGACGATGCGCGTCGGGAATGGTTCCGAGGTTGATGTGATCGCCGTTGGCACGCTACCTCTACATCTACCTTCGGGATTAGTTTTAGACCTCAATAATTGTTATTTGGTGCCAGCGTTGAGCATGAACATTATATCTGGATCTTGTTTATTGCGAGACGGTTATTCATTTAAGTCAGAGAATAATGGTTGTTCTATTTATATGAGTAACATCTTTTATGGTCACGCACCTTTTGTGAATGGTCTATTCTTGTTGAATCTCGATCGTACTGATACACATATTCATAATATTGATGCCAAAAGATGCAAAGTTGATAATGATAGTGCAACATACTTGTGGCACTGCCGTTTAGGTCATATTGGTGTAAAGCGCATGAAGAAACTGTTGGGGAACGTTGCATGGGAAACAAAAAAAATCCTACGCACACACAAGATCTATCCATGGTGATGAGCATCTACGAGAGGGAGAGTGAATCTACATACCCTTGTAGATCGCTAAGCGGAAGCATTAAGAAACGCGGTTGATGTAGTCGAACGTCTCCGCGATCCAAATCGCAAGTCGTCCCTCGATCCGATCACGAACTAGTGCCGAACGGACGGCACCTCCGCGTTCAACACACGTACGGCTTGATGACGCCTTCACCTCCTCGATCCAGCGAGCGATGGTGAAGTAGTAGATGAGTTCCGGCAGCACGACGGCGTGGTGATGGTGGTGAGGAACAATCTCTGCAGGGCTTCGCCAAGCACTACGGAGATTATGACGGGAGAACTAGAGGGTTAGGGTTGCCGACACACGGCTTGGGAAATCTTGATGTATCCCGTGTGCTAGCCCTGCCCCTCTATTTATATGTTGAGCCTTGGGGTCTAAACTTGGAGTAAAAGCCTCCTCCAGGTCGGTTTTGCCCGCACAAGGTCGGTTTGGCCCGCAGGGAAAGAGTCCAACTCGGATCCCTGCAGTACCGCGCACAAGCGGTAGTACCGCTTCACACAAGCGGTAGTACCGCTTATGCGGTAGTACCGCTTCACACAAGCGGTAGTACCGCTTACGCGGTAGTACTGCCTTACCAGCGGTAGTACCGCTTAAGGCAGCAGCAAAACTTCCTTTTGCACTTTCCAATACCTCGTGGGCTTTACCCCTTTGGCTCATATAAAGTGTTGCTGCACCCGAACACTTCGGTAAACATCTGGAACCCCTTCCGGTGAATTCCAGAACCCTTCCGGAGATCAAAACACTATTATCACATATATCAATCTTTACCTCCGGACACTTCCGGAGATCCTCGTCATGTCCGGGATCTTATCCGGGATTCCGAACAACCTTCGGTCACCAACAAAATAACTCAACTATACTAATCGTCACCAAACGTTAAGTGTGTAGACCCTGCGGGTTCGAGAACTATGTAGACATGACCGAGACACCTCTACGGTCAATAACCAATAGCGGGACCTGGATGCCCATATTGGCTCCTACATATACTACGAAGATCTTTATCGGTCGAACCTCTATGTCAAGGATTCAGTTAATCCCGTATACTGTTCCCTTTGTTCTTCGGTATGTTACTTGCCCGAGATTCGATCGTCGGTATCTCTATACCTAGTTCAATCTCGTTACCGGCAAGTCTCTTTACTCGTTCCGTAATACAAGATCTCATGGCTAACACTTTTAGTCACATTGCTTGCAAGGCTCATTGTGATGTTGTATTACCGAGTGGGCCCTGAGATACCTCTCCGTCACACGGAGTAACAAATCCCAGTCTTGATCCATGCCAACCCAACAGACACCCTCGGAGATACCTGTAGAGCACCTTTATAGTCACCCAGTTACGTTGCGACGTTTGATACACACAAGGTACTCCTCCGATGTCAGGGAGTTGCATGATCTCATGGTCATAGGAACAGATACTTGACATGCAGAAAACAATAGCAATAAACTGACACGATCATATGCTATGTTCGTAGTTTGGGTCTTGTCCATCACATCATTCTCCTAATGATGTGATCCCGTTATCAAATGACATCTCATGTCCATGGCTAGGAAACCTTCACCATCTTTTGATCAACAAGCTAGTCAACTAGAGGCTTACTAGGGACACAGTGTTGTCTATGTACCCACACATGTATTTGAGTTTCCAATCAATACAATTATAGCATGGATAATAAACGATTATCATGAACAAGGAAATATAATAATAACCAATTTATTATTGCCTCTAGGGCATATTTCCAACAGTCTCCCACTTGCACTAGAGTCAATAATCTAGTTCACATCACTATGTGATTTACATTGTAATGAATCGAACACCCATGCAGTTCTGGTGTTGTTCATGTTTAGCCCTTGGAAGAGGTTTAGTCATCGGATCTGCAATATTCATATCCGTGTGTACTTTGCAAATATTTATGTCGTCCTCCTTGATGTAATCGCGGATGGAATTGAAACGTCGCTTTATGTGTCTGGTCCTCTTGTGAAATCTTGGTTCCTTGGCTAGAGCAATGGCACCAGTATTATCACAAAACAGAGTCATTGGGTTAAGCGCACTAGGCACTACTCCAAGATCTCTCATGAACTCCTTCATCCAGACACCTTCCTTCGCCGCCTCCGAGGCAGCTATGTACTCCGCTTCGCATGTAGAATCAGCTACCACGCTTTGCTTGGAACTGCACCAGCTAACCGCACCCCCATTAAGAATAAATACGTATCCGGTTTGTGACTTAGAGTCATCCGGATCAGTGTCAAAGCTTGCATCGACGTAACCCTTTACGATGAGCTCTTGATCACCTCCATAAACGAGAAACATGTCCTTAGTCGTTTTCAGGTACTTCAGGATATTCTTGACCGCCGTCCAGTGTTCCATTCCTGGATCACTTTGAAACCTTCCGACCATACTTATGGCAAGGCTGACATCGGGTCTTGTGCACAGCATTGCATACATGATAGAGCCTATGGCTGAAGCATAGGGGATGACACTCATCTTTTCTCTATCTTCTGCAGTCACTGGGCATTGAGTCTTACTCAACTTCACACCTTGCAATACAGGCAAGAACCCCTTCTTGGACTGATCCATTTTGAACTTCTTCAAAACTTTGTCAAGGTATGTGCTTTGTGAAAGTCCTATTAAGCGGCTCGATCTATCTCTATAGATCTTGATGCCTAATATGAAAGCAGCTTCTCCTAGGTCCTTCATTGAAAAACTCTTGTTCAAATATTCCTTCACGCCTTCCAACATTTCTATATTGTTTCCAATCAGCAATATGTCATCCACATATAATATTAGAAACGCTATAGAGCTCCCACTCACTTTCTTGTACATACAAGCTTCTCCGTAAACTTGTATAAACTCGAACGCTTTGATCACCTCATCAAAGCGAAGATTCCAACTCCGAGATGCTTGCACCAGTCCATAAATGGATCGCTGGAGTTTGCAAACTTTGTCAGCATTCTCTGGATCGACAAAACCTTCTGGTTGCATCATATACAACTCTTCCTTAAGGAAACCGTTAAGGAACGCTGTTTTGACATCCATCTGCCAAATTTCATAATTGAAAAAGGCAGCTATTGCTAACATGATTCTGACGGACTTAAGCATCGCTACGGGTGAGAAGGTCTCATCGTAGTCAACTCCTTGAACTTGTGAAAAACCCTTTGCCACAAGTCGAGCTTTATAGACGGTGACATTACCGTCTGCGTCCTTCTTCCTCTTAAAGATCCATTTGTTCTGAATGGCCTTACGCCCTTCAGGTAATACTTCCAAAGTCCATACTTTGTTTTCATACATGGATCCCATCTCAGATTTCATGGCCTCTAACCACTTCTCGGAATCCGGGCCCATCATCGCTTCTCCATAGCTCGTAGGTTCATCGTTGTCTAACAACATGACCTCTAAGACAGGGTTGCCGTACCACTCAGGAGCAGTACGCGTCCTTGTCGACCTACGAGGTTCGATAGCAACTTGATCCAAAGCTTCATGATCATCATCATTAACTTCCTCATCAGCTGTTGTAGGCTCTACAGAAACATCTTTCTGCGCTGCGCTACTTTCAGGTTGAAGTAAAGGTTCAACAACCTCATCAAGTTCTATCTTCCTCCCACTCA
Source organism: Elymus sibiricus (assembly GCA_039707655.1). Classification (NCBI taxonomy): domain Eukaryota; kingdom Viridiplantae; phylum Streptophyta; class Magnoliopsida; order Poales; family Poaceae; genus Elymus; species Elymus sibiricus. The sequence goes on from CM077676.1 coordinate 80,742,671, forward strand.
ATTCTTTCGAGAGAAACTCTTTCTCAAGAAATGTTCCGTTTTTAGCGACAAACACTTTGCCTTCGGATCTGAAGTAGAAGGTATACCCAACTGTCTCTTTTGGGTATACTATGAAGACGCATTTCTCCGCTTTGGGTTCCAGCTTTTCAGGCTGAAGCTTTTTGACATAAGCATCACATCCCCAAACTTTAAGAAACGACAGCTTTGGCTTCTTGCCAAACCAAAGTTCATATGGCGTCGTCTCAACGGATTTCGATGGTGCCCTATTTAAAGTGAATGCAGCTGTCTCTAATGTATAACCCCAAAACGATAGTGGCAAATCGGCAAGAAACATCATAGATCGCACCATATCCAATAAGGTTCGATTACGACGTTCGGACACACCATTACACTGTGGTGTTCCAGGCGGTGTCAGTTGTGAAACAATTCCACGTTGTCTTAAGTGACTGCCAAACTCATAACTCAGATATTCTCCTCCTCGATCAGATCGTAGGAATTTAATCTTCTTGTTACGATGATTCTCAACTTCACTCTGAAATTGTTTGAACTTTTCAAATGTTTCAGACTTGTGTTTCATTAAGTAAATATACCCATATCTACTTAAGTCATCAGTGAAGGTGAGAAAGTAACGATAACCACCGCGCGCCTCAATACTCATCGGACCGCACACATCAGTATGTATGATTTCCAATAAGTTACTTGCCCGTTCCATTGTACCAGAGAACGGCGTTTTAGTCATCTTGCCCATGAGGCATGGCTCACATGTGTCAAGTGATTCAAAATCAAGTGACTCCAAAAGTCCATCAGCATGGAGCTTCCTCATGCGTTTTACGCCAATATGACCTAAACGGCAGTGCCACAAGAAAGTGGTATTATCATTATCAATTCTACATCTTTTGGCATCAATGTTATGAACATGTGTATCATTACTATCGAGATTCAATAAGAATAAACCCCTCACATTGGGTTCATGACCATAAAAGATATTACTCATATAAATAGAACAACCATTATTCTCTGATTTAAATGAGTAACCGTCTCGCAATAAACAAGATCCAGATATAATGTTCATGCTTAACGCAGGCACCAAATAACATTTATTCAGGTTCATCACTAATCCCGATGGTAATCGAAGAGCGAGCGTGCCGACGGCGATCACATCAACCTTGGAACCATTTCCCACGCGCATCGTCACTTCGTCCTTTGCCAGCCTCCGTCTATTCCGCAGTTCCTGTTTTGAGTTGCAAATATGAGCAACCGCACCGGTATCAAATACCCAGGCACTACAACGAGAGTTGGTAAGGTACACATCAATAACATGTATATCATATATACCTTGTTTGTTGTTGGCCGCCTTCTTGTCAGCCAAATAGTTGGGGCAGTTCCGCTTCTAGTGTCCAGTTCCCTTGCAATGAAAACACACAGTTTCTGGTTTGGGTCCAGCCTTGGGTTTCTTCACTAGAGGAGCAACTGCTTTGCCACTCTTCTTGGAGTTACCCTTCTTACCCTTGCCATTTTTCTTGAAACTAGTGGTTTTATTGACCATCAACACTTGATGCTCCTTCTGAATTTCAGACTCAGCGGCTTTCGGCATCGCAAACAGCTCGGCGACTGACTTGTTCATCCCGTGCATGTTATATTTCAACACGAAGCTCTTGTAGCTAGGTGGCAATGATTGAAGAACTCTGTCAGTGATAGCCTCTGGCGGAAGGGGCATCCCCAATTCAGCCAGACGGGTGGAGTACCCAGACATTCTGAGCACGTGATCACTGATAGACCCGTTCTCCTCCATCTTGCAAGCATAGAACTTATCGGAGATCTCATATCTCTCGATCCGGGCATTCTTCTGAAAGATAAACTTCAACTCCTGGAACATCTCATATGCTCCATGACGTTCAAAACGTCTTTGAAGTCCCGATTCTAAGCCATACAATATTGCACATTGAACTATTGAGTAATCTTCAGAACGAGCCTGCCAGGCGTTCACAACGTCTAGAGACTCAACTGGAGCGGGTGGATCACCAAGCGGTGCATCAAGGACATAAGCCTTCTGGGAAGCCGAAAGGATAATCCTTAGATTACGGGCCCAGTCCACAAAGTTACTTCCATCATCTTTCAACTTAGCTTTCTCTAGGAACGCATTAAAATTCAGGGGTGCTACTGCGCGAGCCATGATCTACAACATAAATATAGCAAAGACAACTTAGACTATTGTTCTAGATAATGAGTTTAGTTAATCATATTACTTAAAAACTCCCACTCAAATAGACATCCCTCCGGTCATTCGAGTGTAACATGATCCAAATCCACCAACTCAAGTTCGATCATCACGTGAGTTGAGGTGGTTTCAATGGTGAACATCTTTATGTTGATCATATCTACTCTATGACTCATGTTCGACCTTTCGGTCTCTTGTGTTCCGAGGCCATGTCTGTACATGCTAGGCTCGTCAAGTTTAACCCGAGTGTTCCGCACGTGCAACATGGCTTACACCCGTTGTATGTGAACGTAGAGTCTATCACACCCGATCATCACGGCGTGTCTCGAAACGACGAACTTTCGCAACGGTGCACACTCGGGGAGAACACAATTTTATCTTGAAATTTAAGTGAGGGATCACCTTATAATGCTACCATCGTCCTAAGCAAAATAAGATGCATAAAAGGATTAACATCACATGCAAATCATAAGTGACATGATATGGCCATGAACTTGTGCTTTTGATCTCCATCTCCAAAGCACCGGCATGATCTCCATCGTCACCGGCATGACACCATGATCTCCATCATCTTGATCTCCATCAACGTGTCGCCATGAGGTTGTCGTGCCGACTGTTGCTTCCACGACTATTGCTAACTCATAGCGATAAAGTAAAGCAAAACGGCGAAAATAATTAAAGACAACTCTATGGCTCCTGCCAGTTGCCGTACTCATCGACATGCAAGTCGTGATATTCTATACAACACATGATCATCTCATACATCACATATATCTTATCATGTACTTGGCCATATCACATCACAACATACCCTGCAAAAACAAGTTAGACGTCCTCTAATTGTTGTTGCAAGTTTTACATGGCTGCTACGGGTTTGCAAGAACCATTCTTATCTACGCAAAACCACAACGTGGTGTAGTGATTGCTTTTTGATCTTCTAAAAGAACCCTCTTCATTGAAATCGATTCAACTAAAGTGAGAGAGACAGACACCCGCTAGCCATCTTTATGCAACGAAGTTACATGTCAGTTGAAGGAACCGGTCTCTCGTAAGCGTACGAGTAATGTTGGTCCGGGCCGCTTCATCTCACAATACAGCCGAATCAAATATCAACTAGTAACGGCAAGCAATATGTATACACCCACGCCCACAACTCGTTTGTGTTCTACTCGAGATCTCATCTACGCATAGACCTAGCTCAGATGCCACTGTTGGGGAACGTTGCATGGGAAACAAAAAATTTCCTACGCACACACAAGATCTATCCATGGTGATGAGCATCTACGAGAGGGAGAGTGAATCTACATACCCTTGTAGATCGCTAAGCGGAAGCGTTAAGAAACGCGGTTGATGTAGTCGAACGTCTCCACGATCCAAATCGCAAGTCGTCCCTCGATCCGATCACGAACTAGTGCCGAACGGACGGCACCTCCGCGTTCAACACACGTACGGCTTGATGACGCCTTCACCTCCTCGATCCAGCGAGCGATGGTGAAGTAGTAGATGAGTTCCGGCAGCACGACGGCGTGGTGATGGTGGTGAGGAACAATCTCTGCCGGGCTTCGCCAAGCACTACGGAGATTATGACGGGAGAACTAGAGGGTTAGGGTTGCCGACACACGGCTTGGGAAATCTTGATGTATCCCGTGTGCTAGCCCTGCCCCTCTATTTATATGTTGAGCCTTGGGGTCTAAACTTGGAGTAAAAGCCTCCTCCAGGTCGGTTTTGCCCGCACAAGGTCGGTTTGGCCCGCAGGGAAAGAGTCCAACTCGGATCCCTGCAGTACCGCGCACAAGCGGTAGTACCGCTCACGAGCGGTAGTACCACTTGAGCGGTAGTACCGCTTCACACAAGCGGTAGTACCGCTTATGCGGTAGTACCGCTTCACACAAGCGGTAGTACCGCTTACGCGGTAGTACTGCCTTACCAGCGGTAGTACCGCTTAAGGCAGCAGCAAAACTTCCTTTTGCACTTTCCAATACCTCGTGGGCTTTACCCCTTTGGCTCATATAAAGTGTTGCTGCACCCGAACACTTCGGTAAACATCCGGAATCCCTTCCGGTGAATTCCGGAACCCTTCCGGAGATCAAAACACTATTATCACATATATCAATCTTTACCTCCGGACTCTTCCGGAGATCCTCATCATGTCCGGGATCTTATCCGGGATTTCGAACAACCTTCGGTCACCAACAAAATAACTCAACTATACTAATCGTCACCAAACGTTAAGTGTGTAGACCCTGCGGGTTCGAGAACTATGTAGACATGACCGAGACACCTCTACGGTCAATAACCAATAGCGGGACCTGGATGCCCATATTGGCTCCTACATATTCTACGAAGATCTTTATCGGTCGAACCTCTATGTCAAGGATTCAGTTAATCCCGTATATTGTTCCCTTTGTTCTTCGGTATGTTACTTGCCCGAGATTCGATCGTCGGTATCTCTATACCTAGTTCAATCTCGTTACCGGCAAGTCTCTTTACTCATTCCGTAATACAAGATCTCGTGGCTAACACTTTTAGTCACATTGCTTGCAAGGCTCATTGTGATGTTGTATTACCGAGTGGGCCCTGAGATACCTCTCCGTCACACGGAGTAACAAATCCCAGTCTTGATCCATGCCAACCCAACAGACACCCTCGGAGATACCTGTAGAGCACCTTTATAGTCACCCAGTTACGTTGCGACGTTTGATACACACAAGGTACTCCTCCGATGTCAGGGAGTTGCATGATCTCATGGTCATAGGAACAGATACTTGACATGCAGAAAACAATAGCAATAAACTGACACGATCATATGCTATGTTCGTAGTTTGGGTCTTGTCCATCACATCATTCTCCTAATGATGTGATCCCGTTACATGTGTGAATACATAAACAAATACCGTGTCCCTAGTGAGTCTCTACTAGACTAGCTCGTTGATCAAAGATGGTTAAGGTTTCCTAACCATAGACATGAGTTGTCATTTGATAACAGGATCACATCATTAGGAGAATGATGTGATGGACAAGACTCATCCGTTAGCTTAGCATATGATCGTTCTGTTTATTGATACTGCTTTCTTGAATGTCAAATACATGTTCCTCAGACCATGAGATCATGCAACTCCCGGATACCGGAGGAATACCTTGTGTGCTATCAAACGTCACAACGTAACTGGGTGATCATAAAGATGCTCTACAGGTATCTCCGAAGGTGTCCGTTGAGGAAGCCCTGCGGGGATAGCATCACCATCACCGTCACCACACCGTCGTGCTGCCGGAACTCATCCACTACCTCGCCGTCTTGCTGGATCAAGAAGTCGAGGACGTCACCGAGCTGAACGTGTGCTGAACGCGGAGGTGCCGTACGTTCGGTGCTCGGTCGGTTGGATCGTGAAGTTGTTCGACGACATCAACCGCGTTGTTCTAACGCTTCCGCTTACGGTCTACGAGGGTACGTAGACACACTCCCCCTCTCGTAGCTATGCATCTCCATGGATAGATCTTGCGTGTGCGTAGAAAAAAATTTGTTTTCCATGCAACGTTCCCCGACAGTGGCATCATGAGCCAGGTCTATGCGTAGATGATATGCACGAGTAGAACACAAAGAGTTGTGGGCGGTGATCGTCATACTGCTTACCACCAACGTCTTATTTTGATTCGGCGGTATTGTAAGATGAAGCGGCCCGGACCAACCTTACATGTCCACATACATGAGACCGGTTCCACCGACAGACATGCAACTTGTTTTGCATAAAGGTGGCTGGCGGGTGTCTGTTTCTCCTACTTTAGTTGAATCGAATTTGACTGCGGCCGGTCCTTGTGGAAGGTTATTACAGCAAACTTGATAAATCACCGTTGTGGTTTTGTGCCGTAGGTAAGAACGGTTCTTGCTAGAATTGTATTGACCGGAAACTTAAATACATGTGTGAATACATAAACAAATACCGTGTCCCTAGTGAGTCTCTACTAGACTAGCTCGTTGATCAAAGATGGTTAAGGTTTCCTAACCATAGACATGAGTTGTCATTTGATAACGGGATCACATCATTAGGAGAATGATGTGATGGACAAGACTCATCCGTTAGCTTAGCATATGATCGTTCTGTTTATTGCTACTGCTTTCTTGAATGTCAAATACATGTTCCTCAGACCATGAGATCATGCAACTCCCGGATACCGGAGGAATACCTTGTGTGCTATCAAACGTCACAACGTAACTGGGTGATCATAAAGATGCTCTACAGGTATCTCCGAAGGTGTCCGTTGAGTTGGCATGGATCGAGACTGGGATTTGTCACTCCGTGTTTCGGAGAGGTATCTCTGGGCCCTCTCGGTAATGCACATCATAAGAAGCTTGCAAGCAAAGTGACTAAGGAGTTAGTTACGGGATGATGTATTACAGAACGAGTAAAGAGACTTGCCGGTAACGAGATTGAACTAGGTATGGAGATACCAACGATCGAATCTCGGGCAAGTAACATACCGACGGACAAAGGGAATTACGTATGTTGTCATTGCGGTTCGACCGATAAGATCTTCGTGAAATATGTAGGAACCAATATGGGCATCCAGGTTCCGCTATTGGTTAGTGACCGGAGAGGCGTCTCGGTCATGTCTACATCATTCCCGAACCCGTAGGGTCCGCACGCTTAACGTTCGTTGACGATATAGTGTTATATGAGTTATGTGAATTGGTAACCGAATGTTGTTCGGAGTCCCGGATGAGATCTCGGACGTCACGAGGAGTCTCGGAATGGTTGAGAGGTAAAGATTTATATATGGGAAGTCATATTTTGGGTTCCGAAAAAAGGTGCAGTTTTTTCCGGTATTGTACCGGGAAGCTTCCAGAAGGTTGCGGAGGATTCCGGAGGGGTCCGGAAGTCCACAAGTGGGTCCACCACGTCCCAAGGGCTGGCATGGGCTAAGGGGAGGCGCCCTGGCCTTATTAGGCCAGGCGCACCAAGTCCTCAAAAGCCCACGCAGCTAGGGAAGGAAAAAGGAAGAGTCCTAGTAGGAATAGGATTGGACTTTGGAGTCCAAGTCCACGTGTGTACTATTCACAGTTACTGTTCACGTGGCACTATTCCTTCTACTCCAAGCCCCTACACATATATAAATAGAGGAGAGGGGGCGCCCCAAAGGACACAACATTGTCTTAGCTGTGTGCGGCGCCCCCCTCCACAGTTCCGTCCCTCGGTCATATTTTCGTAGTGCTTGGGCAAAGCCCTGCGGAGATAGCATCACCATCATCGTCACCACACCGTCGTGCTGCCGGAACTCATCCACTACCTCGCCGTCTTGCTGGATCAAGAAGTCGAGGACGTCACCGAGCTGAACGTGTGCTGAACGCGGAGGTGCTGTACGTTCGGTGCTCGGTCGGTTGGATCGTGAAGTTGTTCGACGACATCAACCGCGTTGTTCTAATGCTTCTGCTTACGGTCTACGAGGGTACGTAGACACACTCCCCCTCTCGTAGCTATGCATCTCCATGGATAGATCTTGCATGTGCGTAGAAAAAAATTTGTTTTCCATGCAACGTTCCCCAACACTACGTCAATATGTTAGTCCATAAAAATCATATAAAAGCCATATAAAAGTGCACCAAAACATACAAAACTATAATAAACATGGCATGAATACTTCATAAATTATAGATATGTTGGAGACGTATCAGCATCCCCAAGCTTAATTCCTGCTCGTCCTCGAGTAGGTAAATGATAAAAGAAATAATTTATGAAGTGTGAATGCTAGCATAGTGCATAAGTTTGATCAATGATAATTTCAATCACTTTTCCTAGCATCATAACAGCAACTTTTTCTCATAAAACTCATCATGATGAAGTAGCAATCAATTCACATGTTATGGTTCAAACAATGCAATCTCTTGAAACTTAACAACCTATGTTCTTAGTCACCAAACAATTGCAATTCAACTTATCTTCAACAAAATCTAAGTAAGAGCTCCACATACTCAATTATCATATAGTCTTCTATAATTGCTAGTACTCAAAGCATATTTTTAGAACAAATGGCATCCATCGAACACAGAGAAAGATAGGGGCTTAATGTTTCGACTCCCAACTTATTTATCATAGAGATAATTGTCAACAATAATAATTCATGATCAAATATATTTGACTGGCCATATGTGCCTGGATCTTTCCCCACCACATGATGCTTGCCAACTAGAGAATAAATAGAGCGGAATAGGGATGAACATTAATGACTCTTGCATAAAAGTAAATACAGAAAAGTAAAAGATAGGCCCTTCGCAGAGGGAAGCAGAGGTTGTCATGCGCTTTTGATTTTTGGATGTGCAAGCCCTTAATGTAAGGGAACGTCACGTTATATTGCCCCTTGTGATAGCAACCTTTATTATGCAGTCCATCGCTTTTATTTTTTTACCATCACAAGTTCGTACAACGCTTATTTTCCCTTGCAATAAAAGATCATACATATTTTAGTAACAATTTTTATTGGTTTTTGCACCGATGACAACTTACTTGAAGGATCTTATTCAATCCATAGGTAGATATGGTGGAAACTCATGGGAAGAAACTGGGTTTAAGGGTTTTTGGATGCACAAGTAGTATCTCTACTTAGTATGAATTTTTGGCTAGCAAAAGATCCTAGGCAAGCACCACATGTTGGAGGATCCATAACAATATAACTTCTATGCAAATATACCCAAACATAACTCATTACGTTGTCTTCCTTGTCCAACTTCAACTAATTTGCTCAAGTTTGAAAATAATTAATGGGTATTCACAATCATAAAAGATGTCCAAGATAATATATTTATATGTGAAAGTTCTCTTCCTTATACTAATCATTCATGAATTGCTTGTATGACCAATATTGTGGTTGTCAAACTTCAATAGATTTTGCCTTCTAAACCCAATGTGAAGCTACTACTAGGCATGATACAAGCATATGAAGCTCATATTATTTCAGCTTCATGATATTTAATTCATTCAACAATTTACTCATAGGATATAAGTGAAGAACATGAGTAAATGACAAACTACTCCAAAAAGATATAAGTGAAGACCAAATGAGTAGTTAAGTAAATAGGTAGCTATATGTGAGGACTCTCTCTCATTGAAAAATTTCAGATCTTAAGTATTTTATTCAAACAGCAAAGAAAACAAAATAAAATGACATTCCAAGAATAGCACATCTCATGTGGAGAAGCAAAAACTTAGGCTCAACCAAGACTAACCGATAATTGTTGATGAAGAAAGGTGGGATGCCTACCGGGGCATCCCCAAGCTTAGATGCTTGAGACTTCTTGAAATATTAACTTGGGATGCCTTGGGCATCCCCAAGCTTGAGCTCTTGTGTCTCCTTAATTCCTCTCATATCACAGTTTCTCTAAATCTTAAAAACTTCATCCACACAAAACTCAACAAGAACTCCTGAGATAAGTTAGTATAAATCAACAAAAAACCTTAACATTCTCTAATGTAACAAATCACAAAAATTATAATTAAACATTGCATACTAAATTCCTCTGCATATTTAATACTCCTATCCTCAAATGGAAATATTAAACAAGCAAACATATGCAAACAATGCAACTATAACAGCAATCTGCCAAAACAGAACAGTCTGTAAAGGGTGAATAAGAATTCATACTTCCCTAACTCCAAAAATTCTTAAAAATTACCACGTGACAGAGAACTCATGCATTCTTACTGTGTAAAAATTTCAGATTTTTATCATATTCTGACTATTCAGGAATATTCTGGACATAACAGAAAATTTTCTGTTTTCAAACAGCAACACATGAACTTGCAAACTGAGCATGGTAAAGGCTATAATTGGCATTTTATTGAACTAAAAGACACAAAACATGATTATTGATAACAGAAAGCAAATCTCAACAAAATAAAATGACGCTCCAAGCAAAACTCATATTATGTGACGAATAAAAATATAACTCCGAGTGAGGTTACCGATAGTTTTGAAGACGAAAGAGGGGATGCCTTCCGGGACATCCCCAAGCTTAGAGGCTTGAGTCTTCCTTGAGTATTACCTTGGGGTGCCTTGGGCATCCCCAAGCTTAGGGTCTTGCCGCTCCTTATTCTCCTCATATCAATATCTCACCCAAAACTTGAAAACTTCAATCACACAAAACTTAACGGAACTTGGTGAGATAGGTTAGTATGATAAAAATAAGTCATCCACTTAGGTACTGTCAAGACAAGATTCATAATTGTTCTCACATAAGTCCTACTGTATTCTATAATTTCCACAATTTATATTACTCAATATAAGCTATGGAAACACTAAAACAAGCAAACTATGCACTAAAAACAGAATCTGTAAAAAACAGAACAGCATGTAGTGAGCGATTTAAAAACCATAATTATGTACCTCCAAAAATTCTGAAAAATTAGGAAAACGTAAAAAATTTGTAAACCAATACTTTGTAAAAATTTCACAATTTTCTCACACTCCAGTACAGAATAGAAATTCCAGCACTGGACGCAAAAGTTTTTGTTTTTGCACAGAATCAAATCAACAAGTATCCACACTATCCCAAAGGCTTTACTTGGCACATTATTGAAAGAAAACATATAAAACATGGTTAATACAGTATCTTAATCATGTGATCACAAGAAAAACAGTAGGTATAAATATTGGGTTGTCTCCCAAGAAGCGCTTTTCTTTAATGCCTTTTTAGCTAGGCATGATGATTTCAATGATGCTCACATAAAAGTAAAGAATTGAAACACAAAGAGAGCATGATGAAGAATATGACTAGCACATTTAAGCCTAAACCACTTCCTATGCATAGGGATTTTGTGAGCAAATAGTTTATGGGAGCAAGAATCAACTAGCATAGGAAGGCAAAACAAGCATAACTTCAAAACTATCAACACATAGAGAGGGAACTTGATATTATTGCAATATGTAAAAGCATATGATCCTCTCTCATAATAATTTTAAGTAGCATCATGAATGAATTCAACAATATAGCTATCATATAAAGAATTCTTTTCATGACCTACAAGCATATAATTTTTATTACTCCCCACATAAGCAAATTTATTCTCATTCATAATAGTGGGAGCAAACTCAACAAAATAACTATCATCTGATACTTGATTGGAATAATCCAATTGAAAATAAAAATCATGATGAAAAGTTTCATGGTTATCATTATTATTTATAGCATACATGTCATCACAATAATCATCATAGATAGCAACTTTGTTGTCATAATCAATTGAAACCTCTTCCAAAATAGTGGAATCGTCTTTAAATAAAGTCATGACCTCTCCAAATCCACTTTCATAATTATAATCAACATAAATAGGAGGCATGCAATCATCATAATAAATTTTCTCATCAAAACTTGGGGGACTAAAAATATCATCTTCATCAAACATAGCATCCCCAAGCTTATGGCTTTTCATATCACTCGCATCATGGATATTCAAAGAATTCATATTAGCGACATTGGAATCATCCTCATCATTCATGGATTTTATTCCAAACATTTTATTGAATTCTTCTTCTATCAATTGAGCACAATTTTCCGATCCATCATTTTCAAGAAAGACATTATAAAGATGAATAATATGAGGCAACCTCAATTCCATATTTTTTTTGTAGTTTTCTTTTATAAACCAAACTAGTGATAAAACAAGAAACTAAAAGATTCGATTGCAAGATCTAGAGATATACCTTCAAGCACTCACCTCCCCGGCAACGGTGCCAGAAAAGAGCTTGATGTCTACTACACAACTTATTCTTGTAGACTCGTGTTGGGCCTCCAAGCGCAGGGTTTTGTAGGACAGTAGCAATTTTCCCTCAAGTGGATGACCTAAGGTTTATCAATCCGTGGGAGGCGTAGGATGAAGATGGTATCTCTCAAACAACCCTGCAACCAAATACAAGAAATCTCTTGTGTCCCCAACACACCCAATACAATGGTAAATTGTATAGGTGTACTAGTTCGGCGAAGAGATAGTGATACAAGTGTAGTATGGATAGTAGATATAGGTTTTTGTAATCTGAAAATTAAAAAAAACAGCAAGGTAGCAAGTGATAAAACGGAGCACAAATGGTATTGCAATGCTTAGAAACAAGGCCTAGGGTTCATACTATCACTAGTGCAATCTCTCAACAGTGCTAACATAATTGATTCATATAATTATCCCTCAACGTGCGACGAAGAATCACTCCAAAGTTCTTATCTAGCGGAGAACATAAGATAGAAATTGTTGTAGGGTACGAAACCACCTCAAAGTTATCTTTTCCGATCAATCTATTGAGCCATCCCTATAAGTCTCACAAACAGCCCTAGAGTTCGTACTAAAATAACACCATATGATACGCATCAACCAACTCTAATGTCACCTAGATACTCCAATGTCACCACAAGTATCCGTGAGTTGATTATAAGATATGCATCAAATAACTTCAGATTCATAATATTCAATCCAACACAAAGAACTTCAAAGAGTGCCCCAAGATTTCTACCGGAGAAAGTAGGACGAAAACATGCATCAACCCCTATGCATAGATTACCCCAATGTCACCTCGGGAATCCGCGAGTTGAGTGCCAAAACATACATCAAGTGAATCAATATAATACCTCATTGTCACCACGGGTATTCATATGCAAGACATACATCAAGTGTTCTCAAATCCATAAAAGTATTCAATCCGATAATAGTGAAACCTCAAAGGTAAAAATTCAATTCATCACAACAAGATAGAGAGGGAGAAACACCATATGATCCAACTATATTAACAAAGCTCGCGGTACATTAAGATCGTGCCAAATCAAGAACACGAGAGAGAGATCAAACACATAGCTACTAGTACATACCCTCAGCCCCGAGGGTGAACTACTCCCTCCTTATCGTGGAGACTGCCGGGGTGATGAAGATGGCCTCCGGTGATGATTCCCCCCTCCGACAGGGTGCCGAAAAAGGGCTCTAGATGAGATCGTGGAGGTACAGAGGCTTGCGGCGGCGTAGTCCAAAATCTAGGGTTATTTCTGGGGGTTTTGGTATTTATAAGAATTTTTGGCGTTGGAATCACGCGAAGAGGTGCCACAGGGGGGCCACAAGGCACCAGGGCGTGCCTTGGGGGGTGGCGCCCCCTGGTGGCTTGTGGGGCCCCTGTGGGTCTTCTGCTACTCCCCCGAAGCTTCCTGGGTCTGTTTCCTTCCAGAAAAAATCGTCAAAAAGTTTCGCTGCATTTGGACTTCATTTGATATGGATTTTCTGGAAAACCAAAACCAAGCAGAAAACAGCAACTGGCACTGGGCACTAGGTCAATATGTTAGTCCATAAAAATCATATAAAAGCCATATAAAAGTGCACCAAAATCATACAAAACTATAATAAACATGGCATGAATAATTCATAAATTATAGATACGTTGGAGACGTATCAGGGGCTCTCTCTCCCCCTCTCTCCCGGTGGCGCCGGAACGCCGCCGGGGCAATCATCATGACGGCGATCTACACCAACAAATTCGCCGCCGTCACCACCAACTCTCTCCCTGTAACGCCCCGGACACATCCACCAGTGGTCGTTACTCCTGGCGGGATCTAGACTGGCCCCACAGATCAACACTAGTCTTTCCTGCGCACTTTGTCCTCACTCGTGCGCACCCGGGAGCAACTTCCCGGTCGGTCACCCATCCTGAAATTACTCCAAGCTGAGCACGCTTAACTTTGGAGTTCTGTCCGAATGGGCTCCCGGAAAAGAAGGAATTCCTTATTGATATGAGTAGTCTAGCATCCCTATTAAGCCAGGTCATCACACTCCCCCTCTATGCAGCGGTGTAAAACCTCTTCTCCCCGCTGTAATCTCTACTTAAACATGGTGCTTAATGCTACATATTATTACCCAATGATGTATGGCCATCCTATGATGTTTGCGTCGATTCTTTTTGTCCTATGGGTTGATTGATGATCGTGATTGGTTTGAGTTGTATGTTTTATTTTGGTGTTGTCCTATGGTGCCCTCCGTGTCGTGCAAGCGTGAGGGATTCCTGCTGTAGGGTGTTGCAATACATTCATAATTCTCCTATGGTGGGCGGATAGAGTGACAGAAGCTTACACCCGAGTAAGGGGGTTGTTGCGTATGGGAGTAAAGAGGACTTGTTACTTAATGCTATGGTTGGGTTTACCTTAATGATCTTTGGTAGTTGCAGATGCTTGCTAGAGTTCCAATCATAAGTGCATATGATCCAAGTACGGAAAGTATGTTAGCTCATGCCTCTCCCTCATATAAAATTGCAATAATGATTACCGGTCTAGTTATCGATTGCCTATGGACAAATCTTTCTCTTGTGCTACAGAAACTTTCTACTAAACAATTAGCTTTTATTATCTTGCAATTTACTCGTAGTTTTATTCTCGCAAAGTACTCCTAGTTTTATTCTTGCAAAGTAGTTATAGCGTTACACCTACAAAGTACTTCTAATTTCATACTTGTTCTAGGTAAAGCGAACATTAAGTGCACGTAGAGTTGTATCGGTGGACGATAGAACTTGAAGGGAATATTAATTCTACCTTTAGCTCCTTGTTGGGTTTGACACTCTTATTTATCGAAAAAGCTACAATTGATCCCCTATACTTGTGGGTTATCAAGACCTTTTTCTGGCACCGTTGCCGGGGAGCAATAGCGTGGGGTTGATATTCTCGTGTGTGCTTGTTTGCTTTATCACTAAGTAGTTTTTATTTTCTGTTCTAAGTTGTTATCTATCTTTAGTTATGGATATGGAACACGAAATACCAAAAAAAATAGTTGTACTTGCTACTCAAGGAGATGGGGAACCTCCTAAAACCCTCGACGCTCGTTATGTGAAAAATATTAAACACTACTTTGATAATCCTGAGAAAACCCCATTCAACTTGATAATGGGACACACGTTGGATCAACGTGAATACTTTAGGGATTATCGCTTGTCTCAAAAAGGGAAACTCTTATGGGATCAAATTGATTATTTGCAATGGTATGCTTGGAATTTATGCTTGAGATATGATTATACTTGTTGCTCTAGGATGAAGGCTCCACACCTTCCCTTTTCATGTGAATTTAATGATAATGAAACCTTGGCTTCTTATGCTAATGGTATATATGATTACTATGATGTGGAACGAATAGAAGAATTTATTGCTTTTAAGGGTGCTTATGTAATTGAATCTTTGTTTGAAAAGTATGAAGATTGTGATGATGCCGTTTACAGATCTGAAAATTTTTCTATACTTAAATATTGCTATGAGAATTATAAATACAATGCCGATATTGATGAATTTATTGAGAAAGTCTCCGCTGTCCAAGAAGAGACTAATATTTTGCAGGAATCTATGGAAGAAGAAATTGATGACACTGTGAGCTCATTAGATGAAAAAGATGACGAGAAGAGTAAAGAACAAAGGGAGGAAGAGCGGATTAGCTACCCGTGCCCACCTTCTAATGAGAGTAACTCTTCAACTCATACATTGTATAATTTCCCTTCGTGCTTACCAAAGGATGAATGCTATGATAATTGCTATGATCCCCTGGATTCGTTTGAAATATCCCTTTTTGATAAAATTGATGCTTGCTATGCTTGTGGCCATGACGCCGATGAACTTGCTATAGTTCCTTATGTTAAGAATGAAATTGTTGCTATTTCACCCACACATGATAGTCCTATTATCTTTTTGAATTCTCCCAACTACACTATATCGGAGAAGTTTGCGCTTATTAAGGATTATATTGATGGATTGCGTTTTACTATTACACATGATGATTTTGATGAGTATAATATGCATGTGCTTGCTGCTCCTACTTGCAATTATTATGAGAGAGGAACTACATCTCCGCCTCTCTATGTTTCCAAAGCGATAAAATTGCAAGAAACTGTTTATACTATGCATTGGCCTTTACTTGATGTGCATTAATTGTTCTTTTATGACATGCTGATGCATAGAAAGAGAGTTATACTTCGTCATTGCATGATATATGTTGCTTGGTGCTCACTACTAAATTACAAATCATTGTTAATTAAAATTGGCTTTGATATACCTTGGGATCCGGGTGGATCGATTACTTGAGCACTTTATGCCTAGCTTAATGGCTTTAAAGAAAGCGCTGCCAGGGAGACAACCCGGAAGTTTTAGAGAGTCATTTATTTCTGTTGTGTGCTTTTAAAAAGTTTAAAAACAAAAAATATATAGAGGGGAACCTAAAACTTTTACAAAAAGAAAAGTGAAAGTGAGACAGATGAGCAATGTGGAAGTGGGGGCTAGCCTTGAACTTTGTTCATGCCCATGAAAACTTTGTGAATCTTGATTACAGAAACTTTACAACAAAAATAATTATCCCCTTGTACAAATTCATTGTATTATAAAAATAATGTGCCAAGATTTACCATTAGGATGTTTAAATTGCTTGTTTGGTATGTGCAGTGCAAAAATAGAAACTTTTGTTGTAGTGCTTGAATTTTTTTATTTTACTGGAACGTGAAAAAATTCTGAAATTTTTACACAGTACTGCTATGCAAATTGTTTATTTTGTCCTAATTTTTCAGAATTGTTTGAGTTACAAAAGTATATGCACCATCTGCATCTTTATAGACTGTCCTGTTTTCACAGATTGCTGTTATAGTTTCGTTATTTGCGTATGTTTGAAATCTTTTTGAGCCCCATTGACTTGGGAGCCATAGAATTGTGATAGCATACAGTGGGTAATGTTTTATTATAATTATACAATAATGTTAGAGCAGGACATGATGGGATTTGATGTTATATGTACTAACCCTTCTAATAAAAAGTTCGGTTAAGTTTTGTGTGGATGAAGTATTCGAAGATCGAGGAGGTATTGATATGAGAAGAATGAGGTGAGGCAAGAGCTCAAGCTTGGGGATGCCCAAGTGACAGTGTCCTGGACTAGGGGGTACTCATCACGTCGTCTCCCGACCAGGTGGATCGGGCCGAGGACCCCCATGGCGGTTCACTCATGGGCCACTTCGGGCAGCCCATGACGCATACAAGGAAGATTCCACAAGACTTGGTGATCAAGACAAGGACTCCTCTCCACCGATGTAGCCGACTAGGACTCTTGTTATCCTAGGCCCCTGGTGCATATATAAACCGAGGCCAGGCTAGTCGATAGATCAACTCATATTCATTAGAACAATCTCGTGGTAGATACATGTACTCTGTACTACACCACATATGAATACAATCAAAAGCAGGACGTAGGGTATTATCTCTTCGAGAGAGCCCGAACCTGGGTAAAATCCTGTGTCCGTGTTACCATCGCTCCAAGACGCCTAGCTTAGGACCCCTACTACGAGATATGCCAGATTTAGAACCGACACTGGTGCTTTCATTGTGAGCCTGCTGTCAGTCGCCGCGCTGCGATGGGAATTCAGATCGTCTCCGGCGCGATCTACGCATCGGAACCGAGTATTATTGTCGATGTCGGCATCTTCGTTGCCGGCTCGACTGGTCACCTCGGCTGGACCAAGGACTGCGCTCCGCGTCGGATCATCAAGATCGGACGAATACTTTCATCATCATCAACTCCGATCTCTATCAAGATCATGGGGGAATCATCCATGGAGCTCAGGGGCTCAAGGTCAACATTGCCCTCGGGAGACCGTGCAGTTTTTCTGGACAGCGGGTTCGCGTTCACCGTCACCACCTCCTCGAGCGTCGTTTTGACGAATCCTTTGGTGGAATTGTGCGTAATTGAGTCTATAATGACCCCGTAAAATTTCGTCGTATTCCGATGGAGGAAACTCCGGCGATCTACGATATACCGGAGCCCTGTCAAAGCTGGACGTGAATCTGGACGAGTTTAGGGCGAGGAGTCCAGCCTCCAGCTCGGACATCCTTTGAAAGATCCAACCGTTGATCGGCTTGGTAATTCCTATATCTACCATCCCTCAAACTTTCAGCTCGATCCGACCGTTCAAACTCCGGGAACAGCCCGAGGAGTGCATCAATTTTCGGATCTGTTTCCTGCGCAAAAACGAATCCGACCCGAATTCATCTTTCTTCATGAACGGGATATTGGTCATCCTTTTTGAAGGATTTTTTTCTAGGGTATTGTGTGTTGTTCTCAAACACGTGGCTACAAATTATGAGTCTTTTCCGAGGCGATCTTAACCATCGCGCTGATGTCAAATCGGCCCGACACGTTGCTCCACGGCTACCGACCTGCGCCAGCATCAACTGCGCCGTCGCTCCATCGAGCCGACGACAAACCACCTCAGATCACCACCTCGGCGAGCCAACCAAGAGTTCGGCATCGTGAAGGACAAATAATCATCAAGACAAGATCGTCGCCCTATGGATTGTACGGGTCGGGCGCGCCAGCACCGCCGCCGA
Source organism: Elymus sibiricus (assembly GCA_039707655.1). Classification (NCBI taxonomy): domain Eukaryota; kingdom Viridiplantae; phylum Streptophyta; class Magnoliopsida; order Poales; family Poaceae; genus Elymus; species Elymus sibiricus. The sequence continues at coordinate 80,761,240 of CM077676.1, forward strand.
TCACTTCTCAAGCCGGCATTGACCGCGTCACAAGTTCCGACCTGCGTCGGCATCGCCGCACCATTGCTTTTTCAAGCCGATACCCACCACGCCGACCTACTTCGACACCTCGGCCGGCATGGGGTTGCAACGTCACCTTACCGACCTGCTCCGTCACCTCGGCTAGACCGGGGGCTTCGCCATCTCTTCATCAACCTACTTTGGGGACTTCGGCGTCACCAGCCGATCAGCTTCGTCACCTCGGCTGGACCAGGGGCTTCGCCTCACCACGTCGACCGCGCTACGTCACCACTTCATCAAGCCGAGCTCTTTGCTCGGGCACCTCGGGACCGGCTTGGGGGCTGGGACCTCGACCCGCTGCAAGCTCGGCCCGCGTCATCAACACCGAGCACATTAACCAGCTAAGTCGCTTTCATGCTCAACTTTTTTCAATTTTTAATTTTTTGTTCGGTTCGACGAAGCATTATATTTGTGTTAAACAAAAAAGTTGTTAGTTAAACACTTAATTTGTTAAAAACGTTATTTGTTAAAAACGCTTCTTTTACCCAAGTTAACTGGGGGCTCTTAAATTTGTACGAGTCATTTTATAATAAGTGTTTTCTTCTAAGTCGTTGCAAAGTCTTTGTATACCACTCCTTTCTCAACACGAGTGTGTGGTCAATAGCCGGATAGCCTGGTTTCTCTCTAAAGCCGCTCGAGTTTGGTTCGCTAAACTGGCCTGAGAAGCACTCCGCCTTCGGGAATAGGAGGTTGAAGCCGAAGACTGAGCCGCTTGAAGTCTTGAGATCGGATGTGTCATGTTAAAGCACGACGGAAGCACAAACTAATTTTAAGACCACTTTTCGGATTGGCACCTAAAAACTTGATTTAGTTCGGACGTCAAGTTTTTACATAAGTTTTTTGGCTTTTCGAGCTTATGGCACTTTAAAGCTATTTGTATATTTTTATTTCAGGAGGTGGGACATCCTCATGACCGAGGTGCCCTACGTAATAATTCAGCTCGGGAGATCTTTTCCGACCCGCGGCTCGGCATCTTTCCTGCCGACCTACACCTCGGCGTTGGCGAAATGAACATGACATCTGGACTAATTCCCGAGGAGATTCGATCCTCAGGTTGGTCGGACGCACCCAACCTGAGTCTCGGGGGATACTGTGTGTCTCCAGCATAACTCTCGCAGTACAACGTCGAATGCCTTTAAAGCATCGGCAATATCAACGGGGGGCTGCGACTAGAGCCGAACCCACCAAAAGCCAAGGTACTCCGAGAAGTCCTCGGCAAAACGTTCTCGGATATTGTTTTATATGCATCAGTTTTGAATTGTGTCTTCGGTCAATAGTTGGGTTGCCCGGCTCCTGTGCTTGCCTCCTACGTTCCGCTTTGTTCGGCTAGGTGTGCAAAAGGAGAACCACTGCGATTGTACTTCCGATTTAACTGGTCAAGTACCTCAGTGGACAAAGCCGAAAACTGACTGTCACAATGAGCGCAAACTGGTCAGCGATCGGATGACTGTGTCAAACTATAGATCGATAGAGGTTACCCCGTGGGCCTTTCATAAAATTGGCCGAAGTGTTAATGGCTTGACCTCGGCTGACGCCGAACACTAACCGGGGGCTAGTAACTGGCCTCCCAACTTTAAGCTCATGTGACTAAGTGAAAGTTATAAAGCCTGGATATCTGATTGCCTCATTTCCGCTAACACAACCGCCTCAGGGCACCGAGATGTCGGCTAAGGGTTGTCTTGTTACTACGGAAACACCCTGCGTAGCATCTACAAAGGGGTAGAAGCCGACGATGGGCCACTCTCAAATGATAAACGGTCACAAAGGAGTCAAAATAGCATATAGCATAAAAGCGTTTGTATTCAATATACGAGTGCTGCCTTCCGTAATCATCGTTATAAAGCCATAAATATGCATCAATTTGACTTAATATTTTGGCCAAGCTGGGTTGCCTGGCTCCTGTGCTTACCCCCTATGTTCCCGATTGTTCGGCTAGGGGGTAAAGGGAGCACCTCTGTGATTGTTACTTCCGGGTCATCCAGGCTAGTACCTCAGACTGGGTGAAGCCGAAAGCTAGCCATCTTAAGAATATAATTGGTCGGCAACGACGGAAGTGAAAATTTTGGTTCATTAAAGACCACAGAGTTCGGGAACTTTTCCCAAACTAAATCCTCAATATTTTTCTCCCACATTGATCGGAGTTGAGGTTTCACAATCATGGTCAACATGATAGCCTGGGAAAAGGAACCTATAAAGGAACTATTTTTCCTAGAAGATGTTTCTTACGTTAAATAGTAATATAACATATCTCTCCGCGTACCTTTGTTTATAAAACTGTATGGCCGGATTGCCTTGTTTTCCGTAAATCTTTGCCCTTATAAAGGCTTTATAAAGTAGGAAAACACTCCTTGGCTACTGGCCGAGGAGGTTGAAGCCGATGGTCGGTCAACAAAGTTTTGTACAATGCGGATCCGAGCGTTAATGATGTAAAGTACTTGGATACATAGAATCATTACACATAAACTGTGATTAAAATCAATTTACTCCGGATATCGATCCTTAATTCGGCCACCCTTGCCCAAATTAAGGCTCAGGGGCTACTGGGCTTCGCACCTCTCACTTAAAAGCCATTAACGGGTTACATCGATCCCCTGATCTGGTGTTGCCACCCGACCAGTGGCTCAGGGGCTACTGCATTGATGATTCAATGCAGACAATTTACAAAGTGCAAAACAGTTTCCGAGGAGATTACGATTCTCAGGCTGGTCAGCCGCACCCGACCTGAGTCTCGAGGACTATGCACACCGCATTTCCATTCCTAAGTATGCTGCCGAGCTACGAGTTGATCCTCAGGCCGATTTCGTGAATCGATCTGAGTCTCATGGGCTACTGGGATCAGCGGTTTTATGTTTTCCTTCAGGTGCATCTCGGATTTTTGGCCGACACACACCTTGAGGGCTACTGGCTATATATCTCGGCAGAGAATAAATTGCACCAATTGAAAAAAAATCCGCAAAAATCAGCCCACGGCCGAAGTGGTGCACCACCTCGGAAGCAGTCCGGCATAGAGCTCGGATGCAAGTGGCTGGCTCCCTAGAGGACATTTCCGGCATTAAGCTCGGCTGAACTCCTTCAACTTTTTTAAAACCGAGGTAATCCATGACACCTCGGATGCAGACCGTCGTTGGAGCTCGGCTGCAAAAAGACACCTTAGATGCAGACCGGCGTCGGAGCTCGGCTACAAAAAGACACCTCAGATGCAGCCCGACATTGGAGCTCGGCTGCAAGAGGACACCGCCACCCGGGAAAAACTTCGAACCCGAGGTGTGGCGTAAAAAATAACAAGGCATTGATAAAGGCCAAGAACCTAAAGGGGCTCCTCGGATGCCCGACGTGTCAACTCTTCGGATACACCTCGGCGATCCTCGAGATCGGAGATGAGAATATTTGTTGAACCAGTTTTCAAGACTAACGACCAAAGACGAAGAACAATTCAGAAGAACCGAGGAGCGTCCCCAACTTGAAGACCGGTTCAGGGGGCTACTGACGGTGTCCTGGACTAGGGGTACTCATCACGTCGTCTCCCGACCAGGTGGATCGGGCCGAGGACCCCCATGGCGGTTCACTCATGGGCCACTTCGGGCAGCCCATGACGCATACAAGGAAGATTCCACAAGACTTGGTGATCAAGACAAGGACTCCTCTCCACCGACGTAGCCGACTAGGACTCTTGTTATCCTAGGCCCCTGGTGCATATATAAACCGAGGCCAGGCTAGTCGATAGATCAACTCATATTCATTAGAACAATCTCGTGGTAGATACATGTACTCTGTACTACACCCCATATGAATACAATCAAAAGTAGGATGTAGGGTATTATCTCTTCGAGAGAGCCCGAACCTGGGTAAAATCCTGTGTCCGTGTTACCATCGCTCCAAGACGCCTAGCTTAGGACCCCTACTACGAGATATGCCGAATTTAGAACCGACACCAAGGCACCCCAAGTAAATATTCAAGAAGACTCAAGCGTCTAAGCTTGGGGATGCCCCGGAAGGCATCCCATCTTTATTCGACAATTATCGGTATGTCTCGGTTTTTGTTTTGTTCACATGATATGCGTAAATTCTTGGAGCGTCTTTTGTGTTTATTTTTCCCTTTTCTTTTATGCACCATGCTGGTATGAGATAGTCCTTGGTTGATTTATAGAATGCTCTTTGCACTTCACTTATATCTTTTGAGTATGGCTTTATAGAATGCTTCATGTGCTTCGCTTATATCATTTGAAGTTTGGATGCATGTTTCTCTACACCTAGAAAACCGTTATTTATAGAATGCTCTTTTGCTTCACTTATATTTATTAGAGCATGGTCTTTTGTAGAAAGAATTAAACTCTCTTGCTTCACTTATATCTATTTAGAGAGTCAACAGGAATTGGTCATTCACATGGTTAGTCATAAAATCCTACATAAAACTTGTAGATCACTGAATATGATATGTTTGATTCCTTGCAATAGTTTTGCGATATAGAGATGGTAATATGTGGGAGGTACTAGTGAATGATTGTGGTTTAGTAGGAATATTGGTGTTAAGGTTTGTGATTCCCGAAGCATGCATGTATAGTCTCTCGTTATGCTAAGAAGTTGGAGCATGATTTATTATTGATTGTGTTCCTTTGCGTGGAGGTCGGGGCGCGCGATGGTTAACTCCTACCAACCTCCCCTCTAGGGGCATGCATAGTAGTACTTTGCTTCGAGGGCTAATAAACTTTCGCAATAAGTATGTGAGTTCTTTATGACTAATGTGAGTCCATGGATTATACGCACTCTCACCTTTCCGCAATTTGCTAGCCTCTTCGGTACCGTGCATTGCCCTTTCTCACCTCGAAAGTCGGTGCAAACTTCGCCGGTGCATCCAAACCCCGTGATATGATACGATCTATCACACATAAGCCTCCTTATATCTTCCTCAAAACAGCCACCATACCTACCTATTATGGCATTTCCATAGCCATTCCGAGATATATTGCCATGCAACTTCCATCATCATCATATACATGACTTGAGCATTCATTGTCATATTACTTTGCATGATCGTAAGATAGCTAGCATGATATTTTCATGGCTTGTCCATTTTTTGATATCTTTGTTACGCTAGATCATTGCACATCCTGGTACACCGCCAGAGGCATTCATATAGAGTCATATTTTGTTCTAGTATCGAGTTGTAATTTTGAGTTGTAAGTAAATAGAAGTGTGATGATCATCATATCCATTATTAAAGCATTGTCCCAGTGAGGAAAGGATGATGGAGACCATGATTCCCCCACAAGTCGGGATGAGACTCCGGACGAAAAAAAAAAAGAGAAAAGAAAAGAAAAAGAGGCCAAAAAGAGCCCAACAAAAAAAAGGAAAAAAAGAGAAAACAAAAAAAATTGAAATGAGAGAAAAAGAGAGAAGGGGCAATGTTACTATCCTTTTACCACACTTGTGCTTCAGAGTAGCACCATGTTTTTCATATAGAGAGTCTCCTATGTTGTCACTTTCATATACTAGTGGGAATTTTTCATTATAGAACTTGGCTTGTATATTCCGATGATGGGCTTCCTCAAATGCCCGAAGTCTTCTAGAGCAAGCAAGTTGGATGCACACCCACTTAGTTTTATTTTTGAGCTTTCATACACTTATAGCTCTTAGTGCATCCGTTGCATGGCAATCCCTACTCCTCGTATTGACATCAATTGATGGGCATCTCCATAGCCCGTTGATTAGCCGCGTCGATGCGAGACTTTCTTCCTTTTTTGTCTTCTCCATATTAATCTCTACCACTGCATTCTATTCCACCCATAGTGCTATATCCATGGCTTGCGCTCATGTATTGCGTGGGGGTTGAAAAAGTTGAAGCGCGTTAAAAAGTATGAACCAATTGCTTGGCTGACACCGGGGTAGTACATGATTTATATTTTGTGTTAAGAAGATGGAGCATGACAAGACTATATGATTTTGTAGGGATAGCGTTCTTTAGCATTTTTATTCTGAAAGGCATGATTGTTTGTTGGGATGACTGAGTATTGATGTCTTTATATCAAATTATAGACTATTGCTTTGAATCACTCGTGTCTTAATATTCATGCCATGATTAGATTATATGATCAAGATTATGCTAGGTAGCATTCCACATCAAAAATTATCTTTTTATCATTTACCTACTCGGGGACGAGCAGGAATTAAGCTTGGGGATGCTGATACGTCTCCGTCGTATCTATAATTTATGATTGTTTCATGCCAATATTCTACAATTTTCATATATTTTTGGCAACATTTTATATTATTTTTGGGACTAACATATTGATCCAGTGCCCAGTGCCAGTTCCTGTTTTCTGCTTATCTTTTGTATCACAGAAAATCCATATCAAACGAAGTCCAAATGCAATAAAATTTTATGGAGAATTATTTTGGAATATATGTGATTTTTGGGAGGTGGAATCAACGCAAACGGAGGCTCACAGCCTCCACAAGCCACCTGGGCGCGGCCCCCCTGGCGCACGGTGGTGCCTCGTGGGCACACCGTAAGTCGGTTGGGGCTCTTCTTCGGCCGCAAGCTAATATCCGAAAAAAAATCATGTTAAAATTTCAGCCCGATCGGAGTTACGGATCTCTGGGAATTTAAGAAACGGTGAAAGGCCAGAAAACAAGAACGCGAGACAGAAGAGAACAGAGAGAGAGAGATCCAATCTCGGAGGGGCTCCTGCCCCTCTGGGTGCCATGGAGGCCAAGGACCAGAGGGGTAAACCTCCTCCCATCTAGGGGGAGGCCAAGCAAGAAGAAGAAGGAGGGGGGCTCTCTCCCCCTCTCTCCCAGTGGCGCCGGAACGCCGTTAGGGCAATCATCGTGACGGCGATCTACACCAACAACTTCGCCACCGTCACCACCAACTCTCTCCCCCTCTATGCAGCGGTGTAACACCTCTTCTCCCCGCTGTAATCTCTACTTAAACATGGTGCTTAATGCTACATATTATTACCCAATGATGTATGGCCATCCTATGATGTTTGAGTAGATTCTTTTTGTCATATGGGTTGATTGATGATCGTGATTGGTTTGAGTTGTATGTTTTATTTTGGTGCTGTCCTATGGTGCCCTCCGTGTCGCGCAAGCATGAGGGATTCCCGCTGTAGGGTGTTGCAATACGTTCATAATTCTCTTATGGTGGGCGGCTAGAGTGACAGAAGCTTACACCCGAGTAAGGGGGTTGTTGCGTATGGGAGTAAAGAGGACTTGTTACTTAATGCTATGGTTGGGTTTTACCTTAATGATCTTTGGTAGTTGCGGATGCTTGCTAGAGTTCCAATCATAAGTGCATATGATCCAAGTACGGAAAGTATGTTAGCTCATGCCTCTCCCTCATATAAAATTGCAATAATGATTACCGGTCTAGTTATCGATTGCCTATGGACAAATCTTTCTCTTGTGCTACAGAAACTTTCTACTAAACAATTAGCTTTTATTATCTTGCAATTTCCTCGTAGTTTTATTCTCGCAAAGTACTCCTAGTTTTATTCTTGCAAAGTAGTTCTAGCATTACACCTACAAAGTACTTCTAGTTTCATACTTGTTCTAGGTAAAGCGAACGTTAAGTGCGCGTAGAGTTGTATCGGTGGACGATAGAATTTGAAGGGAATATTAATTCTACCTTTAGCTCCTCGTTGGGTTCGACACTCTTATTTATCGAAAAAGCTACAATTGATCCCCTATACTTGTGGGTTATCGGTGACTAAGAACATAACTTGTTAAGTTTCAAGAGAATGTATTGTTTAAACCGTAACATGTGAATTAATTGCTACTTTATCATGATGAGTTTTATGAGATGAGCTATTGTTTATGATATAAAATGATGCTAGAAAAAGTGATTGAAATTATCATTCATCAAACTTGTGCACTATGCTAGCATTCACACTTCATAAATTATTTCTTTTATCATTCACCTACTCGAGGACGATTAGGAATTAAAGCTTGGGGATGCTGATACGTCTCCAACGTATCTATAATTTATGAAGTATTCATGACATGTTTATAACAATTTTATATGGTTTTGGTATGATTTGAATAGAACTAACCCGGACTGACGCTGTTTTCAGCAGAACTACCTTGGTGTTGTTTTTTGTGCAGAAATAAAAGTTCTTGGATTAACCCCAAAATTTACGGTGATTTTTTCTAGAAGGAAAGAAACCCAGGAAGCTTTGAGGTAGTACCAGAAGCCCCACAGGGACCCCACAAGGCAACAGGGCGTGCCCTGATGCCTTGTTGCCCCCCTGTGGCACCTCTTTGCGTGATTCCAACGCCAAAAATTCTTATATATTCTGAAACCCCCGAAAGTTAACCTAGATGAGTTTTTCTGCCACCGCAAGCCTCTGTTCCGAAGCTATCCCATCTGGAGCTCCATTCCGGCACCCTGCCAGAGGGGGAAGTCATCACCGGAGGCCATCTTCATCATCCCCGCTGCTTCCATGATGAGGCGGGAGTAGTTCACCCTCGGGGCTGAGGGTATGTACCAGTAGCTATGTGTTTGATCTCTCTCTCTCTCTCTCTCTCTCTCTCTCTCTCTCTCTCTCTCTCGTGTTCTTGATTTGGCACGATCTTGATGTACCGCGAGCTTTGTTAATATAGTTGGATCATATGGTGTTTCTTCCCTCTCTATCATCTTGTGATGAATTGAGTCTTTCCCTTTGAGGTTTCGTTATTGTCGGATTGAATGTTTTGGATTTGATAACACTTGATGTATGTCTTGCATGTGGATACCCGTGGTGACAATGGGGTATTCTATTGAGTCACTTGATGTATGTTTTGGTAATCAACTTGTGGATTCCTGTGACCTTGGGGTAATCTAGGCATATGGGTTGGTACACGTTTCCATCTTCTTTTCTCCGATAGAAACTTTGGGGTACTCTTTGAAGTTCTTTGTGTGGATTGAATATTATGAATCTGAAGTTGTTTGATGCATATCGAATAATCAACTCACGGATACTTGTGGTGACATTGGAGTATCTAGGTGACATTAGAGTTGGTTGATGCGTATCATATGGTGTTATTTTAGTACGAACTCTAGGGCTGTTTGTGACACTTATAGGGATGGCTCAATAGATTGATCAGAAAGGATAACTTTGAGGTGGTTTCGTACCATACAACAATTTCTTCTTATGTTCTCCGCTAGATAATAACTTTGGAGTGATTCTTTGTGACACGTTGGGGGATTGTTATATGATTCAATTATATTAGCACTGTTGAGAGATTGCACTAGTGAAAGTATGAACCCTAGGCCTTGTTTTCAAGCATTGCAATACCGTTTGTGCTTCGTTTTATCACTTGCTACCTTGCTGTTTTTATATTTTCAGATTACAAAAACCTATATCTACTATCCATACTACACTTGTATCACCATCTCTTCGCCGAACTAGTGCACCTATACAATTTACCCTTGTATTGGCTGTGTTGGGACACAAGAGATTTCTTGTATTTGATTGCAGGGTTGTTTGAGAGAGACCATCTTCATCCTACGCCTCCCACGGATTGATAAACCTTAGGTCATCCACTTGAGGGAAATTTGTTGCTGTCCTACAAAACTCTGCACTTGGAGGCCCAACAACGTCTACAAGAATAAAAGTTGCGTAGTAGACATCATCCCTAGAAGCATCGGTTAGTCCATTATAAAAGATATCAAGTATTTCATTTTTCTTAAGAGTATGATCAGGCAAAGCATTAAGTAATTGGAGAAGCCTTCCCCAAGCTTGAGGGAGACTCTCTTCTTCAATTTGCACAAAGTTGAATATTTCCTGTAAGGCAGCTTGTTTCTTATGAGCAGGAAAATGTTTTTCAGAGAAGTAGTATATCATATCCTGGGGACTACGCACACAACTAGGGGCAAGAGTATTAAACCATTTTTTAGCATCACCCTTTAATGAGAAAGGAAACAACTTAAGAATGTAATAGTAACGAATTTTCTCCTCATGAGCAAATAGGATGGCCATATCATTCAATTTAGTAAGGTGTGCCACAACAGTTTCAGTTTCATAACCATGAAAGGGATCAGATTCAACCAAAGTAATTAAAGGATCGACAGAGAATTCATAATCCTTATCGGTAACAAAGATAGGAGAGGTAGCAAACTTAGGATCATATTTCATTCTCTCCATCATTGATTTTTCTTTTAGCTTAACCAACAATTTTCTAACATCATCTCTATCATTACAAGCAAGAATTTCCCTAGCTGTCTTTCCATCTATAACATAACCAACAGGTATCTTAGGCATTTCAACTCTAGTAGGAGAGCTAGGCATAATAGGTGAATCATAATTTTCATCAGTTTCAATAGTTTCAGCATTCTCAGTTTCTTTAGCCTTAGCAATTTGGTCATCAAGAAATTCACCTAGTGGCACAGTATTATCAAGCATAGTACTAGCATCATCATAAGTATCATTCATAGCAGAAGTAGTATCATCAATTACTTGCGACATATCAGAATGAATAGCAGGTGGTGGTGTCGCAAGCCTACTCAAAACATAAGGTGAATCAAGTGCGGAGCTAGATGGCAGTTCGTTACCTCCCCTCGTCTTAGAGGGAACGATCTTGGTCTTAGCGTTTTTCAGATTCTTCATAGTGGTCAACAGATATAAATCCCAAGTGACTCAACAAATAGAGCTATGCTCCCCGGCAACGGCGCCAGAAAAGAATCTTGATAACCCACAAGTATAGGGGATCGCAACAGTCTTCGAGGGTAGTATTTCACCCAAATTTATTGATTCGACACAAGGGGAGCCAAAGAATATTTGCGAGTATTAGCAGTTGAGTTTTCAATTCAACCACACCTGGAGAACTAAATATCTGCAGCAAAGTGTTTAGTAGCACAGTAGCAATAGTGCCAGAAACAGTAACAGTAGCAGTTTTGTAGTGATCGTAACAGCAGCAGCAACGAAAGTAACTTAGCAAAGATCAATATGAGAAAAGCGTAGGCATTGGATCAGTGATGGATAATTATCTTGGATGACATTCATCATTTAACAGTCACAACCTAGAGCGATACACAATAGCTCCAATTCATCATTGTAATGTAGGCATGTATTCCGTATATAGTCATACATGCTTATAGTAAGAACTTGCATGACATCTTTTGTCCTACCCTCCCGTGGCAGCGGGGTCCATAAGGAAACTAAGGGATATTAAGGCCTCCTTTTAATTGAGAACCGGAACAAAGCGTTAACACATGGTGAATACATGAACTCCTCGAATTACAGTCATCCTTGGAGAGTATCCCAAACAATTGTCACTATGGGGTCTACGGATCAGAACAATAACAAGTGCATATAACTAGCAGATAGGATCAAGAACTCAAATATATTCATGAAAACATAAAGGGTTCAGATCTGAAATCATGGCACTCGGGCCCTAGTGACAAACATTAAGCATAGCAAAGTCTAGCAACATCAATCTCAGAACATAGTGGATACTAGGGATCAAGCCCTAACAAATTGACTCGATTACATGATAAATCTCATCCAACCCATCACCGTCCAGCAAGCCTACGGAGAAATTACTCACACCCGGTGGTGAGCATCATGAAATTGGTGATGGAGGATGGTTGATGATGACGATGGCGACGAATCCCCCTCTCCGGAACCCCGAACGGACTCCAGATCAGCCCTCCCGATGAAGAACAGGAGGTGGCGGTGGCTTCGTATCGTAAAACGCGATGAAACTTCTTCTCTTATTTTTTTCTCGGGGAAAGAGAATTTATAGCGTTGGAATTAGGTCAGGAGGACCTCTGTGGGCCCCACAAGGCATCACGGCGCGCCCCCAGGGGGGGTCGCGCCCTATTGCCTTGTGAGAAACAGGGGCCCCCTCTCCACTTGATTCTTGCACCAATATTTTTTATATATTCCATAAAAAATCTCCAAAAAGTTTCGTCCAATTCCGAGAACTTTGATTTCTGCACAAAAACAACACCATGGTAGTTCTGCTGAAAACAGCGTCAGTCCGGGTTAGTTTCATTCAAATCATACAAATTAGAGTCCAAAATAAGAGCAAAAGTGTTTGGAAAAGTAGATACGACAGAGACGTATCAGTAATCAACACTACTAGCAACCCAAGGTACCAATCTGAGGTTTGATATAAAGATTGAAAACAAGGGATGAACTAGGGTTTATAGATTAAATGGTGCTGATGAAGATGTTGATGGAGATGAAGTCTCCCACGATGGGAGGAGCGTTGGTGATGACGATGGCTTCGTTTTCCCCGGAGGTTATTCATGCATATACGTGATGACTCCGTACTTGGTCTATCCTGCAGAGACCGGAGGACAAAGACCTTTTTATGATGGCGTCTACCCGGCTGGAGCTTACGACCAGGGAGGTTTTCTCCCTTCATGGATGGCGGTATAATCTCCGGATAGGATCTACCCCACCTTAGGTTGGACTTTTGTTATTGTTGTAAAATGATTTTATTTTTGGTTGTGTTGGACGTGTTGATTGTGTGCATCGTGCTATGCAGAGGTCGGGCATTCTTTTAATGTGATTGTATCACCTCGATATATAAATTGAATGAAATATCCTTTATCGAGAAAAACTAAGAGATGATCTCTTAGATAAAGAGAAGGCAAACCCTTTTTCCCCTCATTTCTCCCTTCTCCAACTCAGTAATTATCTTAGGTGGCATTGTTAAGATAACATTTTTTACACTCCCTACAGGCTAAAAGAAAAAGGTAGAAGTTATTGTGATGTGCTCGATTTTTTCAGTGTCTTGTGTGCACAGGCTCCGCCTCATGGAGGCCAAACGAAGCGGTGACCACCCCAACACCCCCCCCCCCCCCACCCCCGGTCTCTTATTTTTTCCAAGAGAAAGTATCCACTGGAAACCTCTAACTCAGTGGAAACATGGAAACTAAAACTTGGGCCGTTGGATTTGAAACTTGTGCTGTTGATCAAACCTCGTATTTTACATACAACTGCCCACAGGACTGGTTATTGTTTTGCACAAATGCCCTAAGTATTTTTGTAAAATGCATGGAATGTGTTGGTGGAAGAAGCAGCCCTTAGATCATAGATCGAATGGCCCACGTCTTGGTTTCCATGTTCCCACCGAAACTCGGGTTTCAGGAGATACTTTCTCTTTTCCCAATTCAACGTCATCTTTCCGTGAAGTGTCTTCATTCATGGCAATTTGATTTCTAAGTCGTCCGCCCAATTCCCCAATTATATAGAACATTTTTCATACCATGAACATTTTTTTCCGAAGTATATAGAACATTTATTTTCACTCATGGGAGCATCTTTTTTATAATTTGTGAACAGTTGTTAATAAATATAGTAACATTTATTTTAGAATACATGAACATTTATTTTTGCAACACATAACCTTCTCCTGTTTTAAAACTGATTTATAAATTTAGTAGAAAATATATAGAAATTTTGATATATTTATATTATAAAGAAAAACAGTACTTGTTGGTGGGCTGCGCCAAGTGTGGCACATGAAGAACTGTTTTACGGCATCAAGGCCCCGAATAGGAGCACACTGTGTCACTGTCTGCTCCCTTGAAAAAAAATAGGAGCACACTTGCTATTCGCGCCAGCTACCAGCGCCGCGGGAGCTTCTTCGGCATGCGCGTCTCGCCGCGGCGCGCTGGCGTCCTCGGAACGGTGGACTCCCGACCTACCAAGTCGCTGGCGGACGCGGCGCGCGCGCTCTGTGGCTGTTCCCACGAGGAGGACATCGCCTCCTGCAACAGGCTGATGGGCGCGCACCTGAGGGCCGGCAGGCCGGGCGCCGCGCGGGAGGTGTTCGACGGAATGCCGCGGCGCGACGTGGTGTCCTGGAACTCCCTCACGGCCGCGCACGCGCGGGAGGGCGCGCACCGGGAGGCTGCATACGCCTTCCTGGAGTTGAGGCGTCGCGGGCTCCGGCCGGACCACACCTCGTTCTCGACCGTGCTGTCGGCCGTCGCGCGGCTGGAGGCTCTGGAGCTGGGGCGATGCGTCCACGGCCTCGCTCTCAAGTCCTGCTCCACGGGTAATGTGTTCGTGGGCGCCTCGCTCGTCACCATGTACGCCAACTGTGGGGCTTTCGGTTGCCTGCAGCGAGTCTTTGACGACGTCGTCACTCCAAATGTGGCCTTGTGGAATGCTCTTCTATCAGGCCTCGTGATGAACCAGCGGATAGCAGACGCCCACAGGGTTTTCGATCAGATGCCCGGTCGCAATGTCGTGTCCTGGACGGCCATGGTAAAAGGCTATGTTACGGTGCACGAGGTGGAGCTGGCATTGGAGCTGTTTGATTCGATGCCCATGAAGAATTCTGTGTCGTGGTGTGTCATGATAGGAGGGCTTGTCCACCATCAGCGATTCAGAGAGGCAATTGAACTGTTCAAAAGTTTGATGAGGAATGGGGAGGAAGTGACAAATGCGGTTCTAGTTAAGGTTGTGAATGCTTATGCTGGCCTGAAAAGTATTGGAGGAGGCAGATGCATTCATGGGTTTTCTCTGAAGTGTGGATTTGTTCTTGACCTGATTATCGAGGCATCATTAGTTGCGATGTACTGTAACTCCTTGGACATCGATGAAGCACAATTGGAGTTTGATAAAATGGACAGAAAGCATGTCGGTTCATGGAATGCCATCATATGTGGCTATATTTATGCAGACAAGATTGATGAGGCTAGAGAACTTTTTGATTCCATGACTGAAAGAGATAAGGTCTCATGGAACTCGATGATTAATGGCTATATCAGAGATGGAAGAATTACTGATGCTACTGAGTTATACTCAAGGATGCCTGAGAAGAACGTGGAAGCAGCTACTGCTTTGATGTCATGGTTTGTAGACAACGGAATGCTAGATAAAGCACGGGATATGTTTTATAGTATGCCCCATACAGATGTAATGTCTTGTACATCTTTACTCTTTGGATACATGAAAGAAGGATATCTGGATGATGCACTGGACCTTTTCCATAGGATGAACAAAAGGACTGTTGTCACTTATAATGTGATGATAGCTGGTTTTCTTCATCAAGGCAAGGTTACTGAAGCTTACAGGCTCTTCAATGAATCACCTTCTCATGATTCGGTGACTTGGAGCTGTTTAATTACGGGGCTCGCTCAAAATGGTTTAACTGATGATGCACTTAAGATGTACAAGAAAATGCTATTAACATATGTGCGCCCAAGTGAATCACTTGTTTTTAGCCTCATAAGCTGTTTTGCACACCATTCTATGATTGTTCATGGTCAGCAGTTTCATGCCACAACTATCAAGCTTGGACTCGGGTTATGTTTACTAATTCAGAATTCACTTATTAGCCTATATTGCAAATGTGGCGAAATGGTTGCAGCCCAGAATAGTTTTTATCAGATGGCTAAGAGAGATGTGGTTACATGGAATACAATAATTCATGGATATGCATTCAATAGCCTTGGTCAAAATGCCATTGAGATGTTCGAGAATATGAAGATGGCACAAGTTGATCCTGATGAAATCACATTTGTTGGTGTACTTTCTGCATGTAATCACACGAGTCTTTTGGAGGAAGCAAAACATTTCTTTGATGCGATGACGCGTGATCATGGAATTGTGCCTAATATAACGCACTATGCTTGCATGGTTGATCTATTTTGTAGGAGAGGCATGGTTGAGGAGGCTGAAGGGTTAGTTAAGTCGATGCCCTTTGAACCTGATTCAGCAATATGGACCTCTCTCTTGAGCAGCTGCAGATTGAGTGGCAATGATAAGTTAGCAGAGCATGCGGCAAGTCAGTTGATCGCCATAAATCCCTCTACTAAAATGCCTTATCTTCACCTCATCAGTGTACATGGATCAATAAATAGATGGGGTGTGATTGATAGTCTAAGAAGTCAAATTAGGAGAACTGCCACTGAGAAAGAAGTTGGTTATAGCTGGATTTAGTGTCCCAGCATGATTCACTGCTGATTTATCTTACCAATTGTGGTTCAGTCTGGCACCAAAATACTGGCCGTATACATTGAGGAAAATCTGGTATATACAACAGTATCCATGGTGTAGCGCATGATCATTTATATGGACATTCCACCAAACAGGTAACATTCTAGAAAACTACTCCTGTATCTTTACTTTGGCATCTAAGGCAATGTTCTAATGATACAACTTTTTGTTTGCACGTCTTATGTAGAATGTCTGGAAGTTCAGTACACAGGCTCTTGGTGGATGGGTTAACCTAGGCATATTGGTGTGGAATGCAAAAAAGCGTGAAACACATCTGTCAGGTACGATTGATTGGAACCGGATCGCATGCTTGTATAGTTGTACATATGATGTGTGCCATCATTTAGAGGTAGACTAACTGAGCAATCCTTTTTTCTCTTCAGTTGATCGGTATAGAACACCTTCCTCGTCAATTATGTTTCAAAAAAGCACCATGAAACACTATCTCAACTTAATTATTAACAAGAAATTGATGTCTTGCCCTCCAGAGTTTCAGCGCTCGGTTTGTTGTTTCTCTTCTTCCAGGAATACGGCGCCAAATTTTGCCAAAGCAGAAACCTCTCTACCAGGTTAAGAGTTTGGTGAGCAGAGGATGGAAGGCGCGGCGCAGGCCAAGACATGTTCAGTTCCATCCCTGCATTTCGGAGCAGCGGTCCTGTGGGATGTAACTGAGTCTGCAAAAAATACCCAGCCAATCTATGTGTGGCATCCACTGAATGGCCTCTGCCCTCACCGGCAACACTGCTCAGCAGCTAAGGATCATGGTGATTGTCCGGCGGAGCACAGGGAATGCAACGGTTAGTCGCCGTCGCAAGCTGCAATGCAGGGCGCAACTTTAAGGCTCGGGCGAAGCACGAGGGAAGTCGATGCCGCGGTGCTCACTGGAGAAGACCTTCGCATGATGGATGGCTCTGGGCCCTTTTTTAGCTGTTCTTTGTATTGTTCCTAGCATGTACCACATTCCATTAGTCTGTAAAAATTCCTCCGTCTCTCAAAATCACATTATATCTTTTGAGATAATGATGCATCGAACAACAAGAAAATAAACAAGGGATAAACTCTACTAGTAATCATGCCTCTCTTTTTTAATCCAAGACAATTATTGTCGTTTAATGTATAAATTGGGTCATTTCCTGCCATTTTTTTCAATTAAAACACCAAAGCACCAAGGCCATGTACAGTTTTTAGAAAGGTTCTTGTAAAAATAAAACAGATTTTGCTTAAACACTACAGGTGCCTATTTATATAGTAGAGGTGCCTACTTAAACATCTGCGCTACACAAATAAGATCGGTGCTAAAGAAAAAAACCAGTTTGTTTTCATAAGCAACTTCCATTGAATATGATTTGAACATATGCGAAACAAGCAGGCGCTGCATATCATCAGAGACAAAGAAGCAAATGTTTGTTTTGAGCTCACAACGCATAAAAAGCATACATCAGATACAGAACTTGGTTATCCAAAGTGAACAATTTCTCTTGCATGACTACAAATTGCTTAGCCGGCCAACATATTTTTGCATTCTACATGCTGAAGGAATTTCCCTAGGAATGCAGCTCAGGGGAGAAGAAACGCACTACCTGTTGCGCATCTTTGGCAGCGTATAGCAATGTCAGTACAACAAGAATAGAATCCCCATGGTTTTCGGGTTCTGACGGTCACCTCCACCTGGCGCCTCCCAATCTGATCACCTCTTCAGTTCCAGAATCCCTGCGAGATCTGTCATCACCGGCGTCGTCCTTTGCATTCGTCGCGTCACCATACAGATCCTTCAGCTTCGCCAGGTTGGATGACTCCGGCGCTTTACCAAACGGGCTGGAGCGATGGCTGTTGCCATTGGTTCTGCCACGGCTTGGACTCCTGCTCCTGCTCCTGCTTCTGCGGCCACTCGAACGTACGTTTCGATCAGAGTCCCTGTCCCTCCTTTCATGGCCCCGCCTCTCGACATCCCTGTCAGAATAGCTCAAGCGGCGGTAGTCACGGTCTCTGTTATCACGGCTTTGCCGACCTTGATCCCTATCCTTGTACCTACCACGATCACGATCTGAACGGTCCCTCTCAGTGTCACGGCTGCGCTCACGACTCTGACTTCGGTGCTTCCTGGGTGGAGATTTGGCATGACCACCGTCATGACTCCTTTCCCTTTCTCGTACAGAAGGCAATGTCTTTCGGACTGGGGATGAATCCCTTGTGGATGCACGGTGTGGAGCACGCTGACCAAAAGAGACAGACAGAGAAGCCTTTACTGAAGGAGGCCGCCGGGCAGTATCATCTGAACCAAGGCGACTAGAATCCCCAGTTATCCCTGACTGTTTTGTTGGGAGCTTCATTTTCTCAAGGTGGGCAGTTACCTGTCGCAGAATTAGGAGAGGCACTCGCGGAAGAAGACTATCGAAGTAGTACTGCAAAGAAACAATAAATGACAAGAAAATTTAGTTTACCAAACGTGTGAATGCTATTTCTCATTTGTAGCTACTAGAATAATGGCCTGGAAAGGAAATACTAGACGGATACGATAGCATATAACTTGTCAAGAAACATAGAGTGATAACAGAGTATGATTATGAAGTTAATTTGCTCTGTTGTTTTGGCATACGAGCGTCTAGGTTTGGGCTGAGTTATTGTGGCAATTTAACATGAAGACGAACTGTGACAATAAAAAATAAACTGATTTTTTTTGCCAAAATCAGAACTGGTCAAATGACTGCTAGTCTTCGTGCCAGCTGAGACAGATATCCATTGCTGTATCAGCTAGACTGTAAGAATTGAAGGACTCACCCACCAAACCAAATAGTTTACCAACTGTGTTGACTCAACCAAACACTAGCAACTCAATCTGGTACTAATTTCATTCTAAGTTGCATCGGTAATAAAATCTATGAACTATTGGACATACTATCCATTATACCAAAATATCACAGAATCCTGACTATGAATGAATGTGGGAGCCAACCAGTCAAGAGTTTTTTACTTGAACAAAATTCAAAAGCTTCCAGTTATAAGATACTTATTACAAACTGGACGTCCTTTTTCTCTATGGGAATGGACTTGATTCTCTTGGTAAATATGCCCATAGATCTTTTCCAAAGCATAAAGCATGGACAGAAAGGGAAATAATAGCATCTCAAGCCAAGAAAGAAATAATACAGGACATATAGCCTGAAACAAAGTAAAGCATCTCAAAAGCACACATCATTTTTATGTGCAATGGATACTTCAACCAGTTGAAAATATGGAACACTAGTGGCAAAAGTGAAAAGAACATATCATGACAAACCTTTACAAAGTGGTTACTGGTGGAAGAGATGTCTCCTCTTAAAGCAACTCCACAATTGAAATTTCCGCTCAGTATGCCAAATCAACAGGTGAGATTCAACAAACCGATATTGCACTTAGGCTCAGAAAATAGTATGTTAATCACGTATGCCATCGGATGTGCTTGGGTAACTATAGAAAACTGTAATAGCAGCTCTATAGTAAAGTTATGTCAAATGGAAGAAATGGGGGCATAGTTTAAGAGATATACCTGACCAAGGATGACATCACGCACATAAACGCCCATAGTTGTCATTTTACCATTGGATCCAGGGGAAAACTCCTGAAAGAGAACACATATTATGTAGAGGTGAGCTATGGTTCATTACCAAAGAACTGCAAAAGGATTAACCATTGTATCACAAAAAATCATAAATGTTAAGAACAGGCATGGCAAACTATTTGCACACATTGATCCACATGGATAAGCATTAGGCTCATACATGTGCAGATCGTTATGTCATAAAGAAACAAATAATAAGTGCAAGTAATCTCTAGTACAGGCATGGTGGATTCCAGAGATTTATCCATCTGGCCTTTCTGATCACACACTTTCATCAGCTCACTGTTTGGGTTTCACTTTATTTCATAGATATAAAATCCTTGACTTGGTCCACGATGGATGATAACAGAAGAACCATATGTTGTGCCAGCCTTCATATGCAATATATGTTTACTAGTCACTTCAGGTTTGCACAAGCGTTATTCTTAGAAACAGCAGCCACATCATAAAAACAAAGGAACTTTGTTTATGTTACACATGTTAACATAACACTTTGTTGAAAGCAACGCTGAGGTTTGAAAGTTACTTCACACTGCGTTTGGATGTCTCCATTGGAGCCCAGGAAATGGATTTGGTAATCATCTGACATCAATACGGACGTTTGGCTGGACACTGAATTCGTATTGGAAAAGAAAGAGCAATTCAGGCCCGTTTTGGCTCGCGTGAAGATCTCCCTCCCACGTTTCGGAGGGTAGCGCTCCGAATTGGCCCGAAATCGCCATCTCCCGCATAACATACCGGTCTGAGGCCCGCGAACAGAAAAAGAAGAGACAGATCGAGAGGATACGAGAGGAGGAACGAGAGGGGCGAGCGACCTAGCAGGCAGGTGGCGGCGGCGAGACCTAGACGGCGACCACCACGGCGACCGGCGGCGACCAGGTCCATCCCTCCCCTCTTCCCTATCTCTTCTCCCGTCGGCTCCCTCGCCATCTTCCCCTTGTGGTCGGCGGCGGCCCAGGACCGGCACGCCCCGCCGTCGGCTCCGCTCTCCTTAGCCACGTCCGGCCGTCATCCTTGCCTGACGTGGCCTGCCTCAGTCCCTCCCTTCTCGACGATGCCCTTGAAGCTGCTGCTCCTTCTCTGCATCACTACATCTCCAGCACGATGGATGTAGTAGCTGCTCCTCGTTTTGTACAGCCACAACTGCTCCACCATGGATCCATGGCCATAGCTTAGATCTTCTTGTCAAACCCCTCCATAATCCCGAAAATCCCTCTGTTTTTGCACCGTTTCTAATTTTTTCAGTTTTGTCTATTGTGCAGATCAGGGAAGTTTTGTTGATCTGCTGGCCGATCGAAGGTATATGTCCAAAATCCCCTCAAATTTGTATGTGATATCTTGTTGCAATGTTTTTCATCTAGATAATTGAATTGTACAGCCCAATGTCAGATCAATTGGAGTTGGTTGAGTGGATAAATGAAGAAAATAAAAAACGGAAGAGGAAAAGAATTGTTTTGACTAAATTGTTTGTTGAAACATGTGCTCTTGCATTAGCATTTGTTACTACACAAAGGGATAGGGGACCAAGGGACCTAGGAAGTTATAATGATGATGAGGACAAGCATAGGCTTAGGAAATATTTGCTTAAAACCATGTATGATGGATCTGAAGTGACATGCTATGATCAATTGCGTCTAACTAAACGAAACTTTCATGACCTTTGCACCATGTTACGGGAGAGATGTGGCCTCCGTGATAGTGTATATGTGACCGTGGAAGAGAAAGTTGCAATGTTCTTGCTTGTAGTTGGTCATAGTATTAAGATGAGGATGTTGCGTGGCACCTACAAGCGCTCTTTATGGACCATTAACACACACTTCTCTGCTGTCCTAACAGCCCTACTCTCTCTATATGGGGAGTTCATTAAGCTACCTTCCGCTACCGCTCAAGCTCCTGATGATTACAAATGGAAGTGGTTTGGTAATGCACTAGGAGCACTTGATGGTTGTCATATTGACGTGCTTGTTGATGTGGCTGACCAAGGAAGGTATAGGAACAGAAAGCAAGCCATTACCACTAACATGCTAGGTGTTGTTGATTGGAACATGAAGTTTCTTTATGTGTTACCTGGCTGGGAGGGTTCAGTTTCAGACTCGAGAGTTTTGCGTGATGCAATGAGGACAAACCGCAAGGATGCTTTTGTTGTGCCTAAGGGTACGACTCTCTTGGCATGTAGTTTCTTTGACTTGATTGTTAGCTAACTAACTTATTGATATAGGGAAATACTATTTAGTTGATGCTGGTTATACCAATGGAGAAGGATTTCTAGCTCCATTCAGGTCCACTCGGTATCATCTAAAAGAATGGGCTGCAAGTGCACAACAGCCTCAAACCGAGAAGGAGTTATATAACTTGCGCCATTCTCGTGCTAGGAATGTAGTGGAGCGAACATTTGGCTTGTTCAAGAAAAAATGGGCTATCTTGCGTTCCCAAACCTTCTTTGACATAAAGGATCAGGTACCAAAAGTAAATATGTTGTTAAATAAAATAAATCTGTGAGATGACAATTGCTTACTATGCAATAAAATATCATTGCAGATTCGAATTATTAATGCTTCTTGTGTGTTACACAACTTTGCAAGGGATAGGCAACATGTCATGGATGATTTGTTATTGCCTGAAGTGGATAATGATTTAGCAGATGCGCCAAATGATGATCCAGATGATGACAACTTCATTAGAAGTGTGCAAGTCACTACTGAATGGTCCAACTTTAGGCAACAACTAGCTGATGATATGTATGCTAAGTACCTTGAGGCACAAGGAGAACTAGAGATGGAATAGGATGAGAGTATGATAGGTAGTTGCGGTGGTCTTCTTTTGTATAGCTAGCTTCGGTGGTCTTCTTTTGTATAGCTAGCTAGTTGCTAGTGTGATGATGCCTGTGGTATTTTGTATATGCATCACCTTCATGAAATTAATGGATGACATTATGTTTCTATCATGGTATTTCTCAAACCTTTTTTATTATGTACAATATTTTATTTCTTTGTAGCACCATGGCCGAAGAAGTAACTACAAGGAGGAGAAATTACTGCACATGGGATGATGAGATGGATGATGCATTGCTTGAAGTCCTTGTTGAGCATCACAACAAGGGTGACCATGCCCAAAATGGATGGAAGTCACATGTGTACACACATGCCATAAGGCATGTGAAGGACAAGTGCAATATGGAATTAAGGATATCACAAAGGAGAACATTACTGGAAGGATGAGGACTTTGGATCATCACTATGAGGTCGTAAGCAAGATCCTTTCTCAAAGTGGTTTTGGTTGGGATTGGACCAATAATAGGCTATCAATGGATAGTGATGATGTTTGGGATAAATATGTGGAGGTAACCACCATGAGTACACATTCTTTTTATATAGTTTGCATATGTAGAATAACAAGGCAGCAACTTTACTATTGGTTTGTGTTTATTGTGCAGGCAAACAAGACATGCAAGGAAATAAAGTCTTACAAGACCAAAGTAATCAAGAACTGGGAGTCCATATGTATCATATATTCAAAAGATCATGCTAATGGTGAGGGTGCGAAGACAGGTGCTGAGATTGCTACAGAGCCATTAGAAGAACCGATTGAAGTCTCTCCAGAAGTAGCGCCAAAGAGGCAGCGAACAGGGGATGCTATTCTTTGCATGCTTGGAGATATGAAGGACTTAGTTGATGCTTTCAAGACAACTGAGCCCATTCCACTACCAAAGGTTACCACTCCCGCTGAAATACTTGATGCACTGAAGTTGATATCTGATTTAGCTGAGCAAGACATGCTTCGATGTTATGGGAAGTTGGTACTCAATGATCGCCTGTTTCAAGCTCTAAAGGAGCTGCCCATCACCATGAGGAAGACATGGCTGCTAATGTTGCCTTGAAGATTGATGCTTTCCTGATATGTGTGTGTTCTTTTATGTCTTGTTGAACTTCGAACTACCTATTTTATGTCTATTGAACTTGGAACTATATATGAACTACTGCCACGCACTATTTATGTCAAGCATTTGGACCTATCTATTTAAATCATTGTGATTTATGTCATGTATGAGACCATATCTGAGAGTACGTGCTGTTTGTTATTGTTTCGAATTTGTGTTATGTTATCGTAAGAAAATATTGTTGTCATTGTATGACCATTTCGCTTTTCCTGATGCATTTCTAGAATATTTATTTATTTTCATTGCTATATATTCATTCGTATTCAGATTGCATTTTTGAGTCATGTAGAACAAGGTATAACCTGGTAATGTAGCTATGCAATTCCAAAGTTTGTCATCCAAACAGGATTTGGTATTGAAATCTCAGAGGCATTTCAAGGGCCAATTCACTGGACAACCAAACAGGTGAATTCGTATTCGTGCCATTTGAGTTTCCTCACTGATTTGGAATTCAGACCAATTCAATACGGAGCTCTCCAATGGAGACATCCAAACGAAGCGTCAATGTAAACAAAAACATATCATTGGAACTAGAACTTGGCCTATTGCTGCTTAATGTATGGTCAAACAAATGCAGAAGAGGCAGAGAGCTAACACAGAAGAGACAGTACCTCATCGTCTTGAATGTAGGGCTCATACCAGGTCCATAAGGTCTTTGGGTCCGCGGCATAGCGCAGGTACAGAAACCCAATCTGTTGCAAAAATAACTACATTACATGAGCTAAATAAAATCAAACATATAATCATAACCAAAGCATTCCTGGTTCTGCACAGGCCAGTGTCTGTCATGCACAAATGTGTAAACAGCAGAAAGATAAATAAACGTTACGAAAGCGGGCAAGAAAAGATAATCCTTACGTACAGCTCTGATGTAGGGGGAGTCTGGGTGCTTGAGCAGGCCGTGCATCTGGTTGACGGTGAGCTTCATGGTGAAGAGCTTGTAGAGGAGGCAGAAGGCGGTGGAAGGGCCGCGGCAGTTGCCGGTCATCCAGGGCTCGACGTGGTCCACCTGGTTGTAGATCTCGTCGATGACCTCGTGGTAGGTCTTGATCTTGTAGAGCTCCTTGAAGTAGTCCGAGGAGACGATGTTCATGGACAGCACCTTCTCCATCAGTACCTCGATGGGCCGCCCCGACGTCTGCAGCTCCATCCTCCCGGACCCTCTGCGAACCAAACACCAACAGGCTCAGCTATCCCACAAGGAAGGACAGTAGGGCTACGCGATTCTCCTATGAACTAGAGATAAACAGGCGCTGCTTCGACCGGAGATCGAAAATCTCTCCCCGGGGACCGAATTTTATGCGGGGCGGCGGCGATAGGGGAGAAGGAAGCGCTAGAAAGATTCGTTTTTTCCTCTCCGTCGCGTCGAGATCCAGACTTCGGCGGTGGAATCGGGGGGTTACCTGTTTGGTTCCGGCCGGGGAGGAGGCGGGCGGAGCGAAGGCGCGGGCGCGCCGGGGAGGCAGAGGTGGCGGAGGCGGGGCGCCGGCGAGACCGTGAGGGATTGGGGATTTGGTGGGGGAGGGGAGGAGAGGAGAGGAGATAGAAGGGAAGGGAAGGGAAGAGGGGGGGAAGCTCGTGGCTGGCTGGGGTTAGCGGCGGGGGACAGCTCTACCGACTGAGCAGAGCAGCGGCCGCATCTCAGCCGTCCGTTGTGGCAGTCAACGGCCCTGTCGCTCTCACGCCAGGCCCGGGTTGTTCTGGATAGAGATGGGCCCAGCGTGGCGGCCCACGATGGACTAGACGCAATGTGTGATGTACTCGGCCCAAGACATGCTCTTTTTCTTCTTCTTTTTTTTTGAGGGGATGCTCTTTTTCTTCTTTGTGCGAGGAGAGAGAGGCGAACATCAACCAACAAGTTCGCAGCGACAACATTCCCAACGAACACTCCATGGTTATCATGTACTCCCTCCGTCCTATAATATAAGAGCGTTTTTGACACTAGTATCGTGTCAAAAACGAAATAGATAACAATGTGATTGTTGCGGAAAATAAAGGGAAACGAGCTAAGCTCCTAAAACGAAGACGGGTAGAAGAAAAGGAAGATATATACTCTAGGCGACGCTAGGCCTCGAACCATCACATGTAAACACATGCGCCCCTTCGTCTCAATGTTCTTCATCCCTACAAACCTTTCTTCATGCGTCCCACAACGTCTCCACTGCCCTACCTGTTGCCAACTTACCACCCCCTCCATGCCCTCTTCATCCTCTGTCATCGATGTTCACTTGCACTCTCTCATCACCCCCCTCCTCACAGATTTGACGTCGTCATCGCTCTTGCCAAAGAAGTCAAGCTGAGTTGCCAACCCTCGACTCAAGACCATGCACGCTTGTGTTGGTGGGGGGGGGGGGGGGGGGGGGGGGTCATGCATTCATCTTTGCCTTATCGGTCCTCTTCCCACCACAGATCGTCGCCATCTATGACGCCGAGAGGTCGTGTGTGAAGCTGAAAACGTGACAATTGGTAATCAACTTTTTACGAAAAAAAGAGAGGCACCACTACACATGTTCTCGGAGACCTAGTTAGTCCTTGTCGGCCTGTTGCCCCTATAATTTGATATTCAGCTATGTTGACAAGGTTACCCTTGACTGTTGCAACTCTATGAGCTCATCGTGCTAGAATTCGTTCAGGCCTTGTTCGATTAAACCTCTCTTGAAGGGTTGCAGTGGATTGAGGGGGATTTTGACTGGTAGGGGATTTACCGCCCCCTTCCAACCGAACAAGCGGTAAGAATGAGTTTGACATGATGGACTACGAAATTAACCAACTTCCATGCATTGATTACATCTGCATCAACTTACATCTTCTCCTTCTACAACAACCGCGCGCATGCTGATTAGGGGTACATTTTCTTCAAAAAAACTAAAATCTCTTCTCCACAGACGAGAAGAGAAGAGAAGAGAGATCAGCACCGCCGTTATTCTGGTCTTACACTAATCACTCCATCTCCCTAGTCGTCATCAACCACACCAACACTCTGCATCCTGATTAATTTTCTTCTTCTTCTCCTATGCACCCTACGGCTGGTCTATGGCGTCAGGGCTGCGCCTTGTACGGCGCCGCCGCGACGGCCTCGGCGACGCTGAAGAAGATGCGGTCCGACCCGAACGTGTCCCCCACCACCGAGTTGTACATCCTCTCCGTCACCGATCCCACCGGGTTCGCCAGCACCAGGTCGACGCCCCGCTTGTCCAGCACCCGCTTCATCTCCGCCAGCGCGTCCAGCCCGCTCGTGTCGATCGCCGTCACCGCTGCAATCAATCAAGTTCGTCAGATTAATTTAGATGCCAAGAACAATCGATCTTGGAACTTGGATGCCAAGAACAATGGCGATCTGTCCGCGCCCGAGAAGATTAATTTAGTTTGCACTGACGGTCGGACTCACCGCTCATGTCGAGCACGATGCAGCGGACGCCGCAGAGGTTGGCCTTGGCGGCGCGCTCCTCCTCCTCGCGGAGATACCGCATGATCCTCTCCACCAGGTAGGTGGAGTTGGCGAAGTAGATGGCCGACTCGACGCCCACGACGAGGAACGGCGGCACGCGCACGGCCTCGCGGTACTGCGCCATGCTGCGGTAGCTCTGCGTGCCGGGGACCAGCCCCATGATGACGGTGTTGGGCCGGGTCACCTGCAGCAGGATCTTGAACAGCGAGATGCCCACGGCCACGGCGAGGCCGACCTGGACGGACACGAGGAGCACGCCGAGAAAGGCGGCCACGCACGCGCAGAAGTCCAGCTTGTCCACCTTCCACAGCTTGGCGGCGCCGCGGACGTCGATGAGCCCGGCCACGGCGGTGATGATGATGGCCGACAGGATCACGTTGGGGGTGTAGTGGAAGAGCGGCATCAGGAAGAGCAGGGTGATCAGCACCGTCGCCGCCATGACGATGTTGGACACCGCCGTCCGGCACCCGGCGCTGTAGTTGACGGCGGAGCGCGAGAAGGAGCCCGTGGTGACGTAGCAGGAGGCGCACGACCCGGCCATGTTCATCACCCCGATCGCCATCATCTCCTTGTTCCCGTCCACATTGTAGTTGTTGATCGACGCGAACGTACGACCCACCGCGATCCCCTCCTGCAACATCCAACATCGTCAGATCAAAACGCTGCAACAAAATTGACCTGAACATTTTTGCTCAGATTAATTAATAAAAACCAGAGACTGATTGATTGGTCTTACGGTGAGGGACAGGATGCCGGTCATGATCCCGGTCTTGATGGCCAGGGCGACGTAGGAGCCGCTGAAGACGAGCATGTTCATGGATGGAGGGTTCACTCCCCTGGGGAGGTTGCCGATCTGCACGACAAAGACGGCATTTTTGCAGATTGATCAGAGACAGGTTATGAATGTTTCTTTGATTTTTCATGCTTGAAGCATGTTCAGAGATGCTACTGAAGAAAAATTGTTGTGCTTACGATGCTGATGCCGTGGCCTCTGCAGAAGTAGGAGATGATGGTGGAGGCGATCACCGACGTAAGGGGAGCCGCCGCCGACACCCAGAACAGCCTCGGATTCCGAGCGCTCTGCAGAACAACAAGGAGTAAAAATGTGTGATTGGTCAGTACATCTGCTTGCTATTGCTGAATAGTTTTCACCAAAAAAACAGAGGAAGAGAAAACAAATTTTTGGTCAGTACACCTAAGAATTCAACAGGACCAGGATAACTGCCTGCCCCATAAATAATTTTACTACTACTAGTAGTTCTTCTATGATACATGGGAAATTCTTAGGTGGAAATTAAGCTGTTTAGTTACTGTTGCCCCATCTTTTCAAGACCAACACTTCTGAATGATCATACAAGCGGGGAACCATCATCATCCTTAACCAACTCTGCTGCAAACGGAAAACCATCACGCGCGCTGGCCCACTTGTCATGGAGGATCACACGACGCGTTATCACGGGTTTGTGGGGCGGCGTTTATCAATCATCATCTCCAGATTTGACAGAAGAAAATACCATGGAGATAAGGAAAGATTGTGACCAACTACTTGCTTAGGAGGTGACACATCAGAGACCAAATTCGATACATTCTCCCTAAAAGGGAAAAGAGGGCAGGCTGCTGCAATGGGTCACCGGCCATTACAGAATAGATTCTAACTAAGGCCACACACAATGACACACGTCTTCCTCCAAATTGATTGATGCGTTTGGCCTAGCAGAGTGCATGAAAACTAACGCAAGCTATGAACATGGCAGCTGTATGTGCATGGCCAAACTGAAACTGCTCAGACTGGTTAGGTTTGGCTTCAAAACATATATGTTTGGTATGACTGAATCTTTAATCTGTCCCTTTTTTGCTGAGTGACACTTTTGTGAAGGAGAAAGGGATATAGGTAGCACTGATTTGTTTGCATGGAAAAAAACAGTGCTAATTTTAAACTGCCTATGGCAATTATGCAATCTTGAAAGCACATGTGCTCAAGTGCCAAGAGGCACTTTTTGGCACCAGGTTTAGTTTGTCTTGGAAGATTAGGCCTCCCATAGGGAGGAACTAGACTTTTCTGATCATACCAATTGTTCAGCTAAACAAAGCAAGTCTAAAAAGCTCTTGTTAGGACAGTCTAAAGTACTATTAGCACAGACAAACTAAAAGAGTTTAAAAAGTTGTAACTGATTGGACCAAGATATTAGCCATGTTCTCTAATTTATCACAGGACATTTCTTCCTTATGATGATACTTATTTTGAGTGTACTTCAGATACCGTCGAATGTTGTTCCGAGGAAACAAATTAAATTAAAGTAAGGGATTCGATTATTGTTGTGAAGTCAAGTTGAAATAAGAATGATTTTTTCTTTCAGAAAGATAAATATCCCAGCATTATCAGGTCCCAACAAGCAGGAGCTAGGTGCTTAAGATCACCCTGCCACTGATTGTTAGCCATTAGCTGAATGTGAGTGGAGTGAAATTCCTTGTTAGTGGGAAGCACCCTTTGGGTCCCTCCATTGTACTGCCTCACTTTTGTGGGTTTAATCACCACCTCCCCTTTATGCAAATTCTACCTTTCCCATGGTCAAATAATTCTAGAAACCATTATTAGCAGACTAATTCACAAATGATGACTAAACCTGCCTTTTCTTTCTTCCTTTTCTAGTTTTGAAGAAACAAAAGAAAAAGGAAGAGAAAGAGATATGCATATGTGTATCCTATAATCATAAGCATATGCATATGTGCCCTTCTCTGGTAACCTACAATCTGAGATTTAATTACTAAAATTGAAACTAAACATGGTTAAGTTAATGTAATATTTTGGAAGTAGTAATTAATTGTATTACTAGTAGAATTGAAACTAAATATGGCAAAATTAAATTGGAGCTAAACATTATAGTATGAGCTAGACATGTACAGAGCATAGGTGCATGGTGGCTAACTTACGATTTGGCGTGTGCCGAGGAGGACTGCCAGGAAGGCGACGCCCATGACGATGGTCTGCCACTGCCACTCGCTGTGGCGGCGGACGACGGAGGCCATGACGTCGATGAAGCCCATGTGGGTGGTGAAGTGGACGATGCCGAGGAGGCCCTTGAGCTGCTGCAGGGACACGATGACGGCGGCGCCGCCCATGAACCCGGTGAGCGTGGCCTTGGAGAGGAAGTCCACGATGAACCCCAGGCGGAGGAAGCCCAGGGAGGCCTGGAAGAGGCCGGCGAAGAAGGTGGCGGTGAAGGCCAGCTGCAGGTACAGGATGGGCTGCTGCTCCGGCGCCACCGCTTCTCGGAGCATGGACCCCATCACCAGCGACGCGATCGACACCGGCCCCACCGCCAGGTCACGCGAGCTCCCCAGCAGCGCGTAGATCAACGGCGGCACGAAGCTCGAATCTGCATGCCAACAATTTCGTCAGTCACCCATTAATTTCTTGCCATGAATGACTGAATTATGGAGCGGAGCAGAGGCGTGTGAGACTCACATAGGCCGATGATGGGGGGCAGGTTGGCGAGCTTGGCGTAGCTGATGCCCTGCACGTCGCGCCATGGAGAAGAAGGAAAGAAATTAATGTCGACCGAGGAAACTTGCAGCTGGTGGGCACATAGTATATTTGGCCATGGACCAGAACGGGAAGGTGCTAAAAATGGGGCGGGGAATTGAAGGCGGCCTGGCGTGGCGACAGGCAGCGCGCGAAACCAATGGACGGATTGATTGATTACCTGGGGGATGGCGAGGCTGGCAATGGTGAGGCCGGCGACGGCGTCGGAGCGGAGGAGGCGGAGGCTGTAGTTGGAGCCCCAGTGGAAGATGGGGAAGAAGTAGTGCAGCGCGAGCACGAGCTTCCGGGCGAGGGACTGGTTCTTGAACTGGTGCAGGGGGTCGTCGGGGAAGAAGATCTCCGCCAGCCTCTGCCCCAGCGCCCGCGCCGTCGTCCGCCGCTCCGGCGCCGACACCTTGTGCAGCTCCACCTGCACCATCCCCGCCGGCGCCTGCCGCGCCCCCGAATCCACCGGCTTCGCCCCGGGCCCCTGGCCCGCCTCCAGGTCGAACGCCAGGGTCTCCACCTTGTTGTTCACCACCATGGCTGGGGCGCTAGGCTACGACGTCGACCGAATCCCCTGGCCTCTCCCTCCCTGCAACCGCCGGCGCAGGGGAGGAGGAGGAGGTCGATGGCTAAGCAGAGGATCGATCGAGGACGGTGATTGTTGCTGCTGCTCGATGGATTCGTCGTCGGAGGGCGGCCGGGTTTTATAGGGACGGGACGGGAGGCGAAAGCGCGCGCGGGAGAAACCGAGGATTTCCTCCCTCCTCGTTGCGGGTTCGGATTAGGAAGGGGCCTCTGCCTCTGCCTCTGCGTCCGCCTCCGGCGTGGTGTGGGCCCTCTCCGATCACTATTTACTGGGTGCTGTAATTAGCCACCGCAGGAAACACACTGGAAAATCACCAGCCGCTCGGATTGGGGGGTAGACAGTTTAGCCGTATTAATTGGTGTATGTACAAAGGTGCTGGAATCAAAATCGAATTATACCTCAACAAAAAACGTACGTATTCTACCTACACATTTTTGCTTTTTTTGTTTGAATATAATATAATAAATAATTAAGGTCGGATTAATTGGTACTGCTCACTTATGTTTTTTGTTTGAATATATAAGGAAACGGTCTTAAATAACAGGGTTCGAGGTCGGCCGATGATACAGAGGTGCTGGAATCAGAACCGAATTATACCTCACTTCTCCGATGGCACATTTCTTTTGGGGGGACTTGGGAGACGGACATAAATACCATCTTGCGAACTGGGGTCTGATTTCTCAGAAAAAGGACTTTGGTGGCCTGGGGGTACCCAACTTAAGAGATTTTAACATGGCCTTGTTAGCTTCTTGGGCCAAGAGATATTTCATGGATAGTGATAAAGATTGGGTTAGATTGATAGATCATAAATATAGAACTGGTAAGCCTAATCTGTTGTGGTCTAAACAGGGTGTGGGATCCCCTTTTTGGAAAGGGGTTACCTGGGCATTTGAAGGCATGAGGCCTTTTTTTAGATGGAAACTGGGTAATGGTGATAAAATCAGTTTCTGGAATGACGCCTGGGTTGGGGATTCTTCCCTGAAAACTCAGTTCTGGGAGGTGTATGATATTTGTCAGCAACAACAATGTGTAGTGTCGGATGTATGGGATGGCTCCAACCTGAAGCTCACTTTTAATAGGTGTGTGGATGCTGAGTTTATGAAAAAATGGCATGCCTTGATCCAGACCATCTCTGCCAAAAACTTAACCAATGAGGCAGACCAACCCGTTTGGCTGCTGGAGCCATCAGGGATTTATTCGGTCAGCACTTTTTACAGCATGATTAACTGGGGAGGGGTTTCTACCCCTTTTTGGAAAAATTTCTGGAAAATAGTGGTGCCTAACAGATATTTAGTTTTTGTGTGGTTGGCTTTTAATAATAGAATTCTTACCAGAGATAACCTGAGTAAAAGGAGGGTGGTGGAGGACTTAACCTGCTTGTACTGTAGTGAGAATGAATCAGTCCACCATTTGTTCTTTGAATGTGTTGTAGTTAAACAGATTTGGTGTGATGTTGCTGAAGCATTTGGTTTCAGTGCGCCTAGAGATATGGCTGAGCTCTCTTCCTTTTGGAATATGAATAACAAGAAAACTGTCATGAACATTTCTTGTGTTGCCACCATTTGGGGCATTTGGACTATGCGTAATGACCTCTGTTTTCAGGGCGTGCCGTGGACAAGCACTCGTGTGATCTTGGGGAGGATCAGCTCTTCTCTACACCAATGGAAAGTTCTCTGCGGGGGCGATCTATCGGTGCTACTACAACGTTGTCTCCAGCTCCTGGACCGCCGAAGAGGCGAGCTGCTCAGAATCGCCTGGGATGGGAGCTAGGAGCTTGCACAAAAAGGAACCTGGGCGGGAGTGTGCTGAGAGCTCACTCGGGATGACTCAAAAGCTGATGGTCGTTCTATATTCATGTAACAAAACTTTGTGTTATGCCTGGTGGTTCTGCTGCTGCCGCCCTGCGTGGCTATTAGACTTTATATCTGGGCAGCTTCATGGAAAGAGCGTTTTAGGTTTAGCTGGCTTTACTTTCTCTGGCCTGCTATTCTCTGGTTAGATCCGAGCGCTTGTAACAGTCTTTGGGACTTGTTTTGCCCCGTTTTCTAATAAAAAATGGGGTGGGGGGAAACCCCTTTCGATCAAAAAAAATTATACCTCAACCAAAAACATATTCTACCTACACATTTATGTTTTTTGTTTGGATATATATTGTAATAAACGGCCTTAAATAACAGGGTTCAAGGTCGGCCGGTGATACGATGGCAGATAAGCTTCATCGTCGAGAGTAAACAACCAAAATCATCAGATAAATGAATTAGTGATTAAAGGAGCTAGGGGTGTAAACACAACCAAAATGCCCGCCTAGACACGAGAGAGAGAGAGAGAGAGAGAGAGAGAGAGAGAGAGAGAGAGAGAGAGAGAGAGAGAGAGAGAGAGAGAGAGAGAGAGAGAGAGAGAGAGAGAGAGAGAGAGAGAGAGAGAGAGAGAGAGAGAGAGAGAGAGAGAGAGAGAGAGAGAGAGAGAGAGAGAGAGAGAGAGAGAGAGAGAGAGAGAGAGAGAGAGAGAGAGAGAGAGAGAGAGAGAGAGAGAGAGAGAGAGAGAGAGAGAGAGAGAGAGAGAGAGAGAGAGAGAGAGAGAGAGAGAGAGAGAGAGAGCTACCAAAGCGAACTAGAATACCAAAGCATACATAAATAAGACAAACCACCATCAATGTCCAAAAAGCTTAGGAGCCTTGAGGGAAGGTGCCTGAGGCAAAATAGAGACAAATGCGGCAGGATCATCCTCGTCGTTCTTTCAAACTTGCATCTCTCATCTTTCATGCGTTTTTCAGAAAATCGAAGCTTGCATTGATCATCTTTATGTTGCCGTAGGTGGGACAAATGACAGGACACCGTCCTTGTGCATTGTTGAAGACATGGGTTATTTACCACCCATGAGCACGATTCTTCTTTCTGCCAATTAGGCCAAAAATTAACCAAGTGTGAGCTTTGAAACCACCGAAATAGGGCGAAACGGTACACAACCCACACACGCTACAATACAGTTGTACCTGAGAAAGATATGAAGTTAACCTCCTAAGTATTGGACATGGATTTGTAAGGTAGTATGACTAAAATCCCGTGTAAAGGCCTTCGAAACATTCCTTTTAACGTAAAAAGTAATAAAAAAAATAACTCGGCAAAGGACTACTTATGAGGTGCTATGGATTAACCTTACAAACAAGGAAATAGTGGGTATCAAAATCTACCCAACTTGATTTGAGCCCTCTACAAGGTATTAGTTTTACATGAAACAATTCAATTATCACAAATAACATAGCTAGTTAGGAACTATTGACCATGCTCCAAGTTAACAAGGAAAATTAAATTGGTTTAAAAAACAAGGAAAAATAAATAAATCACCTTTTCGATCAGAATCGTGCATCTTTTTTTTCTTTCTTTTTTTGCAGAGATTTCGTACATCTTATGACTCACAAAGAACTATAATAAAAGTGACAATCCATTCTCCTTTATCCCACATTGGAAGAATTTTACTAGTTAGTCGATCACCTTTTTTAGTTCGAATCTACGGTGTAAAATATAAATATCTCATGTTTCGAATCCAGCTAAGTCGAATCGACTGCCATCGATCCCTGAACTTCCAACACAAGTAAGTAATGGTATAAGGGGAGATTCATGTAAAAGAAGGCTTGGTGGAAGGTGAATATCTTTTCCCCTTGGATGATGGATGATGGATTCTGGAATGGTTGCAAGTTAATTGGTGGAGATAAGTCCTTTGGTTCCCTTTTGCACTCAGTGGGTTACCCAATTTTAACGGTTGTGTATATCCGGTGACCATTATGACTATTACTATGACTATGTGGCTAATTTTGAGTATTTTAAGCAGGAGGGAATGATCCTGAGAGGTGACACGTCCGCTCCACGTGTGCATGACTGGGCCCACATGTCTTGCATCTGGCAAAAGGCAAACCACGTGTGCAAGCATGTCGTTAATTAGGTGCACACCTAACACCTAACTTAATTTGTCTTTCGTGAAAGCAACATAACAGAACATATCCATTCTCCACACGTATACGCTAATCGATAGGGAAAATGCATATTCAGTGTCTACGTAAACACCACTCCTCTACAAGAAAGAAACCGCATACTGACATAATCACATTCTTGACACATGTTACAAGCTAGTAGATTCTGAACCATGAATTGTGACAGGAGCACCAAGAGCCATGATCATGATGATGATAACAACAGCTACCAATCTACATATTTCAATGGCAAGGTATTTAAAAGCCCCATCACTTACTTCCATTTCCATGGTAGAGTGGAGCTGCCGGCCAACTATCCATGGAGTCGATGCATTTGATGCATAGCCTAGCTAGCTAGCTCCCATCCAAAGGTGGCCTATGGAGAAGGATAGTGCCTGCCTGCCCTAGATTTTCCTGCAAACGTTGAGAGCCCATCTTGAAACGCAGGGCAAAGGAAACTCAAGTGGCTCACCAAGTTGGCCGTTTATACACAATTACATGCATATAAATAGCACCTGTTGCTAGCCCTAGCTAATTGTGGCCAAAGACGCATGTGATGCTAGTGTGGCCGGTGATGTATATTTGGCAACATGCAACTGTCGGCCAGCAATGCATGTAGCCTCAAATAGGTGCAGGTATAAATGGGGCAACCAAAACTAGCAGAAAATGCTTGCTAATAGAGATTGTATATATTGCTAGGTGAAATAATCTACATGTTTTATCTGCTAGAAACTTGCCGTTACGGCGTATCCGGCACGTGTATATGGTGTGTGTGTGTGTGTGTGTGTTTCTGGCCGGCCGAGGTAGCTTCAGAATTTGTTTCTGTAACCAACGGTCACTAGCGTCTTGGCATAAGTGGAAAGTGGCTGGGGAGATGTCCACAATAAGGCTGATGGCAAGGTCTCCCCAACGTGACCAAAATAAGTAGGCAATCAGTAGTGAAACCCCATGTATCTTTCTTCATATGGCCATGCATGTGCCTGTGAGATTGCATCTCAGGTTAGATAATTAGCCCTTTATTTGTTTATAAGTTATATATAATTAGTTTATATGTAATACATCAATGAAGGTTGCATCTGACACAATTAAACTAATTTGCAGCAGAAACTCCAGAAAAACTTCAATTTTATGATTAATTGCAGGTCATTTCCTTATCGATCATAATTAGTTTCTGCCGTAAGTGGAAAGTTGCATATGGAACACTTCCCCTAAAATTTTCCTTTATCCAATTTTCCTTTATGTAGGCGCCTGCAATAATATAAGCCAAACTAACCGAGTCAATGTTATGTCATATCATGCGGTGATGTTTGGGTACACTTGTAATAGTGATCAAGTGGTTCATGCATCCAATCACTAGTGGATTGGCTAGAAGGGCGCAAAAATGATCAACCATCATATATAGGACTCTACTCTAAGGTTGTGGCATTTCATTGATTACATCAACGACTCTATGCCCCTGATCTAGTCTAATCTTTCCTCCTCCACAAGAAAAGCTATTCTCCTCCCGTCGGCGCCGCCGCCGGTCCGCCCCATCTCCGATGGCCTCTAGGCCATGGAGGTGCGGAGGATCTCGGCCCCCCGCCGGCGGGAGGGACCCCGTTCTCGTTCTTGTTAGATTCAGTGTCTTGGTTGGAGCTGTGTGGCGACGGCTATATCCCTTAGTAGGAATAATGTCTCCCACGTTCTATCCCCGTCCCGATGGTGTGTCTAGCATCGTCGGAGGGCGTGTGGAGGTTTGTCTCCGTCGGATCTCACGGGATTCGGTCGGTGCTGGTCTTCGGTGGATCTGTTTGGATCCGGTCTTCGTTCGTCTTTGTTTGGGTGTTTACAGGTTTGATCCTTCTGATCTACGACTTTCTTCATCGGCGATGGTTGCTACTCTGGTGCGCTGGTCCTATGGGGCCTTAGCACGACGACTTCCCGACTGTTTACTACAACAAGGTTTGCCCGGCTCCGGTGAGGGAGGGGCGATGACGGCGGCGCGCCTTCGGCTCGCTCCAGTGCTTGTAGTCGTCGCTAGGTGGTCCACGGACATGGTTGTAATTTTTATTATCTCTGTTGTTCTTTGTACTGCCATGATTGAAGATGAATAGATTGGAAGTTTCTCGCAAAAAAAAATAAAAAAAAATCAACGACTCTATGCCTCAATCTTGAATTTTGTTGAACATTTAGTCCCTCAAGTCATTGAAGATGGTTTTAGATGATGTGGTGATGCTTTCAGTTATCCAAACCTATTCATAAGAAGAAGAAGAAAATGTGTTTTTTCTAAAAAAATCATAAAAATGCAAAAAATAAGAAACACTTTTTTTATGGCAAGGAAAAATACACTAAAATTTATAACTACAAATTAGAAAGTGGATCAAAATATCTCATAAAATACACAACCATAATCTAGACATTAAAAACTGGAAAACAAATAAAAGGTACTCAGGAAGAACCACTGAACTGAATAAAAAAAAAAGTGTAGTATTTTTTTATGGTCCCTCGACTGCCAACTACGATCTTCCATGAACGCTCATTTTTTTTGTAGGTTCTATTGACTTTCCAATTTACTCAGAATATTTAGTTTCTAGAATTTCCATATTTTTTTCATATATCTTTTTTATATTTTTGTTTTTAATATTCCTATTTTATAACAGTTCCCTTGGACTTTTATTATCATTTATGAGCACATTTTTCATTCTAGTAGTGTCTACACATGGGTGAAACAATTACCAATCAACAAAAAAGATCTATAACGATCCAAAGGAAAATACCGTACCGATACTAGAGCTAAATCCTCTGGGTTCAATCTGTTCGAAGTCATTTCAATGTCATGATTTTTTTTCATAAAATATTTCTAAGAATGTAGATATATTCGAAAACATTATGGAGTTAGTTTTTTTTTGTGAGAACATTGTGTAGTTAGTTGACTTTACTGCTGACCGCATTTAAATGATCAGACTTGTCGTGTTTTGACTGTCAACTAGAAGCAACATATTTCTCATTTTATCATGAATGCTCTTTTTTTGTAAATTTCTTATTTTTTATCTATTTGGAATACCTTCTGTTTTTGTTTTCTATAATTTTATTAAATTTTGCTTGTAAAGTTTCTTTTAGCAAATTTCTAAATTTCTTTTGATTTTTTTTCGTGTTGGCCCTGCCACATGTGTGAAACTGTTGTTAGTCATCTGAAACAACCAATGGTCCATGCCGGAAAATCCCAAAAAACTTGTGCCGTTAGTTGACCTCACCTCTAACATTTTGCTCCGTCGCTCAAAAAATATGTATGATTTTGGCAATTAAGGGTCAAAATGTCATGTTTTGATTGTTATTAGAAGTATGCTTTCCCTATTTTCCATAAATGTTCCAAATTATCTGTGAATTGTCTTATTCATTTATTTATTTGGAATACTTTTTATTTTCATTTTCTATAATTATCTAAATTTCTATACTTCTAAATTTTTTATAGAAAATTCCTTTTATTCCTTCATGATTTCCTTTTATTTGTCCCCTGTCACATGTGTGAAGCTATTGTCGGTCATCCGAAACAGCCTTGCAATGGTCCAATGTATAAAATCCGGGTTAAGTTTGTTCGAAGTCATTCATGCATACCTCATGATTTTTTTTGTGCAAGATCAATAAAATTATCAATGACAAAACTTAGATGGGCTATGTTGTTGACCCTAGAGCTAACACACGGCTACTTCACAGACAGAACATATACTATTACGACAGTTCTCCACATAGTCTTTCGCCCTGCTTTATAAATAAAGTCACACGGCCAAACAATACAAGGTAGTGAGGAAGCCCAGTGGCGAAGCTAGCCGGAGTAAGATGTGGGGTCATTGCTAATTTTTGAAATTATTTTCTTCACAATATAGAGTACTTATACAGTATTTTTAGGCTATTTTCTTCAAAAACTATGTGGTCAGCTGACCCCACAGCTTGAATCGGCACTGAGGAAGCCCTCTTACGAAACAAATAAAAGAGTAAACCGAACAACCGAAATCACACTGCGAAAACACACACAAGTGAACTACAAATGCCACAACTATGTTGCCGAGCATGAACACGAGAGAGCTTGAAGACGACGCCACACCACCACCTAAGGCACCTGAGCTCCACGACGATTATGACAGTTGAGAGCCAAACATTTAAAAGATGTCCATCTTCTTTCCCTTAAGCACTCTGGTCTGACATTAATTGATTTTTGGCCAAAGGAACATACATTAATTAGTTCGTTTCAAATACATGGTCAACAAATAAATGTACTTACAAAAAATATCTAGACACAGGAAAAATGACAATGATTATTGCGAGTTACAGTTAAATTGCTTTTAGATAATGGAAGATGAACCTCTCCCGGCCTCAGCACACACAAGAAACATGCAGACAAGTACATGCCCTACAGCTAAGCATATAGGTTCCGGCTTATCTCTTTTCATTTCTTACTGTTCAACGGCTGGTACAGGATTGAATTGTTGGCCTGCAAGATTAGTTCACATGAATCTTGATGCATTGGTTGGTGTGCAAGTTCAAGTTAGCTTAATGTACAATTGTACTAAGTTAGTGAGCTGCATGATTGGTGTATATATATGGACTGTGTTAGGCGTGCATGGATGAAAACGATTAACTAGGTGTGTACAGCAGAAATGCAGGACTTATGGTAAGCATGCATAGACGGATAGACCAATCTCAACTACTGGTTCTGTACGTAAAGACATAAAGATGGAAGATCAATGGTCACGAGAACATATTTAAAGAAAAAAACATTTTCTGAAATCAAAAGCGACCTTTATGTTGCATGACTAGCTAGGGACCCTCACCTGCTTATAAATGTTTGGCAGCCGAATTAATTTAACTGTCAAAAGGAGTGCTCCGGGTCTGTTCCTTAATTTTGGTGGGTGCATTTGTCGCAAAGTTGCACCTTTATGCGAGAAAGATAGGCTGCATCTTCAAAAGGTTTTGGGGGATTCTATGACTATACGAGTAGGGTATGGTATTTTTCATGTGTTACTTGCAATTATACACTCACGATTGAGTACAAGGCTTTGGAAAAACTATCTATAATCATCGATCACTACCAAGAACGCCATCTGAATCGGTTAAAGCGAAATAGTCGGGCAAACTCCGTGCCAGAGGTTGTATATGACGATGAGTAGCGTATAACTATCGTAGTTAATATTGTATATGTGTATGATGCACTAGGGGTCTTCTAGATGCGTGACCATAGCCCCATTCGGTGGCTACTCTAGGAGGCATGGAATCACACCAACTAACGAAGTTATCCCTAAGTTGGTGGATGAATAAGAGTTCCACTCGAAGATGGATCCGTGCATGCTAAGACACTACTCGACAACTGTATATAAAGGTGAAGCCACCCCTGCGGAAAACAAAACCGACCCAGATCACCTACTACCAACTCTCAGAAGAGCTACAACTCTCTCAAGATCCAGAAGTTCCCAAGAAGCCTTCCGACAAGCCAGGGTTGCCAGACCGATCAACTCCCGACTAGTTGTAGATCCTATCCAGACGAGACGAAACACCACCCTTGTAATCTCTTAGGAAGATCAATACAAGCCAAGATGTACATGGGTAGTGGTACTATTCTTAGGGAGGCCCAAACATATATAAATCAATGTTGTTATAGCGAAACACTCATTGCCACTACCAACCCCACTCTTACTTTTACGCATCTATATGATCGTAAGATTAACGGTTAACTAATCGTCTACAATAGATAAAAGAGCCAGTTGATACATGAATGATCCTTGCTCCTTTTCATTGGTAGTAGTCAAACGCATGCATAGAAGTTGCAAGTTTGACATGATGTTTCAAGCCTCCCTGCTAAGGCAAGAGGGTCCTCCCGACCGTTACCCGATCAAATCCGATGTACCACCATACCATGGTAC
The DNA here is from genome assembly GCA_039707655.1 of Elymus sibiricus. Classification (NCBI taxonomy): domain Eukaryota; kingdom Viridiplantae; phylum Streptophyta; class Magnoliopsida; order Poales; family Poaceae; genus Elymus; species Elymus sibiricus. The sequence goes on from CM077676.1 coordinate 80,802,203, forward strand.
AAAGACAAAGCCGGACAAATTAAGCATCATTTATGGCCATAGAGAACAAAAAAGAAGTGTCGCAAATTCATCTTTCATAAACATACCATGGCATGGGAGGATTCTCGTGCTTCCCCATCCGCATGTGTCGCGGCCACACACTTTATGTGTTGTGGCACATCAAGAAACCGCCAGGTCTTTAACGGCGACACACAAACTTACTATGAGGTGGCTCAGCTAGGTCCGGCAGATATTATTCACACTAGTTAGATGCCCGTGCGTTGCCACGGGCTCGTAACATGATCATGTAGGCACAAGAATTTTATGGAGTAGATTCAAATGGTCGATTTTAATAACAGACTCACGTAGAAGATGGTATCTTGATTAATATATTTTCACACGTTAAGCCTTTCATAGACCTTGTTTATTATTTTACTCCCTTTGGTTCATGGAGACGCCTTTCTTGATCATGGTTCTACTAACATTTCCACTCCAGTCATCAGTTATTCATCCCGGTCATGTAAATTATAGCGACATGTGTGGATCAGATACTCTAAATACATTGTAGGGCCTTATCTGTACAAAAAGGACATCTCCAGGGCTCTGTAAACTACCAAAATACAAGGATATATAGTTTCAGCAGAACATTACCATTCACATTGTTTTTATTGTATGTAGTAGATTTATCAACACAGTTTCCATAGGTTGCAGTCCTTCTACATGCGACGACCATACCATTATCATGAGGAGCTCGCATATGTGGTCAGCATGCATGAGCCTCACCCTCCTCTGTGAACTCGTAAAAAGACATTCCAAATCCTCTTCTGTCAAGGACACTTCAATGAACTTGTATCCCTAAGATGGAGTGCTTGAGGCATTGCCTCACCGTGCTGGCATGTGTTTTTGTGCCCGGTGCCATAAAAGGTGGCCTTTTGGTTGACTGGATTCAAAGCTCTCTGAATTGAGAAACAACTGGAGCAATTGCTGCCTCCACCACTTCAAAATTACTTGGTAGGATATGTATTCACTAATTGCAGTAAAAATAATGATAGGGGCATCCACCGTATTTTTCTTTGGAAACATTGACATGATCGATTTGTGTTTGCACATTATCTGCAAACACAAAAAAAATACAGAGAGAACATGAATCAAATATGGCCATCTCCATCCAAAAAAAATCATATGTAAAAATAACATCACAAACAAGTCACTAAAAATATAACCATCACATGGAAAAGAAGGTGAAAATAACTGAAATATTTCACGAAAAATATAATCATCGAATGGAAAAATAAGGTGAAAATAACTATACATGCTAATATTTTTTTTTATCTTTTTACCTAGCAAATTACACGCCAACATTTCTTAATAAGAAATTATTCCTCTCATTGGAAGACATGCACCGACCATCTCTTTCTCCCTTGCATCATCTATCAGTCTTTCCGCCTCTCATCTTCCCGCCACCCTGACTTCAGATACGGACTATGTTGACACCGACCTCGTGTACCACCATTGTTATTTAGCTCCCTAACCTCCACGCCACTTGCTGCTAGCTGCTCCCTTCCCTCGGCACCCGCGTTGATCCCCTCACTTCAGTTGCACCCAACCTGAGTTTTTCCGATAGACAAATGTATGTTCTCTGGATTTGGAGATATTCATGGTTCGTTTTTATACATTATTAGCATGTTTTGTAAATATTCATGGTTCCTTTTTCTGTGTTATACCCATGTTTTGTAGATAGCATCTTGTTCTGTTTGAAAAAGAAGGCTCCATGGATCTGTGTATTTTCCTCAAGGATTGTCACTTGACCGATGGCCAAATAAGTCTATTTCTAGTTCAATTGCATGGCGTACAAATTTCTATGATTCCTATTCATTGGTGTGATCTAATGTGTAATTTGTCAGAATAATGCAGTGCAATACGAAATCATTATAAACTGGAATAAGCTTGCTTTGACATCTTATGAATGCAGAAAATATTGCTTTCTGGGATGTTGTTTGTTGCAACTCTTTTATTTGCTTCGCTTATCTCTACTTCTCATGCCTGTAGAACCATGCAGATATCGTACATGTAGACTGCTACTTCGTAATCTGGAGACCCACTTAAGCTATCATACATGCACATATCTAATGTACGCTAGTGGATTATGCTGCCATTTGGATCTCAAGTTCTGAACATTTATCGTTTCTCATTTGATACAAATGGTACCTGCTTAATTGGACTGAACTGCTCTGATTTATGCATGACCGGAGTAATGCACCATTAGTTGGTAAGAAATAATGTCAATATGAGACCTCTCGACAGCAACCATTTTTTCTGCGAGGAACAGTACCAAGTTTCAACTTTATTTTGCCCCTTTCCATGTTTTGAAATCATTAGCAAATCATATGAAGCATGATAACAATGTTTAAGTTGATTCGGTGAAGATGTGCCTCTAATTTTCGACTACATTAAAAAACTGGTAGTCCTCCCTACTGAGAGTTCTATATATGAAGTTACAAAACAAAAAAATGAGAAGATCTTCAGGATTTGATCCCACTAACTACATAACATTGGATGCAACGACATATTATAAAGACTTTGTTTACCTCATCGACCAATCACATGGACTCCTGCTCTAATCCTCTTCCCATGAACACGATCATGTAACTAACAAACAAAATCTTGTCCATGCAAGATGTTGGTCCGTTGGCTTTGCTAGGTTCACCAAGTCACTGGATGTGACCTTGCTTGGTCATAGCTTCATTAATTCCTTGATGTTAATAGTGCTACCATACCTATGCATGCAAGACAACAAGACACACATGTGAAAAACCTCCTGTATATTTGTAAATAGCTCAAGTAAGATAGCCATAGTACACTTTGCCTAGTTCCAACAGGATACTAAATTTTGCAGTTGCTCAACATATGACGCAACAGATATTCAACATTAAACATGGTCTTGTTCCAAAAAAGAAAACTTTTGTTATCAGTATACAATCAAGTGTGCCTATGTATTCTATACAAAAACATGGCAAGGTTAGAAATTATTGGAATTGCAAGGTGACCCAGGACCAGGAGTGGAGGAAGGTCCCTAAATCATCTAAAGAATAAATGCATGGCTAAGTGATTGATACCTTTCCTTTTTAAATAATATGACAATCTCCAGTAGGGCAATCACCAAAGTTTGGCAGCGAAGAAAGATTTTAGCATCCTACAGTCAGCTCCTCTCCTCCTCTCTGTGAGAGGACAGTGTAAGTTCGATACTTTGGAGATATCCACTCAACAAAAGAAACTATAAAATAAGATAATCTACAACATATTGAGGCGATACATAATTTGTGCAACACACACAATAAATATTCCTGAAATCAACAGTCTAGAAAATATGATTGAATGATGATGCCAATAAGACAACAACAAATGCAGAAGAATTCTCACCAACAAGTAATTAAGAAAATTGACCAGCAGTTAATATAGATAAGGCCGGGAGATGAACAATTATAAAAGATCAACAGTGAATTGTAGAAATATAGAGATAGCTTCATAATCACAGTGTGTTGAAGAAATATAAACAACATGCATGTTTACATGCCAGTGGCTATCCAATCAGCTATCTTCTGTGTGCGCATGTGTTGCTAGTCAATCAGTCAATCCACTTATTCGAGCTATGCCGCTACCCAAGTTTGATCTCTCTCAAGGCAAGCCAGCTTTGCTGCGTTTGCAATTTGCCGTCGGCCAAAGACACGTGACAGCTGACATACTGGTTTCAGAAATATACATATGCTAGTGGTTTACATATCTCGATCAAGGATCATCTGAGTGTCTGACAATTTGACATGACCCTTTCGTAAGAGGGACATAGGATCCACATATTACTTCATACATGATACATGTCAGATCTCTTCATAACATGTAGGCATTTCAGGTAAGACGAACATGTTTTAGAACATCCTGTGTGGAAACTAAAATAAATAAATAAATAAAGAGCATTAATTGTCTATCAGTCCTTTTCGCCATTATGACTATAAGGATTTTTTTTTTTCAATTCACACAGGAAAATATATTGATCCAGCGATTCTCAATGTCGATTGTTTACCATATGGTTTTAATCAACCTGCCATCAAACGCACTGCATATATCTGTGTCGGATAACAATATGCTAATGAACATTTATTCTCCACTTGATTTAAATAATCATTCATTCTCCATTAAAATTGCAATATGCACCTAATTAATCTCACAACACAACTCAGTACGCTGAATAAATCCAAACGCGCTCACCAAAAATTATAGAACTTGTCAAGAAAGAAAGAGACGCACTACCAAAAATTATAGAACGTGAGAGCAATATGCACTATACACACGGGCAAAATACAATGACAATGCAGGAGAGAACCGAGATTGACGTACCTGTGATGGTGTCCTCGATGGAGCAGAGGGATTCCTGAAGTCTGGGATGTTGGCTTTCCACGCATCGACGTACATCTGCTACGCCTCACGCAGGCGCCGCCGCATTCCCTTGGGGAGGCCGACGAACGTGGTGATGCCGAGTATGACCCGCCACAGCGCGATTTATGCCAGAGTATGAGTTGCGGCTTGCGACGCGCAGGTGCTCCCTTCCCCTCCCCCTTCTTCATCTTGATTGGTGGTGAGCGGCGTGTGAGCTCCGGCGAGCTCATCCGCAGGCGTGGTGCGTGCAGTGATGGCGGGGTTCGGCGGCGGCGGAACCTGACGATGTCCAAGCGGGGCGGCGAGCCCCCGGCGTGGGCGTGGAGGAGCGCCGACGGATTCGTCCTCCGGCGAGGTAGGTCGGACCGGTGGCGAACGAGGGAGCTCTGTCCAGCAGACGACGGCGGCGGCGGGGGTTGTGTCATGTGTGCCTTGATTGGATCTCACGCATGAGAGAGAGAGGTCGAAAAAGGAAAGGGAGATACGGGATGCAGGCGCGGGCCAGGTTTTTTCATCGGTTTTTCTACTGTGATGATGTGGGACAGAAAAATCGTTGGAGGAGGAGGTCCGGTCAGTGGGAGGGAGGCCTTTCGATAGGGTGGCAGGGTAACGAACGAACGAAGTACGAACTCCCCCATTAGGAGTAGAGATACAGCTCCTCTAGTTTCTAAATTTTAAAAAAAAAAAGCTCCTCTAGTTTCCTATTCCACGAGTAGTTGGCTTGCCATTCCGTGGGATTTAGGTTTAACCCCGGAAAAAAAAATATGTTTGCACATGGCTGTAAAAAAACTCCGCCCTTCTAATTGGAGGAAGAGCAGTGCTCATGCTTGAATGTACCATATCTTTCACAAGTCCTCCACCACATGAACGCACGCACACACTTTTTACCCTGCGGATCTCAGCCGCTCATCTCCCACAAGCTTTTTACCCTGCCTCTGAGCCACTCATCTCAGATCTCTAGTACTCGTCAGCCAGATCGCAGCAGGAGTCAGAAGTTACACACACATAGAAAAGGATGGCCGTTGTTCCTTCTGACTCTCTCTGATCATCCACCATCCACACACACATCTCTTGTCAGCCGTTGCGTCGATATCTCTTCCGATCATTCTCACCACAAGATCCGAGTATACAGGTGAAACCGTACGTGCCTGGCCACTACGATCGAACCGGTTTACGGGTGAAGTCAACGTGTAGCCTGATGGTGGTGTGGTTTGGTTGCGTGCATGCATGCATGTGTGCGCTGTACAGTTTGGATCGGTCGATCACTGTGCGCCGGTCGATCGGATGATGGATTCGATGCCAAAATGATTGGCGCCACTCGCGCGCAAAGCGACCGTCGACTGAGTGACCGGTATTTAGGTCGAGCTAGCAGGCGACCCTGGAGCATGCCACATATGCATGCAGATAGAAAATACAGGTCCTTTTTTGACGTGCATGCATGTGCATGCGTACGCTTTTCCGTTTTTTTTCCTTATTAAAAGATTGCGTGAGTGCATAGTCAGGTCTATTATTCCCAAAACAAAAAAAAGGGTCATGAAATATGTGTACTCCTATATGAAATATGTGAGATCTTACGTTGAGATCGTGGAAATTTTCTTTTCTGTTTTTTTTCCTTAGATTATGTCACTTGACTAAGACTTGGTTGAGTCTCAGCAGACTGGGATCTAGCCACACCCTTTTCAGAAAAATATACTCTATTCCTATGAACATCTTCGAGAGACTGAGCTGACAGATCTTGAGATCGATGAAATTGTCACAGACGCCTCGTTTGACGACCAAGGCATACCACTCACAGAGCAGTGGTAGAAAGTCAGGTTTCATCATAAGGAACCTAGCCATTTCTTTAAGCTATGCTCAGTTCGCACGAGATATGTATTCATGTGAAGAGAATCTCATGCTGCTCCGCCTTACACGTGAAGTGTTCAGTGGTACGTAGTACATCATTTTCCTCCGAGAATAATATATGGTTCTGAATAGAGTGATGAACGAAACGTCACTTGTGCACGTACGTACTATACCCCCACAGAACAGATGCAGTAGTGCCAATATACTCCTATCAACCCCGTGATCGATCGGTCCCTCGATTGCACGCATTTGCCCTTCTTTCTCGCCATAGTTTGGCACGCATACATATGCTATTCGTTCCGTTACAAGCAAGTCACGAGCTAGGACCAGGACATCGTCATCGATCGCATGCGTGGTGTAGACACGTACGCCTGTAGTAGCAATGAACCATCACACAGGGATGAAGGAGCGGGCCCCACAAAAATGTGAGAAGTTAGTTTAAAATTTACTACTGCAAACGTGGCTACCTGTAATTAGAGTATCATAGATAGTATCATGCATGTCAACTAGACAATTTTAATGAGGTGACACAAAATTAAATGAAGAAAGAAAGGATTGAGTATCATATTATGACATCGTATCATAATAATGCTACTGTATGCTACTATGTGTCATGCATACAATAAATAAGATCAGTTATGATACAAATCTACTATGTACTCCCTCCGGTCCTTTTTTTCTTTGCGCATAAGAAGGAACGCGGATACCAAGGAGGGAATCGATGGGTGTTTTTTGGACAATTTTGCCCTGCACATGCACGGGAAGAGCTGCGGTGGTTTAACTGCTGCATGCAACGGATTGGACAGGCTCTGCGGTCTCCTTTTCTCTCTCCCACGCGCGCAGAATGGCCCACTTGCATGCTACATTTGATTGGTTGGACTCTGGCTGCAGCTGCTCATGCGTACGCTAATTAATGTCGTGAATGCGGGGCAAGGATGGAAACGGGCGCATGCAAAAGGGTATACGCAGACTAATTAGGAAAAAACTGAAAAAAGTTATGCGCAGACAAAAGAGGACCGGAGGGAGTACTACGAAGGTAGTCTCATACACTAGTATCATATGCATGATACTAATATATCAATACTCCTCACTACGAGTAGCCTTAATCCCAGCTTGCACATGTAGCGGAGTTTTCATTCCGGATTTACTTGACATACGTGACATACCGGACATACTTTCTCCCGGTGATACGTGACATACGCATACAATGCTCGATATCGAGACATCCAACGACTTTGCGAGTTTTAAGACTTTGGAGCCCGATCATGAAGACATAAACGGGCGTCGCCGTGAGTGCGTGCGTGCGATCATTGATGTGCGTGTTTGTGTGCGGCGAACATGTCCAAGAAAACAAGAACCACACATGGTCACCACTGCACTCATTAGGCAAGATCAGTTCACCTTGGTTGTGGACTTGTGGTTGGGAAAGGGGAAATCTTTGGGGGTGGCCGGAGAAGAAAAGGAGAGGCCAGACGCGTTGACACATGGGTGACCAGTGAGTGCAACAACGGCGGGAGCGAGTGAAGCAGGCATGCATGCATGCAGCTCCTTCCATCCGATGTGACGGTGCACAGAGATGCATGGACGACCAAGCAAAGATGAAGCCGGCGATCAACGCTAGCTTGGCGAATGGAGAATCTCTTTTGCTATTCGCCGTTGCTTTCCGTGGGGAAGCGGCGAGTGGTAGGCGATGGCGGTGCAGTGCGGTGGCCTTGACAGGGAGCCTCTCCATCGTGACCAGTGAATTCGATTCGCCCGAGTGACAGGTCGATCTTGGAGGCTTTTCTTTCTTTTTCATGTTCCTTGGTCCTCCCCCACAGTGCATCGGCGGCATCTTCCCAAGCATATCAGAAAGCTAGCTAGATCCGTTTGCAAAACAAGATGCATAAGAAACGGGAAGAAAGAAGCAGGCAAGCAACCTAGCTCATAGAATATGTACAACAACGTGACATCAGTTTCGCGATTTCTTCCGCGACTCCACTACTTGGACCCTTGGCGATGGCCATACCTGCCGATTTTGGGCAGATCACTGGCTCGATGGCCGTTTGACCCCGAACTCGCTCCGGCTCTCGCCCCTCTCGCCCCTTGGCGGCATCGGTGTAATCGTCTGGTCTGCGATGGCCTTCCGCACCAGACCTAGATTCAGGACATCCACGGGCACCTCGGGCCTATGGCCACGGTCGAGTAAGTGGACATATGTCGGCGCATCCAGCTAGTGGTCCTTGCCCCGCACCCTGACATGATCAGATGGCGCTGGATAGACAACGTGATCTATTCCATGAAGTCCTGCTACTTTGCGCTATTTCATGGCTCCACTACCGCGTCCCATTGACGGCAGACCTGGAAGAAAGGGGCGCCCCTCAACGGCAAGTTCTTTCTCTGGCTGGCCTCTCAGGACAGATACTAGATCGCGGATCAACTCGCTTGCCACGGAGTAACGGGCTACTCTGCGTCCTCTGCTCAAAGGAAGTCGAGACCCTGCATCACCACCTTGTGGGCTGCATCGTCTCTCACATAACGTGGCATGACATCCTATCCTGGTGCCGCATCACCGTACCTTCGCCGTACGACATGGTCAACTTCTTCAACTGATGGTCCTTAGCCATGGACACGTCCCCTTCCTACCTACGCAAGGGCCTCGGCTCACTTATCATGTTCACTGCCTAGTCCCTTTGGAAGCATCGTAATGCATGCATCTTCGAAGGGGCGCAACCCTCTTCTGCACAACTCGTCCAAGTAATTGATCAAGTGGAGGCGCGCCATGGGTTTGAGCTGGCGCCAATTGCCTGAACATGTTACTCCCTGTAATCTAATTTGCTTACTCCGTGGCTGAGCACCCCTTTTCGTCGTCTGCTAAACCACACGCTCTACTACGCCATCATGTGTATGTACCGGGAGCATCACTATCTATAACTTTTTACCTCCTATCAATGGAAAGATACGCACTCTGCGTATTCACGAAAAAGTTGTTTGCACGATGCTATTCCATAGTTTTTGGTGGGGTGAACAAAATATGCAATGCATGGAGCCGTCTCTCGTACAAAAGGATAGCTTGGACACAAGAACATATGTGAAAGAGACAACCAAAAATTATTTGCTTTGTGAGGCCGGACCAGTCAAGCTAAGCATCCCTAGTTCCTTAGACAATGCATGAAAGAGAAGCTCTCTCGGCCTCCGCACTAAACTAATAATGGTCTCTTTGATTCGCAGGATTGCAAAAAACGGAAAAATAGAAAAATGCAAAATTGTAGTAGCATGTCCACCCATATCCTATAGGATTTTGTTTGCACCAAGGTGTGCTTGATTGCACCGTAGGAAAAACAAATTATTCTTTGAGTGGACGGAAAGCTTCTTATGAAATGTAGTGCAATGGATTCCTACAAAAAAAATGTGGGATTCAATACTCCCTTCATTTTTTATAGAAGGCCACGTCGTTTTTTGTGTCAAAGTTTGACTTATAATTTTGGTCAATAAAATGTGAATTAAATGTAATAAAAAAATATCATCAGAAATTTCTTTGAAATTTGCATCCAAAGGAATACTTTTTATGGCATATAACTCACTTATTGTTGGTAAAATTAATGGTCAAAGTAAAACATAAAAATATGAAGTGGCCTTGTCTGGCCCGGTTTTATCTAACAACTAACATAGGGAAAAATTACTAAGGACTCAAGCACTTCAAAATTTCTACGAGAATCCCTTGAATCAAAGAGGCCCAAAAGGTGCACACAATCAATCATTTATTCCCTCTCATCCACAAAATGATAGAAGGTAAAAATAATCACGTATATAGAGAAGTGACTAGACGCATGGTTATGCATTGGTGACTCTCAAATATGAAATGACTTGAATTGTACTTTGCGAGTATCAGTTACTACGATTGTGATCTTCATTACAGCAGCAGTGCAAGGGAGACATGAAAGCTATTATAGTCCCCATATAATTAGATGTTTTTAAAATCAATCTAATCTATACTAAATTAATAGGAAATCGAGTACAACCACATAAAGCATGCATTACTGAACCCACATGCATATAAACGTCTTTGAATGAAACGGGGAATGTTGCAATTAAGACCCTACGCATCAAAATACTTGCCGAAGCGGCAACCAAACTTGTCGTCGTTATGCCACTAGAGTTCTCGTCACCAGACCTTGTTGAATCACCCAAAAAGTAGAATGTTGCATACGATGGAGATTAGCAATCACGACAAGCATAGTGGCGGGAGTATCACCTCGTTTCACGCACGCATCTGTGCCAATACCACCAGACTAGGGCCACGACCTTGCTCACAGGCGCTAAAAAAAAAGGTTGTTGAATTGTTGAATGAGACTATGTTGTCCCTTACAATGCCCATGTAACCATATCGGCAGACGTCACAAAGAACCAACTTGTCACGCACCAAAATTGAAGAATGACCGGATAAAAACTGTCAAGCTCCATGATAAAACCGGGCCAGACTTATTTCTCATTCTGTGTTGTATGCTACGTGCGTGTGGTTAGTGCCGAAAGCCAAGTTAGAGAAAAGAAATATACAAATCTAGATACTATCTGATCATTGTACATAAAAATACTCTATGTTGAATTGTCAAGTAAATAAACTGACATTCCATTAAGGTGCATTTCGGTGGGTGTACGGCCATATGAGTTCTAGCCACATAACATGCATGACCATTCATCCGCAAAAACAAAAACAAAACATAAAAGAAAAACATCCATGACCATTCACAACACGCACCGGTTGAATTAGCTTTATTGATGTTTAATGAATAGTTTAGAAGTTTTTTGTGGATTAACTTTCTTGATTGTATGTGTACAGGTCGCAGGACCAGAAGAATGTGCCAGTTAATACCGGTATGTATACAATTATTAATGGGAAAAAGCACGCATACAGTTCTATAGTATTACTAAATTAAAGCATAGTAGGAGTATCAATCTTTCATACAACTCCCATTGGTTCCTCAGCAGTTCGGGTTCTGAGTGTACTCCACTAATCATATCATTCGCGTGGAACTCCAAAGTTTGTTCTCCATGTACGAATAAAGGAAAACATGCCTCGAATTAACTTTGCTGTATGGCTAGGACACAGTGTCAATTAACTATTTCGTTTGGGCAGCGGATATCTCGTATGTATTCTTGGCATATTCGCAGCATGCAGCTTAGCTTAACTAGGGTTTCTTCGAGAGAGAGATCTGAGAAGCTAGCTATGATCGATGGGAAGGTGTCTTGTAGGTTCATGTGGCTGGGTGATGATTAGCTCACCAATTGGATGGCTCATGTTCACGGGAACATATGCGCCGTGAAACAAAAAACAAAAAAGGGTGATGGTTTTACCTTTTCATCTAGCATTTGCTGGTCATCGAACACGCTCAGCTACCTCTAGACTTTGCATGGTTTGTCTTCGAGAACTTTTTTCTGGGAAAACTTCCGATCTATTCATCAAACATAACGGTAGTACAAAGAGCACCAGAAGTAATAGAAATTATATCCATGTCCGTAGACCATCTAGGGACGACTACAAGCACTGGAACGAGGCGAAGGCGCGCCGCCGTCATCCCCCCCCCCCACACACACACACCCTCTAACCGGAGCCGGACAACCTTATTGTAGTAAACACTCGGGAAGTTTTCATGCTAAGACCCTAAAGGACCAGCGCACTAGAAGCCTAGAACAACAACCGCCGTCGATGATGAAAAGCGTAGATCAGAAGGATCCAACCTGTACACACACGAACGCAGACGAACGAAGACCGGATCCAAGCGGATCCACCGAACACAAACACCGTAGATCCAAGTTAAACGTAAATATATATATATTGTTGAAGGTTTGTGCATGAGTTAATTTGTGCTGAATTTTGTGCGATGGTTGAAGGTTTAATTTTTCGTTGGAGCTTTCAAACTCAAATGTACCGCTGGTTGTACATTCAGGCACTGAGATTCCACCGAGGGCTTTGAATACACTAACTAACGATGATAGAATAAAGTTTGCTCATCTTGCTCACAAGAAAGTTTATCGCAATCACAACAAAGTTGCATAGTCTAGCGGCCTAATTATATGCGTGTTCAATGCAGGTTGGATCAAGCTTCGTTCTACAATGGCACCCAAATATTTTTACATCCGCATTTTGGACTACTTTCAGACTAAATTTAAAAATATAAAAATCAAACTAAATTTAATGAAATTTGTTCAAAGTAACTCCGAAATAATATCTAAATTTTCAGATACTTGTGTTAGGGCTGAAATAAAAATTGTTACCAAAATATGCAACCATGTGCTGGATTGTGTAACTTAGTTATCATAGTTGGATGTAACTGTATTTGAGAAACAAGGATACCAACCCTTGCCCGCCAAAAATTGATGTTTAATTACCTGTCAACCGTTATGTGTAGAGGTGGCAATAAAACTCGAAATGAGTAAGTCGGTTCTTGGCTCGAAGTAGCTAGTGCCCTAGCGAGTCAAAGCTGAGTTAAATTTGAAACTCGTTAATGAAACATGTTAAACAGGCTAAGCAACGAGTTACCAGTTAAGCTCTCGTCTTATTCCATAGTCTTTATATGTTTATGTTAGCGATGGTTGTTTTCTTGTATTTTCTGTTTACGGCGTCTCTTTCAACTTGGATACCATGAGGCGGAGATTCAATAATGGAATGATAGCTCTGTATAATCATTTCCGTGCTCAGAAAAAGAAAACAGACACAATTATGAAGAGTCTGTATTGATTGACACATGGCGGGTTGTACGTCTAGCATGGCCACTCAGTCATGGCCACTTAGGTGGTGGTTCCCATAGATCAATCGAGATCGATGGACTGCGGTGAGAGAGAGTGCATTTTTGGAGCCCGAGTACATTTGAGGACCTTATTTTAAATAGTTTAACAATCACATTTAAATTAAAAAAAATCCAAAAAGAATACTACATGATCATATGGATGTACATTACACGTGTAAAGTTTGGTGATGAAATAACTAAACATGTGAGCTATAAAAAAATGACAAAATAATGATTTCTAAATAGTGAATAATACATGCACTATTCATCTTTTTTAAAATCACGATTTTGTCATTTTTTTGTGACTCACATGGTTGCTTATTTCAGCATCAAAATTCGCACATGCGTAATATCCACATAAACCTGTTGATTTTTTTTCCGAATTTTTTGAAATTCTAAAATACAATTTTGGCACTAATATAGGGCTCACTGTCGTCCTCCAACGTAACTTTGTGGTGCAATTGAGTAGTACTATAATCTACTCCTAGCAGCTGCATATATGCACACGGCGCTAGCTCCAGTAGCCCGCCATCGTGGCTGCACAGGGCTAGCCAACACGCGCGTACAGTACAGATCGAGTGGGTCCCGGCCGGAGCCAATAAGATCGAAAGGTAGAGCTCAACGGCGCGGTGCAAAGCGAGATCAAACCGGCCGGATCCGAACGCGTGGACCTACATCAACCCTCCAGGCCCGTACGTGGCCGCCGCACGCAGGCAGGCGGCAGGCCTAACCTGCCAACCCAGGCCATGCATGCTCGGTGGCTCGGTGCACTGTGGCGACAGTGGCCGGTGATCACCATCACCAGCACGTACGTACCTTCCTCCACTACCTCGTCTTTTCAGCTCCCCCATGCCGGCCGGGGTCAAACGAGCGCGCGCTGGTGGCGCCGCACGCGTAGTATCAGATCAGTACGTGGTGGAGGCCCGGGCAAAGAACACGCTGTTCGATCGGCCGGCGTTGAGTTGAGCCGTCGTCAACGGCGCCGTTGTGGCGAGGCAAGAAGATGATATAGACCGATCGATCAGCGCCGCGCGCGCGGGGCGTCCAGTTAAGTGCGCGTCACTCCTCCGTCGCATCAGAGCCTTCTCAAAGAGCTGCATGCTTCCATGTCCGTTTAAGCGCCAACTAATTCCGGATGAAGAAAGTACCATGGAAAAGCCGATTTAGTCCTAAGTGTTTTACGGGAGTTTTTTTTTTCGTGACAGTAGTCGGCCTAGTAGCTAGTGTCAAGTGACTTGAATATTCAAGCACATGGTTCTGCCACTGGGTATTTTTTTCTTAACTACAAAAGAGTCTTAGACAAGCGTGGAAGCGGGCAAAGAAATATTGCGTGCCACCACGCGCATGCAGAGACTTTGCAAATTAAATTAGGCACCGTGGTGGGCTGGTCAACTAGTAGCCGGATCGATGCGCGGCTGGTGCTATAGCTCGTGGGGCAATGGTGGCTGGGCCGCTAGCTGGTAGCCGCTCCGCTCCTTCTGGATCGGCGGCGTCGCGCGCGCCCCGGCCGTTGCCTCCCAACGATGGGAGCGGATATTCCATGGATTATCCCCCCACTTTTCCGACACTGCATCGATCACACCATCATCTTCATCACCATCTTCCTCTTCACCGATCCTTCCCTGCCCTTTGGTTTGCCTTTTCTTTTCCTTTCTCTGTCTCCGCCAATTCCACCACGGACGCACACCCACTATCAAACACCAATGGCAATGCCGGTTCAACTTCAAGGAGTGAGAGCAAGTACAATAGTGGGCTATAAGCCCGCTTACATGACATTTTTGTCTATGTGAAGAAGAGAGAAAAGAAAAAAAAATGATGGAGTAGGCTAACATGCAAGAGCCAACCTCTACATGAGCTCCTAGATAAAAGCATTTAATAATGAGAGAAAAGAGATAGTAGAGAGAAAGTTCAAAAAAGTTCTACCCTTGTAGCCAACTTTATAGCCAACTCTATTGTATGAGTAATTAATAATACTAACTCTTGATGACATGTCATGTTTATATAGCCAGCTGCTGGCTATATTATTAACCATGCTCTGCTCTGATGCAAGCTACTACACCTCCGCTTTTGGCTTTTTATCTTCATCCTTACCCCTCGTAATTACCCAAGTGTAAACTAAACTGCTAGTAGCCGTTGGTTTCTACGTACAATTACCACCGTCGCTTTGTTTCTTCTTCTGTCTCCGTTGATTCGATCGATCTACTCCACCACGGATCCACTACGTACCTACTCGATCGATCAACCACCGATGGCCAGGAAAAGAAGTACTCGATCTCCCCTCTCTCGCTCTCGCTCTCGCCTCCAGAAAAGGCTATGTTTCGCTTTTCATCTTCTCTCGATCGTTAGTCGTTAATTTGCTCCGGTGATTAAAGTGTAGTGAGTGGAGTACGCAACTGCTAACGGCCGTTGGTGTCTCGTACCAGCAGTACTACTACTCAGTTGCGATCGATCGATGTGATACTAGCTAGCATGTTGGTCTTGACGAGTAGTGTCTGAGAATTTCGATCGGAGGGAGCGCTTCAGTAGCTAGCTTTTGTGACGTATGTATGTATGTGTCGCTTGCTCTTTGCTAGGCACCGGAGAAAATGATCGATATGCATGCATGTAACTATATGCAGGACTTGATCCGTATGGCTAGGCCAATTACGGCCTACCGTGCAATGCATGGCTGCCACATCTATACCTACCTATTCCAGCTATAGCTATATATACAACCAAAGTTTATGACGAAATTCCACGCCATGGAAAAAGCAAAATTTATAACGATCAATTACGCAATTCTGCCCGCGCGCACACACAAGCACACGTTCGTATACGTCAGGCTAAACTGACAAGTTTTCCTTTGTAAGAAACACTGCCAAGGTATTTTGTTGCATGAATTGATGCATGACATCGCCAGCTAGCTTTAACCGTTGTTGCTGTCGGCCCTGACCGGAGAATAAAATGGCCATATGTAAAATGTATTTGTGACAAACCAGCAATGACCTCACCCGCCGACCGGAGCGGACTGGGCTCGGTCGCGCCCGGGTGGCGGTACCCATGGCTATAGCTGTCGAATATGAGAAAGGAGTTTGTGATATGGAGAGGTGACGGTGTTCTGAATTAGGCGGTGCTAACCGGGCCGATCCGTCTCCTCGGGTGGGCCGATATGCCCCCGTACGTAAGCAAGATGGACTCCGGAGGCCGCAGAAGGGAGACGTGATCAAGGCTGTCTCTACTGCAGACTTGCAGTAGACTTCAGGATTTCTCCAGCCACCTTACTCCAAGATACCGACCTTGTAACCCTAGATACCCTCCCTGGCGTGTATATAAGCCATAGGGTTTAGCCCGTAGGGGGGATAAAGGCAACATTACTTACCTAGCCTTAGAAGTTAGACACATATTACGATCTCGAGGTAGATCTACTCTGTACTCGATACATCTCCATTAATATAAACAGAAGCAGGACATAGGGTTTTACCTCCATCAAGAGGGCCCGAACCTGGGTAAAACATCGTCTCCCTTTGTCTCTGTTACCATCGATCCGAGATCCGCAGCTCGGGACCCCCTACCCCGAGGTCTGCCGGTTTTTACACCGACAAGAGAGGAAGCTAGCTGCTGGGAGTAGTATGGTCAATCATATGCTCCTCAGTGAACAAGGTAAAATTTGAATGTTAAAAAATTGTAATTTATTGGCACGTATATGTGCACATTCTTTTGGGTGTATGTAAATTTTCATCAAAAAAACACAAGTACTGCGACTTGTGCTAAAAAAACTCTGCATCTCTAGTAGATCCAAAAAAAAAGAAAGTATACTCCCTCCATGCATCCAAATATATAGCGCCTAACACATTTTTTGAGGTTGCCTTTGAGAACCATTGTGGGCCGCTACTCCGCCCTTCCAATGTTAGCACACATGCCGGCAATCCAGCGAGTCGGTGTCGTCGTCCCCATGAGCTCGCCATCACCTCCAAAGCCCGCATCAAGCTTGTCACCTTGCCTTTTGTGCCGCGTCGCGGCCTCAAGCATTGGCGAGGCCGGGCAATCAGTAGGCGCTGCACCGCAGGCTGCTGTTGCAGACGTATGCAAGGTGCTTGACCAAACGACCATAATGAAATTTTTATTTTTCTGGGAAACTACAACTGAATAATACATCCATTTAATTATTATGATGTTAAAACAGAGTTGTAGATGTGTCTTATATGCAAAAGGTGTTATAAATAGCTAAGGGAATATTATTGAGAGTTGAGTTTTAGGGGATCTGCTAGGTCACGACCTCCCAATACTCAAAACTTCTTTTAGGGAGGCTCCCAATAAGTGGCTTTTAAGAGATGAGTATTGGGGATCCATCATAGATGCTCTTAGACCTTGTACAATGCAAGGTGCTTAGAGATGTGCTTAGCATAATAAACCGAGTTTTTCTTAATCATCAGTGTTTATCTCAATAGGAGGGGGTGCCTAATCTACCCTCTACAAATAAGCACCGATGCTTAAAGAAAAACTGGTTTATTTCTCGAAGCACCTTGTGTTGTACCAGGCCTTAGAGGAGACGGGGAAAATTGCTTCTTTGCCCCCTAAACGGTACGACAAGAAGGTTGACATTGATGTTGAGATTGATAAATTGATTGTTTGTGAAGACATTACTAGTGGAAAGATCTCATGAGAGATATCTTCTTAAAGGGGATCATAATAGTTGCTATTTTCCTAGGGTTCCTAATTGTAAAAAGATAATACCATTTTTAAATTTAAATATGGGGACAATATTATGGAGGGAACTGAGTAGCAGCTCAATCATGCCACTGCATATTATGACATTTTTGGCCTTGCCACTGGTAACCTATTTCATCTTTCCACTAATATGTGGATGTTTCCGAACAAGTTGACATGGATGACTATTTGATCCTGACCGAACCTTTTCTTTGTTGAGGAAGTTAAATGTGCATTATTTTCTGTGAAACGTAATAGGACCCCATGGTCTTGATAATATTCATGTAGAGTTTCTTCACTATTGTTATAATATAATCTAGGAGTATATTAAGTACATGTTTCATTGTTTCCACCCTAACATTCTTGAAGTACAATGACTCAAATATGGTGTTATTACCTTACTCTGTGAAATTCCAGTTGGTGAGAAAATTTAGTAATAATTCAGATCCATTTGCAAATGGATAACTAAAACAATGACTTTGAGACTTGAACTCTTTGATGAGAAGTTGATTAGTGATTAGTATTCACTAGATGATTTATCAGAACTACAAACTTTATAGATGGTATTATGTCTTTGCATGAATTCTTCATCACACACATGTTAAGAAGCATGTTGGTATCGTTTTTAACTATATTTTGAAAATACCTCTGACAAAGTTAATTGTGATTTCTTACTTTGATGCCATGCTCCTAGGGGTTTTGATGTAAAGTGATGTGGTTGGGTGAAACAAATCCTTCACAATGATATTCTTAATGTCAAGCTTAACGATATTGTTGGTCCCTACTTCAAAGTGCCAACGAGGTTAGGCAAGGGCATACTTCAAAATACCATCTATAATTAGGTCCCCTAAAGCTTAACGATATTTTTGGTCCCCACTTCAAATTGTCCCTTTTCCACATTTCCTATTAACCTAGCTTGTAGCTGATTGATTAACTAGAATGTATGTTAAGGACCAGAACAATGTGTTGTTGGTATGTTTTGGTCTATGTCCTTATTGGTAAAGGTATTCTAAGTTTAGAATATGCAAATGATGCAATTATGTGCATTAGTCGTGACCATGAAAAATCTTTAAACCTCAAGCTAATATTTTATATTTGTAAACCTATGTCTGATTAAAAATCAATTTAATAAAGGTGTTTAATTTTGGGGGAGATGATTCCATCTATCGGTTTATGCTAACGTGTTTCATTGCCAACTTGTCAAGTTCCTAATGAAATAATTGGGTGTTCCTATTAGATACACTGGACTAAAAAAAATCTTGATTTGTGTTTTCTTAAAGCTTAGTTTCTAGGGAGAAAATGATGCTTGGAAAGGGGGTTCTTTGTCCATGTGAGGAAAATTGTGCTCCTAAATGCCACTCTGTCTATTATTCCTTCTAACTGCATTTATATGTTCATAATGAATAAATTTTTATTGATAAATTTTGTAAGCATAGAAGGAGATTTCTTTGGCAAGGTTGTAGTGCTAGAAAATATATCATGTGTGGTTAAATGGGTCTGGGTGTGCAAATCTAAATATAAAGGGGGGGGAGGCTGAGTGTTAAAGATTCGAGGAAGCAAATTATCAGTCTTCTGGTCAAGTGGTGGTGGAAGTTATAAAACCAATCTAGGTTGTGGTAGGACATTGTCAAAGCTAAATACTTGTATAATCATATTGTCGTTGTTTCTATTAATCCTAGTTTTTTTATTCCTCACATCGAAGGCCATTCCTAGAAGTCAAAGAGCTTTATATTGTGGGTAGTGGAAACGTGGCTAGACTCTGTAAAGACTCCTTGAATAATGAAATACCTTTGTGTGACAAGTTTCCTCGGTTGTTAGAGATTTGCAACGTGGATTGCAATGTTTATCGTTTTTCCTTAGGTCAATCGCTCTACCCTTTTCAGAAGAAGGTTGTCCCCTAGTGAAATGATATGTGTGTTGTTGTTACTAAGCTGTCTACTTTTAGTGCTCCCGACGATTTTTTGGGGTCCTTGATAAGAAATCTAAATTCACTACCAAGTCTATGTATAAGTGGCTTGGGAGAAAACTTGGCGGGGTACACTTTAGCTTGATCTAGGATGCGAAACTTCCTCTTAAACTTTAGATTTTTCTCTGGAAGCTTTTGCAAGATGTTGCATCGACGAGAGAAGACATGAGGAGGAAATTGGTCGGGAAATCCTACCTGCTCCTTTTGTGATTAAATTAAATCTCCACATAATTTAGTTTTTTCCTCTATCACGTGGCTTGGTTTTCGGGAGAACGTTGTGGGTCTGTCTTTGGCACTTCTCTTTGCCCTAATAACATTTGGCACTTTTATTCTTGGTGTTACTCCTTTTCCCCTTGTGGTGAAACTTCTACAGTCGAGTTGGGGATGTCTGTTGGGCTATGTTGAACACTCGAAATAAAGCTACCTTCGAGAAGTTGATTAAGATCCCCTTCAATGTTAAGTTCTTTGTGGTGGAATAGCGCATCCCGATTCAAGTCCTAAACTTGACATGGATGCTCGCATATTTCCAGAATTTATTTCAGGTTCTCCGGCGCTATTCTTTTAGTGGTATGGCATGCCCGTCAACTACAAGGGGCATGTGGCGACTTCGTCAATCTCAAGGTCTACCGGCTCAGTCTTTCGGAGGTGCTCATAGGGGTAGGGTTGCATGTTGTATTCATAGGGGTGCGTGTATGTGCGTGTTGTGAGCGTTGTGTGTGTACTGTATTTTCGAAATTGTATTTGCTTTCTTGGAAAGGACTTCAATGCCCAGTGATAGATGCTTTCAAGAAGAATGCTACGCTACTCCGCGCCAATGCCATGAACTTGATGTGTATCGATGGAGATGGGATCCTAGGGAACTCTGTTTTTACCATGTGATGCCTGTTACAACGGCTTTTCGCCGTGTAGGAAACACGGCCGGTTTCCTGTGAGCACCTGAACTTGATTTCTTCGTTTCCTGTTGTTTTTGTTGTAGAAGACTCGTTGTTTCCGCTAAAAAATTAATGGAAAAGAGATAGCACGATTAAAAATCATGCATCTACGTACAGATTTGACTCAATGGTACGTCGCGACTAGCTAAAGAGGCTTCATTTTGCGCACGTATGGTGTAGCATGGAGTGGCCGTTGAAGCCCATTTGCTCACGATGGCGCACTCCATTGTGGCTCACAGGCAGGAAGTAGCTGCGTGCCACAATTGTACTTTTGGTTGGAGCACAAGCTCCTACGAAATGGCGACTAAGCGTAGACCATATATTTATTAATCATCGCCAACATCAACATCTAGGAACGGCTATTTTCTCCTCCCACAGAGAAGACAAAGATACGTTATTGACCACGGCACTCATACACACTTGATGCAAAAACTATAAGTGAGGAATGCTGCGTCGTCTCACAACAAAGTGAGCTGGGATAGGGTGCAAATGATTGATTTTTTCCGTTTCTACAAATAAAATAGGAAATAATTGAACCACTGGATGAACCATATCTTCTTCACAATCGAGTAGTAGCTTTGAATTCGTCCGGCATTATAAATAGGGAAATATGACATCATATCTTCTAGTATTTCTTTGGCAGTAGGACACGCGCCATAGCAGCACATATTCCAGATGCAGAAAAAAAAAATTGTAGCATCTATTGGACAGACACAGCTTTCAGTATGTATTCTAAACTGGCAAAAATACCAAACCATGTTCATGCAGGGGCGAGGGCTCTTGACTTGGACTTTTTAACTCACTTTTGGAAGAAGAGCTTCTTAGCGTTTTCATTTCCCTCCACAGCATAGAGACACGTTTGTGAAGTGGCAAACCAGGCGACTTGCTACTAAGTGGTTGACCTGATATGCTAACTAATGCATCTGAGCTGATGCTTATAGCCACCGGAACGAAATCCTCCGACTTAGCTTTCTCTATGTCAGAGGTACATCGAACTCGTATCATGGTCCAAAACTGCCGAGCTCGTTCGCTAAGGTGGTCAGGAAAACCAGCGCCCCAATCCATATCCAACGAAGAGGATGGAAGAACGGCGTGAGGGCAAGGAAAAGGGTGCGAGGACAAACGTCGCCGGGTCGTCGTCAAGGGCCATGGCAAGGGCGTCGAGTGTGCTCGGCGCTCACATGAGCTGTCCCCGCGCTGACATGAAGATATAGAGTAGCGCTACCGCGGTGTGGCTGGCGGAAGTGGATGTGGACGTCGATGAGGCCGTAAGTGTGCGTGCGTGATCGATGACGTACGTGCGCTAGTGTGTGTTATGTGTGCGGCGAACATGTCCAAGAAAACATGAACCACCAATTGTTACTACTCATTAGGCAAGACCAGTTCGTCGTGGGCTCGTGGCTGTGCTTGGGAAAAAGGAAGGCCTTTGGGTAGGAGAACTAAAGGAGAGGCCGAACGCATATTGACACATGGGTTACCAGTCAGTGCAAGATCGGCGGCAGTGCGTATGTGTGTGTGTGTGAGGCAGGCACGCAGTTCCCTCCATTCAATGTGACGGTGCACAGAAGAAGAGATCTGCCAAGAGATCAAAATATATTGGCCAATGGAGAATCTCTTTTGCTCTTCCCCGTTGCTTTCCGTGGGGAAGCGGCGAGTGGTAGGCGATGGCGAACAGCTTCCCGTGACCAGTGAATTCGATTTGTCGCAGTGGCAGGTCGATCATGGAACGCCCTAGCTACGTACTGGCTTGCCTGCTTTTCTTTCTTTTTCATCTTCCTTGGTCATCCCCACAGTGCATTGGCGGCATCTTCCCCAGCATATCAGAAAGCTAGCTAGATCCGTGTGCAAGACATAGATGTATACATAAAGAAAAGAAAAGATGAAGCAGGCTAGATAGCTCATAGAGCATGCACAACAACGTGACTTCAGTTGTCTCTCTCTCTGTGTCCTGTTTCGTATTGACAACGAAATATGCCGTGCATGGAGCCGTCTCATATAGCACGGTTGTTCTGACCTTTGAGCACGATTTTGTTATATCTGTATTTGACGATAAATATGCTATAAAGATGATTGCGTGCATCAACCCATGCAGAGACCGGAGGAAAACTCTTCTTTCCGGAAAAAGGAGTCGTCTCTCGTACAAAAGAGCTAGTATGGACAGAATAACATATGTGAAAGAGACAACCGAAAAATCCATTGGTAGGTAGGGGAAGCGGGATGAGCGAGGCTAAGCGAACGTGAACCTAGCTTCTTAGACAATTGAAAAGAAGCACTCTCGGCCTCTACACTAAACTACTAAAAGGTGCACACAATCAAAGATCTATTACAAAATTCACAATTCATCCACAAGTAAAGAAAGGCGCTCCCTCCGTCTAGGTGCATAGTGCTTAGGAGATGCACCACAATCAAGGCGCATGGTGATAGGTCAGCGTTATATTTGCAATTGTTGAAATGAGCCACTGGAAGTGATCAGTCATGAAGATAGTTATGCATCGAAAACTAAGAAAAATAAAATATGACTTCACTTATATTTTGGGAAGGAGGGAGTATCAATTGCCGTGAAAAATCTAGCTTATATTAGAGCAGGACAATATCGGATACACCCACATAAGCGGGTAACCGAACCCACAGACATATGAACAACCTAAACAGAGGGAAGATTACAACCAAGACTCTATGCCTTGCCCAAGCCGCATCCTAATTTGTACTCATTGTGCCACCATAGCCCTAGCCGGCGATGGACCGCATAAAAAAAACCAGTAGCCCAAAAACCCTCAAATACATGTAGAGGACCAAACGTCGTTGAATCACCGCAAAAGTAGACTGTCACGAAGTACATCAGAGGATGACAAATCACGCCAAGCATACTAATGAGGGCACCACACCCTGATGTAGGCAAGCAGTGGCGCCAACATTGGCATACCAGGTTCGATGACCTTGCTCGCAAATGCTCAAAAGAAAGGGATGTTGAATAAGACGGAATTTTCACTGACAAGACTCCATGGAGCCATGCCGGCAGAAGACACAAAGAACCAACCCATCAACTAATGAAAAAAAATCATCCATGAAAAGCGATGGAAAAAAAAAGCCATTGAGCTTCTCGGCAACGTCAGACCAAGCGTCACTGAGACGAGATTAGAGCCAGAGGATTTATGTCTAAGTTATGTGTGCATGCACGTGGTTAATGCCAAAAGCCAAGTTATTACTCCCTTCATTTCCTTTTAGTCTGCATATAACATTTGTTTGAAGTCAAACTATGTAAAGTTTGACCAACTCTATAGGAAAAATTATCAACAATCACAATACGAAATCAATATCATTAGATGCATCATAAAATGAATTTTCATACTATATGACTTTGTTATAGATGTTGATATTATTTTATACAAATTTGATCAAACATTGCGTAGTTTTGACTTCAAACAAACTTTATACGGAGTAAAAAGAAACGGAAGTAGTATGAAGAAACTGCAGTACTCTAGATACAATCGGATCGTTCTCCACAAAATTACTGTAGAAAGTGTCAAGTAAAATAGCGTTCAATTAAGGTGCATTTCGGTGGATGTACGGCCATGAGTTCTAGCCACAAAACATGCATGGCAATTGGCAGAGCGCCACAGCTGAATTAGCTTTCTTGATTGTGCGTCTACAGGGTCGCACGACCAGCAAAAATGTTCCCGTTAACACTGGTGTAGAATTATTGACGGGAAAAAGCACTACACGCATCTCATACCAAACTAAAGCACAGCAATCTTTCATACAACTCTCATTGGTTCCTCTACAGTTCAGCTCGGGTCAGTGTGTACTCCTACAAACATATCATATTATTGTTCCCTAAGAACTCCAAAGTTTGTTCTCCATGTACTAGTAAAGGAAAACATGCCTCAAATTAAACTCTCTTGCCTTTACTGGATGGCTAGGGCATACTACTAATTAACTATTTCGTTTGGGCAGCGGATATCTCGTATGTATTCTTGGCATATTCGTAGCACCTAGCTTGATTAGGGTTTCTTCTTTGAGAGATCTGAGAAGCTACGATCGATGGGACGGTGTCTTGTAGGTTCATGTGGCCGGGTGATGATTAGGCCACCAATTGGATGGCTCATGTTCATCGGAACATATGCGCCGTGAGAAGACCAAAAAGGAGATGGTTTTACCTTTTCGCTCAGCTACCCTTGTAGACTTAGAGCTGGATCTTGGACAGGACAAGGAGGGCGACGACCATAGTGTCTAGGAGAAATAAGGGCTCAAAATTTATACGTATATATTTCTGTAATATTATGTTAAGTATTAATATTTAATCCAATGTGTTTTCCTTATATACAGACTGAAGACAAGGCTAAACAAACCTCCAAGGAACTTGTCGTCGCTCCCCTACCGATGGCGATTCTTATATCATATAGTAGATTTGTTATTGTAAATGTTCATATTGTTTTCTATAAACTTGATCAAACTCTACAAAGTTTGAATTTGATCAAATCAAATCTAATATGCAAAGTAAATAAAAATAGAGGGAGTATGGATTAGGGGCCTTCGCGCCTGTGTTCGGACGTACTCCACCATTAGCTCGCGGGAACCTTCCAGAACGAACGAACGTCCGCATCGAGCACCTGCGGAAGCTTACGTTCGCTTACTATTAGCGTCCTCAGGAAACGCGGAGCCCGCGGTCAAGATTGATAAAGCCATGCACTAGCTCCACGTACGTACGTATGCCTAATTCTGCATGCATGGAGATTGGAGGGCAAAGATCTCATCGCATCGCGTGGAGTGATATCAATCAAATTCAAATCGGATCCGAACGCGTCTGACCTGGATCAACCCTCCGGTGCGTATGGCTGCATCTGCATGCAGCGCCGCACAGGTCGCAAGCAGGCAGGCAGGCAGGCAGGCAGGCCTAACCTGCCAACCCAAACCATGCTGAGTGATTGGTGCAGGGGTAACAGTGGTGACCATCAGCTCGCACGTACCTTCCTCCACCATGAGCGCACTGGCGTTTTCGAGCTCGGCTTTTCGGCGTTCCATCGATCGGGGAAGGGTCAAACACCCAAAACACGAAGGAAAAAGGATCGCACGGGGCGCACTATGAAAAACATGGTCGAGGGAGAGCCATCCCGACCCCACGTCAGACCAGTGGTGGCTGCCTGGAAAACACGCGGTTCCTCTGCCGTCGTGCGCGTTGAGTTCAGCGTCGTCAGCGGCATCTTCAACACGTGAGATTGGTTGCAACGCGTGCCCGCTCGGCCTGTCGTGCGTCACTCGCACCAGGTGTGGGACGCCGCCAATGGCAGTTGAGGGATACTTTTGACTTCCCAAATACTTGAAGAGAAGAGCCTTCTGCTGCTCAAATTTGAGCAGCTCAAACCAAGTCTAGTAAAAGATTCCCTAGCCCGCGCCCCTCTCCCCCTCACTAGCCTGGGTCTTGCCCTGATCCTGGTGCCGCCACTGCCGACGCCTGCTCCGTCACGATCCTTGCCTCCCCCCACAGGCCCACCGACCTCCCACCCCACCTTTCATTCGTTGTTCGCCCGTCGCCGGAAATGCCGCATCTCCTTGCCGTCTCCGCTGCAACCTTCGACTGCTCTCACTTCCTCTGCCCGCCAAGTGTTCGACGAATTGCCTACGTACATTTTTTTTCCCTTTCTTTGTTTTCTCTTAACTATTTTTGCAATCAAATTCATCGTTCAACATTGCAATTGCTAGATGAAAAGGTTGAGGGAGATGTACTTCGATGACTCTTTCTCTCAAGAGGAGGAAGAAGATGTAACATTGCAATTGATACAAAGGGCATTGCAAAGATCAAACCATCATCCTCGAGGCAGTTGCATCAGAGGTTCTACTGATTTGGCATTCATACTTTTGATTGCCTGGCTCTCAGGACGACCTTAATGTCCTTTCTAAACCACCACTGTTCGGAAGCCTTGTTGTCGAAGATGCTCCACCTTGCAACTATGTTCTCAATGACCATGAGTACATGATGGGCTACTACCTTACCGATGGCACCTAATCCTCCAAGGACCACATTTGTGAAGACAATTCAACATCCGTACGGCAAAAAGAGATCTCACTTTGCAAAGTGTCAAGAGTTTGCAAGAAAGGATGTTGACAGAGCTTTCGGTGTGCTTCTCAACCGCTTTGCGATTGTTCGTAGCCCTGCCGAGTATTGGAAGGCACGGGTCCTCTGAAAAATCATGACAACATGCATCATTTTGCACAGCATGATCATCAAGATGAGAGACGATAACCGGGGAACTTTGGATACATCTCCAGTGGAGACCCTGTCGAGCCAAAACACAATGCAAACATGATCCAGAGATTCCTTGCAGCGCATCGAAGGATCTAGAACCGAAGAGTTCATGACCAACTCCAAGATGATCTTGTTGAGCACTTGTGGGCACTTTATAGTACTTGATTCTTGTGTTTTTTTATCCTTTATTTGGACTATCACTTCATTTGGACCCTTTGGTGTGTTTGACTTTTAATAATTAATTTTGAAAACATTGAATTTGAAACATTGTTGAAAATTATCAATTTTCAAATTTGTATGCAAGCAAATGTCTAGTTGAAATGGAGTATGCAAACCAAAGGATTGAAGAATAAGCAAAGAATTCCTTTAGTGAGTGAAGTTTTAGTGGTTTGATTAGCTCCATGTTTTTTAACACCTAAAAAATGAATAGTCAAGGTTTAATGAGGGTTTGGAAAGTTAAAATTTAGGAATTTTCGTAGAGACGCCCTAACAATGGCCTTATGGTGTGGAAAGTGAGCAAACCATGCACATATTTTTGCTGTTCCTGTCGACAGTGTTTTTACTACCTTTCTTTTAGACATCAGTCTAAGAGAAGTTTGAAAGCAGGCAAAAAATTGTGTACCACATGCAGATACCCGATAAATGTACAAGACATCGCTATTGAGTTGATACCAAAGTACACTCAGCCTCCCGCAATTGCGCCAAGAATGTGCACATCTAAGTTATTGAAAAAAAACACAACTTATGGTTGAATGTCTAGGAGGGTGGTTGTACCCCATCCCACTAGAGATCAAACCCAAGGTTTGAAGTCCTGCATGCATAAGGGGATCATTCCCGTGGTCAGGAGATGTATGAGGTGTCTTTGTCAACCGCCACTCCGATCTTCCATAGGCACCAAGTGCATGCAGTGGTGTGCGTGGGTGTGTGTGCGCGCGCTTACGCCGTACTCGGTGTTTCTAAAAAAACATGAAGCCAAGGTGTCATGCTAAAGCGATTAGCAATGCGCAACAAAAGGAAACACCAATGACCACCGCCATCTGAAAACACTTAAAGTAGGAGAGAGATTCTTCAAAAGCAACGACCCCGAAAAAGAAACTGTTTTTGTCGGATCCAACCACCGAAGAGCCGAAGAGTAAGTCTAAAGAAACAACAAAAAACATTTCCTCGGGAAAAAGAAGACGACCATAAACACGTGCGGAGACTTATAGCTAAGAAAATAATCAATTAGGCATCATCGTGGGCTGGTCAACCAGCTCATGCATGGCGCAACATTGGTTGGCTAGCTAGCTAGCCGCTCCCCGACCCATCCATCGGCGCCGTTGCCCTCCCAACGATGGGAGCGGATATTCCATGGATTATCCCCCCACTTTTCCGACACTGCATCGATCATATCATCATCACGCCACCATGGATGCACCCCTTTACTTCTCTTCTTCTTCACCGATCCTTCCCTTCCCTTGGCTTTTCCCTTTCCTCTCTCTGTCTCCGCTAATTCCTTCCACCACGCGTCCACTACCGGTGGCAATGGCCAGGCCATAGCTTCGAACGCTCCCTTTTCTCTCCTGTTGTCGATGCTTTTGGCTTTTTTATCTTCAATGATATCCTTACCTCCGATAGTTACTCAAGTGTGAAGTAGGTGGCAACTGCTGATGGCCGTTGGTTTCGACGTAAAATTACCACCGCCCCTTTAATTTGGTCTCAGCTGTCTCCGTTGATTCTACCCCCACCATGCATCCACTAGGACCGCTACGTACGTGCTCATGCTCTCTTGTCTCTCGCTCTCGATCGGCCTCCAGAAAAGACTATGCTCCGATCCGCTTTTCATCATCTCTCGATCGTTAGTCGTTAATTTGCTCCGGTAATGGAAGTGTGGTGAGTGGCGTACGCAACTGCTAATGGCCGTTGGTGTCTCGTACTAGCAGAACAACTAGCCTACGCACGCGTGACGCCCAGCTGCGATCGGTCGATGTGATATACTATACTTCTTGTTGGTCTTGATGAGCCTGAGAATTTCCAAGGGAGCGCATGCAGTAGATAGCTTTTGTGAAGAAATTGATGCATACATGCATGCATGGCATCGCCAACTTTAACTGTACGTTGTTGCTGCCGGCCGGCCTTGTGACCGGAGAACAAAATGGCCATATGTATTTGTGACAACTGACGAGCCAGCACCCAGCAGTGACCTCACCTGACGACCGGAGCGAACTGGGCTTGGTCGTGTCCGGGGGTCGGTACCGATAGCTATTGCTGTCTGTAGAATACTATGAGAAACGAGTTTGTGCCCCCGCAAAAAAAAAAGAGAAACGAGTTTGTGATAGGAGGAGGGTCACACTAATCACCTTGCCTTTTGAGCCGCGTCACGGCCTCGAGCTTTGGCGAGGCCGGGAATCAGCAGACGTCGCCCACCGCGGGCTGCTGTTGCAGAAGTATGCAAGGTGCTCAATCAAAGGGCCAGAATGCAAACAAAAATTCTAAAAAACTGCAGTTGAATAATGCATCCATTAATTAATACTATCATGTTAAAATGTACTCCCTCCGCCCATAATGTAAGACGTTTTTTGACACTGAATTGTTTGGATGGCTTACCACATGTGTCACGTGGTATGTTAAAATATTGTTGAATTGGCGATTTGTATGCAAAAGGTGTGATAAATAGCAAAGGGAAAATCATTGGGAGTAAAGTTTTAGGGAATTTGCTAGGTCACAGCCTCCCAATACCCAATTTTTTTTAGGGAGGCTCCCAATAAGTGGCTTTTTTCTCTTCGAGGAAGTTAAACATGCCTTATCCTCATAGGACCTCGAGGTCTTGATAATATTCATGTAGAGTTTCTTCACTATTGTTGGAATATAATCCAAGAGTATATCATCTACATAGTCCATGGTTTCCACCCTGTCTTTCTTGATGTATTATGACTGGAATACGTTGTTATTACCTTACACTGTGAAATTATAGGTGGTGACAAAAATTCAGCAATTTAGATCCATCTACATCATTAGATGCATTTATGAATGGATAACTAAAACAATAATTTTGAGACTTGAACCATTTCCATGGAAATTGATTAGTGTTTAATGTTCATTTATCAAAACTAGAAACATTATGGATGGTATTATGTCTTTGCACGAAAAACTTCATCAGACTTATGTTAAGAAGCATGTCGGTATCGTTTTAACTATATTTAGAAAAACACACAACAAAGTTAATTGTGATTTCTTACTTGGATACCATGCTCCTAGGGGTTTTGATGTAACGTGATGTGGTTGAGTGACAAAAATCCTTCACACTGGTACACTTAATGTAAAGCTTAACAAAATTGTTGGTCCTGATTTACGAAGTGCCAAAGGGGTTAGGCAAGGAGATCCCTTTTCCACATTTAATTTTAACCTTGTAGCCGATTGCTTAGCTAGAATGGATGTTAAGTACCAAGACAATGTGTTGTTGGTATGTTTTGTCCCCTGACCATATTGGTACAAGTGTTGTAAGTTTACAATATGCAAATGATACAGTTATGTGTATTAGCCATGATCTTGGAAAATCTCTAAACCTCAAGCTATGTTTTATATATTTGAACTCATGTCTGGTTAAAAACTGAATTTTATTGAAAAGTGAGGTGTTTAACGTTGGGGGTGGGCGGGGGGGGGGGGGGGGGGGGGGTGAGATCATGCTAACGTGTTTGGTTGCCAACTTGGTAATTTCAGAATGAAATACCCAAGTGTTCCTATTAGATACACTCGCCTAAAAATCTATATTTGAGTTTTCTTAAAGCTAAGTTTCTAGGAAAAATTGATGCTTGGAAAAGGGGTTCTTTTTCCATGGGAGTAAAACCATGCTCCTAAATGCCTCTATGTCTAGTATTCCTTCTAACCACATGTCTATGTTCATAATGAACAAAGCTTTTATTGAAAAAAATTACAAGCATAGATGGAGATTCATTTGGCAAGGTTGTAGTGCTAAAAAACATATAATTTGGTAAAAATGGGCTCGGGTGTGCAGATCAAAATATATAAGGGGGTGGGGGCTAAGTGTTAAAGATTTGAGGAAGCAGATTTTCAGGCTCCTGGTCAAGTGGTGGTGGAAGTTAGAAAACCAATCTGGGTTGCGGCAGGACATTGTCAAAGCTAAATATTTGTATAATCACATTGTTGTTTCTATTAATCCTAGGTTTTTATTCACACTGGAGGCCATTTCTAGAAGTCAAAGAGCTTTATATGGTGGGTAGTGGAAACATGGCTAGACTTTGTAAAGACTCCTTAAATAACTAAATACCTTTGTGTGAGAAGTTTCATCGGTTGTTAGAGATTTGCAACATACAAGATTGTAATGTTCATCATTTTCTTGAAGTCAATCGCTCTACCCTCTTTAGAAGAAGGTTGTCACCTACTTTTGACAGTGGAATGGTATGTGTGTTGTTGTTATTGTCCTGCCTACTTCTAGTGATCCTGATGAAGTTTTTTTGGGTCCTTGAGAAGAAATATAAATTCTCTACCAAGTTTATGTATAAGTGGCATGAAAACCTCGTTGGGTGACACTTTAGTTGGATCTAGGATGCTAAAACTTCCTCATAAACTTTAGATTTTCCTCCGGCAACTTTCACAAGATGTTGCACCGACGAGAGAGAACGTGGGGAAGAAAAACTGGTTGGGAAATCCTACTTGCTTCTTTTATGACCAAATTGAATATTTGAAAAAAAAAACCCCACTATCACGTGGCTAGGATTTTCTAGACAACGTTGGGGGTCTATCTTTGGCACTTCTCTTTGCCCTAATAAAATTTGGAAGTTTTATTCTTGGCGTTAGTCCTTTTCCCCTGGCGGTGGAACTTCTACAATCGAGTTGGGGGCGTCTGTTTGGCTATGTGGAATTCTCAAAATAAAGCTACCTTCGAGAAGTTGATCAAGACGCCCTTCGAAGTAGTGTTTGTTGTTTGTTCTTCTTTGGTTTGTTGGGAAGGACTTCAGATCAAGGTTGTCAGAATCGTGATTCTGAATTGGATCGGAGGTATGATGGTAGGATCGCAAATCGTAGAATCTTAACTATCAGAATCGTAAAAACGTAGATTCTGCTAACCAAAATCGTAGAATCAAAGGGGTTAGTTTGGATGGTAAAGTCGTAGAATCGTACAATAGAATCGTGATTCTGACAACCTTGCTTCAGATGCCTGGTGATGGATGCTTTGAAGAGGAATGCTACGCTACTCCGTGCCAATGCCGAACTTGATGCGTATCTATGTTGATGCGGGATCCTTGGGAACTCTATTTTTACCATGTGACACTTGTTACAATGGGTTTTCGTTGTGTCGGAAACATGTCCGGTTTCTGTAAGCGCTTGAACTTGATTTCTTCCTTTCCAGTTGTTTTTGTTGTAGAAGACTCGTTGTTTCCGTTGAGAAATTGATGGAAAGGGGATAACCTGGTAAAAAGAGAGCATAGTATATGCATCTATGTATTTGACTTGAGTGACGTTGCGGCTAAAGTTCCTTTTATTCCCCCCGCAAAAAATAAAGTTCCTTTGGTTCTTCATTTTGCTCACGTATGGTGCACCATGGAGTGGCCGTTGAAGCCCATTTGCTCACGATGGCGCACTTCAATTGTGGCTCGCAACCATGAAGTAGCTGCCTGCCATAATTGTACTTTGGTTGGAGCACAAAGGTCCTACGAAATGGCGACTAAGCGTAGACCATATATATATTAATCACTGCCAACGTGTAGGAACGCCTATTTTCTCCATTCAGAAAGAAGATTATTTATATGTTAGTGACCAAAGCACTCATCATACACACTTGAGGCGGAAACTGGAAATGAGGATAAGGGGGTAAATGATTGTACTTTTCCTTTAAAAAATAAAATAAGAAATAATTGAACCACTGAACGAGTCATGCCTTCTTCACTATTGAGTACTTCCTTCATTCCAAACTGAACTAACACCACACTTATTTTGGAACAGATGTAGCAGTTTTGAGTACATATCCTATTGGACAGACATGGACAGTTTAAACTGGTAAAAATAAAATACCGATGTTCATTCAAGCATGCTGGGTGGGTAGTTGCTAATGTTTATATTGCCCAGTGGATGGAAAGGTGAGATGCAAATTCAGCTAGAAGACCCGACCAACTAACTAATGAATCTGTGCTGAAGCTTATAAATCAAGAGCTTGCAGACAATACCAACAACCACTATGATCTCTGAATTCTCGCAAGAATCTGCAATTAACGAAGGTGCTGCTGCATTCACAAACAAGCAAAGTCTTATGGAAGAATACACTGGCAAGCCTTTCGCGCCACAATCATACGCTACATGTATGGAATGGTAACACACAATTACAGTGATTGGCTATAGAAAATTTTCATCTCCTACAAGGTTGTTATGGCTATTGTAATATGACATATACTACACATCTGTATAACGATTTATTGAAAAGCTCTCCATCAACAACCAACTCTGCACCCAACCCATCGATTTTAGTACATGAAAAATTGGGTACGAAAATGTGCCATACACGACGAATGAATTGCCTATGTTGCTGCAAGCAGTCTGCCAAGATTGATCCCATTAGAGTAGCCTTCCACTGTGGAGTTTGGACTTCATTTGTGGGATTTGGCCAAGAAGCAATATGTGGCTCATTGGTTACTAAGCATCATCAACCCATTCAAAAGTTCCATGATAAATTTGGGATTGCATCTGTTTACCCTCGGAAAAACAACAGGTTTAACCATTGAGCTGTGGTTCCCTTGGCGCCTACTCATCATGTTGGGTTAGCACTGCAAAAAGAAACATAAGAGTAAATTCAGGTAAATGTAGAGAAACAGAAAGACATCGTGTGAAACAAATAAGACAAACATAAATGGTCAGGTATATATATGTATTAAACCTCCTAATAAATAGCAATAGTGTATATTGAGGTAACTGGATTTGCTTTAAAAAGTAAGCAGCGCTGGAAGGGTTCAGCTATCCTAGAATTTGGGGGCAAAGCCAGTGAATCACCATAGACAAAATTTGGATTTTTACATTTGCCAAACAATTCTTTTAGGCTGGCGAAGTTCCTTCATTGTTCGTACCCCACTGTTCCTCACCCTCATTCCCATTTACAAGAACGGTTTCTTCAGGTTCATCAGTATCAACTTGGACAGCTTCATCCGCGTTCTCCTCCGTTTCCATTACCTAAAGAGGAAATTTATTTTGTTATTTCAGAAATTGATAAAATGGCATTGCAATAATAATCAAATAGAACAATGGCATGGTGATCAAGACATATCATAAGTTTTCTGAAAGCACCACAGAATATAAGTTGAACGAGAACAAGAGGCATACTGCAAATGCAATACCTCTTCATCAGGCTCTCCATTTTCATCCAGTGCTTCCACTGGTTCCTCTTCTTCAATGACCTGCATCCTTTTGAAAGCTTCCACAAGAGTAGTGTCTGACTTCTCAGCATGGTTCAAGTACTCATCTGCAGAAGGATAGTGCCCCCTGCACATACAAGACATGTTATTGCAAAAGATTTGCCTACTTCAAAATTATGAGATGGACACGATTTTTTAAATAGGAAAATTATGAGATGTCCAATGCAATAGAAGCTAACATTTGATATTATTACACTACAGGGAAAAAACAATATGCAGCAATTTTTACCTCTGGGAAGCAACATTCTTCTCTACAGTAAGTGCAACCTGCCAGTCTTCAAATAAATTTGGATACTCAGCAGGATCTGCCAGAGAATCTGCAGCTTTTGGATTAACCTGCAAAGAAGGAACAAATGAACAGAAGCCAAGGCCGACAATACTTGAATACATTTTCTAACTTGGAACAGACTTCTCAGCAAGAGAATTAAGAGCATAAGATCAAAAAATTACTTTACTGAGGTCTTTTCTCCAAATTGCTACAATCTCTGAAACTTTGCTGGGAAGATAAGAACGTGCCATTAATGCAGCTTCAGGTATACGATTGCTGCGGAGTACATAAGATGTAGTTTAGCTTTAAACTGACGTGCATGGCAATTAGTTCATCACAGCAGAAAAGACTCACCTGTCTACAAGCAACTGTACGCAATCTTCCAATTTACCAAGCATAAAGAGGCAGAGGAAAGCAACATTGTTTTTTCCGTGCTCTTTTGCTAGAGAAGCAAGCTTTTCGACTCCCTCAGCATCTCCGAGAGATGAGTATAGTAGCAACAAGCCACTTAAGTCCTTCGCTTGCAGAAGACACTCTTCCGATGCCTCGAGCTGCAATGCGTAATTTGTGAAATACTGAAAACACTAAGCTAGCACCGTTAATACAAACGCAACTTTATACAATTAGTTAATTATATATGTTGATTTAAATTAATTGCCACCATATGACTGCAATACTGATGAATGACGGATAACCATTTCCATGGAGAAAGTTTTGCAAGGAAAAATCTTGGAAGGGTAATTTTTTTTCCAAAAAGAATGTTTGATTTGATTTTTTCTGTATTTTAACCAGATAAAATGATTCAATTTAGAACAAATTGTTAGAAAATAGAATTTCAGACTTACAATAAGATACAAGACCCAAATGAAAACTTAACCACTTGTAAACAATAATTCATTAATTCTACAAGTCACATATCGAAAAACCTTTCATAAGATTTAATCATTTAAGAACCAACCTTCCCGGTGGACATGGCGAGCTCACCAAGCTGCTTCCACTTTGATTCGCTTTGTGCTTCTACGGCAATAGCCTGCACGCAAATGATGAACAAAAAGTTAGTACTAACGCCATTTAGCCAAACTTAGCAGCATAGAATACCTTACATCACATGCTCTCTATGATGTGAACTTGTGAAGGAAAAAAAACAAATGACAATGTGCTGTGTACCTTCGCGACTTCTAATTTTCCAAGCTGCACAGCCAAATCAAACTTATAATCAGCATCAGTGGCTATATCAAGAGCCTCCTCCAACATTCCTCTGGACTCCAAGAAATGAGCAACACTGCCATATGAAAAGGGAGACCAGAGCTAAGTTAGAATATAACGGATTAGGCCGTCATACACTTCTGATCCTATAAGCTGAGTATATTTTAGATTTGATAGTGAGATAAACGGCATCACAGTTACAAGATAAGACAGACATCATAAACATGGTCAAAATGGGAGCATAATTGAGCACAAATTTCAAGAATCCAACTTGCTTTGTTACTGTTTTAAACAAAAATGCATTGGTCTATTCAGAAACCAGAGTGAACCCCCAAAAATATAAATAATTAACAGAACCTATCCCTGTGGGTCAAAGACAGACACTAACCTATTATATTGCGTCTTTGGTATGGACGGTAAGATCTCATTTGCACTTTCCAAATCCCCACGCATCACAAGCGTCTTGTATTCAATCAAACTGAGAAGTAATGTATACCCAATGACACTGCAACAAGCCAATGTATTAGTTACAGAAAGCAACAACAGGTGATACATAAGAAATGAGGGATACTCAAGCAAACGCACTTAAACTCCTTGTCAATAAGATAAACTCGACTTTGATTCGCAAGATATCCCATCAAATACATAGGGCGATCCAAGTGATACATTGTGGTGACCTGTAAATAAAGTGTATAACTATGTAAGCAAATAAAGTTGTATCACACAAAATATCCATATAGAGAACGTAAAAACCAAAGAAAATGTTCAGAGCAAACAATCTTTACCTCACCACCAACGCAATAATTTAGGCGCCACGATGAGTTGTTATAAATAAAACAGTCTCCAACCCAAATCCCTGTTCGCACTCGCTCATTGACCTCATGAAGCAACTCAAAAGCATCTTCAGCACCTTCCTCGTCAGGCTTTCCACCTTCCAAGTAGGCAGCAACAACATCTCTCTGCATGGACAAAAATCATAAACAAAATTTCATGCATGCAGATGTTATGTAAGAACACATTCAAAACCCATGGACCAGGGAAAATTTATAGACGAACATTTAGTAAATGCAATAACATACATTGTACTTCAGGATGTAGAATGATGTATCACTTGCGATTGCAACTAGGTCACCACTATCAGCCCAGTAGACGTTCTACAAGCACAGTCGAAAAAAGGTTATTGAAATGTGGGCTCCACATATTCATAATTACAATAAAATATACTGAACTCACCTTGACAGTCACATCAATTCTGCGAATTAGTCTACAATCAGCCCAGTCATAAAAGCAAATGAAGTCACTGGAACACATTGCCAAAAGTACCCCACCAAAGATACGCTCTGCAGAGAATGTAGGACGGATAGTTTTCTTCTCCTGTAAATCAGACCATTGAAGTCAAGAGATGCATTGCTTTCATTATATAGATTAGAATGGTTTGCAAAATTTATACAAACGTGATAGATAAAAGGTGCCAGATCACATATTAGTTCAACATACAGTTGTATGATTTCTAGATCAACGAATATGATTAAGCACTTGAACATAAGTAAAGCATTCCCTTGAGCTGAAGAACTGCAATATGATGCAATACACCGCAACACTAAACTACAATAAACCGCAAACCTACAACGGTCTGTAATTCCTTTCACCAAATATGACATAATATGACCATAAATATTAGTATAAAACAAAGTACATGATGTAAAACTCTAAACTGAATTAATATTAGAGTTTGACAGAAATATTCCCTGATTAAAGCAGTATATAAACATCACAA
Source organism: Elymus sibiricus (assembly GCA_039707655.1). Lineage (NCBI taxonomy): Eukaryota > Viridiplantae > Streptophyta > Magnoliopsida > Poales > Poaceae > Elymus > Elymus sibiricus. The sequence goes on from CM077676.1 coordinate 80,839,704, forward strand.
ACTAAAAACACAAACGGCCCCAAAGTGATCTTAGAAGCAAGGTTTTCGAGTCGATGAGTCGAGTCGTTCTGGGGTAGCGACTCGGAAAAAGTCGAGCCTGCAGTTGCGACTAGTCGCGACTAGAGTCATGAGTCAGACACTAAGTTGAGTCAACATTTTTTTGCGACTCATTGACTGGTCGCGCGACTCGAAAACCATGCTTAGAAGAAATGGGACAAGCCACATCAATCTTGCACAAATTATTGGTAAAAAGGCCAAAAACAATAGTAGTATACCACCCACCTGGAATGATTTATTGAAAATCTTTATTCTTGATGTACTTTCTCTGATTGCGTACTCTCCTTCTGATGACCAAGCGAACTCTAACGCAGATCCAAATGATCTGTTCCTCCAAGCCAGTGCAGTATAGATTATGTATTCACCATCTCCGCATACAACAACAAACCGGCCGTTGGGGTTATGCTTCAAGCTCTAAGCAAACAAAAAATAAACCATAGTTAGATATAATATTCAAGATGTATGAAACAACAAATGTTAACTAAAAAAAGATAATAAAAACTTTAACTTAGTACTCCCTCTCTATCAAAATATAAGACGTCTTTTGGCACTTTGAAAGTGTCAAAAAAACGTCTTATATTTTGATACAGAGGGAGTATCTTATCAAGGAACAAAACTCAAGGTGCTGATCTGCTAAAAAAGTATCCATGAATGTAGAAGATGCATAAATGGGAATGATGTTCATAGAAAACCAAAGCTTGTAGCATTCTTCAGTGCACCAATAACAACTCTCTATGATTCTTTTATGTGTGCAAAGTTGATAGGTATGTATAAGAAAATGAACATACTCAAGTTATAACTCCTATTACAGTAAGCAATTCATATGTTCTTTTTGAAGCTTATCCATTTAATTGTCAACAGTCATTACAAGCTACAGAAATGGACAGCTGTTGTTATGCATATCAAGACATGGATGAGTAGCTTATGCAGAAGTTCAGATACTTAGGTATGCTGTAACAATACTAACGAGTGCTAAATATGAAGAGCATTATCCCATCCAAAAGTACCTGCGGGTAAAGATCACAGCTGCCTAACTCCTTCACAGCTAGGGGCAATCTTTCCCCATCTGTAGCCTGGTATCAAACAAAATAAGCAATCAGCCAAACTTCTCAATTTGAATAAAATTTTTTACAGAACAGGCAAACAAACCTCAAAGTTTGCACCGACGGTCTTTATATTCACAGTCTGTATCTCGTTATGCTTTGCCCAGATGATTTTTCCACTGGCATCCATACTTGCTACTGGTACTTCGCGACCCATTTTAATCATAATAGTTCCCTCATCATAACCAATCACCATTCTAGATAATAAGCAAATGGTATTATTAGTTTCATGATTGGAGAACAGGGAGTAGCACAACCAGGCCCAAAATTTGTGGCACAAGAAACAAGAGGAACTAGTTGCGGAAATAAGTGTGAGAACGTAACAACATCTAGAAACATAGGCATATTGCAAGAAACATATAAGTGAGCAGAACAAGAAGGCACAGAAACATTACTCCCTCTGTTCCATAATTATTGTCGTGGTTGAAATAACCATCAGTTGACAATGCTAGGTTTTGTAAGTGTGAAATGGCATGCCTAACCAACAATTTTATGCATGTGAAGGTCTATTAAAAGCAAACATAAATAACTTGTAACAAGAACTTAACATTAAATTATGAAGCACAACATCAGTACACATCCACTAAATAAAAGAAACATACCACGATGTAACACTCCTAATTAATGGCAAATTATTATTTTGATAGCTAGCGCCCATTGGATAGGTGATGACAACAATGAAACAAAGCAGAAATCAGATGATCATTCATTACCTTCTTGATCCCTTCATGTATCCAACAGCCCAGACTCGCTCAAGGCCATAGTTTAGTGTGTTCTCAAGCCTACAAAATAAGTGAGTAAGTAACTAAAATTAAGAACTTCTCACAGAGGCTGACACATTTTCCAGATTATTACAGAAAATATCATATAAGCAAACTAAGTAGTATATTTAATTATTTATTACCCTGATGATGACAGTCATCCTTTTGTTTCATACAAATACGCAAACTGATATAAATTTATCAACCTTACAATTATCTACAGAAATGGCTCATAGTAGGAGTACTTGGAGAACTATTGGGTCTGACTATAAACTCTAGAAACTTGAGAGCACATGCCACGAACAAAACTAGGTGCTCCGTAACATTTGGGGCAGAAGGATGAGAATGTTGAAGATGGCAAAACAGTTGACCCCTTTAAATTAGCACAACATATACTGATAAGATTCCATGGATTTGAAACATAGGCCTTAAAAATCTATTGATGTCATGCTCATGGGCCTTAAAAGTTTATTGTGCCTGCATAGGGGAGTCGAGCCTGTTATTTAGCAACATTCTGGTTGTTGAGAAACAGTCAAGAGATATCTAAAACGAACTATAAAGAGTTGCATCAGTAACTGATTTTTCTCTTGGGTAAGAAGTAAAGTGGCCAACATGAGAACTAGGAAAGATAGATCCACAGTTCGCACTAACATGTTGACATAGAAAAGAAAGCAACCTGTAAGTTGTTGAATGCCATATACGAACTGTCCCATCTTCCGATCCAGTAATGATTATAGGAAGCTCAGGATGGAAACAAACAGCAGAAATGTTGTGTGTGTGGCCTTCAAGAGTCTGAACACAGCTCTTGGTTTGGTAATCCCAGACCTGGTTTATCATAATTATCCATCTTAGGATTGAACCGACACTTGAAGGATCAAAATACTACAGCGGGTACAAAAGACAGACCTTTGCAGTGGAGTCATCAGAACCAGTAATCAAATAGGGTCTATCACCACCAGTGAAGTAATCAACACAGTTCACGCCCTTTTGGTGTCCATCTAGCGTAAAATTTGGATCTGGAGAACCCAAACTCCATATCTGCCATTTCAGATTAAGAAGCATTAATGAACAAGACCACATCATGAGTCATGGCTCATACTAACATGTCGCTGCAGATGAGGGGGTGTGTAACAGACCTTTGTAGTGCGGTCAAGAGATGCACTTGCAAAAGTGTTAGTATCCTTTGGATTGAAAGTAACCTGCATGACATAGTGTGAATGCCCCTCAAAGATTTGAGTGCACATCCACCCTTTGTCCCAGTCCCAAAGCTTTATCAACATGTCATCAGATGATGACAGCACATATGGAAGAGTTGGATGGACTGCTACACATCTGATGTAATCAGTATGAGCCTCAAAAACTTTAATTTTGTCCATGGTATTGTAGTTGTAGACACGAATGAACATATCATCTGCACCGGCAACAACCCATTGTTTCCTAGACACAAATTTTGCCGACCGCACTGAAATTATGTTCAAATACACATCATACAGTTAAGTTGTTTCCAGATTCCACTTTCAGCACAACTTCTATTTACATTTGATGATATGTATGTTGTATACCTGGCAGCTCTGAAACTTCGAATGATTTCACCATGGTCTGCAAGATATACAAAAACAAATATATTAAATAATCAAATTCTGTGGAGCCAGCCTTTAAACTTTTATACAGCATTACTCCATAGATATACTTGTCAAGAATTAGATTAGTAAATAATATTGAGCAACAAAATGAGGAGAGGAGCCAGGGAAAGCTTTTGACATAGTACACCATATGTGCATAATTCATCTTGTTAAAACCTAGTTAGCATATACATTATATATATATATATATATAGGGAAAATCCATCCTACCACCCGGGGGTAGTTACCCCACATATTCCATATACTACCATGTGGTAGTATATATACTAATTTATCATTTTTAGTATGTTCATATAGTATATATAAGATAAATATTTGTACATAAGTGAGTTACATGAAAAAATTGCAAGTTGACCCCTAGTTTTTATTATATTTGTGAAATACATACATATTTGTACGTAAAAAAGGGCATACTCAAAATATGATACATACTACCTAAAAAGTAGTATATGTACTACCTAAACATGTTTATATACTACTCCCTCCGTCCGGAAATACTTGTCACCGAAATGGATAAAATGGATGTATCTAGAACTATAATACATCTAGATACATCCATTTCTCGGACAAGTATTTCCGGACGGAGGGAGTACATACTACGCGTATATACTCTCCGATTTGATAGATACTACGTACAACATACAAAACTCAAGTGGTATTTGTGTCAGCACAGAGGGTATCAGTACTATCTGACAAGAGTGATACTTGGGTGGTGAAGTTCTTGCTCCTTACAGCACTTTCTACTTGTCGAAAGCTTACAGCACATAATCAGAATTACGGCATGGGAAATTCTCCACAACTGAGCAAAGCCTTAATGATGTTCTGTTCATGTGTTAGTACTTTGTCTTTTGTTGCGGGAGTGTTAGCACTTGATCGATTGTTATGAGTACGAACTGAAGTACCTAACAGTTACTTCAAGAGATTCAGCATTATATAACAGGAACAAAATGAACATAAATTCAGCTGTATTAGCCCTTGCCTGGGTCTGGTAGTCCCAGATGCAGAGAGTCCCCGAGTACAAGCTCGCCAGGATCCTGCACCATTGCAAAAAACCATAAAACCAAGTTATCAACCGTAGCACACCAAAGGACAAGCACCGACAACCGAAATGTACTGAACGCCAGGAAGACGCGAGCACTTGCCATGGCTCGGTGGGGTGCAGATCCACCGACTTGACCCTCTCCGACCGCTGCGCGAACTTCCTCTGATCACACCAACAAAAACGAACACCAAATCAGCTGTCAGCCACACCCAACTAACCCACACGACGCCAACAACACCAGCAACGAAACCCCAAACAGCAAACAGCGGGACCGAGATCCAGCACGGGGTCGGGCGGGGGCGCACCTTGATCTCCAACCTGAGCGGCTGCGGAAACAACAAGCAGAGGGCAACAGCACTGGTCAGATCCCGGCGCGCGGAGCACGAAAATTGCGGCGAAACGGACTGGAGAGGGATTCGGGAGGAGCGGGGGCGGGAGCTCAGATCCGCGTACCATGGCTGCGACGGCGCGGACGGCGGGGCGATCGAGCGGCGGGCACAGGCTGGGCCCCGGAGATCCGCGTCGGCGGGGACGGTGGCTCCTCGCGGCGCTGCGCGGCGAGGCGGCGAGGGTGCGGGCCGGATCGCGCGAGCTCGGTGGAGGAGCGAAGCGGGGTGGGAGGAGAGATGGAGAGGGGGAGGGAGGAAGGGGTTTTGTGCGTTTTTTTTTATTTTGGAACGTTTCAAATAAGTACCTGGTGATTTAATACTTTCGCAGAAAACAACCGCACGATTGCCAGGAAAAAAAAGAGGAAAGTTCCCATCCTCCCAGCCCCCCCCCCCCCCCACCCCCCACCTCAATTTCCCCCTAAAGTCTAATCCCGGATAATCCTGGAGCCTCGCCAATCCTGGTCGACAGTACTACAACTGCAGCAAATCTCAGGTGAACTTCCGCAAATCTTTGTTTTTGGACGTCGATAACGCCCACACGTTCGGTCTGGGCAGGTGCCAGACCGAACGATTCGTTCGCTCGAACGGGAAAGTGTACCGAACCAAGTTGTTCGATGGAAGACCCCTCCAGCCCGAACGACCTCCACCAGCGCCAACAAAAAAGGTCCAACAGCCCATTTTGTTGGGCCTCTTCCCAGACCTTAATAAAAGCACACAAAAAACAGAAAAAAAGTCCAGAAAAACAAGAAAACGGTGAAAACAAAGGGAAAAAAAGAACTTCTTGCCATCAGAACAAAAAAATATATAGTTTAGTATAAAATTGCCATGGTTGTTGATCCACTGTCAAGTGACCATAAAAAAGGACAGAAAAAACCTTCAGCTGCTGATCCACAGTCTCGCCCCCGTCATCCTCGGTAGCCTAAAAGAAAAATGTTATGGATTTGCCATGTGACCTTAAATGAATTTGCCATACGACCATAAATTAATTTGCCATGTTATGAACAAAAAACCTATAAAAAAGAAAAAATGTTCAGAATGTGCCATGTGACAATAATAGAATTTGCCGTATGAACAAATATGAATTTGCCATGTCACAATAATGGAATTTGCTGTATGAACAAAAAAATGAAATTTTTTATGTTATGAAGACACAGAACAATAATTTACCACTGTACATGGCAAAACCTATATGAAATCCTATGCAAATCATGGCAAAAATGCCATGGTAAAAAGAACTAAAGTGGAGCACAAATTTGCCATGGCAAAAATGATCATTAGTTCATGTTGTGTGTTACAAAAATTTCTAGAATTGCCATGGCAACAAAATTACACAAACCAAAGAAAATTTGCCAAACTTGCCATTTTTGTGAAAGCAAATTTGCCATGGTAATAAAAGGTAAAATGGATGTGGAAAAACTAAAAAATAAAAATTTGCCATGGCAATTAAAAGAAAATTTTGCCATGCTACAAAGTAGATTTTTGTACGTCTTTATAGGACCGGAATATGCCATGCTAGAAAAGTAAAAATTGCCATGCTAAAGTAAATTTAACACGGTACCACGAAAGCAAGAACATGCCATGAAAAAAGATGAAAGTAAAAATTGCCATGTATGTAAAGTAAAATGTGCCATGGCAATGAAAGTAAATTTGCCATGGCAAATAAAAAGTGAAAATGCCATGGCAACAAAAGTTAAAAATTTGCCATGGCGATATAGGTAAATTTGCCATGGCAAAATAAAAACTCAAATTTGCCATGCCAATAAATTTTAAAAATGGCATGCTAGAAAGTAAAATTAGCATCTTCTTAAAAGGTAAAAAGTTATGACGATCAAATTTTCATACATTTATCGTGTGACTATTCTCCAAAAAATGTTTTGAATTTTGCTATGATGTATGAGACATAATTTTCGTATGAACACAATTTTTTGCAATGATATGCTCAATGAACTAGAACTTGAAAAGGTATATTTAAAAAAAATTGCCATGGCAAATGCCCATGGCATTGTATCTTTAATAAAATTTGCATGTTATGTACAAAAGGAAAATTTCCATGTATGTTAAAAATAACTTTGCCATGCCAAAAAATAAACTTGCCATGGTAATTGAATTAAAATGCCATGGTCCATAAACTTAGTTTGCCATAGTCCATAAACTAATTTTGCCATGTTAGGAAAAATTAAAAATAATCTACAAATGATTCTTTAGTAAAAATTGCCATAGAGCATGAAGAAGTATTGCCATGATACGGAAAAAGAGTTTGCCATGGTCCATGAATTAATTTTGCCATGATACTTGAAGTAAATCTGCCATGATGCGTGAAACCAAACATGCCATGCTCGGAAAAAAAATGTCATGGTGAATAATTTTGCCATGCCATGGTTTAGTGAGAAAAACAATTCATAAAACTTGCCATGGGAGTGTTGCAAACAAGAACTAAAATTGCCATGTTTGGAAAACAAAAAAATGTTATAAATTTTCCATGTGGAAACTTAGATAAAATTATAAGTTTGCCATTGGTAGAAAAACATGATTAAAAATGATCTCCAAACAAAATTCTGTTTTTTTCCACATTTTGTCATGGATTAGATTAGCCAAGAATTATAGACAATATATCTAAGTTTGGTAACATGGCAACTTTGGGAACATGTAATGATTACATGGCAAATTTAGGATTGTAGGGATATAGTTCTCTTAAACCACATGAAAGACTTAGTTGCCATGGCAAATTTTGGTGCAATTGCAAAACTCATTTATCTGAAAAACATGGCAGACTATATAAAATCTGTAATGAACACTGAAGAAAGACACAAGCATAGAGATCAGATGATTTCTTAACCAAAAAATGATTGTTTGATTGCAGCAGCAAAAAGCAACACTAATATAATTCACTGTAAACATGGAAAAACGTTGGAAAAATATGTAATTTAACCTGAAGTAGGCAGACTGCATAGCATACAATTACAGCGGCAAAAAGCAGCACAAAAAGCAACACTAGATTGCCTGACACCAGAGGGAAGAGAGGCACTCACGGCCGACGAGGAACGACGACGACAACACTAAATTGCGTGGGTAAAGATGACGACGAGCGGATGCGTGCTCTTCCACATGCGGCGACGTAGACGCGCTGACCCTCCCATGGCCCTCCTCGTGCGGCTGCAACATTTAAGAAACTTCCAGAAATTGCCATGTTTTAGAGAAGGGCAAAAGTACATTTCCCATTTGACGATGGTCCCAAACTTTACCATGCCAATACATGTTAAGTTACCATGGCAAAACACATCATAGTTTCGTAACCTATATCATAGTTAAGTTGCCATGGTGCTTGGATTAAACTTGCCATGTGACAATGGTCCGAGAATTTGCCATGCCAATACATGTTAAGTTGCCATGGCAATACACATCATAGTTTCGTAAAAACGATATCTACATTTATCTACTTTGGTGGCAACTTGCCTTTAGTTGTCATGGCAAAACACAAGTTTAGATCAGGGGAAAAAACCCATCAAAAACATCATGAACAAAATCAGCTACTTCCCCCCATACACTGTGATGCACCTACTCCATCAACGAAGTGTGACCAAGCTAAAAAATCCATCTCATCACAAGCTCAATTTTCAGCCATATCATACCCCAGACTAATCCAACAAGAATTTGCCGTCGTTGACACCATACATGAATCCCCTAAAAACAGGAATAACCTAGCACGACAGAACGGATTTGATTCGTACCTCAGGGAGAGAACGCTTGGATGTTCGGCTTGAATCGAGAAGAAGACGACGAAGAAGGCGCAGCAGCTTCAAACCCATAGCGCCACAAAATCGCGGCGAGAGAGGAGAGGGTTGGACCGCCGCTTGTCGCCTAGAGGACGGGATGCAGGGGGCGCCTCGTGGGCGCCCGCACCATATTGCTTGAGGAGGCGCGCGAGGACGTGGCCGTACTGGGAGTTGAGCACAGGACGGCGGTGAGAGAGGAGGGGTTTGAGCCGCCGCCGGTCGCCTTGAGGACGGGATGCAGGGGGGCGCCTCGTGGGCGTCCGCGCCGTCTTCCTTGAGGAGGCGCTAGAGGACGCCACCATGGTGGGAGTGAAGCACAGGACGCGGCGAGGGGTCACCATGGGCAGCAGGCCCGCGTCGCGCGTCTACCGCGACCGCCCGTGTCGTCCTTACGCGGCGAAGGTCGCCATGGGAAGCGCGGCCGACGGCGTCCACCATGACCACCACGCGCGGCGCCGGAGCCCCCGCCAGCCTGAGAGCCGCCGCCGCCGCCCGCTTCCTCGTCCTCGAGGAGCCAGCGCGCCACGCCTCTCCCCCAACCGCCAAGCACCGGGCGCTCCCGCCTGCTCCGCCGCGCCGCCAGGCGAGCAGCCACTCCCGGTCGAGCCGCACTCCTCCGACGAGTAAGTTTGGTGGTTTGCTATCGGCGGCAGTGAATGGATAAGGACTGGGGAGGGAGCGAGTGCGGGTGAGGGGAATAAAAGTGAACACGAGCAGGCGGTCGTTCGCGACGAGAATTCACTGAACCGAACGATTCTTCTTTCTGACGTGGCATCCTTTCCTGCTTCAAGATTAGTGCGCCTAATCTAACAGTGATGAACGCGTTCGGCCAGAAATCCTTAAAATCTGACGTTCGGTACTTATCGATTCCGTTGTTTTTTGGAGCTGAAAAATTTGTTATTGATTGAGTTATTCAATTGGTCACATGGCTGAAATTCTTTTCTGTCGACTAGGGTGTGGACTGTCGGTTCTTCAAGTGGCATGAAGACCCCCTTGATGAGTTTGTCAGTAGGCTACTAGGTGGCCTGAGCGATGTTCTTAACCACCTGACATATGTTAGCAAACTGAAGACCGAGAAAACAGCTGGAGCAATCTTTGATTGAGGCCAAGTGCAGCATTGCAGATGCTGATGTTTATGTCCTGTATCTGAAGGCCAGACATGTTGAAGAAATGGATGTCCTTAAGAAGGAATTTGAGAGAAGCAAATTGAAGTACAAAATTGCTATCTTTTGCTGCATTGTCTTTGTGATGTTTCATGCTGTGTACAAGATATGACCGGTGAAAATTAGGTGTATGAGAAGATAGATGTTTCATGTTGAATGTTATGTTGAACTAAAGTGATATTTGTGAAGTGAATGTGTAATGTTGTTTTCATAGCCACTCTTTTTACTGTTTTGTCAGTTATTGTGAAATGAATATCTACAATACTGATTTTTGGTCCGAATATTGTAAAGTTAGATAAAATTTGTACTGTTGTTTCGGCATGACCTAGTGTTGTTGTTGACGTTTCAGCTGATGTAGCTGCTTGTGTTGATGTTCCAGGAGTAGCATGTGCAGCTGTCGGTGTTGCTTTTTCAGCATGTGAGGCAGGAACTGGTGCTGCAAGTTTCTCCTCCAGATATCTCAACAGGTTTTTCCTTCTTCTTGTAGTAGTAGTTTAGTGGGTCTACTTTTTTTAATCTTCACATGACTTTTATACTTACTTACAAAGTTTTGAGTATCTTGTATGATCCTAAGATTTTCTTCCTCTGCAAAAGTTCTTTTAAACCCTTCCACAACATCTGACACTTGCATTTCATCACCTTTTTCTTGCTCAACATGATTTTGTTCTGCAACAAGAGCATATTCCTCTAACATCGTTTCATCCACCTATTATGTGTCCATAGCCTTCAGATTGGTCAGAGAAAACTTCTACCTGTATGAGTGCAATATGTTTCATCAACTACAACTGGCACCATGTGTGTGTTATCCAAATCCATCAGCTCTTCTTCACACATTGCCATATCTGAAATATGCATTAACACTTCCTCCACAAAGATCTCTGCATATTCCCCAAGAGGTGTTGCATTGTCGATATTCTGAACTGTTGCATCATCATGTAAAAACAACAACCAATCAATTAGTGTTTTCCCTGGAGCAAGCCAATGCAATTTGTAACTGAAATTCCCTTTGTAGTGACCTCTTTCAACTAGATGATACCCCGCGCGTCCCGGCGGAACATGCGGAAATTGGTTGCAATATACCATTTTTAGGCGATTTGGTTGCTATGAATTTGAATATGAGATTAAAGATTAAAAACACATATGATTTTGTCGTATTTGATTACTGTATAGTGAAAAAATATTTATTAAGTATTATTTCTCATGCATATTGAGAGAAATAAAATTAGCGGGGTTAATAAAGTGGGATGTGTGCATGTTGAGGGAATTAGTATAGTAGCATTTTCATGCATGCATGTTAAGAGAAATAAAAGTAGTGGAGTTGATGAGGTGACATGTGTGATGATGTGGCATATTTGCATGTTGAGATAAATAGAAGTAGTGGGGATCAACTTCTTAAGTATATAGGATATGATACATATCTTCTGAGTACAGATATAGCTCTTCATATCCCAATTTGCTTCTGTCCACATAAAACCTAATCATCATTCCACCAGTCTATTCAAGCAAGCCATTTGAAAGATCGTGGATGTCGCCTAGAGTGGGGGGTGAATAGGCGCTTTAAAATAAATACGGTTTAGGCTTGAACAAATGCGGAATAAACCTAGCGGTTAATTTGTCAAGCACAAAATCTACAACAACTAGGCTCATCTAAGTGCGCCAACAACTTATGCTAAGCAAGATAAACAACCAAGTGATAGCAAGATATATAACATGAAACACTATGGCTATCACAAAGTAAAGTGCATAAGTAAAGAGCTCGGGTAAGAGATAGCCGAGGCACGCGGAGACGACGATGTATCCCGAAGTTCACACCCTTGCGAATGTTAATCTCCGTTTGGAGCGGTGTGGAGGCACAATGCTCCCCAAGAAGCCACTAGGGCCACCGTAATCTCCTCACGCCCTCGCACAATGCAAGATGCCGTGATTCCACTAAGGGACCCTTGAGGGCGGTCACCGAACCCGTACAAATGGCAACCCTTGGGGGCGGTCACCGAACCCGTACAAATGGCAACCCTTGGGGGCGGTCACCGAACCCGTACACTTTGGCAACCCTTGGGGGCGGTCACGGATACCCGTTAAATTGCTCGGGGCGATCTCCACAACCTAATTGGAGACCCCGACGCTTGCCCGGAGCTTTACACCACAATGATTGAGCTCCGAGGCACCACCAACCGTCTAGGGCACCCAAGCACCCAAGAGGAACAAGCTCTAGGGTACCAAGCACCCAAGAGTAAAAAGCTTTTCAAACTTCACTTTCACGTATCACCGTGGAGAACTCAAACCAATGCACCAAATGCAATGGCAAGGGCACACGGAGTGCCCAAGTCCCTCACTCTCAAATCCCACCAAAGCAACGAAAGCTATGGAGGAATATGAGAGGAAGAACAAGAAGGAGAACACCAAGAACTCCAAGATCTAGATCCAAGGGGTTCCCCTCACATAGAGGAGAAAGTGATTGGTGGAAACGTAGATCTAGATCTCCTCTCTCTTTTCCCTCAAGAACTAGCAAGAATCATTGGAGGGATTGAGAGATAGCAAGCTCGAAGAAGGTCAACAATGGGGGAAGAACATGAGCTAGAAGGATAATGTTCAAGGGGGAAGAAGACCCCCTTTTATAGGAGGGGAAAAATCCAACCGTTACCTTGCTCTCAGCCCGCACAGAGCGGTACTACCGCTCCACAGAGCGGTACTACCGCCCGGGCGGTAGTGCACAGAGAGCAGTGCAAAGGTGCGAGACCAAGAGCCGGTAGTGCTGCCGGAGCGGTACTACCGCTCCCCCCAGCGGTACTACCGCTGGGGTTGCAGCTCAGGGCACTAAGGAGGCAGAGCAGGACAGGTGGGGTGAGGCAGAGCCGCACCAGCGGTACTACCGCTTACAGGCGGTAGTGCCGCACACCCACTGCCGCTCTACAACCGCTGGGAGCGCGCAGGATCCTGGAGTGGAGCGAAAGTGGAGCGGTAGCGCACGGGCGGTACTACCGCTTACAAGCAGTACTACCGCTCGTACTACCGTTCCACTGCCGCGCAACCCGACACGAAAAATTGCATTCCCAGAAGCAGCGGTACTATGCGCGGCACAAGGCCGCGGTACTGCCGCTTACAAGCGGTACTACCGCTTGGGGCCTTAACACTGCACAGAAAACAGAGGACACAATAAAGCCAGAACTGCCATAACTTCTGCAAATGAGCTCCGAAAAGAGCAAACTCAAGCTTGTTGGATAGAGGACGACGAGTACTATCCAACAGCGACTGGTTATAAAAAGAAGTGGCAGTAGAGATATGCCTATGATATAGAGATGATAAACCTCTATGAGTGAAGAACCGGCATAAACTCCAACATCGAAAACATACTAGAAGAAGCAAACGAAATCCGTTCTCGATGAACATGAGCTTGTCATGAAGGTGACCAAGCTCTAAAACTCACACAGAGAAAAACCAAACAATAACCAAGAAAGATGATGCAAGGATGCAATGGTTTGAGCTCTCTACGAAAGATACGATCAAGCTACTCATCCGAGAGCCCCCCTTGATAGTACGGCTATCGATCCTATAACCCGGTCTCCCAACTACCACCATGAGACCGGTAAAATAGAAAACCTATCAAGGGCAAACCTTTGCCTTGCGCATAGTCCACTTGAGCTAGATGATGACGATCTTGACCTCCTCAAGTTGGACCACCTTTCTTGATTGCGCCGGCTCGATGAAGACTAGTAGATTGCTCCCCCATACTCCACTTTGGGTGAGCCACTCTTCGGCACATCTTCATAAGTCCATTGTCACCACAATGGACGGCAAGCTTCAGGCATGATCTCTTCATGGTGCTCCACTTGAACTTGCACACCGCAAACTTGATGACGATCACCACTTGATGTCATCCTCCATGGGTTGAATGAGATCTTCCTCTTGACGCAAGCCCATGGAAACATACCTAACCCTACATAGAACTCTCACGTAGACAATGGGTTAGTACACAAAGCGTAATGGACAATGCTTACCATACCATGGGATCGCTTGATCCCTCTCGGTACATCTTCTACGCTTTGTGTGTTGATCAACTTGAATCACTCTTCGTATTTAGTCTTGATCAACCTTGTATCTTTCCAACTCTCTTTATTAAGATGATGTCTTGAAGGTAAACATGAATGTCCACACAATCTTCTTCTTCAAGACATGCTTGCAATAGGCTCATCTCTTACATGACCAATCTTTGGATAACTCCATGAATAACCACCTTGGTCATCACAAAATCTCCTTGAAACCAATAAATGTACTTCAAGAAAAGCCTATGGACAAACCCTTCAAATATAACTCAAGGCAACCATTAGTCCATAGGGATTGTCATTAATTACTAAAACCAAACATGGGGGCAGCGCATGTTCTTTCACCATTGATTATCCCAAACTTCCCCAAATAATGCAATGAGACAAAAAATGACCCATGTGGATCTGGTGGATCATGAACACCGGTTGCAGAAAAGGAACAAGCTTTTCATCAGTATATAGTACCTAATATCAATTTCCTCCTAAAAATTCCAGATTTGTTGTTCCCCTGTTTCCCCTACTGAATGTAACTACAAAAAAATACAAAAATTGCCTGTTTCGCTAGAACTTGCCTGTTTAGGCTCCCATGCCACACAAAACGGCTGCCATGGCAACCATTCACATACATACAGACCGCAAAAATCGTCACCATGGCGACCAAAACCGATGCCATGGGCAGCGGTTTTTGTAAAAACCCTAGACCTTCTCTGATGAACTGCGTCTCCTGTCATGGCGAATCAGAGGAGCAAGAGGGGGATTAAAAGGAGCAGAGGAGGGAATCAGGGTGCTCACCTCCTGTCATGCCGGCGGCGTAGTCGACCCCGCCACTAGCTATGGTAGGCGGCGACGGCAGTGTACTCGAGGGGATGAGAGGGGCAGCCGACAAGAAAGGGCAAATTACACCTGATTGATCCGCACACTTCTCAAGAAACCACCTGAATTTCACTTTGCCAACTCCGTAAGTCCAGTCAGCACGGTGTGGGTGAAAACCACCCAAAATTCTGTCCAAAACCACCTTAGGGGGTAATTGATCCGGTTTTAGACATTGAGGGGGTGATTTATCCGGTATGAAAGTTGAGGAGGATATTGATCCGCGAGGGGGGATATGTGTGTGTGTGGCCCAAAAATACCCTGGGCCAGTGAGGCTCGGCCCGTATTCTTTTTTTCCTCTTGTGACCTCGAGAACGTCTTGGCTAGTCAAATCGGAACTCGCAGGGGACTCCCATGGTGGACGGCGAGCTCGGGGGAATCAGGGCGTGGCGTCAGTAGCCGAAATCTCAGGTATCCACCTCCTGAAACCTCGATTTGAATCTGCTGATTCGGCTCGGAATCCATTGATTCAGCCTTTCTGAGCTGAGTGGTTCTGGGACAGGTTCCGTATCCCCGCCATGCCGGAATCGAGCTCGGATCCGGGCAATGGCAAGGGCAAGAGGAGCCTCCCTTCCTGGATGGGCTCCGGCGACGGCGGCGGCGGCGGGGGAAGTCCAGGCAAGAAGAAGCACGCGGAGGCGGCCCGCGAGAGGGCTCCAACAGGGCCGGATTTCTCCAAACTCTTGGTACTTATATCTGCCTGCTGTTATGTGTGTATTCTATGAATGTGGCGATGATTCTATGTGTTTGGTTGGTCAGGATGGGGTGATCTTTGTGCTGTCAGGGTTCGTGAATCCTGAGAGGGGCAGGTTGCGCTCCCAGGCGCTGGATATGGGGGCGGTGTACCGGCCCGATTGGTCCGATGATTGCACGCTTCTTGTTTGTGCGTTTGCCAACACCCCCAAGTTTCGGCAAGTCCAGTCGGAGAATGGAACCATCGTCGCCAAGGTTTTTTTTCTTTCTGTCTGTTGTGATCATTGTAGTTAGTTTTGCTTCAAACATTCTTTATCATAAAGGGAGAAATACATATTTGTTTGCCTATACTTAAGCCTAATCCGCATGCCGAAATTTAGTTTCTAATGGTTGACATCCCTTAATTTCTGCATGATGTGATTGATTTTACAAATTGAAGTAGGTACTGTGTAGTCCCTTAGCAGTTGTTACTCGATTTCTGGTTATGAATCCTTCTACTTAATGGCATGTGATTATGACCTCGTATTAGTTCTTTTGTAAGCATTGAACTGATAGGTATCATACACCCAATTTTCTGCAGTATATCTGCTTTGATCAAAATGCCATTGAAAATGCCAAGAAAGGAAAGAGTCACGCACAGAATATGTGCATTCCAGTGATCCATGCTTAATAGTTCTGTCGTTATGCACTATGTGTTTATACGTGCAACTATGTGCGATGAGAAGACTAGCTGCCTCAATAGATCCATGGAGACATTGGGCTCCTCGATTTTCAGCAAGTCATATCTATTGCCTTGTCCATGTTGTTAATTGGGCCATTAAATTTGTGGCAACACTAGCTGCATACCAGACAAGCATAGTACTCTGTTCATATGTACACTTAAAAGGTTAGCTTGATATGGCCATATGGGGAAACAAATCTTTGGTGGTCTTACTTGTCATACATCTTCACGTTAGATAAGTTGGATTAGTTGTTGCAGGGAGCGACATGATAGTTTCTTATCCTCTTTACGTGTTTTAGGAATGGATCTCAGAATCTCACAGCCAAAGAAAACTTGTTGACATTGAGCCTTACCTTATGCATGCTGGAAATCCATGGCGCAAAAATAAAGAGCCAACTGAATCCAGTCAAGGTGGTAAATTCTTTCATCCAACATAGGGTTTTATCAACATAGGCTCCTTTCTATTTCAGCTTATATTTATTTAATTTAGGTGCTCTTAAGACCATTTTTTTTCTCTTACCAATGTAGTACCATATTTGGATTCTGCCATGTAACTTGTTTGTGATTTAGACAATATGCAAATTAACTTGAAAATGTTCCTGTGGACCATGTCAGTGTGATACCAGTTTATCACTTATCAGATAGCTCAAGAAGATGCTCCTTAAGACTTAATTTTTGTAGTTCTCCTGGTTATGGGGTTAGAGGGCTGCCCTCCCCATGGAAAGAAGGAGCAACTACACTTTGTCCCACAATCCCGCCGATTGGGAGTAATTTAGTGATCCTTTGTTAGTAATACATGCCAAACATAGCTGTAGACTTGTAATGGTGATGGACGAACTAGGATTGAGTTTCGGTAAGCTTAATAAAGAACCATTTGATGCCCATTAAATAATTTGTGAAATTTGAATGATATTTGCTGCTCTGCTGTACCTTACTACTTTTTATTTGTGTACTTTGAATTTGAAGTAGTTGGTTAAATTTATAGGTCTAGTTGTTTAATTTTGTGTATCATCCTGTTGTAGATCAGAAGAAGCCACGTAAAGAGCATGAAAAGCAACTTGAGAAGACTCATGCTAAGACACCGCCCTCTGCTGCCACTAAGGTCTGTTCAAAATAAATTAGTGAACAGTCCAGAACCATGCTTTGCCAGAAGCCTGCTTAATTTGACATAAAACCAATTTCTTCTCAGTAGTAACTATTAGCTGGCTAATAGAGAGTGGACAATTGGTAGGTTTATCTCACCTGAACTTGGACATCAGAATAAACTGACCATAACTGATTGTAACTTCCAACCTGCATGTGCTATGATGATGCATTTTTGATAAAATATAATGTACTGTGGGATGCATACTGATGTTTCTTGAAAACAAATGACTTCCCAGCGGTATTAAATAGGTAATGACATCTAAATTATAACACAGTCTATGTTTAGATTTTCATGAATGGAACAACACGTAGGCAACACTTGCCCCGGAAGCATCTCAATATGCTTTCTTTCTACAGGACCTCATAATAGTCTCTTTTCTACAGGCAGGACATTCAGGCGCTATAAATAAACAATTTTCGCCTTCAAAAATTAAACAATGGGCAATGGATGATTTTGCAAAGACAATATCGTGGTTGGAGAGCCAAGAAGAGAAGGTGAGAAATTGGGGATAATAAAATGGTCAGGTGATGGTGATGAAATTACATATCAACTTTCAAGCCTCCTTATGGTCTTAGTCCTTTTGTCTGCCTCAGGTTTGGTATGTAATAAAGTACTTTTACAATCAATGTATGGCTATCGTAGAGATGATCTGCACACCAAGTACTTGTCCAATGATACTTTTTTTTTTTTGGATTTCCAAGGGGCAGAAACAACCCGACCCAACGAAATCAAACTTTTCCTAATGTAAATGAGATCAGCATTTTCTTAGGCTAATATAACAAAATGCAATGCGTATTATCTGTCATGATGAAACAAACAACTAAACACTGGAGATGTCTCATCATGGCTAGCAAATCACAGTGCAGCTGATAGTTCTCTTCAGTATTCGGTTGACTTGTCCTTGATCTGTTAACACATGGGAATAATGCTTGATGTTACCTGACTTCTCTGGCTTCTTGGATGATAGCCAGAGCCAAACGAATTGAAGGCAATAGCTGCTGAAGGGGTTATCACTTGTCTGCAGGATGCCATCGAATCCCTCGAGCAAGGCAATGTAAGTAACGCAACACCCCTCTTTATTTAGATAACATATGCAGGTCTCTTGTCAATTATTTTCAATTATCAACAATAGATTAGCACATGCAGACGAGGTGCAAGTCTTAAGTAACCTAAAACATTGAAATACTACTCGCCTAGATGCCAATTGTTGATGTCTGTCAAATTGCCATTGACTTATTCTGATTATGTTTGCAATGGTGAACACCAAATGTACCAAACATGTTTTCTAAATCCTGTTGTGTATCTTACTAGAAATGTGTTATATCTTACTACTAAACATGTTTTCTAAATCTTGTGTCTTCGAACTTCTCTTGTAGGATATCAGTGGGGTGGCGGAGCAGTGGAGCTTTGTCCCCCACGTTGTGGACGAGCTAGTGCGGCTTGACGGAGAGGGATCGTCGCTGTCTAAAGAACAGCTCACCCAACTAGCAACCAAATGCAAGAAAATCTACCAGGCTGAGTTCGCCCAGATGGACAGTGGTGACAAGAAGGGAAAGGAGCATCCGGGGAAGACCGGAGCGGACGACGCTCAGTACGATAGTGATGATACGATCGAGATGACGGAGGAAGAGATCGATCTCGCTTGCAGACAGTTCTCAGGGATTAGTAGCTAGGTCAGGGGAAGTTCTTTAGGAGAGGAGAGCAAGGACTATGTATCACTGAGCATGGTATGGCTGACAGTGATCGAAACACAGTTGTTATCGCTCGGAAACCTTGATAGTTTCAGTGGAGTTTATGCTCAGTTCTTGATTAAGCCTCTTTATTTGTTCTTTTTGCTGTTTTGATCGGGGTTTTTAGTTTGGTGATTTTGATCAACTTTCTCGGGTATCGTGGCGTGCAGTTGGATATTACTCCATTACCATCTGACCATGTCCACGTAGAACTCCTTGATTCATTTGTGTTGAACCTTCTGCACTAATCAACTATACTCGAGTTTTTTTTCTCTTTTTTTGAACAAGACGAGTATCTACAGGTAGCTGTGAACAGCCTGATCCGAGTCACTCGCACAAGTATGAGATCGAATGAGAAACTGATGCAATCACAGACACACGCGCCCTGAATAAATGGCCTGCTCAACCGGTGCGCCTTGTCACTGGACTTTGCAGGCACTCCGCCATGTCTCTCCATTGGCCGTGTCAGGCCCTGATGGTTAACTTTCAGTTAACCAGCGTTCACTTTCAGTTATCTACAGTTTCTGACGAAGATACCGCTTCAAGGATCCAACGGACCAGACTGCTCCTTCGCGGAAGGCTCATTGCAGCCGTAGGATCTAATTACCTATAACTAGCCGGGTTGTGGCTGAGACCAGTATGCTATTTTGATGAATCCTTCTATCGGCGTCATGGCTAATATACTGGAACCCTAGCGTTCCTCTTACATCACACCCAATTTGTTCAATTGTTCATAGAAATTCATAGTAAATTCCTTAGAAATCCTACCGGGTCCTGACAAATTGGTATCATGAGCCATCGTACTTCGGCGAATCTGCGCTCTGGTGGTGGAATTTTTTTTCAGATCGGCGATTCCCACCCTTTTCCCCACCCTTCTTCTTGAGCGCTGGCGGCGGTGTTGATTAGGGCGGCGTCGGCGGCGGGATTGGAGTTGTGGTGGCGGTGTGGTGGCACTGGTGGCGGTGATTGTTCGGGCGCAGATCGGTCGAGCAGAGGCGGTTGTTCGAGCACCTCGCTTGATCTGTAAAATCCCGCGTTCTAGCACCGATCCGTGTGCCAGGGCGGTGTGGATCGAGGCGGCGGCAGGATCTGAGATCTGGGGCGGGTTGCTGGTATCCAGTGGTAAAATTCCTCACCCACTTTTCAGATCAAGGCGATGGGGCGTGCCAAGGCGATCGATGACGCGGATCTTCAGGAAGTTCTGGCACTTCGAGATGATTTTGGAGTTTTACAGAAGGATAGCACAGAGATGCAAATTCAGGTGTCCAAGCTACAAGAGGACGTACATTCTATCAGTTCCAAGCAAGGAGAAATTGTAGCAACAGTGGGTACAGTGGAGCAGGTCGTGTTGGATTTGGGCAAGCAGTTGTCTGCAATCAGCAATGTCCTTCAGACTCTGGTGAAATCAAATCAATCAACAACACAACCTGACCGCCCATCCAGTTCTACAGATGTCATCCGATCTCCTACTCTGCATCAAGAGCAAACTCAGGAACAAGCTGCTCGCATGGACCAATTGAGGAAGCAACTAGCTGCAGAAAAGGAAAAATCTAAACAAATGGAAGAGCTGCAGTTACACAACCTTCCACCTATCAGAACCAACAGACCTACAGTACCTCCTGGATATGCAAATCAAGGGAGACAAGATACTGCTAGTGCTATTGGAACTCCTGTCACTGCTAGAAACAATGCACACACTCCTGCATTTAACCAGTTTTACCAGCAGAACAGGGACAGGCAATTGTGGCAAGGATACTACAAGACTTATGAACAGGATATGCAAGCTCAGTTCATGAAGACAGTAACAAAAGGCCCTAAACTTGATTTTCCTAGATTTTCTGGTACAGATCCAGTGGGATGGATAAGACAGTGTAACAAATACTTCCAAATGTCTGGAGCTCCAGAGGAGTACAAGGTTTCATTAGCTCAAATGTATGTGGTTGATGAAGCTGATGTTTGGCTCAGGAGGTCTGGCTTACTAAAGAAACAATTCACCTTGAAGCAGTTTGGAGCAGAGGTGGTAAAAAGATTCTCTGAGAAGGGCTCTTATGATCTCACAGACAAGTTTAATTCACTTAAACAGTCACACTATACAGTCTCTGAATATACCAAAATATTTGAAGATCTCATGGCAGATGCACAAGAGGAAAACCCTGAGTTGGGGGAACTCTGGTTTGTTAGATGCTATGTAAATGGCCTAAGAGAGGGAATCAAGTATCAGCTTAGACCTTTCAGGCCTCAAACATTGACAGATGCCTATTGTATGGCTAAGGACATAGAACCCAATCATCCACACATAGCTACTGTCATTAAGAAACAAGGACCCAGTTTCAATAATTTCTATCAAAAATCCAACTGGATATCTCAACCAAAGCAGAGCACTCCTGTAGCACAACATCAACTTCCTGTTAGACAAGCTGAGTTACCAGTAAACAATGGCCAGAAAATCAGAAAAGTAGGAGAATGCTGGAGATGTGGAGATAAATGGATGCATGGACACAAATGTAAGTTGATTCCTAACATACATTTGTTGCAACAGGACAGTCTAGATCAGATTGTCATTTATAACGAGGACATAGAGTAACAAGAGCAGCAGGAAAATGCAGAAGAAGGAGAACACGCAATGTTTATTTCTGCCCATGCAATAGGACATCAATTAGCAGTACCTACTCCTACAGTGATCATTCATATCAATGGCAAGAGAGCAGTGGCCCTACTTGACTCTGGCAGCACTTCCTCTTTCATTAATCAAGATTTTGCTGTTAAAGCAAACTGTCAGCTACTACCTGTCAAGGGAAGGACTATAGCAGTAGCTGGAGGAGGAAAATTGCTATCTGCAGCAGTAGTACCAAATTGTGAATTTCAAATGGCCAAACTGAAACTTACTCACAACTTCAGAGTGTTAACACTGCCAAGTCATGATATTATTTTGGGATATGATTGGATGACTGTGGTCAGCTCTGTCTCATTCAATATACCTGAGCACACATTTAGTTTCACCAAGGAAGGAAAACAAACTGTCACTACAGCAGTTTTCAACAACTCTGAAAATGTGAAAGAGGTACAAGCTGAAGAAATGAACAAGTTGCTAGATAAGGGAGTGGAAAGTTTTCTTTTACAGGTGCATAATATATTAATGGAAGCACCTGAAGGCACACCAACACCACCTCAAATCCAAAAGTTGTTGTTAGAATATGCTGATCTTTTTGAGGAACCAAAAACACTACCACCTGAAAGAGCTCTTGACCATACTATACCATTAGTTCCTGGTGCAACTCCTCCTCATGTGAGACCATACAGAGTTCCTCAACATCAGAAACAAGAAATGGAAGATCAAATCAAGAAATTACTCGCTGCTCACCTCATCAGACACAGTCAGAGTCCCTATGCAGCACCTGTACTGCTAGTAAGGAAGAAAGACAGTTCAATGAGACTTTGCACTGATTTTAGGAAACTAAATTCTTTGACAGTTAAGAACAAGTTTCCTATACCAGTGATAGAAGATCTTCTGGATGAATTGCATGGAGCAAAGTATTTTTCCAAGATAGATTTAAGATCTGGATACCATCAAATACGAATGCACCCTGATGATATACAGAAGACTGCCTTCAGAACTTTTTTGGGCCATTTTGAGTATTTAGTTATGCCTTTTGGCCTGTCAAATGCTCCAGGAACATTTCAAGCACTAATGAACAGTATCTTTGGCCCATACCTGAGGAAATTTGTGCTAGTATTTTTTGATGATATATTGATCTACAGCAAAAGCCTCCAGGAACACAAAGAACATTTGCAAACAGTGTTGCAGTTACTGAAAGAACACCAATTGTTTGCTAAAATGTCCAAGTGTGTATTTGCTGTACATCAAGTTGAGTATTTAGGACATGTGATCTCTGAAAAAGGAGTGGCAACAGACCCTCAGAAAATAGCTGCTATTGCTGAGTGGCCCACACCATATTCTGTCACTAAACTGAGAAGCTTTTTGGGCCTAGCAGGATACTACAGAAGATTTATCAAAGGCTATGGTACAGTCTGCCGACCCTTACATGATCTTCTCAAGAAAGGACAGTTTGCATGGAAGCAAGAACATGACAAAGCCTTTGCACAACTCCAACAAGCCCTGATCACAGCTCCTGTATTGGCACTACCAAACTTCTCTCAGCCATTTGTTCTGGAAACAGATGCTTCAGGAAAAGGCATTGGGGTTGTCCTTATGCAGCAAGGCAGACCACTGGCATATTATAGCTCTTCCTTGTGTCCTAGAAATGCAGCTATGTCCACATATGAAAAGGAAGCTCTAGCTATATTGGAAGCACTCAAGAAATGGAGACACTATCTCCTTGGAAATGAACTGATCATTAAAACTGATCAACAATCTCTCAAGTTTATCACTGATCAGAAGATTACTGAAGGAGTACAACATAAGTTAACGATGAAACTCTTAGAATTTGATTTCAAGATTCAGTATAAAAAAGGAAGTGAAAACAGAGTGGCTGATGCACTATCCAGATTACTCCCTAGTTGTCTGGCAATGTCTGCTGTGACCCCTGTGTGGGCAGAGGACCTAATCCAAAGTTATCAACAAGATCCAGTCAGCAAACAGTTACTAGAGCAACTTCTGTTGAAAAAGCCTGCGGCAGATTCTGATTACACCATTAAGGCTGGTATTATCAGATACAAAGGCAAGATTCTAGTTGGCAACAATCCTGCTTTGAGAACTCAGTTACTACAGGCATTGCATAGCTCACCTGTAGGAGGCCATTCAGGCATGAGAGCCACATATCATAGAATTAAGAACATTTTCTACTGGCCTGGTTTGAAAAATGAAGTAGAACAATTTATTGCTGCTTGTCCCATTTGCCAGAGAGCAAAACATGAACATTGCCTGCAGCCTGGTCTATTAGATCCACTACCTGTAGTTGACATGGCATGGCAGCATGTTACTATGGACTTTGTGGAAGGTTTACCAAATTCTCAAGGAAAAGAAGTCATTATGGTGGTGGTGGATAGATTCACCAAATACTCTCATTTTATCCCTTTATCTCATCCTTATACTGTCTTCAGTGTTGCTCAGGCCTTTGTGGATCAAATCATTCGGTTGCATGGACCTCCTAAACTTATTATATCAGACAGAGACAGGATTTTCACTAGCAAGCTATGGAGGGATATCTTTAGTGCAATGAAAGTGGAATTAAGGTACAACACAGCTTATCATCCTCAAACTGATGGTCAGACAGAGAGAGTAAATCAATGTCTTGAAACATATTTGAGATGCATGACTACAAATGAACCAAAGAAGTGGGTCTCTTGGTTGTCATTAGCCGAATATTGGTACAATTCTACATATCATACTGCTCTGAAGATGTCCCCTTTCCAGGCACTCTATGGTTTTTCCCCTCCCTTAATTAGTGAGTTGGCAATTCCTGGTCCAGATGATGCAGAAGCTCAGGATTTCCTCTCTTCCAAGCAACACATACTGGATCAACTCAAGGAAAATCTGCTCAAGGCACAGCACAGAATGAAACACTATGCTGATATGAAGAGAGTGGAAAGAACATTTGAGGTAGGAGACCTAGTTTATCTGAAAATGGCACCATACAGATTGGCTGCTTTTGGATTCAGGGGAGCTCTTAAACTCCAAAACAAGTACTATGGCCCTTTTCTTATCACACAGAAAGTGGGGCAGATCAGCTTATAAATTGCAATTCT
Source organism: Elymus sibiricus (assembly GCA_039707655.1). Classification (NCBI taxonomy): domain Eukaryota; kingdom Viridiplantae; phylum Streptophyta; class Magnoliopsida; order Poales; family Poaceae; genus Elymus; species Elymus sibiricus. Next base: position 80,864,542 of record CM077676.1, read on the forward strand.
CTCCAGATGTTAAAATACACCCAGTGTTTCATGTGAGTCAACTCAAGAAACATGTTGGACACAAGTCAATACCTAGTCCTCATCTCCCAATGGTCAATGCAGATGGTACTATCAAAACTGGTCCAGCAGCAGTTCTTGAAGTTAGGCAAGTTCCCAGAAACAATATCCCTGTTGTTCAATGGTTTATACAGTGGCTGAACTTATCTCCAGAGGAGGCAACTTGGGAAGACGCAGATTTTATCAAGTACACATTCCCCGACTTCTTCAAGTCCACAACGGAAGCTTGGCGTGCAGCTGAACAAACGCCGTGAGGACACGTCGTTGCTCAAGAGGGGAGTAATGTCAGGCCCTGATGGTTAACTTTCAGTTAACCAGCGTTCACTTTCAGTTATCTACAGTTTCTGACGAAGATACCGCTTCAAGGATCCAACGGACCAGACTGCTCCTTCGCGGAAGGCTCATCGCAGCCGTAGGATCTAATTACCTATAACTAGCCGGGTTGTGGCTGAGACCAGTATGCTATTTTGATGAATCCTTCTATCGCCGTCATGGCTAATATACTGGAACCCTAGCGTTCCTCTTACATCACACCCAATTCGTTCAATTGTTCATAGAAATTCATAGTAAATTCCTTAGAAATCCTACCGGGTCCTGACAGGCCGGCCTTGCAACGCCGCCAGAAAATTTCTCTGTCGCCATGGATCGATGCTGCAGACCTATCTGAAGGTAGGGGTATCGGCCCCTCTTCTTGGTCCAAACGATTTGGCATCAAACAACTAAACAAAAAGGTTCAGAGCATAATAGTAGCTACGAATATTGTCAACGTCAAGACTGCGAGTCAAAGTTTTATTAGTCACTGTGTACCTGTGTTGAACCAAAAGAGTTATACAAGGTTGAAGTCGAGATACAAATTGATCAAGCCTCTCTTTTTTTTTTGTTCTTTTTGCTGTTTTGATCAAGTTTTTTTGGTTCGGCGATTTTGATCGACTTTCTCGGGGTATCGTAGGCTTGCATGCAGTCGGGTTTTTATAGGTAGCATGATGTCATTAGGTCCATTACCATCACAGACACACATGCACCGAATGAACCAATGAGTGGCCTGCTCGATCGATCAGTGCATCATGACGGTGTCGAAGCCACCACTGCTGCTTCTCGCCGTGCGCCTTGTCGGTAGACTGTGGCGGCGCAAACCTATCCGAAGGCAGGAGTGTCGACCTTTTTTTTTTTAACACAGTACAGACGCAAGCGCTCATATTTACGTGAATACACTCACCCCTATGAACGCACTCACGCACACCCTACCCCTATAAGCACCTCCAAAAGACTGAGCCGACATATCATCTTGAGATTTTACGAAGTCACCGTAGGCGCCTCGTAGTTGACGGGAACGTCTCTTTCCACTGAACGCGCATCGCCGGAAATCTTGAAATAAATCCAGAATAATTGCGAGTACCAGGGTTAGAAATCTTGAAATAAATCCAGAATAATTGCGAGTACCGGGACTTGAACCCTGATGGGCAGGGGATACCACTGTCCTTCTAACCATCCAACCAAATGTTGGTTCGCATCGACCCCTCTTCTTGCTCCAAGCGATTTGGCACCAAACAACTAAACAAGAAAAGTTCTGAGCATAATAGCAGTTATCAATATTGTCAAACGTTAAGGCTGCGTGTCAAAATTTTATTTGTCACTGTGTGCCAGCGTTGCACCAAAAGAGTTATTCAAAGTTGTCAATGTGTACCACCTGGCACGTAATCGCATTGTATACCACGCCTAGGACCGATTTCGAGCCATGGACCACAATCCCAAAACGTTTATCTCCATGCAGGACAAACATTTGCTTCTTTCCCGGCGTCCCCTATTCATATGTGTTCTCAACTTTATTTCGATTTTCTGGCAGACCAATCCTCTCGTAACTTTGTGCCGAATGCATCCTATTTATATTTATTATAGTAAACTACTCAGATAAAATAATTGTGATGTAGAACTGTGTGGATGAAGGGGAGGTGAGGAGTTTGCATGTTGCTAACTCAGGTGAAGATGGAGTAGTACTCCCTCCTTTCCGATTTATACGGCTCAATTCGAAAATCTTTTCAACCAAGATAGATGGTGAGTGGTGGAATAAATTTCGTAGTTTGCAAAAGTACTTAATTAGTACACTCGTTTTTCTAAAAAAGTTATGTTTACCGATGCATTAATTACAACGCATGCATGCATGACCACTAAATAACCAAGAACTTCTACATGCATTGGAAAGGTTTCTCTTGATCTTTGCATGCAGTGATTTAATGCTCCTTGAAATCTGAACGTGTGGTGTTAAGTAGTAGAACTCAGACTTATAAAACGAAAAAACAATTTTTTTGAGATGAGTCCTATAAACCGGAAAGGAGGGAGTATATATAGTGGAAGGAAAAGGATTGTCTCTACGCATCTCAAGGTGGGTGAGACATTTATTGCCTTATTTACACCTCACTAAGAGCAAGTATAATAGGGTCGGCCTATGAGAGATGCCACATCAGATTTTTTTCTTAATTGGAGAAGAGAGAGGATAGAGAAGAGAAGCGGGTTGGGATTATAGCCCGCTGCAGCACGGGCTACAACACCCTTTGTGAGAGAAAAGGGTGCTCCCATTGCATTGGCTCTTATCACGTCATCCTAGGTGGTGGAAGAAAATTAGAACAACCACCCCAATGCATTGTTTCTTTTTTTCGAAAAAGGAGGATTACCCCCAGCCTCAATGCATTGGTTCTTATGTGTTGTATATAAGTGTGTTTCATTTAATTAGTTTAGCAATCATGTTTGCATCTCAACATTGTGGCATATTTGTGGAGAGAAGGAAGAAAAAGAAGCACAGGGAGACAAAGCCATACCAGATTAAGGCACTAATTATACTGTTAGGGAAACATGCTAAGAGTCGTATCTCCACTATCATACAACCCTCCTCGCCCTACTCTTTAATTGATGTGCCGCATCAGCATTTTACCTATGAACGCGTGCTAAGAAACAAGCATTGGGAGTGCCCTACTGTATGAGTTGGTTATTAGATAGGCTATAGATGACCTTGCTCTAACTGACCATCACTTTTTTTGCGGGAACTTAACATCACATTTATCCATGTACCCCCTCTCTCCCTCACACACACTTCGTAACTGATTTGGTTACAATGGGAATTGTGTCAAGTGCAGTTGCAGTTAACTAAGATGATGAAAACAAATAAAGTTTGCGGAGAGAACTAGTTTGCACTCCCGAACAGTTAGAAACACTAACAAAATGCTACAAATTTTGGATCAATTGATTTACTAATTAGAAATGGCATTTTTACGAAAATCAGGAAAGGCAAATTTATGTTGTTAACTCCACAGTTATGTTCAACCTAGCTCATTAATTACATGTACGCTGCGAAAGATTTGGTCATGAGCTGAGCAACCATAATGTATGATCACATGGCATGCTAGCTCTACCGCATATGTGTCCAGTGTCATGACACTCAGATGTTGCCATCACCACTTCAATTGACAAGTATTTGAACCATCGCAGGCTCAAAGTTGAAAAAGTTAATGCGAAGCACTAATTCAAATATTCATACCTAGAGGCTAGAGAAAGCAGGGAAAAGATTTTCACATATTTTGATGGTAAGAAATAAGGAAGCGATTTGGCTAGCAACACTAAGATTGTTAGAAACATGTTAACTGTCTTGAAACAGAGTCCCGTCATGTTGGACAAGTATGTCCGTCTATAGACCGAGTTGGATATGGGTGGCCAATCTCTAGATGCATTAGGAGTTGTGCGTTGTGCGGCAGCGGCATGAAAAACATTCTCATATTGCGCCATACTTGCTAGTTCAAACTTGTGTGCACGCATGTATACATACATAGAAGAAAGCCGATTGATTTCCCTTATATCGGTTCTCTGTAGTTCTTTTGTGATAAATGGGCTTCTTATTGACTCAAAACCTTGCGTCAACCTCGACGATACTAATCAGAGTCTGGGAGTTCGTGCTTATTCTTGCGTGTGTTCGTCGAGAAAGGCAAGCATAGCTATCATGCAGCCAAGTAAGTCCAGGAATATTACTACTAACTTTGTGCCATATGCCCATACCCATACTAGTTGGGTGTAGAAACGGTGTGATAGTGTGACCTCCAAACAATAGACCATGTACCGCCGACGATAGTGAACAGTTTTCCTAAGTGTCAACTTCCCGATGTCTCATAATCTTAAAGTTAGTATTTCTTCTCTGTATTTGTGGTAGTATATGGTGGAAGTGTTGCTAGCCGAACTCTCTTTCTCTTGTTAGATTGGTTTGGGGAGAAAGGGGGTGAAGCTAGTCAAGCATATATATGGAGAGAGATGGTGAAGCTGCCAATACATAGTAAATGTTATATGCAGGTAGTTAGCTCAAACTATCCTCGCAAAAGAAAATCCTAGCTCAAACAAAACTTGAAAGCATTATTATATCTATTAAAAGAAAAATGCAAAGAAAAAAAGTGAAATATGTTAGAAAATCACACAAACATTAAAAACATCAGACCATTGCTTTGATAAATAAAAAAGTTGAAGCAATAGATCTAAGAAACAACTTATTAGCCCCCCCCCCCCCCCCCCCCCCCCATATAGCTAGCGTAATCACCCACGCAAAAGTTCTCATTTTACTTATTCATCCTCGAGCCACCGGCCACCACCACTTGCATCTTGGGTCCGTCCGCCTCCTCTTCGAGGTCACCTATGCTACCGCCCTTAGCCTCCACTTCGACGTCTCCTCCGCTACCAGTACTTTCCTTTTCGCCCCGGCTAGCATGGTCTGCATGGGTGCCACCAGGTTCACGAGGATGAATTGGTAGTCGTATTGGTAGCCATTGTTTTGCCGTGGTTCATATTTTTTAGGGACACTACGTGATCACATCCAGCCATCTGGTAAGCTGGCCGTGTCGGCTCAGGTATAGCCAAAATCCTTCGTATCATGAATGCAACAACATTGGTCATGCATATGCAAGCTTCCTACATATGTGCACACGGTTCCATCGAGAGATTGGTCTGTTCATCGTATATTTCAGGAACGTGTAATCCAAAAAACTCACCATGTATTAAAAATGTTAATCGTCTATTAAAAAATGCGTTGTGTATTTTAAAAATAGTTCAACATGTATTAAAAAAAATGCTTATTATGTATTTTATTTTTTGGAGCTGCTTATCATGTATTTTATGACAGTTGGAACTATTAATTATGATATTGAGAAGTGCATGAGATGCATGGTTATGACAGTTGGACTATCGGTTATCTGATATATGGTTACCCACAGGTGGAGAATATGGTATTGCTATGGGAAATATCATATCTGGTAAAATCTGAGAAGGTTATGGTAAGCTTGGTCTTAGTGACCATGAGGGGTTGTTTATGATCTCGGGATGATCATGCCGACTGTCGTGGGTGCAAGTCTGACAGTAGTGTGAAGGGGTACGGATGAGAGGGCAGAGCCTAGCTACGGCGCAGGTGTTACACTCGGATTTACGAGTTCAGGCCCCTCAGCGGTGGAGGTAACAACCCTACGTCTCGGTACTCTGGAGCTTGATTACTTGAGTGTATGTGTTACAATAGATTGCGAACCCTTGAAATGGAGCTGGGGGGGCGGCTTATACAGCGAATGCTAGCCCTCCCATGAACGATGCCATTACCAGGGGTTAAGAGGGGATTTAAGGGCGCCAGGTAACGGGCGCATTGATTACAATTAATACAGGCGAACGTGCGTCCCGACCGTTGCGCTCCTAGAGTCTCCTGGTCTTCTCTAGTCAAGTGACTTTCGGGTGCTCCGAGTGAAACAAGTTGGTCGAGTGAACTCTTGCCTCCCGAGTGGTTCGTCGAACTCCGAGTGAATGTCAGTCTGCAGAACTCTTGGTCGCTGATCTGGCCCTGGGGCCCAGTATAAGGCGTGAGGAGTCCTAGGGTAAAGTCCGTAGGTCAGGCCTGTTACCCTATCCCTAGTACATGCCCTCGTCATTAGCCCCGAATCGGTCGAGGTTAGGCGGGTCGAGTCAAGGCGAATCCTCAGGCGAGTCGAGCGCTACGGAGGCGCTCAAGAACTCCCGCTGGTCTTTAGACGGCCTTGTCTTCGCGTGGCACCTTGACGGATTCCGGACCATGTGACGTCCGGGTGGAATGAGTAGTCTCCATCCGAATGAAATGAGTAGCCTCCATCCGAGTGAAGTGAGTAGTCCCCATCCGAATGAAATGGGTAGCTCCCATTCGAGTGAAATGAGTAGTCACATGCCATGTGCCGGAGCGGATCCGAGCGTACATGGCACGCCTCCAGAGTGAGAGCAATCAGGTCGCTGGACTCCGGATTTTGCGGGATTTGAAACCATGTTTGAGCGCGCGAGAGCGGTTGTAGCGCAACGAGTGGGGAAAGTGGGGCGTGACGCCTCGATTTTCGCCCCGCTTTCCGCCACGTACCGCTGGATCTTCTGCGGCGCGATTTGAGGAGATCTGCGGGCCCACGATTCAGCGGCGCGGATTGGAGAGCGGAGCGAGCGGCGATATAAGGGGCCGCCGCATCGGAGAGGGAGAAAGAGACAGATCCCCTTTTCCCTAACTTCTCCAGTCCGCTCGATCCCTTCTCCCGTAACCCACTCCGCGCGAATCCTCTTCGGCCACTGGAGGGCTCAGCGGCGATGGCGAAAGACAAGACGGCGAAGCTTGAGAGAGCGAAGAAGGCGGCGAAGGGGAGGAAGGCGCCGAGCTCCCGAGCTGCGCTCCCGCCCGGGTGGATCCAGGGCGACTGGATTCCGCCGACCACCACGGTCGACGACGTCGTCGGGCTCATCGAGGACGGGCTGATCCGCGACGGTACGTGGAGGCTGCCGGAAGAAGGGGAGACCGAGCCCGCGCCGCGCCCCGGAGAGCGAGTGCTCCTCACCACACACGTGGAGCGAGGTTTCTCCATGCCACCCCACCCCTTTTTCCGCGGATTTCTGAATTTCTTCGGTGCTCAACTCCATCATCTGCCTCCAAATGCCATAATGTACCTTGCCGCATTCGTTTCTTTGTGTGAAAATTTTCTGGGTTGTCCGCCGCACTGGGGTTTATTCAAACACATTTTCATGTGTCGATCTCAATCGGTTAAGAAGGTTGACCCGGATGGAGAGAGGACGCACGTGATTCAGATGTGCGGTGGCTTAGGTATCCAGATGAGGGGTAAGAGTGCATTCCCATCTATGTCTTTTCCCGATTCGGTGAGGGGTTGGCAGTCGACCTGGTTCTACTGCAACGACCTGCCGTGCTCTGGCTCGTCGACTGGCCTTCCTCCTTACACGACTAAGAGAGTTTAGACTCCTCCCTCGCTGACGGTTGACAAAGGGAAGAAGACGGATGTAGGGATCTTGGTGACCGCCATGGTTAGTCTGATTCAGGGTGGATTGACTGGCCTGGACCTTCTGGAGGTCTTCCTCAGTCGGAGGATCCAGCCGCTGCAGGAGCAGGCTCACCCCATGTGGCTCTATACTGGAGCTGGTGATCCGACCCGAGTGCATCCGGAAGACGTCGAGGAGAAAACGGTGGAACAGTGGATCAGATGCATCACTGGCGCGCGTGACAATCCGCGAGGGTCAAGACGGATCCCGCCCTACGACGCCAACAACCAACCGTTGGAGGTGAGGCACGAACTTCCGAGTGGATTATCGATGCGCAAATTATACGAGTGAACTGAAAGATCCGAGTGAACTGACTGAATTGTCTGTCTTTACCCTTCATGTCTTGCAGGAGTTCCAGAAGATGTTATCGCCTGTGCCGAATGGAGAACAACTTGCTAGAGGCGCGGGGAGCGAACATGGCAGCGCCGGGGGTAGCTACGCGGAGGACAGCGAGGAGGAAAGTGAGGACTCGGAAGGGAGCGACGAGGTCGAGTCTTCCCTGTCTCCGGAGCTGCGCTCCGAGCACCGCTCCAAACGAGCCCATGATCCGAGTGTTGGCTCGGAGAAGGAGGCGGTTCCGAGTGCTAAGGCTCCGAAGCACACTCGGACGTTGTCGCCTGCACCGACTGAGAAGGCCGCCAAGCAGCCCAAGGTCGCTTCCCCCAAGCCTCGGAAGGCTCTGCCCCGGATCAAGGTCACTGTGCCTGTCGCCTCAACGTGAGTATCCTTCTCAGCTTTTCTTTTCTGTCTTTGTCAACTTTCGTGATTCTTCTGACCGAGTGCATCTTATGAACCAGTGCTGCAACCTCGACGACGTCTCCCATGTAGACTGATGGGGACCGCGCCGAGGCCGAGTCGGCAGATGCGGCCACTTCTCGAAAAGGTAACAATGACTTCATTTTTGCTTTGACCTGTCATTCGACTGAAATGCCTTCATCTGATTGAATCGTGTATTGCGACTGATTGCGTCGAGTGAACGTAGTGCTTGCAGAGATCATCCACGTCAGAGATGATGATGAAGAGCCACCGCGGAGGGACACTGAGAAGGAGACCCCAGTTCCGACTGCTCCCCAGGCCACCACACGGAAGACGTCGCCGAACGAAGTGCCTCGAGCTCTACCTGCACCCGCCTTGACTGTGCCGCTGGGGCAGGGTTCTTCTCAGGCTGGGGCTGGTCCTGCCGTGGCTCCGTCAACTGCTCTGGCTTCAGTTCCGACTCCTCCCGTCAACCTCTTCAATCTGTACAAGGTGCCGGAGGACCAAACTGGGGCCAGCAAGGAGGCGATGATCCAGGCAGAACTGATGACCCAACGGCTCAGGGAGATGTGCGCGGCTGGGAAGCTGGCATATGATGCCAGTGCCGCTCTCTAGGAGAACGTTCGAGTAAGTGCCCTTGTAAGTTGATCTCCAAGTCTGTTTTCTTCAGTAGGAATTCCAGTTGGAAAATATCCGGTACACCCACTGGGTGTTTTTTGAGTTTGGCCATCACTCGGATCGGGCGGACCGTTCCGAGTGGATATCGTTCCAGTGGGGGCACGCTGAGTGCACCCACTGGATGTAGTCCCCGAGACTGCCGTCGACTGCAGGCAGTCGGCGGGAGTCTTAGAGCTTAGAACCTGTTCTGTTGTTGTTGCTATTTTTTTGTGTGTTTGGCCATCACTCGGATCGGGCGGACCGTTCCGAGTGGATACCATTCCAGTGGGGGCACGCTGAGTGCACCCACTGGGTGTAGTCCCCGAGACTGCCGTCGGCCGCGGGCGGTCGGCGGGAGTCTTAGAACTTTGTGTCTCTCTTGCCGTCACTCGGATCGGGCAGACCGTTCCGAGTGGATACCATTCCAGTGGGGGCACGCTGAGTGCACCCACTGGGTGTAGTCCCCAAGACTGCCGTCGACTGCGGGCAGTCGGCGGAAGTCTTAGAACCTAGAATCTGATACTGGTCAAGCTTGCTCCTCCCTGTCAAAGGGTACTTCAGGATCTGATACTGGTCAAGCTTGTTTCTTCCGGGAGCGCCAGTCTTTGGGCACTCGGAATATCTCTTAACGTTAACCGATCTGCTCTTTCTTGTGTTTCAAAAAACTTGCGAGCTTGGGACTCAGTACGTGGCACTGGAGAAGGAAACGGCTCAGCTTCGAGTGAATTTGGAGGTGGAGAGAAGGAACACTACGCGAGCACAGGCAGAGCTCAAGACTATGGGAGGTGAGCTTCAATTACCGAGCATTCTGCTTTCACCTTTTTACATTCTTTGAACCGAGTGACTTCACTCGAACAGATGTGCGTAGTGAAAACCACCGACTCCAAGTGCGGCTCAGAACCTCTGTCTCTTTAGAAACTATGAAGCAGGCACTCAAGAATAAGGACCAGGAACTGGCGGGGGCTCAGCGGGTGGCGAAGGAAAAAACCAAGGCCGCCGAAGAAAAGCTGGCCTCATTCGGGAAGCTTGAAGCAGAGAACACGTCGCTGAAGAAGGAGGTGCTCGAGCTCAAGAAGCAGCAGGCCGAGTGGGAGAGCAAGCTCAAGGCCCAGGCGGAAGTCTACGAGCAAGAGAAGATGACTCTGAATGAGAAGATCGCCCAGCTGATCGAGAAGAAGAACGCTCTGGAGAGGTACATTGAAGAGTTCACGGAGGAGATGTACACCAAGCTTGCAGGTAACTTATAGCATCCGAGCGCATTTCAACTTGACTCCGAGTGAACTTCATGCATGCTGATGCTCGACACTCTTCTTTCCTTGTTTACAGAGTACTGCCGGGATTTTGAGCTTGAGACTGACAGGATTGAGAGGGATCTGGATCCTTCCAGGTCACTCGTCGGAGACAAGGCTGCTCTAGGAGTCCTGCGGGTCGAATCTCGCATTGAAGATGTCCAAGGGTACATCATCCGTCTGCGGGGTGCGCTCGGGAGGATCGACAAGGAGCTATGGACTGAAGACACCCTCGACATCGATTTGGAAGCGATGATGGCTCGCCTCAACGAGATCCCCGGCAGAGTGCAAGCATGGAAGAAGTCGGCTGCTCGCTGCGGGGCTGACGTGGCGCTCTCTCTCGTCCGAGTGCACTGCAAGGACGCCAAGGAGGAGAAGCTGAAGTTTCTCCAAGTCGCCAACACGAAGAAACTCCAGTTTGAGGACTTCATGGAGACGTTCATCGAAGCGGCCACTCGGATCGCAGACAGCATCAACCTGGATTCCTTCGTTGAGCCGGCCAGCCCCACAGGAGCGTGAGGAAAACTTTAAGTCTGAACCATTATCCTCGGTATGCCGAGTGGAACTGTAACCGTTAAACTCTTTCGGGCTTTGGGCCCGCGTACTCGTATTTGCTTTTGAACTTCAGGAGTTATTTGAATGCTTTCCTTCGAGTCTTTCTTTGAAACGTGTTTCAACTTAGGCGAAAGCTAGTTCGCAGCTAAGCCTCCGAGTGAGGGGGGAAGCTCTTCACTCGGAGCGACGTTTTGACTTGGGCGAAAGCTGGTTCGCAGCCAAGCCTCCGAGTTGGAGGGACGCTCCCCACTCGGAGTAGCGTTTTGACTTGGGCGAAAGCTGGTTCGCAGCCAAGCCCCCGAGTGAGAGGATCGCTCTTTACTCGGAGTAGCGTTTTAACTTGGGCGAAAGCTGGTTCGCAGCCAAGCCCCCGAGTGAGAGGGACGCTCTTCACTCGGAGTAGCATTTTAACTTGGGCGAAAGCTGGTTCGCAGCCAAGCCTCCGAGCGAGAGGGTCACTCTTCACTCGGAGTAGGATTTTAACTTGGGCGAAAGCTGGTTCGCAGCCAAGCCCCCGAGTGAGAGGATCACTCTTTACTCGGAGTAGCATTTTAACTTGGGCGAAAGCTGGTTCGCAGCCAAGCCTCCGAGTGAGAGGGACGCTCTTCACTCGGAGTAGCGTTTTAACTTGGGCGAAAGCTGGTTCACAGCCAAGCCTCCGAGCGAGAGGGTCGCTCTTCACTCGGAGTAGCATTTTAACTTGGGCGAAAGCTTGTTTGCAGCCAAGCCTCCGAGCGAGAGGGTCGCTCTTCACTCGGAGTAGGATTTTAACTTGGGCGAAAGCTGGTTCGCAGCTAAGCCCCCGAGTGAGAGGATCGCTCTTTACTCGGAGTAGCGTTTTAACTTGGGCGAAAGCTGGTTCGCAGCCAAGCCCCCGAGTGAGAGGGACGCTCTTCACTCGGAGTAGCGTTTTAACTTGGGCGAAAGCCGGTTCGCAGCCAAGCCTCCGAGCGAGAGGGTCGCTCTTCACTCGGAGTAGGATTTTAACTTGGGCGAAAGCTGGTTCGCAGCCAAGCCCCCGAGTGAGAGGATCGCTCTTTACTCGGAGTAGCGTTTTAACTTGGGCGGAAGCTGGTTCGCAGCCAAGCCCCCGAGTGAGAGGGACGCTCTTCACTCGGAGTAGAATTTTAACTTGGGCGAAAGCTGGTTCGCAGCCAAGCCCCCGAGTGAGAGGATCGCTCTTTACTCGGAGTAGCGTTTTAACTTGGGCGAAAGCTGGTTCGCAGCCAAGCCCCCGAGTGAGAGGGACGCTCTTCACTCGGAGTAGCGTTTTAACTTGGGCGAAAGCTGGTTCGCAGCCAAGCCTCCGAGCGAGAGGGTCGCTCTTCACTCGGAGCAGGATTTTAATTTGGGCGAAAGCTGGTTCGCAGGCAAGCCCCCGAGTGAGAGGATCGCTCTTTACTCGGAGTAGCGTTTTATCTTGGGCGAAAGCTGGTTCGCAGCCAAGCCCCCGAGTGAGAGGGACGCTCTTCACTCGGAGTAGCATTTTAACTTGGGCGAAAGCTGGTTCGCAGCTAAGCCTCCGAGCGAGAGGGTCGCTCTTCACTCGGAGTAGGATTTTAACTTGGGCGAAAGCTGGTTCGCAGCCAAGCCCCCGAGTGAGAGGATCGCTCTTTACTCGGAGTAGCGTTTTAACTTGGGCGAAAGCTGGTTCGCAGCCAAGCCCCCGAGTGAGAGGGACGCTCTTCACTCGGAGTAGCGTTTTAAGTTGGGCGAAAGCCGGTTCGCAGCCAAGCCTCCGAGCGAGAGGGTCGCTCTTTACTCGGAGTAGGATTTTAACTTGGGCGAAAGCTGGTTCACAGCCAAGCCCCCGAGTGAGAGGATCGCTCTTTACTCGGAGTAGCGTTTTAACTTGGGCAAAATTGGTTCGCAGCCAAGCCCCCGAGTGAGAGGGACGCTCTTCACTCGGAGTAGCGTTTTAACTTGGGTGAAAGCTGGTTCGCAGCCAAGCCTCCGAGCGAGAGGGTCGCTCTTCACTCGGAGTAGGATTTTAACTTGGGCGAAAGCTGGTTCGCAGCCAAGCCCCCGAGTGAGAGGATCGCTCTTTACTCGGAGTAGCGTTTTAACTTGGGCGAAAGCTGGTTCGCAGCCATGCCCTCGAGTGAGAGGGACACTCTTCACTCGGAGTAGCGTTTTAACTTGGGCGAAAGCTGGTTCACAGCCAAGCCTCCGAGCGAGAGGGTCGCTCTTTACTCGGAGTAGGATTTTAACTTGGGCGAAAGCTGGTTCGCAGCCAAGCCCCCGAGTGAGAGGATCGCTCTTTACTCGGAGTAGCTTTTGACTTAGGCAAAAATTGGTTTGCAGCTAAGTTGAACGGCGTACACCCACTGGGGGTTGTAAGCCAGAGAATGCGTACGAGTGAACTTCAATGTGGAACTGGAAAAGTCATGCTTTTATTCACCGAATAACACTCGAGTACTTTTATTACATCTCATCATCAAGTATAAAATAGTCGCAGCAAATCCACATTCCAAGCACGGGGCTCGTCTGCTTGCTTTTGAAGGTTGTACAGGTGGTACGCTCCGTTGTGCAGAACTTTTGAAATGACGAAAGGACCTTCCCACGCAGGAGCGAGCTTGTGAGGTCGCTGCTGATCCACTCGGAGCACAAGATCTCCTTCCTGAAAGGTCCGACTTCTGACGTGTCTGCTGCGAAAACGTCGTAGATCTTGTTGATAAATGGTCGAACGAATAAGAGCCATCTCCCTTTCCTCCTCCAAGAGATCAACGGCGTCTTGCCGTGTTTGCTCTGCTTCAGCTTCAGAGTATAGTTCTACTCGAGGTGAATTATGGAGCAAGTCACTCGGCAGGACGGCTTCAGCTCCGTACACCATGAAGAAGGGAGTGCGATTAGTAGACCGATTGGGGGTCGTCCTCAAGCCCCAAAGAACCAATGGCAACTCGGTGACCCAGGCTTCAGCTGCATGTTCCAAATCGCGCATGAGCCGCGGCTTTAACCCCTGAAGTATCAGTCCATTTGCCCTCTTAGCTTGTCCATTCGACTGTGGGTGCGCCACAGATGCATAGTCGACTCGGGTACCTTGGGCGGCACAGAACGCCCTGAACTCTTCTGAGTCGAAGTTTGAACCGTTGTCAGTGATGATGCTGTGGGGCACGCCGTATCTGAAGACTATCTCCTTCATGAACTTGATCGCTGTACGAGAATCTAGCTTCTTGATGGATTTGGCCTCAATCCATTTGGTGAATTTATCGACTATGACCAGCAAGTGGGTGAACCCACTCGCCCCTGTCCGGAGGGGTCCCACCATGTCATGTCTCCAGACTGGAAACGACCAGACGAGTGGAATTGTCTTCAGAGCAGACGCAGGCTTGTGGGATAAGTTTGCATAGAACTGGAACCCGGCACAGTGTTGGACTATCTCCTGCGCAGCTTCATTGGCACGGGGCCAGAAGAAACCGGCTCGGTAAGCTTTAGCCACGATCGTCCGAGAGGACGCGTGGTGTCCACAAGTTCCCGAGTGAATCTCCTCCAGGATCAATCGACCTTCTTCCGGCGAAATGCAGCGCTGAGTCACACCGGTGATGCTCTTCCTGTATAACTGATCTCCCGTCACTGTAAAGGCCTTGGACCTGCGAACAATCTGGCGGGCTTCAGCTTCATCTTCTGGAAGTTCCTGCCTGAGCAGGTATGCAATGTAGGGCACTGTCCACTCGGGTGTGATTGCTAGGACCTCCATGACCAAATCAATGACTGCCGGGACCTCGATTTCAGTCGGATCAGAAGGACTGACCGCTTGCGGGGGCTCTTCCGTGAAGGGATCTTCTTTTACCGTCGGAGAACGTAAATGCTCGAGGCACACATTGCTGGGTATGGATTTCCGAGTGGACCCGATCTTTGCCAAATCGTCTGCCTCCTGATTCTTGGCTCGGGGAACGTGATGCAGCTCCAGACCTTCAAATTTCTTCTCCAACTTTCTCACTGCGTTGCAGTATCCTGTCATAGCGGGGCTTCTGATATCCCACTCCTTCATCACTTGGTTCACAACTAGATCCGAGTCCCCGTAGACCATCAGGCGCCGGACGCCGAGTGAGATGGCCATACGTAGACCATAAAGGAGCGCTTCGTACTCGGCTTCGTTGTTGGAGGAATCAAAGTGAATCTGCAGAACATATCTGAGACGATCGCCCTTCGGAGATACTAACACAACTCCAGCTCATGAACCATTCAGCATCTTGGAACCGTCAAAGAACATGGTCCAGTGTTCCGGGTGACTCTGAGTCGGTTGCTGCTGTTCAGTCCACTCGGCCAGGAAATCGGCTAATGCTTGGGACTTGATCGCCTTTTTCGCCTCGAACTTGATGTCCAGTGGCAAGAGCTCGATAGCCCACTTCGCCACTCGACCAGTCGCATCCCGATTGTTCATGATCTCAAACAGCGGGGCGTCGCTGACGACTGACACAGTGTGCTCTTGGAAGTAATGGGCTACCTTCTTCACAGTCAAGTAAATGCCGTAGACGAGCTTCTGGTAATGAGGATACCTCTGCTTGGACGGAGTCAGAACTTCAGAAATATAATAGACTGGACGCTGAACTTTGTAAGCCTTGCCCTGTTCTCCTCGCTCGACTGTGAGGACAGTGCTGACAACTTGACCAGTGGCCGCAATGTACAAGAGCAACGGCTCGTTGCTATTCGGAGCGACAAGCACCGGCTGGGTGGAAAGCAGAGATTTGAGCTCGACAAACGCTACTTGTGCTTCAGCAGTCCACTCGAACGAATCAGATTTCTTCATCAATCGGTACAGGGGCAGTGCCTTCTCACCGAGACGGGAAATGAATCGGCTCAGAGCTGCGAGGCAACCCGTGAGCTTCTGCACATCATGAAGACGTTCAGGACGTTTCATTCGTACAATCGCCCCGATCTTCTCAGGATTGGCATCTATCCCTCGTTCGGAAACGAGGAAACCGAGTAACTTGCCCCCAGGAACCCCGAAAGTGCACTTCGCCGGATTCAGCTTGATATCATACTTCCATAGATTTGCGAAAGTTTCGGCTAGGTCAGCCAGCAGGTCGGAACCTTTTCTGGACTTAACCACTATGTCATCCATGTATGCCTCGATGTTCCGACTGATCTGTTTATGCAAACACTTCTGCACCATGCGCATGAAAGTGGCACCAGCATTTTTAAGACCGAATGGCATGGTGATATAGCAGAAACACCCGAATGGGGTGATAAAGGCTGTTTTTATTTCATCTGGCCCATACAGTCGGATCTGGTGGTACCCGGAGTACGCATCCAGAAAAGACAGTCGCTCGCAACCCGTGGTGGAATCCACGATTTGATCTATGCGGGGAAGCGGGAAATGATCCTTGGGGCAGACCCGATTGATGTGCTTGAAATCAATGCACATTTGGAGAGACTTGCCCTTCTTAGGGACCATGATGACGTTGGCGAACCACTCGGAGTGGTACACCTCACGGATGAACTCGGCTGCCAGGAGCCGAGCAACTTCTTCGCCAATGGCCTTCCTCTTCTGTGTAGCAGAGCGACGGAGATGCTCCTTCACAAGTTTCGCCTTTGGGTCGACTCGCAAACGGTGCTCAGCCAGCTCCCTGGGTACACCCGGCATGTCGGATGGTTTCCATGCGAAGATGTCCCAGTTCTCACGGAGGAACTGGATGAGCGCTTCTTCCTATTCGCTGTCGAGTGTTGTTGATATGTTGGTGGGAGCAGCATTGGGATCTTCTGGGTGGACGTGCACCGGCTTCGTGTCACCGGCCGACTGAAATGCAGATTCTGCAGCTGGCTTCTTGGAGCGCAGCAGATCACTCGGATCGACGTTCTTCTTGTACTCCTCCAGTTCCACCATGGCCATCTGCTCATCAGCTATCTTGGACCCTTGCTGCAAACACTCTTCTGCGCGCTGTCGACTGCCAGTGACTGTGATCACACCTTTGGGGCCGGGCATCTTCAGCTTGAGATACACATAACATGGACGGGCCATGAAACGTGTGTAAGCCGGCCGACCAAGGATGCCATGGTAGGCGCTGCGGAAGTCGACCACTTCGAAGGTCAACCTTTCTTTCCGGAAGTTCTTGTCATCTCCAAAGACCACATCCAGGGTGATTTGCCCGAGTGACTTTGCTTTCTTGCCGGGGATCACTCCATGGAACTGCATGCTGCTCTCGCTGAGTCGGGACATCGGAATGCCCATCGCTTGCAGAGTATCAGCGTACAGTATGTTCAGTCCGCTTCCTCCGTCCATGAGGACCTTGCGCAATCGGACGCCTCCCACGACTGGATCGACCACTAGTGCCTGCCACCCAGGGGTGGCAATATAGGCTGGGTGGTCCGACTGATCAAAGGTGATCGGAGTCTTCGACCAGTTCAGAAACTTTGTCGTCGCCGGCGCTGCCATGTTCACTTCTCGGTTGATAACTTTCAACCGGCTCCTGCTCTCTACATCCGCAAAGATCATCAGGGTTGCGTTGACACTGGGAAAAGGTTCATCTTTGTCTCCATCATCAGCGTCTTCTGGGCTCTTCTGACTCGACGGGCCCTCTCGAAACTGCTGAATCAACAGTCTGCACTGTCGAGTGGTATGCTTGGGCAATATCAGATTGCCCTCTTCATCTTTCCTGGTGTGGATGTGACACGGCAAATCGAGGACATCTTGGCCCGACTGATCTTTCTTTTTCTTCGGGATCCATTTTTCCTTGGCCTTCCCCTTGTTCTTGGCTTGACCGGCCAGAGCGGCAGCCTCGGCCTGAGCCGAACCATCAGCCTTGCGCTTCGGCTTCCGACTGGGATTACTGTTTCCGGGGTTGGGCACGGTGGTTTTCCCTTTACCGTTACGGAGACGGTCTTCCTCTTCTCCGTTTGCGTACCGAGTGGCTATCTCCATCATTCGGCTCATGGTCAAAGATCCTGACCGACCGAATTTCAGGATGAGCTCTCGATATCTGACCCCTGCCTTGAAGGCGCAGACGGCTTGATGCTCTGTGACGTTCTCCACCACGTGATGCAAGGTTGTCCACCGCTGGATGTACTCCCTCAATGTTTCATTCGGTTTCTGCACACAATGCTGTAGCTCAGACAATCCAGCCGGGCGTTTGCACGTGCCCTCAAATGTTTTGATGAACACTCGGGTCAAATCTTCCCAACAGTATATGCTGGCCGGAGCGAGCTGATTGAGCCAGGCGCGGGCGGATCCTTCAAGCATCAATGGCAAATGCTTCATAGCCACATAGTCATTTCCTCCTCCAATCTGCACAGCCACTCGGTAATCCTCTAACCAAGTTTCTGGCTTGGACTCACCGGTGAACTTGCTTACTCCAGCTGCCAATCCGAAGTTTGGCGGAATCTTGGCGGCCCTGATGGCTCTGCTGAAACACTCGGGCCCGGAGACGAATGCTCCACTTCCACTCGGACGATCTCTGTCCAAGTTTTCTCTCTTAGCTCTGCCTCTGTCAACCAAGTTCTGAGCGAGAACGGATCTCGCGTTGAACTGTGGGTCACGGTAGTTGACTAGCTCTCTCTGGCGATAACCGTCACCATGACGGGGAGGGCTGGCCCTCCGATCGTTGCCGTAAGGACGCCTGGCGTCGTACGGCCGGGGTGCGTACGAGCCATCCCGCGGAGGGGGCGACTGCATGTGGCGACGATAGTCCTGACGCTGCGGAGGCGTATTCCGACTGCGACCCTGCCCCGAGTACTGGTCCCGGTGGGGGTCTTGGTCGTTTCGCCGTGGAGGCGAGCACCTGTTTCTCCTTGGAGACACTGGGCTGTGGGCCGACTGAACTGTGTCAGCCCTAACGGATCTGCTGTGAATCCGGTTGCGCGACTGGGATACTGCCGAATTCTGCTCCTCAGCCGCCTTGAGCAGGGCCCGGATCTGCTGAAGACCCTCCCCCGCCTCGGATCGGGACGGCTCAATGGAATCTGCTATCCGAGTGGCCGCCGCCAGATTCTGGACGGGAGTGCGGAATACCTGGAAACTCTGCTGCTGGTCATTCGAGAACAACTACCGCAGTCGCCGACTGGAACTGGGCTGATGCTGTCTGCGGGCGCGATCATCGAGTGCCTTCTGAAGCGCTTCCAGACGATTGCGCTCAGCCAAGTTGGCCTGGCGCACGGCCTCCAAAGCCTGAGCCTCGAGGGTCGTCCCAACGATGGGCGTCTGGAGGGCCTACTTGGTCCTGCGCTGCTGTTCCTCCCTCTGCTGCCGAGTGAGAGGTCGGGGGATGTACTCGTCGTACTCGTCGTCATGCCGGTCCCTGCCGCCGCCAAGATTAGCGCGCGACGGGTCGCCGTTCTCCGCGCCGCCGCGGCCGTACCCAGGCGGACTGGGCGGGGAATCGGCCATCAGCAGCTCCGCAGCGGGATCGCTGCTCTCGCACTCGGATAAGCTTTCCGAGTGCTCATACATGGAGGCGAACAGATCGAAGACAGGTTCATCGGGCTCGATTGCCGCGATCTGCGGGGCTGCAGCCTGAAGGGCCACCGCGTGCCTGATCCACCGCTGAAGCCGCGAACGTCCGGAGCGCTTGCGACGACGGCTGGTGGAGAGCGAAGAAGTCGACTGATAAGGGGTCGACGGTTGCCGGAGAAGGACGCCGAAGGAACTCGCGCGGAAGTGCGCCGCGCCGCGGACGGGCAACGCCTCGACATCCAGCGGGGCTTCCCGGAGCCACGCCGAATCGTCAGCGATGAAGCTGAGGACGCCGAAACAGATCTCGCCGCCCAGAGTCAGTCCGCCGCCGGAAACCATGGTGATGATGGAAAAAATGCAACTACGCCGGAAGTCGCTAGATGCCTACCCCATGGTGGGCGCCAACCGTCGTGGGTGCAAGTCTGACAGTAGTGTGTAGGGATACAGATGAGAGGGCAGAGCCTAGCTACGGCGCAGGTGTTACACTCGGATTTACGAGTTCAGGCCCCTCAGCGGTGGAGGTAACATCCCTACGTCTCGGTACTCTGGAGCTTGATTACTTGAGTCTATGTGTTACAATAGATTGCGAACCCTTGGAATGGATCTGGGGGGCGGCTTATATAGCGAATGCTAGCCCTCCCATGAACACTGCCATTACCAGGGGTTAAGAGGGGATTTAAGGGCGCCAGGTAACGGGCGCATTGATTACAATTAATACAGGCGAACGTGCGTCCCGACCGTTGCGCTCCTGGAGTCTCCTGGTCTTCTCTGGTCGAGTGACTTTCGGGTGTTCCGAGTGAAACAAGCTGGTCGAGTGAACTCTTGCCTCCCGAGTGGTTCGTCGAACTCCGAGTGAATGTCAGTCTGCAGAACTCTTGGTCGCTGATCTGGCCCTAGGGCCCAGTATAAGGCATGAGGAGTCCTAGGGTAAGGTCCGTAGGTCAGGCCTGTTACCCTATCCCTAGTACATGCCCTCGTCACCGACCACTTGAAACATTACAATTCTATTTGTATGCTTTAGTATTTTCTACTTTCTAGAATCGATGCCATGATAGCTAGGATTGCCATGTTAAACTCAATGCCATGGTTTGCTTTGTATAGTGGTATATGTTATTTGATTCTTGCAAGTACTTTTCGAAGTACTCACTCACTTTGTTGATTTGGCCAGATCACAGTTGAGGTGCCGCCTGCCCCTAGCGTGAAGTCGGAGGTGTCCATCTGCCACGAGAGTTTCCCAACCAGTTCCCTATGGATTTGACGTCCAGCCTTAGTCATTGGTACACCCATTTAGTCTTCTGTTGTAAACTTTAGTTTTGACAAGCCTTTATCGTGACACTGTCTTAGTCACTTTACCAAGGTCTTGTGAACCCATGTACCCTTTCTCAATGCCTTTATGAACCATTGCTGTAACATAGATCTGTGTGAATGATACCTCGTATGTCAAGGCTCATGCCAATTGATTCTTGGGCTGACACATGCGACACACTCGATCGGTCAATTAGGTGTGTGACAGAGTCCAAAGCAAAGCGAATATGGAGGTCTGAAATTTTTCTGGTGAAAGGCGACTAAATGCAAAAGTGTGCAAGTAAAGTAAACAAGCAACAGTCAGTTCGAAGAAGATGAAATCAACAGTCGGGCTAAGGCGTTCTCACAGAGTCTAGATTCCCCGCTAGTATGTATCTAATGTAACATATGCTATTGCATAGTTCTAGGTTCGGATAATTAAACCTCATGTTGATGTTTTTGGGTGGGTAGAGCCTGGTACAACATACATGCTACATGCGTTGTCTCCATATCACAGACGCTACTATCATTCCTCTCCACATTCAGGTTACGACAATGATAATTAAGGATCACCCCATGGACACAGTCAATGGTCAGTTCTCCGTTACTCCCCTATCAACTGCAAAGGGAAGAAGAGAAGATATTACTGCCACCTCTTTTCCTCCACATCCCTACCTTTACAACGACAGTAACACATTTCATGGCCATGAGACAAAAATGCTGAGTGGGGCCCCTTACATAACATTCATGAAGGTTATTAAAACATGTAAACGGGGATTTCATATCCTATCGGCGTTCAACACCTATACATACTAGGGTTCCTCCATATCTCCGAGAACTAGGGAATTACTCAGACATAAAACC
Source organism: Elymus sibiricus (assembly GCA_039707655.1). Lineage (NCBI taxonomy): Eukaryota > Viridiplantae > Streptophyta > Magnoliopsida > Poales > Poaceae > Elymus > Elymus sibiricus. Next base: position 80,885,737 of record CM077676.1, read on the forward strand.
AACATGCATCTTATGGATAATGGAGATAGACATGGATGATAGATTAAAGTAATACACACAAGAGGCTAGGGCGGAGCCCTTCTTGTCGATTCCCCCTTCGTATCCTTCCAGAGGCTAGGGCTCTTTGTTCAGGTGGAGTTTCTGGTGTCTCCGTATATCGTACTCCCGATTCGAAGGCACTTGAAAGATTTGGTCATGAGCTGAGCTACCATAATGTATGATCACATGGCGCGCTAGCTCTACCCGCATATGTGTCCACTGTCATGACACTCAGGTGTTGTCATCACCACTTCGATTGACAAGTATTTAAACCATTGTAGGCTCAAAGTTGAAAATTTTGATGTGAAGCACTAATTCAAATATTCATACCTAGAGGCTAGAGAAAGCAGGTAAAAGATTTTCACATATTTCGATGGTAAGAAATAAGGAAGCAATTTGGCTAGGAAACACTAAGATTGTCAGAAACATGTTAACTGTCTTGAAAAGGAGTCCTGTCGTGTTGGACAAGTATGACCGTCTATGGACCGAGTTGGATATGGGCGGCCAATCTCTAGATGCATCAGGGGTTGTACATTGTGTGGCAGCGACACGAAAAACCTTCTCATCTCGCACCGTACTTGCTATGTCAACCTGGTGTTCACGCATGTATACATACATTGAAGAAAGCCAATCGATTTCCCTTATGTGGGTTCTCTGTATTTCTGTTCTGATAAGGGGGATATTTATTGACTCAAAACTTTGCATGAATCTCGACGATACAAATAACAGTCAGAGAGTTCGTGCTTATTCTTACATGTGTGCATGGAGAAAAGCAAGCATAAATATCATGCAGCCACGTTAGTCCAGGGATATTGCTGCTAACTTTGTGCCATACACGGATACGCCCATACCCATACTAGTAGCTCATACAAAACGGTGTGACATCCAAGCAGTAAACCACGTACGGGCGACAATAATGCACTGTCTTCCCAAGTGTCAACTTCCCAATGTCTCCTAATCTTAAAGTTAGTATTTCTTCTTTGTATTTGTGCTAGAAGGAAGTGTTGCTAGCCGAACTCTCTTTCTCTTGCTAGATTGGTTTGGGGAGAAAGGGGGTGAAGCTAGTCAAGCGTACATATGGAGAGAGATGGTGAAGCTGCCAATACATAGTAAATGTTATATGCAGGTAGTTAGCTGAAACTATCCTCACAAAAGAAAATGCTAGCTCAAACAAACTAGCATGTATTATTATATCTATTAAAGCAAAATGCAAAGAAAAAAGTAAAATATGTTAGAAAATCACACAAAATGCGTCAAATGGGGGACTAACTAATACGTGAGAGCTCCTCTTCGGCGCCCTTTGCGCCAGTACAGGAAACCAGTGCCCACGTGCGCCCCTTCGTGGACCGGCCCAAGAAGGACGAGATCGCTCACCCGCGGGTGCGTTGCTTTCCCGGTTCTGCTGCTCGCGGGTTGACCGGTCCATCGATTTACCGTTGACTTTTTGCCTGATTAACAGTTGAATATTTGATAAAAACCTATTTTATAAAAAGAAATCAGGAATTAAAAAAAGTTCACAAAAAACAATAAAGTTCACTGAATTCAAAGAAAAGTTCATCTATTTTGAAAAAAAGTTTATCAATTTGGAAGGAAAAGTTCATTGATTTGGAAAAAATTCATCGACTTTGAAAAAAAGTTCATAGATTTGAAAAAAAGTTCATCGATTTTGAAAACAAGTTCATCAATTTGGGAAAAAGTTCTGAATTTTGGAAAAGTTTATTGGTTATGAAAAAACTGCATTGACTTTGAAAAAAATTAATTAATTTTGAAAAAAAGTCATTGATTTGAAAAAACATCAATTTTGAAAAACAAATTCAATGATTTTGGAAAAAATTCGTCATTATAAAAAAAATCACAAAAATGAACAAAACTCATCAATTTGAAAAAAAGTTCGTTGAAAAAAAAGAAAAAAGAAATAGAAATATATATTTTAAAAAAGGGTGCAGGAAAAACCAACTGGCAAGCTTCCCAAAACCAGCGAACGAACTCCTCAGATACCTTTTAATGGGCCGGCCCAGGCAGCATCGATGGAGGAAGGGGGGGGGGGGGTGCGCCTGGGGGCTTCCTACCGGACATTATTAAGCATGCGGGAGCACTCCAGTATTAGCCATGTGGTGTGCCCAGCCGCCGTCACATGTCGCATGCTGGAGCACCCGCAGGAGGACAACTCTTTTCTCAAGCATTTTAGTTTTTTTTTGAATTTTTGGGGCTTTTGGATTTTGCCTTTTTATTTGTTTTCTAAAAAATGTTTTTGTTTTTTTTCTGTTTTACTCACATGGAGCAAAGTTGTACTTCTGAATGGTGAAAAGCTTATCCATGCATCGCATGTTGTGCTTCCACATGAAGCAAAACATGTGTTTCCCCAAAAATGAAAAGCACAACTGTGCTTTCGATTTTTTTCCCCGGTTTTCTTGGCTTCCATTCTTTGGGTTTTTAGGTTTTTGTGGAAAAAGGTTTGTCCAAACCTATTAACATGTGATCTAGGTTCCATTATCTCGATGCAACAACGCAACAGTGAAAGCGATTTGTGATTCACACGCATAGTTCAAGAGATAAAACGTTAAAACGAATCTATGAAAAAGCACAAAACTCCGAGGTTGTGACATGTGTAACATATGCATTGCGCTACTTATCACAAACAAAGGTGATGAGAGTGAGCTTTACAAGAGGTGTCCTTCAATTAATGATTTCAATCAAATAGGATTACCTCAAAGCTCGTGTTGGGCGTTTGTTTTGTCAAAATGCATGGCAAACACACAGTGGTGCGTTACCGGGCCGGCCCAGTTTGATGGTTGTTAACGGGTTGTCTTCGTCTTCATTCTTTTTTGGGGGTTTTGTTTAGTTTTCTAATTATTTTTTGTCCTTTTTTCCAATTTTAAATTTATTTTTTCAACCATTTTTAATATAAATATGTTTTTGCAAAAAAAAATTCGAATAGTCTATTTTTTTGCAAAATTGTAATAAAAAATATTTCTAACTTAAACAATTATTATCATAATTTTAAAAAATGTTCATGAAATTGAAAAAGTGTCTTAGTTTTTTTATAAAAAATTTCACTATTTTTAAAAATATATAAACAAACTCAAGGTTTTTTTAAAAATGTTCATGGATGTTAAGAAGTTCATAAATTTTAAAAATAATCTCAATAGTTAAAAAATGTTTGTATATCTATATGAATGTTCGTGCATTTTTAAAATATTATTAAATTTCAAAGTTTGTTTAATTTTTAAATATACATTTTTATTTCAAAAAAATCACAAACTATAAACTTTCTTTGAAAAAAAATCATGAGTTTTAAAAAGGTTGAAAAGAGAAAAGGAAAAATATACAAAAAAGAAAAAGAAAATCCCACAGGAAATCAAAACCGGAAGGAAACCAGTACAAAAAGGTAGAAAAAATGAAAATAAAAAGGGGAAATGATAAAGAAAAAAAAATAGAAAAGTAAAAACAAGAAAAAACCATGAAAACCAGCAAAATAATCACTTAAAACAGAAGGAAAAAAAAGTAGAAAAGAAATCCCCTTAGGCTGCATCATCTGCATGTCGTTTGGTAGGCTGCATCAAGCCCAGCTCGCGTCCTCCCCATAGTGTAAATTGCACTAGGCCCAGCCTGCTTCTGGAAAAACAGTCGATCTGAGCGTTCCCGTGAGCCAAGCTGAGAACGCTTTAAGTTTCATGCGGGACAGTTTCTACGTGCGAGCTAGGCAACCAAACAACTCGCTACTTGGCCCACCAAAGCCTGGTTGGGCTTGATGCAGCCTATCAAACGCGTCCTATGTGTGCTTGCTCTACTATTTGCCGCATTGAGTAGCGGATAATTCCACGGTTATTACGACAAAACAATCACACAGGAGATGGCGACTTGGGCCGGCCTAATTATTGTTACAATGGTTTCTTGGTTGAAATGTTTAAGGTATGTTTTTATTTTTATTTTTAATTAACATAGGAAGCTTCTATAAGGTTTCCGTCTGGATTTTTGTTATTATCTCTTTTCTATTTCTATTGTCTCCTTTATCAGTTTTCCATTCTTCTTTGTATTTTTTGCAGTTTTTATTTTCTTTTAAAAAGTGTTCGCAATTTTTTTAAATGATCCTGAAATTTGAAAAAAAATGTTCACATTTTTCTGAAAAAGGTGGCAACTTTTAAAAAAATATGTAAAGTTATATCTTAGTTTGTTTATTTGGTACCCCCTCTCCCTCCACACCCCACCTTTTCCCAAGACAGGAGTATTGGTCCCTATTCTTACACCCAACAATTTGGCACAAGCAACTAAACCAATTCTTGGCTATATTTTTTGGCGACAGAATGGGCGACAAGGATGTGTGCTTGTAGTGTACTCTCTTGCTGACATGTAATTAGATCACTGAAATATGTAGCACACATGGGAAGCGGCAATAGAAACGACCCAGATTGTCCTGGACGGTTCCACCAGACGAGTACGACATGCATATGCACCGCCGTGCAAACATTTTCATTTCAGCTCCAGCCGTCGAACAATTTGGCCGAAGAGATCACGACGTGGTGCGGTACTAGTCAATATTTGACGGCTTGCACAACGACTTATGTGCCGTCTTATCCCGGGACAGGAGTATTGACCTCTCTTCTTACTCCAAACGATTTGGCACAAACAACTAAAAAAAAGTTCGGACACAATAGCAACTAGTACGAATATCGTCAAGGCTGCAAGTCTAAGTTTTATTTGCCAACTTTTCTTATGGAAAAGTTTTATCTATCACGGTGTCCAAATGATGCACCAAAAGAGTTATACAAGGTTGAAGCCAAAATAAATTAAGAAACGAAACAAAATGGAGGGCTTCAAGTTGTGGTGTAGTTTGCTAAGACGGTGACTTAAACAAAATAGTACCAACTCAACAGCTGGCACATTGTGGCGATGTGGTGTGCCCAGGAGGAGAAACATTTGCTTATCTCCTGGTGTCTCCTATTCGCATGTGTTCTCAACTCCATTTTGAATTTTTTGCACTCCTCTCTTAAGCTCTTGCCGAATGCAAACTATTTATTGCAATAAATAACTATTCAACTCGAAGAACTGTGTGGATGAAAGAGAGATTACGGAGTTTGCAAGTTGCCGACTTAAAGGGAAGATGGGGTAGTATATGTAGAGGAAGGGAAGAGGCCTCATAAGGGAAATAATTGCCTCTACACATCTGAAAGTGGGTGGGACAACCATCAATATTTTTGGTGAATAAAACGTATTGAGATATTTTTCTTAACTTTCGTCACAATTATGGTGGTTATGTGGGATTGACTCGCGCCTCGTAGTCGACAGAATATTTTTCGGAACTTTCGTCACAATTATGGTGGTTATGTGAGATATTTTTGTCCTTCTGAATAAACAAATTAGCTAGCCTGGTGTCACGACCCGATCGCGAGGGATCTGAGAGGAAAAGGGGATTGGAGGGAGAAGGAAGAACAGGGTAGGTGAGAGCGAGAGAGAGACTTGCAGGAGGGAAAGTGGTTCACCAAATTCTCAATGCCCATCCGGCGTCCACACACACGCTTACAAGTAAGCCACAGCTGGTGGCACACACGCACTGCCCTTACAGGTGGGCCAGGCCCAACGTACGCACGCTGACCAGGTCGTTGCAAGTTCAGACTCTGAACTTGCATTTCTTCAGTCTGCTGTAGATTGATCTGCAGGCGTGACATTTGCCCCTGCTCGAGCAGCTTCGTCTTCATCTGTCCAGAGCTGCGCGTCGGGGTAGCGCTGTCGGAGCACGGCGTAGTCCTCCCAGGTTGCCGCTGACGGTGGCATGGAGTCCCATTGCACTTGCACTTGCACCACTGGAGTGTCTCCTTTCTTCATCATGCGGCGGTCCAAGATGGCCACCGGAGCGCGCTCGGCTGAGGTGAGGTCCGGTATCTTGGGCAGCTCAGAGAAGACCGGTGTGTAATCCGGGACGAACGGCTTGAGCTGGGAGACGTGGAATACCGGGTGTATGCGGCTGTCCGGCGGCAGTTGCAAGCGGTATGCCAGAGTGCCGACACGCTCCGCCACGGTGAAGGGGCCGAAGAACTTGTACGCCAGCTTGCAGCATGGGCGGTTGGCGACGGAGGATTGCACGTAGGGTTGAAGTTTGAGGAGGATTTGCTCGCCCACGTCGAACGCACGCTCGGTGCGGTGACGATCGGCCTGCTTCTTGAAGTGCGCCTGTGCGCGTGCGAGCTGATCGCGCAACAGCTCGGTGTGCGCTGCCCAGTCGAGCTCGTTGGCGGCCGCATCAGTGGGCAGGGCGTCGCTGATGGCGGGAAGGCCGCCCAGATTGGGCTCTCTGCCGTACAGAGCTTTGCACAGGGAGCAATTGAGCGAAGCGTGGTGCGACGAGTTGTACCAGAACTCCGCCGCGGAGAGCCACCGGCGCCATTGCTTGGGTGTGTCATGAACGGCGCATCGGAGGTACATCTCCAAGCACTGATTGACGCGTTTCGTCTGGCCGTCGGTTTGAGGGTGGTACGCCGTGGAATAGAGCAGTTTGGTGCCCGCGGCGGCGAGAATTTTGCGCCACATAGCACTGGTAAACACCTTGTCGCGGTCGGAGACGATGGAGTGGGGCACGCCGTGGAGGCGGATGATGTTCTCCCAGAAGGCGCGGGCAACCTGGGCGGCGTTGAAGGGGTGTCGGAGAGGGACGAAGTGGGCGTACTTGGTCAGCCGATCGACGACGACCATGATTGCGTCGTAGCCATCTGACTTGGGCAGCCGGCCTCGACGAAATCCATGGCGAGTTCATGCCATGGCTCTTGAGGTATTGGTAGCGGTTGCAGCTTGCCCGCTGGATGTGTTTGCTCGTGCTTCGCGTGCTGGCAAATGGTGCACTGCCGAACGAAATCCCGATGGCGTGCTTCAAGCCCGGCCAGGCGAAGAGCTTGTGCACCCGGTGATATGTAGCAGTGGCACCAGAGTGCCCCCCACCGCGCTGAGATGCAGCGGCGCGATGAGTTTGGTCTGGAGAGCCGTGTTGGCGCCGATCCACAGGCGTCCACGTTGCCTGATCACGCCTTGTTGTAGTGTTCGACCTTGTTCGTCTGTGTCGCAGAGCGCGAGCTTGGCTAGGAGCTCTTGCGCGTCCGCATCCGTCTCGTAGGAATTAGCGACCTCTTGGAGCCACTGTGGCTGGCAAAGAGAGAGAGAGAGAGAGAGTATCCAACAACAGAAGATGCCCCACCCCGGAGAGCGCGTCGGCGGCGCCATTGTCGGCGCCCTTCTTGTAGCGGAACGTGAACTGCAGGCCAACCATCTTGGACATGGCCTTCCGTTGGAGATCTGTTGCGAGTTGCTACTCGCCCAGGGAACATAGGCTCTTGTGGCCGGTGATGATCTCGAACGGCGCGTGCTGGAGGTAGGGGCACCACTTGTCAATCGCCATCATCTCCGCGAGGAACTCCTTCTCGTAGGCCGAGAGCTTTTGGTTCCACACACCGAGAGCCTTGCTCAAGTACGAAATGGGGTGGCCGTCCTGGACCAGCACCGTGCCCACGCCGGTGTCGCACGCATCTGTTTCGATGGCGAACGGGCGCTTGAAGTCCCGGAGCGCGAGCACGGGCATGCTCACCATGGCTTGCTTGAGCATCTCGAACGCCGTCTGGGCCTTGTCGTCCCAGTGGAAGCCTTTCTTCATCAGAAGACGCGTCAGGGGCTTCGCAATGATGCCGTAGTGTGACACAAACTTGCGATAATAGCCTGTGAGATCGAGGAAGCCGCAGAGTTCCGTGGGCGTGGTGGGCACGGGCCAGGCGCTCATGGCGCTGGTCTTGCTCGTGTCGGTGGCAACGCCGTCCTTGGAGATGACGTGGCCCAAGTACTCGATCTTCTCTTGAGCGAATGAGCACTTGGAAGCCTTGGCGAACAGCTGGTGTTCTCAGAGGAGGTCGAGGACGATGCGCAGGTTCTCCTCGTGTTCTTGTAAGTCAACACTGAAGACCAGTATGTCATCGAGGAAGATGATGATGAACTTACGAACATAACGGCCGAACACTGAGTTCATAAGGCACTGGAACGTCGCCGGCGCGTTGCAGAGGCCTAACGGCATCACGTGGAAGTGGTAGTGGCCATGGTGCGTTTTGAAAGCAGTCTTCTCCTCGTCTTCTTCGCGCGCTGGTCGATCTTAGAAAAGCATGCCGCCCCGCCCAGCTCATCGAGCAGCTCGTCCACCACGGGTAATGGAAACTTGTTTTTGACCGTGGCCGTGTTCAGGCGCCGGAAATCGACACAGAACCACCAACTCCCGTCCTTCTTCTTGACCAGAAGGACCGGCACGGCATACGGGCTCAGGCTGTGCGCGATGACCCCGGATTGCAGCATGTCCTGTACTTGCTTCTCGATTTCGTCCTTCTGCGCCGGGGACTACCGGTAGGGCCTGGTGTTGATCGGGGTAGTGCCCGGCTCGAGGTTGATGGCGTGATCATATTGGCGGCGCGGTGGCAGAGTTTTAGGTTCAGAGAACACATCGTCATATTCAGAGAGGAGTTTCTGAATGTTGGAAGGCACGGTTTCAGTCTCGGGCTTGTCAGTTCTTTCCACGGTAACCAAGGCTGCAGTCCAGATATCGTTGGTGACTTCCATCCGGTGCAGTTCGTAAGCATCCAGCTCTGAGATTGGAGGCAGATCGGTTGAGCGAACTCCCTGCAGTTGCACCTGTTTGCCCTCTATCTCGAACGAATTGTCTTCAGTTGCCAGTGACAATTCATGGGGCTATGAGCTGACAGCCAGTCGATGCCCAGTACACCGTCGTAGGCGCTCAAGGGCAGCAGGCGGAAGTCGGTGTGGAATGTATGGCCGGGCACTTGCCACTCCAGACCTCTCACCAGTTGATTGCACAGCAGCCTCTGCCCATTCGCAACACGCACTGAAACGGGTGGGAGCTTCTCTGTCTGAACTGTGAGACGAGAGACAAACGTTTCACTGATGAAGCTGTGCGTGCTCCCGGAATCGACCAACAGGAGCATGACTTGATCCCCAACTTGGGCACGGAGGCGGATCGTGGACGGTGTTTCCTCACCAGAGATTGCCTGGTGCGACAGCGAGCAGCATTCTGGATCTTGTGCCCCTGGTGCATCGAGCCATTGCAGTGCATGAACGGTGTCGTCTGACAGGATCTCCCCAAAGTCGCCGACCTCGATCATCAGAATTTGGCCGGTGCGTTTGCACTGGTGTTCCCTGGAGTACTTGTCCCCGCAGCAAAAACACAGGCCGTTGGCCCTTCTGAACTCCCGCAGTTGGCGCTCTCATGCGTAGTCATCGTCGCCTGGTCGAGGAGGCATCGCTGCGCGTGCTGGTACGGTGGCCGCCGTTGGTGCAGGCGGTGGCGGCCGTCCCACTGGTGCGATGCGTGGCCGCGCAGTACGCTACTTCTCGAGCTCTTCTTCCTAGATACGGGCGAACACCGCGGCACGAGTGATGCTGGTTGGCGCTTGCAGTCGAACCCCCATCCTCAGTTCATCCTTGAGGCCAAGCAGGAATTGGGATATGAAGAATTTGGAACTCAGGGTCGGATCAAGAGCCAGCAAATGGTACATGGCCGTCTCAAATTGCTGTCGATATTCCTGCACACTGTCGGTCTGCCGTAACTGCACAAATTGATGCATCTGCACTTCGAATTCTTCGGGACCAAATTCTTCCTGCACAGCTGCTCTGAATGTTGGCCAAGTGACCCCTGGGTGTGTCTGCCGATAAGCTTGGAGCCACATCGCAGCTAGGCCATCCATGTACAGCGCCGCGGTGGTGACCCAGCTGTGCGATGGCACTCGATACAGCTCGAAGTAGGAGGTGCAAGATCCAACCAGATGCGCGGAGCGTCGCCGTCAAACCGTGGGAAGTCGTGTTTCGGCAGCTTGATGTAGTGGTCGCCGTGGCGATCGGCCTCCGTAGGTGAGGGTGCCCCCGCGGTGAGGAGCGGTGGCCCGTGATTGACGAGGCGGGCAAACGGCAGCTGGGCCGCGCCATCTGTGTAAAGAGGTAGCGGTGCCGGGCGGGTTGGTGGTGGGGGCGGTGGCGGTGGAGCATGCGTGGAGGAGCTAGCGGTTGTCGTGATCCCTGATGGGGACGTGGCGCTGGGGTTGGCTGCGGCAGGATCGGCCATCGGGGCAGACTTGCGGGCCTCATCCACATCAGCCTGGGTGAGGTCGATCTGCTTGGCAAGGTGCTTGAGCTCGTTGGAGACCTGATCGTTGTAGGCGATCTGCGCTTGGTGGCGCTCGTCGACGGTCTTCTGATTCGCGTCGAGGCGGCAGATGACGGATGATACGTCTTCGTTGTATCTATAATTTTTGATTGTTTCATGCCAATATCCTACAATTTCCACATACTTTTGGCAACATTTTATATTATTTTTGGGACTAACATATTGATCCAGTGCCCAGAGCCAGTTCCTATTTTCTGCTTGTTTTTTGTTTCGCAGAAAATCCATATCAAACGAAATCCAAATGAAATAAAATTTTACGGAGAATTATTTTGGAATATATGTGATTTTTGGAAGGTGGAATCAACGCAAACGGAGGCCCACAGCCTCCACAACGCAGATGTGCCCGACCCCCTGGCCGCGCGGTGGTGCCTTGTGGGCACACCGTAAGTCGGTTGGGGCTCTTCTTCGTCCGCAAGGAAGCTTATATCGAGAAAAAAATCGTGTTAAAATTTCAGCGCAATCGGAGTTACAGATCTCCGGGAATATAAGAAACGGTTTTTAGCTAGAAAACAGGAACGCAAAACCGAAGAGAAACAGAGTGAGAGAGATCCAATCTAGGAGGGGCTCCTCCCCTCCGGGAGCCATGGCGGCCATGGACCAGAGGGGAAACTCTCCTCCCATCTAGGGGGGAGGCCAGGGAAGAAGAAGAAGGAGGGGGGCTCTCTCCCCCTCTCTCCCGGTGGCGCCGGAACGCCGCCGGGGGAACCATCGTGACGGCGATCTACACCAACAATTTCACCGCCGTCAACACCAACTCCCCCCCCTCTATGCAGCGGTGTAAAACCTCTTCTCCCCGCTGTAATCTCTACTTAAACATGGTGCTTAATGCTATATATTATTACCCAATGATTTGTGGCCATCCTATGATGTTTGATTAGTTTTCTTTTGTCCTATGGGTTGATTGATGATCGTGATTGGTTTGAGTTGTATGTTTTATTTTGGTGCTATCCTATGGTGCCCTCCGTGTCGCGCAAGCGTGAGGGATTCCCGATATAGGGTTTGCAATACGTTCATAATTCTCTTATAGTGGGTGGCTAGAGTGACAAAAGATTACACCCGAGTAAGGGGGTTGTTGCTTATGGGAGTAAAGAGGACTTGTTACTTAATGCTATGGTTGGGTTTTACCTTAATGATGTTTGGTAGTTGCGAATGCTTGCTAGAGTTCCAATCATAAGTGCATATGATCCAAGTACGGAAAGTTTGTTAGCTCATGCCTCTCTCTCATATAAAATTACAATAATGATTACCGGTCTAGTTATCGATTGCCTAGGGACAAATCTTTCTACAAAACAATTAGCTTTTATTACCTTGCAAATTACTCGTAGTTTTATTCTCGCAAAGTACTCCTAGTTTTATTCTTGCAAAATAGTTCTAGTATTACACCTATAAAGTACTTCTAGTTTCATACTTGTTCTAGTTAAAGCGAACGTTAAGTGTGCGTAGACTTGTATTGGTGGTCGATAGAACTTGAAGGGAATATTAATTCTACCTTTAACTCCTCGTTGGGTTCGACACTCTTATTTATCGAAAAAGCTACAATTGATCCCCTATACTTGTGGGTTATCAAGACCTTTTTCTAGCGCCGTTGCCGGGGAACAATAGCGTGGGGTTGATATTCTCGTGTGTGCTTGTTTGCTTTATCACTAAGTAGTTTTTATTTTCTGTTCTAAGTTGTTTTATATCTTTAGTTATGGATATGGAACACGAAATACCAAAAAAATTAGTTGTATTTGCTAAACCAATGGTTGAAGAACCACCCAAAATCTATCATACTGCTGAAGCTTTCTACTTGGATCATCTTCGATCCCTTTGTGCTTGTGCTGAAAACCCAACTAGCTTAGTTGAGGAAAAATCATTAGATGAGCATGCTTATTTTTTGCGACACCGCTTGTCTCAAAAAGGGAAACTCTTATGGCATCATATTAATACTTTGAATTGCTATGCTTGAAATTTATGTGAAATACATGATTTTACTTGTTGTTCTGAAGACCCAAAAAAACACCTTCAGTACCAATGTGAGTTTAAGGATAATGGAATCTTATCTTCTTATGCCAGAGGTGTTTATATTTACTATGATATTGAACAAATAGAAGAATTTGTTGCTTTTAAGGGTTCATATGAAATTGCTTTTTTGATTGAAAACTGTGATGCTACTCTTTACAAATCTGAAAATTTTGCCATACTTAAATATTGCTATGAAAACTATGCTTCTAATGCTTATGTGAAAGAATATATTGAGAAAGTCTCCGCTATCCAAGAAGAGACTAATATTTTGCAGGCTCCTATGGAAGAAGAAATTGATGACACTGTGAGCTCATTAGATGAAAAAGATGACGAGGAGAGTGAAGTTTAGAACAAAGGGAGGAAGAGCGGATTAGCTACCCGTGCCCACCTTCTAATTAGAGTAACTCTTCAACTCATACATTGTTTAATTTCCCTTCATGCTTACCGAAGGATGAATGCTATGATCCCTTGGATTCATTTGAAATATCCCTTTTTGATGAAATTGATGCTTGCTATGCTTGTGGCCTTGATGCCAATATGAATGATGCTTATGGAGATGAACTTGCTATAGTTCCTTATGTTAACAATGAAATTGTTCTTATTGCACCTACACATGATAGTCCTATTATCTTTTTGAATTCTCCAAACTACATTATATCGGAGAAGTTTGTGCTTATTAAGGATTATATTGATGTGTTGCGTTTTACCATTACACATGATGATTTTGATGAATATGATATGCATGTGCTTGCTGCTCCTACTTGCAATTATTATGAGAGAGGAAATACATCTCCGACTCTCTATGTTTCTAGTACGATAAAATTGCAAGAAACTGTTTATACTATGCATTGGCCTTTACTTGATGTGCATGAATTGTTCTTTTATGACATGCCGATGCATAGGAAGAGAGTTAGACTTCGTCATTGCATGATATATGTTGCTTTGTGCTCATTACTAAATTACAAATCATTGTTAATTAAAATTGGTTTTGATATACCTTGGGATCCGGATGGATCGATTACTTGAGCACTTTATGTCTAGCTTAATGGCCTTAAAGAAAGCGCTGCCTGGGAGACAACCCGAAAGTTTTAGAGAGTCATTTTATTCTATTGTGTGCTTTTAAAAAGTTTAAAAACAAAAAAAATATAGAGGGAAACCTAAAAACTTTTTCAAAAAGAGAAGCGATTGGAAAGCTATGCATTAGAGAAGTGAGGGTCGACCTTGAACACTTGTGTTCATGCTCATGGAAACAATGTAGAATTTTTCATGAAAGTTTCTCACAAAAATAATTATCCCCTTGTACAAATCCATTGTATTATAAAAATAATGTGCCAAGATTTACCTTTAGGATGTTTAAATTGCTTGTTTGGTGTGTGCTGTGAAAAAACAGAAACTTTTGCTATACTGCTTGAATTTTGTTACTTTACTGGAACGTGCAAACATTCTGAATTTTTTACATAGTACTGTTATGCAAATTAATTATTTTTTCCTAATTTTTCAGAATTTTTGGAGTTACATAAGTATATGTTTCATTTGCATCTTTACAGACTGTCCTATTTTCACAGATTGCTGTTATAGTTTCGTTATTTGCGTATGTTTGAAATCTTGTTGAGCCCCATTGACTTGGGAGCCATAGAATTGTGATAGAATACAGTGGGTAATGTTTGATTATAATTATACAATAATGTTACAGCAGGACATGATGGGATTTGATGTTATATGTACTAACCCCTCTAATAAAAAGTTCGGTTAAGTTTTGTGTGGATGAAGTGTTCGAAGAACGAGAAGGTATCGATATGAGGAGAATAAGGAGAGGCAAGAGCTCAAGCTTGGGGATGCCCAAGGCACCCCAAGTAAATATTCAAGGAGACTCAAGCGTCTAAGCTTGGAGATGCCCCGGAAGGCATCCCATCTTTCTTCAACAATTATTGGTATGTCTCGGTTTTTGTTTTGTTCACATGATATGCGTAAATTCTTGGAGCGTCGTGTGCTTTTTATTTTTTCTTTTAATAAATGCACCATGCTGGTATGAGATAGTCCTTGGTTGATTTATAGAATGCTCTTTGCACTTCACTTACATCTTTTGAGTATGGCTTTATAGAATGCTTCATATGCTTCACTTATATCATTTGAAGTTTGGATGCCTGTTTCTCTTCATATAGAAAACCGTTATTTGTAGAATGCTCTTTTGCTTCACTTATATTTATTAGAGTGTCGTCTTTTGTAAAAAGAATTAAACTCTCATACTTCACTTATATCTATTTAGAGAGTCAACAGGAATTGGTCATTCACATGGTTAGTCATAAAATCCTACATAAAACTTGTAGATCACTGAATATGATATGTTTGATTCCTTGCAATAGTTTTGCGATATTAAGATGGTAATATATGGGAGGTACTAGTTAATAATTGTGGTTTAGTAAGACTATTGGTGTTAAGGTTTGTGATTCCCGAAGCATGCACGTATAGTCTTTAGTTATACTAAGAAGTTGGAGCATGATTTATTATTGAGTGTCTTCCTTTGCGTGGAGGTCAGGGGCGCGCGATGGTTAACTCCTACCAACCCCCCCCCCCCTAGGGGCATGCGTAGTAGTACTTTTCTTCGATGGCTAATAGACTTTCGCAATAAGTATGTGAGTTTTTTATGACTAATGTGAGTCCATGTATTATACGCACTCTCACCCTTCCGTAAATTGCTACCCTCTTTGGTACTCTGCATTGCCCTTTCTCACATCGAGAGTTGGTGCAAACTTCGCCGGTGCATCCAAACCCCGTGATATGATACGCTCTATCACACATAAGCCTCCTTATATCTTCCTCAAAACAGCTACCATACCTACCTATCATGGCATTTCCATGGCCATTCCGAGATATATTGCCATGCAACTTCCATCATCATCATATACATGACTTGAGTATTCATTGTCATATTGCTTTGCATGATCGTAAGATAGCTAGCATGATATTTTCATGGCTTGTCCATTTTTTGATATCTTTGCTACGCTAGATCGTTGCATATCCTGGTACACTGCCAGAGGCATTCATATAGAGTCATGTTATATAGTTTTTATCGAGTTGTAATATTGAGTTGTAAGTAAATAAAAGTGTGATGATCATCATTATTAGAGCATTGTCCCAGTGAGGAAAGAATAGTGGAGACTAATGAGTCCTCGAAAAAGTGGGGATGAGGTCCATGAGACTGTTAAAAAAAAAAGAGGCCAAAAAGAGCCCAACAAAAAAAAAGAAAAAAAAGAGAAACAAAAAGAGAAAACAAAAAAAAATGAAATGAGAGAAAAAGGGAGAAGGGGCAATGTTACTATCTTTTTTCCACACTTGTGCTTCAGAGTAGCACCATGTTCTTCATATAGAGAGTCTCCTATGTTCGTCACTTTCATATACTAGTGGGAATTTTTCATTATAGAACTTGGCTTGTATATTCCAATGATGGGCTTCCTTAAATGCCCGAGGTCTTCATGAGCAAGCAAGTTGAATGCACACTCACTTAGTTTTCAGTTTGAGCTTTCATACACTTATAGCTCTTAGTGCATCCGTTGCATGACAATCCCTACTCCTCGCATTGATATCGATTGATGGGCATCTCCCGTTGATCCGCCTAGTTGATGCGAGACTTTCTCCCTTTTTGACTTCTCCTTATTAATCTCTACCATTATACTCTATTCCACCTATAGTGCTATATCCATGGCTTGCGCTCATGTATTGCGTGGGGGTTGAAAAGGCTGAAGCGCGTTAAAAAGTATGAACCAATTGCTCGGCTGACATCGGGGTTGTACATGATTTATATTTTGTGTTAAGAAGATGGAGCATGATAAGGCTATATGATTTTGTAGGGATAATTTCCTTTAGCATTTTTATTTTGCAAGACATGATTGTTTGTTGGTATGCTTGAGTATTGATGTCTTTATATCAAATTATAGACTATTGCTTTGAATCACTCGTGTCTTAATATTCATGCTATGATTAGATTACATGATCAAGATTATGCTAGGTAGCATTCCACATCAAAAATTATCTTTTTATCATTTACCTACTCGAGGACGAGCAGGAATTAATCTTGGGGATGCTGATACGTCTCCGTTGTATCTATAATTTTTGATTGTTTCATGCCAATATCCTACAATTTCCACATACTTTTGGCAATATTTTATATTATTTTTGGTACTAACATATTGATCCAGTGTCCAGAGCCAGTTCCTGTTTTCTGCTTGTTTTTTGTTTCGCAGAAAATCCATATCAAACGAAGTCCAAATGCAATAAATTTTTACGGAGAATTATTTTGGAATATATGTGATTTTTGGGAGGTGGAATCAACGCAAACGGAGGCCCACAGCCTCCACAAGGCAGATGGGCGCGATCCCCCTGGCCGCGTGGTGGTGCCTTGTGGGCACACCGTAAGTCGGTTGGGGCTCTTCTTCGGCCGCAAGGAAGCTTATATCGAGAAAAAAATTGTGTTAAAATTTCAGCGCAATCGGAGTTACGGATCTCCGGGAATATAAGAAACGGTTTTCAGCCAGAAAAGCAAGAACGCGAAACAGAATAGAAACAGAGAGAGAGAGATCCAATCTCGGAGGGGCTCCTCCCCTCCGGGAGCCATGGCGGCCATGGACCAGAGGGGAAACTCTCCTCCCATCTAGGGGGGAGGCCAAGGAAGAATAAGAAGGAGGGGGGCTCTCTCCCCCTCTCTCCCGGTGGCGCCGGAACGCCGCCGGGGGAACCATCGTGACGGCGATCTACACCAACAACTTCGCCGCCGTCAACACCAACTCTCTCCCCCTCTATGCAGCGGTGTAAAACCTCTTCTCCCTGCTGTAATCTCTACTTAAACATGGTGCTTAATGCTACATATTATTATCCAATGATTTGTGGCCATCCTATGATGTTTGAGTAGTTTTCTTTTGTCCTATGATGAGTTGATTGATGATCGTGATTGGTTTGAGTTGTATGTTTTATTTTGGTGCTGTCCTATGGTGCCCTCCGTGTCGCGCAAGCGTGAGGGATTCCCGCTGTAGGGTTTACAATACGTTCATAATTCTCTTATAGTGGGCGGCTAGAGTGACAGAAGCTTACACCCGAGTAAGGGGGTTGTTGCGTATGGGAGTAAAAAGGACTTGTTACTTAATGCTATGGTTGGGTTTTACCTTAATGATGTTTGGTAGTTGCGGATGCTTGCTAGAGTTCCAATTATAAGTGCATATGATCCAACTACGAAAAGTATGTTAGCTCATGCCTCTCTCTCATATAAAATTGCAATAATGATTACCGGTCAAGTTATCGATTGCCTAGAGACAAATCTTTCTCTTGTGTTACAAAAAGCTTTCTACTAAACAACTTGCTTTTATTATCTTGCAAATTACTCGTAGTTTTATTCTCGCAAAGTACTCCTAGTTTTATTCTTGCAAAGTAGTTCTAGTATTACACCTACAAAGTACTTCTAGTTTCATACTTATTCTAGGTAAAGCGAACGTTAAGTGTGCATAGAGTTGTATCGGTGGTCGATAGAACTTGAAGGGAATATTAATTCTACCTTTAGCTCCTCGTTGGGTTCGACACTCTTATTTATCGAAAAAGCTACAATTGATCCCCTATACTTGTGGGTTATCAACGGACTCGAGCAAACCCTGCAGCTTGTCCGTGGTCTCCGTCATGGCGTCGAGCACGCGGCGGGTCTATGCCGAAGGCTTGGATGGTGGCGCCGTGGTCTTGCTCTGGATCGAATCGAACCCCGAGCAGTATTTTGAGCAAGCTCACCGGAGCGGCTCACACCTGACCTGGTGGATTTTACCGATTGATCAGGAGGAAGTGAGGTCGACGGCTGCAGCGGTGGTGGGAAAAAATTAGGGCTTTGAATACCAGATTGTCACGACTCGATCGCGAGGGATCTGAGAGGAAAAGGGGATTGGAGGGAGAAGGAAGAACATGGTAGGTGAGAGCGAGAGAGAGACTTGCAGGAGGGGAAAGTGGTTCACCAAATTCTCAATGCCCATTCGGCGTCCACACACACGCTTACAAGTAAGCCACAGCTGGTGGCACACACGCACTGCCCTTACAGGTGGGCCAGGCCCAACATACGCACGCTGACCAGGTCGTTGCAAGTTCAGACTCTGAACTTGCATTTCTTCAGTCCGCTGTACATTGATCTGCAGGCGTGACACCTGGGTGGAATTGAAGGCGGCCGTGGGATACCTTCTGCACATACGGCTCGCCGACCATGACCTTCATCCCTGCAAGGCAATCAAGCTGATCTAGCAGGGTGAGCAGAGATGGGAGGGACACAAAGAGAAGAAGAGGGAGGAAGTGTGAGGAAGGTGGAGAACCTGCGCCCGAGCTGGTCGTCGAGGACATGGTGATAGGCAGCAGTGGGAGACTCTGCATCCGATTCAACTTTGGATGCAGGTGGAGGAAGGGAAGGAGGTGAGGGTATGACCACCGCCCACCGACACCGTCAACGATGGTGATGGAGAGACCAATGCATGGGGAGGAGCGGAGACAAGAACCAGAGCAAAGGCGGAGATTGAATTTGAGCGGCTCAAAATTTGTGCGCTCCGAACGGATTGGTGATGCAGGCGTCGGCCCTTGATCTGTGCTCGACCGACGGACACGACTGTGCCGCATCGCGTTGGCCTGCGCGAGTTAGCTTGACGGCGGCCAGGCAGTCATGTCTGCGGCGTCCAAATCAGGTCAAGGTGCCATTGATGGAAGGGGAGGTGCACGGATGCTGTCGCGGCGTCGGATGGATGGAGGATTTGGGGGCGTCCGCGCCGGCGGGATCGGAACAAACGGTGAGGAGTGGGACATCGGCGGTGGTAGGTGGCTTGCCTGCGTCCGTAAATTTACATCGAGAGAGAATAAATTTAGTACGTTGGTAGGGTTGAGCCTGACAATCTCGGTTCAGTCGATGGACCAGGGTGAGGAATAAGTTATTCTTCACCCTGGGTCTTAAATAGACTTTCTATATATAAGTTATTCTTCACCCTGGGTCTTTAAGATTTTTAAAATACATGATTTAACTTTTTTAAATGCATTTTTTGAACATTTTTTCTAATAGGTGGTAGATTTAATTTTAATAAACACTAAAATGTTTTTGTGTATGATATGAAACATTTTTTAACTACTCGATATTTTGGTACATTGGATAAACATTTTTTAAATGGTACAACATTTTGTATGGAATGCGTGGAATGTGGGTTCTCTCTAGTTCCTTTTCTGATAAAGAATTGACTAAAACCTTGCATCAAGTTCGGAGATACAACCAAATGTAGTTCTTGCCTGTTCTTGCATGTGTGCATTGCAACTTATATTATTGATAGTCCCCACCGAGCAGCAGGAGCAGTGGCAGTTCAATGTTGAGAAGGGGAAGCTTGGATATCACACATTGTAGCTAGTTTCAGGGTTATCCTCACTAACTTTATGCCATAGTAGCACACCTCATTGTTGACTACAACTAGTTGAGAATGGTCTGACACCCTAGCAATAAGCAGTGTATAACTGTGATTAATGGTCTTCCTAAGTGTCTACATCCCAATGCCTCCTAATCTTAAAGTTAGCATTTCTTCTTTGTATCTGTGCTGGTATATAATGGAAGTTTTCCTAGCTGAACTCTATTTCTCTTGCTAGATTGGGTTGGGGAGAAAGTTGTGAAGCTGGTAAGCATATATATAGCCACATGTGGTGAAGCTCGCAGTACAGTACTATACATGGTTTTTGGAAAACTTTTATCTCAAATACATTCTTGCATAGTTATTATTGTTTTAGCAAATGGTACAACTTTGCTAATAAATAAAACAAAGAGTGCTAGACCGGAAGGAAATGAAACACACACAAATAAAATTTTGTAAGAAAACCAAAATTAAAAGGTCCTTTGAAGTCGTCCTTTCTAAATACCTGGGAGCCCCATCCTCAGAGCATCTACAGCCGCAGATACCAAATCCGCCCCCTCAAACACCCGCGGACGCGACCGGGTGCGTCCGCGGGCACTGACCGGTCAGACCTCATACTTTGTGCTATGCATCCGATTACCTCATATTTCATCCCCTAAATCCATACAAAGCATGCAAAAGAAATCCTACGCACTACGCAAATCACGCTAGCCTACCACGCTTCATCGTCGGAGATGTCCATAACGCCCGTGCCACGCACCGGGTAGATGGGCGCGTAGGACGGCTCTAGCTCCTCCTTATCCATATACGCGAGCATCTCGTCAACGGCCGCGGCGTGCTCCGCCTCTGCCTCCTGGAGGTAACAGCGGTTGGCCTCCGCCTTCGCCTCCGATTGGAGGGAATCGAGGATTGCTTGCTGCTCTGCCTGCAGATCCACGTCCCCCACGTCCTCCTCGTCCTCCTCCTGCTCTTCCTCCAGCTCCTCCTCTTGCTCCGCGTCCTCATCCTCCTCCTCTAACTCCTCCTTCGGATCCACCGCGTCCGGAGGTAGCCCTGCGGCGATCTGGGCTTCGCGCCTTGCCTGGATATGGTTTGGGAGTTGTAGCCGGCACTCTGGTGTGAGATGTGGGTAGCTCCTTACCCGATGGAGTGGTGGCATGGCTACTTGTGGTGGCGGCCGATGTGCGGCCGACGAGTGGAAAGTGACGGCGGCGGCGGACGGGAGGGGAGGAAATGTGGACGGGCAGGGTTTCGGTGCCGGCGTCCGGCTTAAATAGCCGGGCTAGGGCACTACGCGGCCTGCCGGAGCGGCGACATGTGGCGCCATCGGTTCGACGGAGGAGACAAGCTTCGGACCGCTGGGTTTCGGAGTGTTTTCATGTGGGACCAGACCGTCAGTCCGACGTGGTGGACGCGCCCGGGCCTACCCATATCCGTCCTAGATTTTGGCTGGATATGAGGGGTTTCGGTCAGCCCGGGCGTTTGAGGTCGGTTTGAGGGGCCCGGGTGGGTCTTTTTTTTTGCCTGGTCAGTGACCGGGCGGCCCGTCCGGGCATTTGAGGGGAGTTTGAGGCGCCCGGCTGTAGATGCTCTAACTAGTTGTGTTTCTAGCTAGCCCTTGATGAGTGGATTTTCCACTCATTTTTACACATGTTTAAACCGGACATTCCACCTATTTTTGAGATAGTCACTTTAATTTGCCTACTAACGAATAAAAAATGCAAATGATTGTAAATGCCCTTCTTTATTTTTTTCCTTGCAGAAATGAGTGATTTTAGATGGGCGTTACACAGGAGTCTCCTTGCAAAAATGCAAATGATTGAATATAATGGGCGTTACGATCATTGCCATTCAACCCGGCACACACATGAGTCTCCAGAGGAGAAGACGGTGTGTGGTACGATTATCGATTGTCATTCTGCCATTTGTACCATACGCCATCACCTTCATGATGTTATTCCTGGCTACTTTCGTAAAAGGGCCTAAGGCTGATTCGCAACTGAGGTGCACCAAAACCCTATTCCTCCCATCTACACTACATAAAGGAGAGAAACCCTATGGCAAGAGGGTTCCCGAAGTCAGATTTTTCCCTTCCAGCCGTCATCACCAAAGCCGCCACCATCAACATCTCGACCACCATAGCTTCCATCTCCATTAGTTTAATTACTTGTAATCGATATTATATCGCGATCAGCAGAATTGTATGACTTTCAGTTATTCATCTTAAAGTAATTTTGTCTATGATGTCTATTATTATTTATTTATTCACGTTGTGTGAGTACTCCCATTGGGCAAAGGGTTGATGTATAGCCTCACAGCCCCATGTACACGAATAAAGGGATTATTGGTTTATTTTGAGAGCATGTAATTTCTATGTGTTGTGCAACGGTTTTGTCTCTTGTCTCTAGCTCGATCCTCGGGCTCGCAAGTACCCGAGAAACCGAAGATAGGAATAAGGAGAGGAAAATTATGCCGAACGTCGATGGTAGAAAGATTAGTACGGTAGCCGGAATGAAGTCTCCAGGGATAACTACACTGCAGTCATTAAATTTCCAATGCATTGGTCCGGTTATTAATAAACGAGGTAACCCCGTGAGCCGGATAGGACCTTGGTTGGACAACAGAGCCTTGATTGGGCGAAAGTCTCGGTCTTGGGGTTATGTGGACACATCTGCCACATAGTTCGTACACAACATATATGTAACAATGTTTATCGGTGCCATGTTGATTTATCTAGTCTGTATGTTGAGCGCATGTTCAAGGCTGCAGGTGAAACCTTAAGTCCTGGCCTATTTCTTTATTATTTTATTTTTAATTACCTCCGTGATTGGCCCGGAAAACTGGAACGTTTTGGGATAACAAGTACTTGCAGATACTTCGTTACCAAGCATAATTCACTTCCTGGATTTAATAAATCCTAGGGACTTAAGGGAAGAAGGCTATATCTACATCCAAAACCGGATCGAAGGTAACCAATCCCTTTTTTGGCGCCGTTGTCGGGGAAATAATTTGCTACCCTGTTAAGGTTACTAGCGTCATTGCTTTTTTTTTTTTCTGTCATTAGTTTATTTTCCGCAAGTTAAGAAAACCTCAAAAAAAAATGTATTATGGCTACCTAAAGCTTGGGGAGTTTGCTACTCCCAATGAT
Source organism: Elymus sibiricus (assembly GCA_039707655.1). Lineage (NCBI taxonomy): Eukaryota > Viridiplantae > Streptophyta > Magnoliopsida > Poales > Poaceae > Elymus > Elymus sibiricus. The sequence continues at coordinate 80,908,520 of CM077676.1, forward strand.
GGATGAGACCCAAGGTGCAGAACTGACCTTGTTCCATTCAACCCCATGTCCCGAACTAAACACACCCCAAGTTTACGAGAGAGTGTACTCTTCATGCGATATGCAACTTGACACTTCTTTTAGCTTATTTTGGCACGAGTTTATATATTTTGTTTGCAATAATTTGGATGTGTGTATCGTTGGGTTATGCAAAGCTTCTGTTTTAGAAAATGTACTCCCCCCGTTTCATAATATAGATTTTTTGAAAAGTCAAGCCTCACAAATTTTGACCAAGTTTTTGGAGAAAATATTTGCATCTAGAATGCCAAGCATATAACATTAAATTCATTATAAGAAGTAGTTTCATATTTTATATATTTGATATTGTAGATATAAATAGTTTTCTCTATAAACTTGATCAAAGTTTGCAAAGTTTGACTTTAAAAAAAATCTATACGCACTACATTATGGAACAGAGGGAGTTTATTCTCGATGCATGCTACCTTTGTTTTAAAGCAGTTTTGACAAGTCATTAACAATATTTCATGCTATTATAACCCATTGACACGCGTACAAAAAAGAAACATCTTAAATCCTAAATTTGTAATGGGATCACTCCATCGAGCGAGATTTTCTTGTGACAAGCACCACATTTTTTTTTTTGAAAATCCAAACCCGTCTAAAATTTTCATATTTTTTAGATGAAACTTCGTGGGACTTGAAGAGTAGTTATCTATTTCTGGTGTGATTAGGAATGAATTAGCTCCAGCTGAAAGCAACGGTTTTCTGCCGCAGAAAATAATAATATAAAAGACAATAATGCAACGATTTAGGTGACCTGACTCCGCCTGTAATTTCCGTGGTACATATCAATGCTTAGCGTGTTCCATCCGCCGCCTGGAACCCTATAAATCTGTGGCCAAGTCGTCATAGGCATCAAACACGGAGACACCTTTATCAGACTACCACCTAAAGCCTGCAAGTGGGCTCAAACCGCGAGACATAAATCTCACCAGCTCAGCTGTGGCAGACGGATCCGATGGTGATCGGCGGAATGGATGCTGTTCAGGTCGCAGCATACTTCAGGGGCAAGACTATCCTCATCACCGGCGCAACTGGGTTCCTTGGAAAAGGTACGCCTCGATCCATACATCCATTTCTGTTTCAGAGTCTGCATGCAGTGTGTCACTTGCGTGTGCTACTATCTGAATAGTGCTCGCGGAGAAGATACTGAGGGTTCAGCCTGGTGTTACGAAGCTCTTCCTCTTGGTTCGAGCCACCGACGACAAATCCGCAAGGCACCGGGTCCAGACCGAGGTAAAGTATTTCTAACAGTTCAACAAGCAAACTGAACAATGAGAAAATTTTAAACACACCAAAAAACTGCAAACGATGTTTGGTCATCTGCAGGTAACAGGGAGGGAGATATTCCAAGTTCTCAGAGAAAAGCATGGCAAGGGTTTTGAAGATTTCATCCAAGAGAAGGTGTGCCCTTTGGCAGGAGACGTCATGTATGAGGATTTTGGACTAGACACTGCCAAGCTGAAAGAAGTGTACAAGGATGTAGACATCATCGTCAACGGAGCTGCGACTACGAATTTCTATGAAAGGTTAGTAATTAGCTGCGAAATCTGCGAAAACATACATATGATGTTACCATAAAAGAAAAAAATCGAGAGCATGCTGTTTTGTTTAGATATATTTGATCAAAGCGTGATGGCTTTGCAGATACGATATAGCTTTCGACACCAACGTCTTGGGAGCGAAGCAGATCTGTGCATTTGCAAACAAGTGCACCAAACTAAAAATGCTGCTCCACGTTTCAACTGGTGAGAAAAAGAGGATTATATTAGTATGTTTTGTTTTCAATGAATTAGTCTGAATTCTGACATGTGATTAACTGACTTGAACAGCCTACGTAAGCGGTGAACAAGAGGGACTAATACTAGAGAAACCATTCATGATGGGTGACACACTACGGGAGGGCACACACTTAGACATCGAATCCGAGCTAAATCTTATCAAACATACCCAGATGGAACTGAAAGCTAACTGTGCCACAGAAAAGGCTGAGAGGAAAACCATGAAGGAACTTGGCCTCAAGAGGTTAGAAAACAAACATAATTGATTAATTGTGCATGTGTACACCTTTCTGCAACAGTAGTAACACGTTTCGCTGTTACACATGAATCAAGAGCGAGGCATTTTGGGTGGCCAAATACCTATGTTTTCACCAAGGCAATGGGCGAGATGCTGCTGGGGCACCTGCGAGGCGACCTTCCGGTCGTCATCGTCCGGCCGAGCATCATAACAAGCATCCTCAAGGAGCCATTGCCTGGATGGATGGAAGGAGTAAGGTAATCAAATTGTAAAAAAATCCGACTCCATAACTTGTTTCTTCAGGTTCAGGCGACACCAGTTTTGTTGGAAGTCAGGATCCGGTGACTGCGGGGTGCGGTGCCCCCTATTCCTGAGCGATGGATGAAAATTGTGGGATGTGGAAGTAAGTACGCCCCAGGGAAAAGTGAGTGAGATTAGAATAAGTACCTGGTGTGAGCGTATTTGTGTCAGCATCAAAGTGCAGGAAACAGATAGGTGTTGGCCTTGTCCTGGCCTTAAGCCTTACACAGGTCTGGTACGACGGCATTCGTAGCCGCAGTACTCCTACTCAGGTCTAGTATGATTAATTAAAGTTTAAAGTACTATCAAGCCGACCTTCTTGTTATGAGCATTAAAAGTAGCCCGCAGCGGGTCTAGTATGATTAGGCTTCCCCCAATGCATAGTAGAAATTGTTTTTCATTAACCATTCCTTCCGTTTTCTATTCATTTCGCATACTAGGTTTGTCTAAAGTTAAATTTTATAAACTTTTAACAAGTTTGTAGAAAAATATTTTATATATACACCACCAAATTAATGCTATTGGATTCATCATTTAATATATTTTCACATCATATGGATTTGTTATTGTAAATGTTGATACTGTTTTTCACAAATTTGGTCAAATTTTATAAAGTTTGACTTCAGCCAAAGCTAACATGCGAGTAAATGAAAACAGAGGGAGTAGTTGCCACATGCATACATACATGTGACTGGGCTAAGAGCAAGGCTAATAGAAGAGCCTGCTGTTGCTTCTATACCCATGGCACATCATCTAGAGCCTACATACAAGAATGAGCAAGTATAATAAGATGATGTGTAAGCGGGCTATAAGAATTTAAATATTGATTTTTTGCTGAGTTGAAAGAGAGAGAAGAGAAGCGGGAGCCGGCCTTAGCACGGGCTCCTAGAAGCTTTGTGAGAGTGGAAAGTGGGCCATATGTTAATAAAGTAGTACTTCATTTTAGCTAACTACTATACAAATTGACTATTGGATTGGCTATAGATGACATGGCAACATGTTATAGCCAGCAGTTCGCTATATTACTAACCATGCTCAGGCTATAGATTACTAAATACAACATTCAATGCTTGCATCTGGAGAGGGGCATAGAAACGCACATGATTGGTAGGTAGGAAGAAGACGCTCACTTTTTAGCCGTCACACTGGTTGCATGCTGGCTTAATTTTCTTGTAGGTTGAGCTGTAGCCGGGCGTTACGCGAAGCGCCGGCTGTGTTCTCTCTCTTTGTTTCTCATTGCTCCAGCTAAGATCTTACTGACATGGAACCGTGCTAAGAAATCTTCATTGTGAGAGCCCTTAGAGCATGGCTAATATTAGAGCCAACTACTAGGTGTATCTAGTAGCCATGTCATTTAAAACCAACCAATTAGCCATGGACATTTACTACTTTGTCACTGCAAGGCCCACCTTCCTCTCTCACAAAGTTTCTTAGAGCTCGTGCTGCAGCTGACTGCTAATCTACAACCGGCTTCTCTTCTCTCTCCTCCAACTAAGCATAAATATTGTATTTAAATCTTTATAATCAGTTTACATCAACTTATTGTACTTGCTCTTAAAATTCTGGGTACAATCCAGCCAACCTTCTTGTTCCCCTGAAAAAAAAGCCAACCTTCTTGTTATGAGCATTAAAGGTAGCCCGCAGCAGGTCTAGTATACGATCACCGGTAGCCAGCCAACGCTCTTGCCATGCAAGCAATGCAACTAGTTGTACGTAGCATTGCGAAGCGGACATTTTGTGGAAGGAGAAGAAAAGGAGGTAGGAAAGAGAAAAGGAAGAAGAAGAAATCTCCAGCAATTTTTCAAAATTTTTAATTATTGGAACTTCCATATTTGTAAGTTTTTTGCCCAAAAAACTGAAGAAATTTGCAAGTTATTTTTCAGTTTTCAACAAATTCACAATTTTCAGTTTTCTTGACGCAAATTTTTATCTTTTTAGCTCCAAATTCTCCTTGAAAATTAGTGCTAGCTATTACAATTCTCCTTGAAAATTAAAATCCCTCTTCGAAATTGATAGAAGAAAAAAGGAGGAAAAGAAGGATCTGTACCCCTAGAAAAACTAAAAATTCTCCTTGAAAATTCGTACACTATTTAATGCTCTGTGTACTAGGATGCCAGATGCCATGCTCTACCATTGTTCTCGTTCGGCAGGACGTCCTACGTTGCTAATGAAATTTTAGGTGATAGCCGTTGGATGGTGGTTGTGGGATGGATGCTGGATGGAGCTGTGGTGTACTGCCACCGTGCGTACCGGATGATTGCGCATTTTTTTATACTAAATTGCATTTTTTTTCTTCTTCTTCTTTAGGACAATCGACTCGGTTTTCTTGGGTTACGCCAGGCAGGCCTTGGAATTCTTTCTAGTAGACCCCGACACCATAATGGACGTGGTGAGTTTGCATCCTCACATTGCAAACTTTAGCAGAGATCGAATTTACATACTTAGAACTCACAAGACACAACCATTATTGGGAGTTTGGACAGATTCCGGGGGATATGGTGGTGAACTCTATGATGGTGGCCATGCTGGCGCACTCTGAGGAACAAGCGCAGACCATCTACCACGTGACGTCGTCCATGGGCAACCCGGCGTCCTACATGACTCTCCGGGAGTCGGCCCACCGCTACTTCGTGGATAACCCGCTGCGAGGGGAGAACGGCGAGCCCATCTGGCTGAACAAGATGCGCTTCTTTAGCACGGTTGCAAGGCTCCGCATGTACATGGTCATCAAGTACAAGCTCCCTCTTGAGGTTCGACTGACTTAGATTTGAAATTGGAGTAAATTTTGATTTCGCGGATGAGAATGAGACTAATGCGTTTGTCCTATGACTGAAATTGGACAGATCCTTCATCTGGTGAACGTAGGGCTATGTGGTGTTTTCTCAGGGCGCTACAATGAGCTCAGTGGAAAATACAGATTGGCCATGCATCTGATCGAGCTCTATGCGCCTTACACCTTATTCAAAGGGCGGTAAGCATGCTATGTATTGGCCACAACAAGGCAAAAAAAGTTTTGCCTTCTTATTTTGTTAAATACCGTTCTTTCTAACTTGATTTTCTCTATGTTGTGAAGCTTTGATGACATGAACCTTGAGAAGTTGAGGAAGGCCATGGAGCAAAATAGTGATGGAGGAGAATACTACTTTGGTTTCGATCCAAAGACAATCGACTGGGACGACTATTTCTACATGGTTCACTTTCCTGGCGTGCTCAAGTATCTGGCGTGAGAGTTGAGATACATCCAGCCAGCTAAATAACTGTTATCTTTAAACATATTGTTGCACTGTTTGTTACACAACTCTCATGGGTGTGTTACCTTCGCCGAGATAGTTGTGTATGTTCCACATATATTTTATTTTTAAGACGCGCCATTAATAAAGCATGGTATCACAATTCAAAGTGGTGCGTTTGAGGGATCACAGGTTGTGATTGTCTGCATGTTACGATCTGCTGTCAACTTTGCTCTAAGGGTCTGTTTGGTTGCTACACGAAGCCTGATTACCTAACCAGAGCCCTTGCTTGTAACCTATCTAAGATATTTCATGTGCAAAGCTGCCTGACTCGGGCGTATGAAATCAGACACCTGAACTTCGCTCTGTCTCCTCTCTTTGCTGCGTGAGTGTTAATAATCAAACTCTCTTGTACTCCGTATAATACTGCTTTGAATGCACCCTAGGCAAAAACATGGGCCAAACTCTGTCTGTGGGTTGTACCCCTTCAGGCATGGTTTCAGATTATCAGCCAAACACTGTTTTGGATGGGCGATGTGCGTGATCAGTCAATTCGTGATACAACTTCATGAGCACACAAAGACGAGAGAAAAGCTCAGGCACGTTCCTCACGGTTGCAACCAAGCATCCCCTTTGGTAGAGTGCAGACGCTTAGAAGGGAGTTATAACTGTTGCAACCTAGTACAATACAGACAGATAGGTAGGGACGCCTAGAAGGCGCACTCGTCGGAGTCCAAACGAAGCCGACGGTAACCACACGGCGTGTGCCCATCATACCCACCCACCCCACCATGGCTGCGTGTGCGGGCCGCGGGTGATAGCCGCCTTTGCCCCTGTCAGTGGGACGAACCCGTCGTTGCACGGGCGACCATGCGTCGAGTTCATGCATGGCTGGCTGGCGGCATCACAGCGGAGGGCATCATCGTACGATCGATTGGATCATCATTAAAGATAAAGAACGAATGAACGATGCCTCGTACAGGGCGGCACTATCCTTTCGCAGCTGGGTTGGTGGTGCCATGACATGGAAAGATACCAGGATGGGCAGCAGCTACCGCGGGCTGCTGCTCTGCTATAGGCTGGTTTGGCCTCCAATTCATTGATCCCTACGGCGTACAGGGTGGTGGTGCCATTACATTGTGGTCTCTCTCTCAACGCTGGTGTGTGTGTAGTAGGTACAGTTCGCGGCACCATCCGCAGCAACTCGTGCTCCCTATCAGTGCATCCATAATTGATCGTGGTGAAGGCACTAGCACAGATCAGGATCTTCTCACCTAGCGTAGCAAAGGCAGGGCAATGTTAGTTGATTCCTAGCACGAGTTTAACACCACGTCTTTGCTTCCTAGCACGATTTTTGTTTGGACGAAATTGTGAGAGCATCTCCAATAGAAGATGTAGAAAAATACCTACCTTTTGCATCTCTGAGGGTCAAAAACACCTCTCCAACAGATGGTGTAGATGCAAAAAATTTACATCTCCGCCTCCCGGAGATGTAAACTACCACACCTAGCGGTGCAAATTTGTATCTCCACCTATAGAAGATGTAAAACGCTGGTCGCGCGGCAACCGCCAACCGCCGTTCACTTTCCTTCCCCCCACCCACTTCGCCTTCCTCCCGTCGCCGCGCCGCACTGCCGCCGCCGCCCACCCGCCCACCGCCCCGCGCCAGATCCGGCCTCTCCACCACCCCCGCCGCCGGTTCCGGCGCGTTTTGCCTGCCGGCCGCCGCCGCACGCCGCGAATCGGGCGTTTTCCTCCGCCACCGCAGCCGCCGCCCGATTCGTCCCCGCCGCCGTGTCCACCATCGCCGCAGCCGTCACCCGGCCGCCAAGCCTCCGCCCAGCCATCACCACACCGCAGCCCCGCCCACACGTCGCGAATCCACCGCATTTGCCCCCGCCACGCCGCCGCCCGATTTGGCCGCCCGCCCGCCCACCACACCGCCACCGCCGCCCGATTCGGCCGCCAAGCACCACCGCCCAGCCCCACAACCACTGCCACTTCCTTCAGCCGCCGCCGCCGCACCCCTCCAGCCGCCACCGCCGCCGGCCCAATTCGACCTCCGCGGTTCAGCCGCACCGCCCCACCGTCGCCATGCCGCCGAGGAAGACCCCGAAGGGCAAGACGGGGTTCTTCGGCGTGAGGGCGAAGCCCTCCGGCAACTTCGGGGTGGAGTTCAGCGACGCCAGCCGCCGCTTTTGGCTCGGCACCTACCCCACCGTCCACGAGGCCGCGCGTGCCTATGACGTGGTGGTGTGGCATGCCGGGAGGCCGAGGAAGGACCTCAACTTCCCGGAGATCGAGACCCAGGCGGATGTGGAGTTGCTCGTGCCGGGGGGCATTCGCATGGAGGAGATCAAGACGAAGAAGACGAAGAAGAGGCCCGCCATTGTCGTTAGTCCCGGCGAGAGCGACGAGGCGGCGATGGCGAGGTTCGCACGTGAGCATCCGGAGTATGTGTAGGACGGGCAGGAGTTCTGGTGGAAGCGCGACGTCGAGCAGAAGAAGAAGAAGGAGGACGAGGCCGGCCCCTCGACGGTGATCCCCGTCGAGTCTGACTCGTCGGACTGGGGTGACTCGGAGGAGGAGGACGAGGGGTGCGACGACCTGGACAAGGACGAGTTCTGGGAGCAGTTCAGGAGCTCCGACGAGGAGTAGTTTCATCTTCAAGTTGTAGTAGTGTGAACTAGTAGTAGTCGTTGGAGTAGTAGTTTGATAGATGTAGTAGTTTGAACTAGTAGTAGTCCTTCAAATTAGAATTATGTTTAATTATGTTTTAATTAGAATTATGTTTAATTATGTTTGAAATGAAGTAGTAGAACGAACTATGTTTGAATTATATGTTTGAAATGAAGTAGTATTTGAAGTTTCTACTTTTTTACATCTCCAGTATACATCACCTATTGGAGTTGCACTTTTACATCTCCATTTTGCATCATCTGTTGGAGTTGGCCTTTTTTGGAGATGCAAAAAGCACTTTTGGAGATGTAAATTTTTATATCTCCTGTTTTACATCTCCAAATTTGCATCTTCTATTGGAGATGCTCTGACAAGCCACAAAATACATTTTGATGGAAAAACGAGAATTCAGTGCTGTTGTTCGGGGTATTAGGTTGTGGCCCACAATTCAGTGCTGCTGTTCCGGGTTCCACATCTCCACCGCCCGGTAGGCCCAGCAACATAATCCCACTCCTACTGGGATATACTTCCTCCGTTCTAAATTATAAGATGTTTTAGATATTTTAATATTGATTGCATATAGACTTAAATGACTAAACAAACACACTAAAACATGTTTCTATACATTTGATTCTAAAAAATTCTAGAACATATTATAATAGTGAACGGCGGGAGTATGTGGGAAGGAGGTGATCGGTAGTGCTTGGCCTGCTTATGGGAAGGGAGGACGTTTATTGTGCGTATCCCAAAGGTAGCGAGCCTGGAGGAGCCGGGGGAGATCTGGCCTATAAGCCTTTGTAATGTTCTTTACAAGGTGGCATCGAATGGTTCTACCTAGTAGATTAAACATAAATTCACTGTAAATTATTCTTGAAGAATTGTCATGTCTGCTTTCCTTCCGCAAAGACTTAGCACATAAAAAGTTCAAGTTTTCTCAAAAAATATTCAGGTTCTCAAAAAAGTGTTCTCTAATTTCAAAATACTTTGTTTATTTAGGAGAATAATATATTTTTAAAATGTTCTCCAATTAAAAAAATGTGTTTTGAAAATATTCTTGAATTAATAAACCCTGTTGAGGCTCGAAACCTAGACACAGCCGCCACCTCCCCCCAAAAAAGCCAGGGTTCCTCTGCCTCCCTCCCGCCGGTGCCGCCGCCGGCCCGCCTCGTCTCTGGTGGTCTTAGGGCCATGGAGGTGGGGTGGACCCTGGCTCTTGCCGGCTGGAGGGATCTTGCTTCGTGTTTAGGTGCTTTTGTAAGTTTGTTTAGGGTTTGTGTCCTGCTCAGGATGACGAGGCGGTGGCAGCTCCCTGAAGATGGAATATGGTTCTCTCGTCTAGCCCCTGTTCCGATGATGCGTCTAGCGTCATCGGAGTGCATGTGGAGATGTGTCTCCGGTAGATATCGCGGGATTCGGTTGGTGTTGGTCTTTGGTGAATCTGCTTGGATCCAGTCTCTGTTCGTCATCGTTCATGTGTCTACAGGTTGGATCTTTTCGATCTATATTTCTTTTCATCGGCGACGGTTCCTGTTCTGGAGCGCTAGTCCTATGTGGTCTTAGCACGACGATTTCCCAACAATCTACTACAACAAGTTTGGCCCAGCTCCGGTGAGGGAGGGGTGATGGCAGTGGCACGTCTTCGGCTCGCTCCAGTGCTTATAGTCGTCGCTAGGTGGTCTACGGACATAGATATAATTTTTGGTTATTTCTGTGTTCTTTGTATTGCCATGGATGAATAGATCAGAAATTTTCTTCCAAAAAAAAAGCAAATATTCTTGAACTAACATGATTTTAAAAGAAAAATGGGAAAATAATAAATAATAAGACCACAGAAAACCAGTGAAAATGCCCATGTGATAAAAAAGGAAACCTGAGTTGAACCATTACTCCATGACAAACGAGGAAAATATCTCCCACGAAAGTAGAAAATCGCGTGGAAACTAGTAGCCATCTCGTGTGTGTATGAACTGTCCCAAGTGACCTCGATTGTGCTAAAGGACGACATTTTGATGCAGAAGGCCCCAAATAGGGATTAGCCCAGATCTTATGTGCAAATTGTATGTCTTGCTTATTGCGAGACGGTAGTAGCACTCACTTGTAAAGATCGCCCAAGTAGGCTGGCCTAATAGCAGTTGTGCATGAGTCGTTTCGGGAATCTTCTATGGAACCGGAACTAGGAACCTTCCACCCTATTTTGGGAATGTTTTTTTTTTCATTTGTGAGTTTTTCTCTATCGGTTTTATTTTGGTTTTATTACTGTTTTATTTGTTTTCCCAAATACATGTGGATTTTTTAAATACACGTTGAATATATTTTGATTACATGTTAAAAACATTTGAGGTACACAATGAATATTTACGTGAATACACATTGAACACTTGTGAAATGCACATTCAAATTTTTTATAAGACACAATGGAAAATTCTAAAAACATGCTAAATATTTTTCAGAAAAGTCATGAGCATTTTTTGCAAAACGTGTGAACATTTCGTAACTGTTTATGCACAATTTTTAAAATGGCAGAAAGATTTTTTATATGTTACAGACAGTTTGTAAAAATTGAGTAAACAGATGTTTACTTTTCACGTATTTTTTGAAAATATCTTGATCCTATTTTTAAACACGTGCATATTTTTTAAATGTCATGAACAATTTCTTGAATGGAATGAATATCATTTTACAAATTAGGGACACATTTGTTTTACATTTGTCATGAACATTTATACAAAATGCATGAAATATTTTTAAACGTGAGAACACTTTTTAAATTACACGAACATATTTTGAATGTCATGAACAATTTTTAGATTATCTCGAACGCATATTTAAACTTCATGAAAATATTTTTAATACGTGGTGAACACTGTTAAAAAATAAGCAAAGTAAATTACGCGGCAAATATTTTTATTAGCAACGTTCACTTCACATTGAAAATATGTAAATGAAAAGGTAAAAAAGAAAAAAAAATAAAAAAAAGAACTATTGAACGTAACAATTAATGTGCTGACCTGTTACAGTGCCTCCTTGAGGCAAGGCGAAAGCCCATTTTGCTAGAAGCGAGACATAGATGTGCCCCTCGTATTGGACGCTTATTGCATCAAAATGCATGGCAAACACTGAGTGTGTGTTTTGAGCCGACCCTATTCGATGGTTGTTTAGCGAGCGCACTTCGTGTGTGGGTTCATTCATTATATATTTTTTGGTTTTGGTTATTTTTCTATTGGTTTTTTCTATACCTTCTTCCAGTTTTATGTTTCTATTTTCTTTTATATTTTCAACCACTTTTACTAAGAACTAGCACAGTGGCCCTCACAAATGCGGGGCAGCATCTTGAGAAGGTAGGCAAAATGAAGTGTGGCAATTTAAGTTTTGGAAAAATGTACAATAAAGATAACTTAGGATATAATTTATGCACAAATCTAGTAATTTTGGCTCATTCATTATTATTTATTACATTTTGTGTCAAGGTTAGAAGGTTGACCACATGCTTTATGAAACATCTTCCATTTTGAATTACCATAGCGTTAATTTTCACTATTTTTTGTCACCCACCGTGTGCAACCTTCCACTCTTCTACCCTGTCATTTTGCACTCCAATTCAGATGTATCTGTCATGGTGTGCAACATGCAAGCTTGAGCAGCATAGTTCTAGCAACTTACTCATTGATTTTACATCTTCTCTTTGCACACATAACCCTAATCCCATGACAGACCAACCTGACCTAATAAGTCAACACTCTTTAGTACTCCCTCCGGTCCTTTTTAGTCTGCATATTAGATTTGTCTGAAGTCAAATTTCGTAAAGTTTGACCAACTTTATAGAAAATTTTTATCAACATCACAATACAAAATAAATATCATTAGATGCGTCATGAACTTAATTTTCATATATTGCATAACTTTAATATTGTAGATGTTGATATTTTGTCATATAAATTTGGTTAAAGTCGATGAAGTTTGACTTCAGACAAATCTTATATGCGGAGTAAAAAGGACCGGAGGGAGTAGAATTCAAGGAAAAAAATAGCGTGCTATAGACAAATAGCGCGTACCTTAAAATACGCTATTAGCGTGCTATATCGCGCTATAGCGTGCTATTAGCGAGACATTGTACATGGATTTATTTAGCGAGACAATTCTCAGGATGATATAGCGTGCTATTAGCGGCGATATAGAGCGCTATTTTTTTCCAGTGGAGTACATACATCTACACTACCCGGTATAGGCCCAGCAACATCATCCAGCCAATATATCAGAAGGAAGAGGAGGCAAGTGACGTTGAGACGTCCTAATTGGTGCCCTTAGCACCTGTTTTCTTTTTTTCGGGAAACTTTCAATCTATTCATCTTCAATTATGGCAGTACAACGAACACCAGAAATAATAAAAATTACATCCAGATCCGCAGACCACCTAGCGACGACTACAAGCACTGAAGCGAGCCGAAGGCGCGCCGCCGTCATCGCCCCTCCCTCGCCGGAGCCGGGCACAACTTGTTGTAGTAGACAGTCGAAAAGTCGTCGTGCTCAGGTCCCATAGGACCAACGCACCAGAATAGCAACCGTCGCCGATGAAGAAAAGCGTAGATTGAAAGGATCCAACCTGAAAACACACGAACAAAGACCGGATCCGAGCAGATCCACCAAAGACAACCACCGACCGAATCCCGCAAGATCCGTCGGAGTCGACACATCTCCACACGCCCTCCGACGATACTAGACGCACCACCGGGACGGGGTCTAGGCGGGGAGAACCTTATTCCATCTTCAGGGAACCGCCGCCGTCTCGTCTTCCTGAACAGGACACAAACCCTAACAAAACTTGAATAAACATCCAGAAACGGAGCCCTCCCGCCGGCAAGGACCGGGATCCACCGCACACCCATGGCCCTAAGGCCACAGGAGACATGGCAGATCGGCGGCACCGCCGACGGGAGATAGAAACCCTAACCGCCTTTCCTTGGAGGAGAGACGAAGGGAGGAGAGACATACTACGCCACGCACCTCAGCACCTGTTTTCTAATCAGTGCTCGCGCATCAGCAAAGCTGGCCAACAGCCCATAGCGCTCGAACTCTTTCCCGTCGCTCGCACTCGCTCACATGGCACCGATGACTACGCTCAAAAAACAAAACAAAAAATCTTGCACTGATGACCATTGACCACGGGTCATTAACCGGAGACCGTTGACCATAAGAAAAAATTCACAAAGTTTAAAAAATGTTTGTGATTTCGAAAAATTTATTCTTTTATTAAATTGTGAATTTGAAAAAGTTTGCGAATTAGAATAGAAATCATGAATTTGACGAAACAGTTCACATATTTTTTTAAAGTTTACGGGATTCAAAAAAGTTCATGAATTTGAAAATTAGTTCAAAAATATGAAAAGAAATGTTTGCGGATATGACAAATAGTTCAGGAAATATGAAAAAGGTTCACGATTCCATTGAGAAGAACACGCGACGAAGAGGTACAAGGAGGGCCGCAATCCATTCCTGGAAGCGGTCAGGGAAACCCAAATGCTGAAGAAGGTCCGGCATATACTCTCATCGCACCAAGTCAAAAGCCTTCCGGATGTCCAACTTGAAAAGCAAAGAAGGGGTCTCAGAAATTAGAATACAGAGCACATGAAACAAAAATACAGAAGCCGAGTTTGCTCTTTGCAGGTTGGTTAACCAAGGATGAATGGTTAAAAAAAAATAAAAATACCTTCATTCTTCATGCCGCTATAATAACACGACAGAAATATATATACCTGAATCACTACTCTCTCTCTCTCTCTCTCTCTCTCTCTCTCTCTCTCTCTCTCTCTCTCTCTCTCTCTCTCTCTCTCTCTCTCTCTCTCTCTCTCTCTCTCTCTCTCTCTCTCTCTCTCTCTCTCTCTCTCTCTCTCTCTCTCTCTCTCTCTCTCTCTCTCTCTCTCTCCCCATCAACTTCAAGCTTAGCCATAATAACCATGTTTTCGCGATCCCAAAGTGCATGCTTCAGCGAATTGAAATCATCTAGGCTGTCATCACACACCATAATGGGACCAATAGAGGAATGTGTTCTGAATTCTCATAACACGTTCTCCAACTAAAAAAAAAAACCACGTTCTCAACTATCTCGTACATGCAAAATGCTGTAGTAGAGCAAATCATGGATAATTTGGTACATGACTAGGCCCAAGTATTCGCTGCTCAATTGTTCACACACCACAAATCACTCTAAGCTGCTGATTTCGCGTGTCCGGACTATGACGACATCCCTCTCTCAGCATGATCCAGCTCCGGAGGCCATGTGTTGCCTCTCCTAGCTTTTCACCTTTTATTTACTTTTCATTCCAATAAAAGGTGAAGTAGATCTAGTGCGTGTAGGACAGGGAAATACGTACATTTAAACGGACCGCTGCTCCGGAGGCATGGAGGCGAAAGAGCGGTGATCAGCGGTGTAGGGGAGGTGAGCATCGTCATTCTCGTCGACATCTACTGCTGGACAATGGACAAACCAATCACCGATGGTCGCTAGTCTAAGAAGTAAAAATGGACCGTCCAAATCACATACAACCGAATAAAGCCCAGTGGACCACATACCAGATAGGTTTGCCTTCGGAGCAGCAGCCCGTTTACATGGGCTTGAGCGGGCCTCACGGGACGATGTGAGAAATTGACTCACGGTTGCTTGGTGAGGACGATTGGTAAATCAGAGGCGTTTAAAATCGTGATCTGACGGTTGAGGGAGTTAAATCATTGAGAGGGCTCCTAGGTAGCTCAGTTTTACTGTAATGAAAAAAAATAAGTTTGTGGAGAAAACTACTTCAGACAACTAGGGATTAGAAACACAAACAAAAACCTAAAAACATTTCAACACAGATCAGTTCATTTATTTATTAGCAATGGTATTTTTTTGCGAAGAATTATAGAAGGCAATTGATACTATTAAATTCACAGTCACATGCAACCAGGCTAATTAGTTGAGCTCTTAAAACTGTCACCGCCATTTGGAAAAACAGGAAATGACTATACCACCTATCCTGCAAAAAAGACTAGATTACCCCTAAAAAAACCAACGGTGGATGTTCGTATATCGCTCGCTCCCCTTTTTAGAGCATAGGGTACGATAAAAATGCACAATTAATTACAAGTGCGTAGCAAAAGATTTGATCATGACCTGAGCTACCATTATGTATGATCACATGGCACGCTAGCTCTATGGGCTCATGCGTCCGGTGTCATGATACTCAGATGTTTAACTTGCCATCACCAGTTTAATTGTGAAATATTAGGACCATTCCAAACTCAAAGTAGATGCGAAGGACTTATTCAAATATTTATACCTAAAGACTAGATAAAATAGGTGAGAGATTTTCGGAAATTCACTTTGGCTCATAGGTGTATATGCACCCATTGTCTAAGTACACATTTTAAAAAGGTAAAAAAATTTGAGAAAAAATCCCGCGTGTAAATCCGGACATTATATGTGCGTGCACAAAGTTTCGGTGAAAAAGGAGATTATTTGTGGCTTGTGTGAAAAAGACAATTTTCGATGCTTGATTACAGCTATTCACGAGGCATTGTTTTATCTTTTTTATACATGCCACAAAAAATGTTCTTTCTTTGCGAAATTTTGTGTGCGAACATAGGATGTCCGGATGTACACGTGAAATTATTGTTGAGAATTTTTTAACATTTTGAAATATGTTTTTTATATATATTTCATAATAGTTGTATCTACACCTATGAGCCAAAACACCACTCTAGGATAATATGTTGGTAAGAAACAAACAAGCAATTTAATTCCCACTCGGATTTAGGAAATAAGTTGGGGCAGTACGAGATTGTTAGGAACTTGCTAACTGTCCTGAAATATAGTCGTGTCATGTTGGACAAGTTTTTGTTTTGTTTGCATCGAGTTGGGCATGAGGACAAACTGTATAGATGCATTAGGAGTTGTTGCGCAAGTGACACCAAAATCTTCTCATGCCAGTCCTATGCTAGTTGCTACTTTCTCATCTAACTTATGTAGTTAGACCTATTGATTTCTCATATGTGGGTTCTCTCAGTTCCTTTTCTGTCAACGAAACTTTTTATTGACCCAAATCTTGCATCAAGCTCGACGATAATTCCTGGCAATTCTAGCGATGTGCTCACTACAACATATTTGATAGCCTCCGTCGAGCACGACCACGAGCCGTACAAGGTGGGGAAAGCATGAATATCATGCAACCTAGCTAGTTCTTGGGATATCACTGCTAACTTTGTGCCATACTAACGTATCTCATTGTCTACAGCTAGTAGAGAACGGCGTGACACATGCAATAACTCTTGGACGATGGTGATTGATGGTCTTCTAAGTGTCTACTTCCCGATGTCTCTTAAATCTTGAAGTTAGCATTTCTACTTTCGTATTTGTGCCGGTATATAATGTTGCTAGCCAAGTGATAATCAAAATCGTGTGTGCACGCATGAATGCATACAAGAAAGCGTGTAATTAGCCCGATTGATTTCCGGAATGTGTGTTCTCTCTAGTTACTTGTCTGATAAAGGAACTTTTTATTGACTAAAACCTTGCATCAAGCTTGGAGATACAAGCAAATATAGTTCTTGGCTATTCTTGCGTGTGTGCATTGCAACATATTATTGATCGCCTCCACTGAGCAGCACAGGAGCAGTGGCAGTTCAATGTTGAAGAGAGCAAGCTTGAATATCACACATCGTAGCCAGTTTCTGGGATATCGCCGCTAACTTTGTGCATACTAGCGCATCTCACTATTGTCTACAACTAGTAGAGAATGGTGTGACACCCTAGTAGTAAGCGGTGGACGACTGTGATAGATGCTCGTCCTAAGTGCCTACATCCTGATGTCTACTAATCTTAAAGCTAGCATTTCTACTTTGTATCCGTGTTGGTATATAATGGAAGTTTTGCTAGCTGAACTCTCTTTCTCTTGCTAGATTGGTTTGGGGAGAAAGATGTGAAGCTGGTCAAGCATATATATAGTACTCTACATGGTTTTTGGAAAACTTTCATCTCAAATATATTCTCTTGATGAGTTATTACTGTTTTAGCAAATGGTCCACTTTGCCGATAAATTAAACAAAGAATGCTAGACCGGAAGGAAATGAAACACAAACAAACAAAAATTTGTAAGAAAACCCAAATTACAAGGTCCTTTGAAGTCGTCCTTTCTAGGTCCCTGGGTGCCCCATCCTAACTAGCTTTGTTTCTAGCTATGCCTTGATGAGTGTTTTTTCACTCATTTTTACCCATGTTTAAACCGGAATTCTCACGTATTTTTGACATAATCACTTCAAAAAAAGCTACTTAGGATGGGGCAAATGATTGCAAAAGCCCTTGTTTATTTTTGGTGCTTGCAGAGATGAGTGATTTTAGGTGGAAATCCAAGCCATATATGGAATATAATGGGCATGATGATCATTGTCATTCAACCGTGCACACACAGAAGTCTCCAGAGGAGAAGACGGTGTGTGGTACGACTATCGATTGGTTTACTGCCATTTGTACAGTACGTCACCACCTTTGTGATGTCATTCCTGACAACTTTTGCAAATTGACCCGAGGCTGATTCGCAGCTGAGGCGCCCCAAAACCCTACTCCGCCCATTTGCACTATATAAATTAGAGAAAAACCCTATGGCAAGAGGGTCCTCGAAGCTAGAAGTTTGCCCTTCCAGCTGTCATACCATTGCCACCACCATCATCTCCACCACCATAGCCTCCTTCTCCATTAGTTTAATTACTTGTAATCGATATTACAGAGTGATCAGCAGAATTGTAAGACTTTCAATCATTTCTCTTCATGTAATTTTGTCTATGATGTCTATTGTTTGTGATTTATTCACGATGTGTGAGCTCGCAGCACCATGTACAAGGATAAATGGATTGTTGGTTTATTTTGAGAGAACATTATTTGTATGTGTTGTGCAACGATTTTTTCGCTTGTCTCTACCTCGATCAGTAGGCTCACGGGTACCCGAGAAACTGAAGATCAGAATAAGGAGAGCTGAAGTGCTGAGAGCAGAGGAAAGATATACTGAACGTCAGTGACAGTAAGATTAGTACGGTAGCCTGAATCAAGTTATCAGGGGTCCTTTAGTTTAACTTTTGTTACTATGATATCATGTGAGCGTCGGTATCACATAATACTTTGCCATGTTCCCCGGCCCTACCTCGCTATAGTGTTTATATCGTCACCCTTCCGAGGAAGCCCTGAACTATTTTGTTAGGCGCATGCATACCTACTTGCGCAAGGTGAGAATAGACTTTTGTAAGCATATTCCTGCCGGCCTGGTATATCATTGGTAATATTAGCTGTGTTAAGATGACAATGATTGATATCATGAGACCCGTTAAGCTATTCAGGCTGCAAAACCTAGATACGAAGATATGGTTTTAGGCTGTTGGAGGAAAACATCTAGCATGCAAATGAAGTGACTCAAGTAAGAAAAAGTAATCAATCAACTGTTTAAAAGACGGCCTCTCTATATTATGTCTCCTAGGCTCACTTGCTTAGCCCAAAAACTGGAGTCTAAAGATAAGCACGAGGCTAATCAGGACATACTGGTGTGTTGCGACAACTACAAAACTAGAAAATCACACCACATCCTGGACGTGGGAGGGTACCATGAGACAAAATTGCCATTCGGCAGTGCAGAGTCTCGGCATGATGGTTGATGATGTAAGCACGACAGGCCCATCCGGCTTCTATGAAAGAGGTTGATGGAGATAATTGCTTGCACTTACCGGCTTGGTTGTTGTAGAATTATCCCTGATACCTCTCAACCCTATGCAACTAATTTATATAAGACATGGTCTGTAATTCTTCAAAAGATGGATGATCTATGTTCATCATCACTAGAGGAACTGGGCACAAGCGAATAAGAATGCAGCTAAATTTATCAACTAAGAATTTTGATGTGAAGGTGGTCCGGTAGCTCACTTCATTGCATTTATAGGCATGTATGGTTGCAGAGGTCTATTGTTGATGTGAAGATCGTTTGGTAGCTCACTTTATTTATTACATTTATCAGATGTATCATGTATGGTTGCACACATACGTCTGTTGTTGATTTGAAGGTGCTTCCCGGTAGCTCACTGCGTTATATTTATAAGCTTGTACAACCGCACATGTCACCAGTTTAAGCACATGAGATACTTCTCTTAGTCTTCGATCAACAAGACTCGCACACCATGTGTCCATGCCTGCAAAGTCATGGCTCTTGGTGGTCACTCTAGTTACTCTCGGCGCTGGCCATGGCGATTCCTTTGACCCCAACCCCCTCCCATGCAAGGACCAGAAAATCAGACTGCCTGGCAGAAAAAAATGAATCTTGTTCGACATTGTCAACCTTAGAAAACTGTTTATGTGTATAAACCAAAAAAGAGCCTGGTAGAACCAGCAAGAATTGTGACGAAGCTGACTACCTGAGACAGAACATAGCATTCAACGTGAAAGGCAAGCACATAGTGGTCAGACAACACAGAACACTGTCAATGGTGCGGGGAGACGAGACAAGTTGGTAACTTCTCGGTATCTTTACCTCAGCCGTTGACACTCATTCTAATACACTTTTCTTGAAGGTGATGCATCCGGTTTCACCTAACCTTTTTATACTTTTCAATCATACACCCCTAAACCCCCATGGATGAGTAATTTGACGCACGTTGTGTTGTCTGAGTAAAGCCATTGGGCGTCACTGATGATTACCCTACCATAGGAAGGTCTTTCAATCAGTCAATCACCATAAACTTCCGACCCATTGGTCGCTCAACCTACTCCCAGTCCCCCATTATTCTCCAAATAGTCAATATTCACATACAATTTTCAGATTCTCTGCTTGTGAAAAGGGCCAGCAATAATTACATTGGATGCTCAACTCTTTTGTGTTCTTTTTCACGAGATTGAACTGTTGAGCGAGTTGAATTAATTCATGCCGGCGTCCATGGCACATGGCAGACAAGTCCGATCCCACATCATTAGCGTACCAGTGACAACAACGGTGAGGTGGACAGCCCTTTTGACCTGATGGTTACCGAAACAATAGCCAAATGGATTCAGGAATCGATATCATGTTGGTAACATTCAGGAATATTGAAATTTGAAACTTTGCCTTTCTTGAGCTAAACTATTCCTGGCATGATTCTTCAACCAGACAGCACCACGCTGAGAGCAGCTGGACGGTCCTATCTATTTCAGTCACGGGTGCTGAATCATGATCAAATCCTTATCGGTTTTTCCATTTTCTATTTTCTAATGGCAGTGGTAGTTGGTATGAGTTATGGAGTATAGTACCCAACACCAACAATAATCATTTTCACGATGTCTAGAATTCGAGATCCCAACATGAACATATGCATGCACATGAACTGATCTTGTTCCTTTATTACTTAGTAACCGTATAAAAGGCATCGAAATGGATAGAACGAACTACAAAAAATGGCATAACCGTGTACATATACAATAGCTGTAACAGTAAACTAATTAAGTGGAGAATCGACCCTAGCTAATAACCAATGTCTATTCTGCTCAAAAGGCCGGAACATGCTTATATCTCTACTGTTCAACTTCTGACGGGGCCTCGCGTTCTTCTCCATGTCCTGCACGGTGGAAGGAAAATCAGTCCAAAATGTTCTAGTCCACTGGTGGATGAAGATCGACCAAATTAAAGGCGGCTTTCATGTCACTCCGAAATTTCTAGATGTCGACGGTTAAATCTAGCATCTGGCATGAGTCTAAAGAATGTAAAGTGCTGTAATATAAGAGTTGAAAGCACCAGGAGGAATATTACTTCACTTTCATGAAATGGATTGGAGAAACAGAAGGAGATTGCAGCAAGAAAAAGAAACTTACATCATGGACGGCCTCCCGGAGAAGCTCCAGCTGGTGCTTTCACACGGTGCGAACCTGCAAATTAAACCAGAGAAGAGAAAGATTTCAGAAACAATATTAATCAATCACACATGATTCACAAACCATGCATAGCGTATAATAGGACTTGTGCACGCATCTAAAGAGTGGACGTTTTGTGCTCTACGGCCAGTATAACGGGTGTGTGTAGTCCGGGGAGCAACCACACCTTTCTCGGAGACGGGGACAAAGCTGGTGGGGTATATATATGCTGGACGTCCATATATGCTGCACAAACACACACACAGAGCGGCCGCGTCAGGTTGGAACGTTTCAAACCCGTGTCAACTTGCTACGGATTACAGTACGGTACTGACGCACACAGCACAATCAAAGTAAACTTTGCCGGCGTCGTCCCTTCCCGTGGCACCGGAACAGATCATGTATGTATGGTTTGGACAGTGTTGGATAGGGACGCTCGGATAAAAAAGTCCGGGTTTAATTTGGTGGGAAGCGGCACCTATGGCTTGTCATTTTCATCTCGTTTGGAAAAGCAAAACTGGCCGATTTGCCAAATTGGAACGCTGTTCTGTTCTGTTGGGTCGGCGACACCCCCAAGTCTCCAACGGCGGATGGACAGAAAGGCGCCGGAGGCCGCATTCTGCCAGCCATGCATGCCATTTTGCAGTGCACGGTTGTCGTCGATGCTTATCCATCATCCGTCGCGCGTCTGTGTAAGAGTTAATCTAGTTGTAGTATTAGTGTCCTAGTACTAGTCGTTTTAGTGTTCACGCGTTGGGTAAACCAGACTTGTACGTGTACGAGTCGGGATCCCGTCGTGTTGGCTGCCGAGTCCGGCTGCGTGTTGGACGGGGCGTTCCTGTATCCTTTATATACCAGAGAAATAAAACGGAAAAGGTGCAAGTTGTATGCACCGCAAAATACCAGTTTTGCTCCAGCTGTTCCGTTCGCTAAGAAAGTTTCCGTCGAGACGATCGAATCGATCGACTTTTCGCTCGTGTACTGGCCGGAGGCCACGTACGGCTGCTCGTACTAGAATCCATCAAGGAGCTTGCTTGCTAGCTTGTCTAGCTAGCTTGAACGTACGTGTACAGGAGGATTTGATCCAAAGCCAGGTTCAAAACCAACAATTGGATCCAAAGCCAGGTTCAAAACCAACAATTGGTATCAGAGCCTCGACGATCTACGGTGGTGGACAGCGACGCTGAGTCGGTCAAGTCCGGCAACGGCGGTCCCAAGGCGATCAAGAACGGCGACAAGGTGAAGAAGAGTGGCAAGTCAGCGACCAGTGGTGGAGGAACGGGCGGCGCCAACGTCCAGGCGCATCGCAACATCCCCATCCAGTACCCGATGCTCACCGACGCCAACTACGGCGTGTGGGCGGTGAAGATGAAGATTATTCTCCGAACCCTCCGAGTGTGGCAGGCAATCACGGACGACGACGTCGACGAGGAGTGCGACGAAGGTGCCATGGCCGCCATAGCCCAGTCCGTGCCGGATTCCGTGCTGATGACATTGGCGGAGTTCGAGACGGCAAAGGAGGTGTGGAACACACTCAAGGAGATGAGGATCGGAGAAGATCGCGTCACCAAGGCTCGGGCACAAGTGCTGAAGCGCCAATTTCACAAGTTGCAGATGGAGGAAACTGAATCGGTGAACGACTATGCCATGCGTCTTACTACTTTGGTGGGAGAGATCCGCGCGCTTGGTGCAAAGCTCGATGAGACCGAGATTGTGGAGAAAATTTTCAGTTCGGTGACTGACAAATTCACGTACATCATCGGCACGCTCGAGCAGCTTTACGACATCGACGACATGACTATAACGGAGGCGATCGGACGCCTGCGAACGTGGGAAGAGAATGCCCGTGGCTGTCGGAAAGGCAAAGGAGGAGGTGGTGACCAACTCATGTACTCGCGCGCAGATTGGGAGGCCCCAAGTAGCAAAGGAAGGCGTGACGGTGGCGAAGGCTCAAGCAACGCGAAGCGCGACGGACAAACTGGAAAAAGCAAAGGAAAAGGCAAGCCACAAGGTCGTGGTAAGGCGGACCAATCTAAAGGGCGGAAGCCACGGAACTTGGATTTGTCCGAGGTCAAGTGCTATAACTGCAACGAGATGGGTCACTTTGCAAAGGATTGTCCGAAGCCTAACAAGCGGGAGATCAAGGCAAATTTGGCGAAGCAGGAAGGCGAAGGTCCAGGTCTTCTGATGGCCGAAGTTTGCGATCTCGTCGAAACGGTGGTTGTGAAACCTAACCAGAAGGTGCTACTTCACGAGAAGAAAGTGACACCAAAGCTATCCGGGGATCAGAACGTGTCATGGTATCTCGACACGGGTGCTAGTAACCACATGACGGGGTGCAAGGAGAAATCCCTCGAGCTGGAATACGATGTTGAAGGCTCGGTCAAGTTCGGTGACGGTTCAGCTGTGGAGATTTGCGGGCAAGGATCTGTCCTCTTCGAGGGTCTCACAGGGGAACATCGCATACTCACCGGAGTGTACTACATCCCACGGCTTCGCAACAACATCATCTCTATCGAGAAGCTTGACGAGAATGGATGCAAGGTGGATATCGAGAACGGAGTGATGACGATTTTCGACAACCTCCGAAACGTGCTAGCTCGTGTTAATCGCACATGGAACAGGCTCTATATCCTCAACCTTGATCAATCACAACCGGAGTGTTGGCTCGCCAAGAGTGATGATGATTCGTGGTTATGGCATGCGCGATTTGGACACGTTAACTTCTACGCCTTGAAGAAGATGTCAAAGATGGAGATGGTATCCGGGATGCCATTTATCGACCATGTTGATCGAGTATGTGACGGGTGCTTGGTTGGAAAACAGCACTGCAGGCCGTTCCCTGCTCAGTCTACCTATCGTGCAAGTGATGCACTCGAGCTACTCCATGGTGATCTATGTGGCCCTATCACCCCGGCAACTCACGCAGGAAAGAAGTACTTCTTCCTTGTGGTAGATGACTACTCGAGATATATGTGGGTCGTTCTCCTACGATCTAAAGATGAGGCGTTTGAAGCTTTCAAGAAGCTAAAGGCTGCAACGGAGATGGAACACAAGTTGAAGGTTCGCGCTCTACGGACAGATCGCGGCGGAGAGTTTACGTCGAACGAGTTCAACGACTACTGCGAGAAGATTGGCATAAAAAGGTTCCTCACGGCACCTTATACGCCGCAGCAGAATGGGGTTGTTGAAAGGCGCAATCGAACCGTCGTTGACATGGCAAGGAGTTTACTCAAGAGCAAGAACCTGCCGGGGATTTTTTGGGGAGAAGCTGTCTCGACGGCGGTCTATCTTCTCAACCGGGCTCCAACGAAGGCGGTGATCGGCAAGACTCCGTATGAAGCAATTTACGGACGTAAGCCGAATGTGTCTCATCTACGGACGTTCGGGTGCGTGGCGCATGTGAAGACGGCGGAGCCGCATCTCTCAAAGCTTGCCGATCGTAGCACCAAGATGGTGTTCATCGGATACGAGAGGAGTTCCGGCACCAAGGCATACCGCTTCTACGATCCACAAACCAAGCGTCTACGGATTTCACGCGACGTCGTGTTTGAAGAAAACAAAGCGTGGAATTGGAGCGCAACAGCCAACGATGCTCCAAACGGTAACATATTCACAGTTGAGTTTCCTGATGATGATGCAGGGGAAGACGTCCAGGTGGTTGGCAAGACGCCCAACCAAGGTGACCACAATGGTGGTGATCACCATGGTGCCAACACCGACGACGACGCGCAAGGGTCGCAAGGTGATAGCGACAATGACGCACACGACACGAGCGGAGATCTCGGCAACGACATCGACAACGAGGCGCATAGTGACGACGACAATCAAGATGATGGTCACGGTCACAACGACTACGCCGACGACGCAGATGTCAACGACACGCCCGGGACTCAGCCGTCTTCCTCAAGTGCATCGACGCCGACACAATTTGTGTCGCCTCCTTCACAAGCCACAACGGACTCTTCCGGGCCTCGTCGCTACAAGACCCTCAGGAAAATCTACAAGTACACAAAGCCAGTTACGCTCGAGTACTCCGGACTATGTTTGCTCGGAGTTGAGGAGCCAACCAACTTTGTAGAGGCGAGCAAAAGTTCAAGCTGGACGCACGCCATGGATGAGGAAATGAAGGCGATTGAGAGCAACGGAACGTGGACTTTGGTAACCCGACCTCCGAACCAAAAGGCCATCGGTTTGAAGTGGGTTTACAAGTTAAAAAAGGACACGAAGGGTGACATTGTGAAGTACAAGGCAAGACTCGTTGCAAAGGGCTACGTACAACGTCAAGGAGTTGACTATGATGAGGTGTTTGCACCGGTTGCTCGACTCGAGACGGTGAGAGTGCTCCTAGCTTTGGCAGCACAAGAGGATTGGAAGGTTCATCATATGGATGTTAAAACCGCTTTCCTCAACGGTGATCTCACAGAAGAAGTGTACGTGGAACAACCCCTCGGCTACGAGAAGAAAGGCGAAGAAGGGAAAGTTTACAAGCTCAAGAAGGCACTTTACGGGTTGAAGCAAGCGCCAAGAGCTTGGAACTCAAAGTTAGACCGAAGTTTGGTCTCGCTCGGGTTCAAGAGATGTCCCCTCGAGCACGCAGTCTATACAAAGAACTCCAAAGGCTCAAACCTGCTAGTTGGGGTTTATGTCGACGATCTGATTATCACCGGAGATAGCGTACAAGAAATTGAACGTTTCAAGGTGCAAATGAAGAACAAGTTTAGCATGAGCGATCTGGGATTACTCAGCTATTACTTGGGCATCGAAGTGAAGCAAAGCTCCGGAGAGATTTCCCTATGTCAATCGGCTTATGCGGTCAAGTTATTGGACAAGTGTGGCATGTCAGATTGCTACGAGACACAAGTTCCAATGGACCAACGTCACAAGTTGAGCAAGCGTAGCTCAAATCCGCCGGTGGACACCACAATGTATCGAAGCGTTGTGGGCAGCCTAAGATACCTGGTGCATACCCGACCTGACTTGGCTTATTCAGTCGGGATCGTGAGTCGTTTCATGGAGAATCCGACAACCGAACACATGAGCGCGGTCAACCAAATCTTGCGCTATGTGAAAGGCACTATTAATCTTGGCTGCACGTATAGAAAGGGAAAGGAAGGATTGATCCTTCGTGGATATTCAGATAATGACATGGCAGGTGATGTGGATGACCGGAAGAGCACAACGGGCATGGTATTCTACCTTGGTCCGAATCCGATTAGCTGGAATTCTCAGAAGCAAAAGGTGGTGGCACTGTCTTCATGCGAGGCAGAATACATAGCGGCAAGCACGGCGGCTTGTCAAGCAGTGTGGCTGAGAAGACTCCTAGCTATTCTTGCGAAGCGGGAGGTGCAGAAGGTGTCATTGAAGATTGACAACCAAGCTGCAATCTCATTGTGCAAAAATCCAGTTCATCACGAAAGGAGCAAGCACATAGATACCCGGTTTCACCACATCCGGGAGTGCATTGAGGAAGGGATGATCGAAGTTCAGCACGTGAACACGAAGGACCAGCTTGCCGATATTTTCACCAAGTCCCTCGGTCGACAGAAGTTCATCGAGATGAGGAAGAAAATCGGAGTGCAAGCAATGGAGACAAAGCAACCAGATTAAGGAGGTGAATGTAAGAGTTAATCTAGTTGTAGTATTAGTGTCCTAGTACTAGTCGTTTTAGTGTTCACGCGTTAGGTAAACCAGACTTGTGCGTGTACGAGTCGGGATCCCGTCGTGTTGGCTGCCGAGTCCGGCTGCGTGTTGGACGGGGCGTTCCTGTATCCCTTTATATACCAGAGAAATAAAACGGAAAAGGTGCAAGTTGTACGCACCGCAAAATACCAGTTTTGCTCCAGCTGTTCCGTTCGCTAAGAAAGTTTCCGTCGAGACGAGCGAATCGATCGACTTTTCGCTCGTGTACTGGCCGGAGGCCACGTACGGCTGCTCGTACTAGAATCCATCAAGGAGCTTGCTCGCTAGCTTGTCTAGCTAGCTTGAACGTACGTGTACAGGAGGATTTGATCCAAAGCCAGGTTCAAAACCAACAATTGGATCCAAAGCCAGGTTCAAAACCAACAGTCTGCTCCCAGAAACGATCGTACAAGCTCACTTCAGCGGCCGAACAATTTGGTCGGAGAGATCACGAGGCCGGAGCTACCACTCGGTTGCGGTGTGTTGCGCCTAGCTCCAACGCAATGCCGTGGACGAGTGTCAAATGATGTTTATTTCCATGCAGGACAGACATTTGCTTCTTTCCCGTTGTCTCCTATTCATACGTGTTCTCAACTTCATGCTTGTTTTCTAGCAATCCTCTCTTAAGCTTTTGTCCAACCTATTTATATTAAGGTAAAACACCTAAGTCGAATTATCATGACGTTCAACTGTGTGAATGAGGGTGAAATGATTGAGTTCGGATGCAGCTGACTGAAGTGAAGACGTGATATATGTAGAGGAAGGGAAGAGGCCCCGGAAGGGAAAGAATTGTGGTGGGTGGGACATTTATTAGCCTTATTTCCATCTTATAAACCTCCAACAATGCATATATCGCCCGTGTACTTCTCTCTCTCTAAGTTCATAACTGACTTGCTTACAGATATGGGCATTTGTTAAAATAACCATTTCAAGTGAATTAGCTAGGTAGTCCACCGCAAAAAGATAGCTAGCTAGTCCAGCTACAGTTCACCGAAGGAGAGGAAAGCAAATTAAGTTTGTGGGGAGAACTAGTTCTCGCTCTTTAAGGAACAGATACAAACACTAAAAAAAGTACAATGATTTCCGCATATGGAGCGCCAAGATTGAAGGAAAGAACGGATTCATTCTCTGGTTGCTGCTACGAAACATTACTGTTATATTTATGACAAAATCGCTCATCCAAAGCTGCGGTGCCTGGTTCTGAAACTCCCTAAGCCCAATGCTTTTGTCTCGGGAGTTAATGCTGAGGAGACTTACTTTGCTCAGCTTCCAGATAGTGTGGTGAAGGATCATTTGGCCTGAATGAGGGCTCACACAAAGGCATGCGAGATGGTATACGACGTGTGGTTCGAGCCGTTCTTCGAGAAAGCCGGGCTGCTATCATTTGTTCTTCAGTTCAAACGTGTGTTGCCGACGATCAACCATTCAGCTCTGACAACCCCTGCTGGACCGTTGGCGGTCGGAGACGCATACTTTCCATCTCCCTTGTGGCGAGTTGACGGTGACCCTCGAGGATTTCGCCATGATCACAACCCTTCCGCTCCACGGCGAGCCTCTCACAGGACGAGTGGAGAAGAGCAATTGACGCTAGAGGTTTATCAATTCCATCGGTTGTTGCTCCCCCCCTCTCCGTCAGTGGCTCATTCCCAATATGCGAGGATGCACTTGTGGTATCTCCTATCACATGTAATTTTTGCAGACTGCTCGGGGGACATTGCCCTGTGGATGTATTCCTGGCCGACTGGGAGGTTAAGTACAACTGGGGGTCTGCTGGTCTCGCATATTTATACCGTGCGGTAATAAGTTAATGCAATCGTCGTTTATGGATGTATGTATGCTTTTTTCAATTGTGTCATCTAATCATGAATTGTGATTTGCAAATGGACGGCGCATGTAGGAGGACCGAATCAAAACTTGGTATGGGCGGATGTGCCTGTGCACTCTCGGTGTGGATGTGGGAGCGGTTGCCAGTGGGATGTCCTGAAAAATGGCCGCATCGTGAATGGGGAGACTATAGCGCAGAAGGCGACTCTTCTCGATACCGCACCATGGCGTACTCTTGGGACAGGGTCAAAATCTTCATAGGCAAAGTCAAATGCCTTGTACAAGGCCTTCACCAATGAGCTAGACAATCTCACATTTCACCAGGTAAAACTGCGCGTAGCACTTTCTTTTAACCAATTTTCCGGTTGCTTAAGAAGACCTAATCTTAACCAACTTGTCTGCAGGCTAACTGGACACCGTACGGACACATCGGGATTTCGAGCTAAACATGCTGTGCACGAGGGACTGTGATATCTGGCGGATTAGGTGCTCATTGATATGCATCTACGATGTCGAGTGGCACCTACCACATCGCGTGGCGTTGCAATTTGGTAGGATCCAACGCACCCCACCGGGGCCTACTGACACTGGTGGCTTCGACCTTCACATGTGAGGGACCTAACATCTATTATGTATAACATAAATAGTTTCTTGTGAGTGACCTAATTTATTATGGTTTATTGTTTCTTGTGCCTTGCAGGCAAAATAGGTAGAATTGTCAGAAGATCACTGATTGGGAAACTCACCATCAGGACTATGTGAAAAGGTGGAGGGAGAGGAAGTATTACAAAGAGAGGGATATGACATTGGTCGACTTGGCCGAGTATGAGGAGATGCATTTGAAGTGGTTTGATGATGGTGGGAAATACTTTCTGTGTTTGAGGCTAAAGTGGACCGAAAGCGAATATCACATTGCTAGAGGCGGACGACTCCGATGAAAATGCCTATGATGCCAATCTTAGAGGGACGACATGTGAATTTAGGGAGTATCCACCCCTTCTTAAGACAATGGTAAGTTGTGCTGAATTGCTTGGAGATGACATTTGTAGGTGAATCTTGTATATTCTTTGTCACTAATTTATTTATGATGACATTTTCTATTTCCGAAGGCTCGAACACGCTCGTGCATGGCCCCGGGACTGCGGAATTTCACTTAGCGCTGAGGGAAGTGATGAAAGTAAGTGTGAGACTAGCCTATGCTATATCATGTTTTCTTCACTTGATCCATAACCTTGAAGTAAACATGTTCCACTCTCTTCTTTGTTGTTGCGGAAGTTCTTTTTATGTTTCCAAAAGCTAGTAGGCATGCTTGGTTGTGCAAGCTAGCTCCGTTGATGTCCATGCTCCTGGCCCGTCAAAGCATGCTAGTGGAGCCACCGCTTCATCTAGCCATGCCATCACTTCCCCAAGCCATGCCGCCTCTTCGTCTCGCCATGTGGAGGAACCCGAGGATGATGAGGAAGATAAGGCTGATGATGGTGATGAGGGTGATGAGGAGGACTACGACGAGGGAGATGGACCCCCAGTCACTCAGCCAACCCAGGAGAAAAGGGTATCACTTGCTTCCTTTGTAGTATTCGATCATGTTGAGCTTGGTGTTGAGCTTGAGTACTTTTTATTTGCATGCCGAGTTTGGATATGTATGTTGAACTATTTGGATATGTAGACCTATTTGTTATCTTTCATTTGGATATGTTGAACTATTTATGATGAAAATGATGTGTCTCATGCTATATTATTGTGTGTAAGTTTAGAGAAATTAAAGCTATATTACTGTGTGTGATGAAAATAATTTGTTCAATGTTGAAATTTTAGACTATGTTAACTTTGTTGTGGAAAGGATACAAGACCCTACCGCTAGAGCCCTTGGTGGTAGGGTTACACGCACTACCTCCCAGAAAAAAGTGTGCGAGGCAACAGAAGGTTGAGGCCATAGTTTGTAACCCTACCGCCGGAGCCCTTGGCAGTAGGGTTAGACGCCCTACCGCCCAAAAAAAAATTCACGAGGCAACAGAAGGGTTTAGGAGTTTTGGGGGCAAAACCCTACCGCCGTAGTGCCTGGCGGTAGAGTAACACAACCTAGCACCGAGGCCGCTGACGACTTTGTCAGCTCGTGCTGACGGCTCCGTCTATGTTTGTCGTCACCCTACCGCCAGGAACCGTGGCGGTAGACTGTGTTACCCTACCACCAGGGTTTACGGCAGTAGGAAAAAGGTCAGATCCATAATTTTTTTCAATCCAGGTTAGATCGTGATGAAGTTCGTAAAAATAGTCAAAACAATGATTTCGGCCTCATGGCGTAAACTATTTCTTGCATGATTCTTCGAGGAGACAGCACCAGGCTAGCACCACATGGATGGGCCCTATTTCAGTCCCAGTTACTCAACCATAAAAAAAAAATCCTTGCCAGCATTTTTTTTCCATTTCTAATGGCAGTGGCAGTTGGATGAGTTATGGAATATCAACATCAAGATATACATGAACATGAGCTGGTCGTGGTCCTTTATTATTCAGTAACCGTATACAAGGCATCTATCAAAGTGGATGGAAAGAACTACTACATTCAAAAATGATGTAAACATGTACCAAACTAGCCAGAGGCAGAGGATCGACCCTAACGGTCAATATCTATTCTGCTCAGAAGGCCGGAACAGGCTGATATCTCTACTGTTCACCTCTTGACGGGGCCTCGCGTTCTTCTTCATGTCCTGCATTGTAAACAAACATGATGGACTTACGGAAATCAGTCCAAGTTTTTTTCCTTTTGCTAACCCAAATATTTGTCCATGGTTGAGATCAACCAAATTATAGGCACGTTATGTCGTTTTTGAAAGTAATTTTAACATGCTCCTTCTTACCCCCTCTTTTCACATGGGAGGTAAGAAGATAAGAGTTAATCGAAATGTCTGAGGTTAAATCTGCACGAGTCTGAAGACTGTAAATGTTCAAAGAGAGGAGTCGGAGACTTTTGACACGCTGAAAGACACGAGTCAAAAGCATGAGGAGAATAGAAATCGGCATGTCCGTTTCACATACTCGTCTTGGAGGTGTGCACGGGCTCGAGGGACCAGCGGACATCATCTTTGGTGGAGCGGTGTTTCATCTTACGCATCGACGACTGTGGATCTCGGCGGCGTGGCGCAGTGGAGCCTCGGCGTTCGATGTGTGTAGATGGACTCGCGCAGGAGGATCGCGCTGTCTGGCGTCGTGGTGGCGTCGATGGCAGACCTGGCAAGGTCATGACGTCAGTATTTGCTCTGAAAATGGATCGGTGGATGACGGCGGCGGCGGCCTCTGAGAGTGCGCCGGACTGGTGTGTGCCCCAGACCAAGTATATGGCTTGGTTGGGGCCTCCAGTTTTAGATGTTAGGCTTAGGTGCGAGGTCTGTTTGATATTAGACTCGGACTATCGGCACCCCTTCATAAAATGGATAGAAGTAGCGACAGATGTTGCTAAGATGATGACTTCAGACTTACTGATGTACTACTTTGTAAGGTCTTTGTGAATAATTAATAAAGTGGCTACATGCATCGTCCAGATGCAGAGGCCGGGGGTCTTCCTCCTTTTCAAAAAAAAAAAAAAAAATACTCGCTTCCATGAAAATGATCGATCTTAATTACTACTGGGTGTGCTTGGCGTCCGTTTCTCCTCGGCTGGGTGTCGGCTCCTCTGCTAGTGGAGCTGCTGAGTTCTTTGTGTGTGTTGGACTGGGGACAGAGCTGGCGCGGTATATATAGTTGGAACACTTCAAACCTGTGTCAACTTGCTACAGCTTACGGTACGTACGGTGACACACACAGCACAATGAAAGTACGCTTCGCAGGCGGCGTCCCTTCCATGCCACAGGAACAGAGCATGTATGTATGGTTCGGACAGTGTTGGATAGGGACGCTCGGATCAAAAAGTCCGGGTTTGGTGGGAAGCGGCACCAATGGCTTGTCATTTTCATCTCGTTTGGAAAAACAAAACAGGCCGATTGGCAAATTGGAACACTGTTCTGTTCAGTTTGGTTGACGAGTCCCCAAAGTGTCTAACGGCGGATGGACAGAAAGACGCCGGAGTCCGCATTCTCCTGGTATGCATGCCATTTTGCAGTGCACAGTCGTCGTCGATGTCAATCCATCATCCGCCGTGCGTCTGCTCTCAGAACCGATCGTACTAGATCACTTCAGTGGCCGGACAACTTGGCCGGAGAAATCACAACGCCGGAGCTACCACTCGATTGCGACGTGGTGCACCTAGCTCCAACGCAGTGCCGTGCACTGAGTGTCAAATGATGTTTATTTCCATGGAGAACAAACATTTGCTTCTTTTCTGGTGTCTCCTATTCATACGTATTATCAACTTCATGCCTGTTTTCTAGCAATCCTCTCTGAAGCTTTTGTCGAACGCAACCTAAATCGAATAATCATGACGTTGAACTGTGTGAATGAGGGTGAAATGATTGAGTTCGGATGCAGCTGACTGAAGTGAAGACGTGATATATGTAGAGGAAGGGAAAGAATTGTGGTGGGTGGGACATTTATTAGCCTTATTATTTGCATCTTATAAACCTCCAATAATGCATATATCTTCCATGTACCTCTCTCTCTCTCTCTCTCTCTAAGTTTGTGAAGAGAATTAGGTCACGCTCTTAGGGAATAGCTACAAACACTAAAAAAAGCTACAACAATTTCCACACATATGAAGCGCCAAGATTGAACGAAAGAACAGATTCATCCTCTCATTGCTGCTACAAAACAGAATTTGGATGACTGACCGTCTTCTAAAGAGAGGTTGGCCTCAAGAGCAGCCCTGTATGCAGCCCTGTGTGTCCCCCCTGACCGTCTGCGGCTCACTTGATGATCTCATGCCCGTTTGGGCGGCAGGTCTGGCCGTCTGGTCTTCCTTTAGTTCCACCAACCCGGAAGTGGCTGACTCAGCACTGATCGCAGACTCCATCACGGGCTGATTGAGTAGAATCAATACTTAAATCCCCTACAGACAGAAGAAATGCTAACATTCAGTTGGCTGTTATATTGTGTGGCACATTTGGAGGGAAAGAAACAGAAGAACCTTTGAAGGTAAATCGTGCAGCGCTGCTGGTGTGGTGAAGCAGATCAGAGAAGATGTTCGCCTCATGTTGGAAGCTCACGAGTAATCCCTGTTGGCAGGGCTTCGCCCCTGTTTTTTCCCATTTCCTCTTTCTCCTGGTGAGCCCTCTATAAGGTGTTTTTAGCTGATGTACTGTATTTCCCCCAATCTTAATGCATAAGCACAGATCCTGCTAGTTTTTGTCAAATAATAAAGAAAAGTCCACACATATCAGTTGATTGGTTAACTAGAATGCCAGTTCTGTTTCAAAGAATTAGGAAAGGCAAACTGATACTGTTAATTTCAGTAAGTCCGACCAAGCTAATCAAGTATGTGTACGTTGCCAAAGATTTCATCGTGAGCTGAATCACCATTATTTATGATCACATAGCGCACTAGCTCTACCCGCTCACGTCTCTGGTGTCATGATGCTCTAATTTTTCCATTACCACTTTAATTACCAAGTATTAGAACCATCGCAGACTCAAAGTTGATGTGAAGACTTCAAAAATTTCATACCTATAGAGTCTAGCGAAAAGATGTGAGAGGTTTGGTTCTACTTAGATTCAGAAAGAAAAGTTGGGGCAGCACTGAATTCCTAGGAAACATGCTAACCGATTTGAAACGGATTCATATCGTTTTAGACAAGTCTGCCTGTCCGTGGATCGAGTTGGGCAAGGAGCCAAACTCTTGATGCATTTGGTGTTGTACATTGTGTGGCACCGCGGCACCAAAAATCTTCTCATCTCGCGCCCTAGTTGCTAAATCGATCCCGTGTGCACGCACGTATATACACATAGAAGAAAGTGTGTAGTTGGGTGATTTTTTGTGTGTGTGGGTTCTCTCTAGTTAATTCTTCGATAGAGGAAAATTTTGTTGACACAAACCACGCATAAAGCTCCACGATACAATCAAGTAGATTTCTTGCCTATTCTTGCGTGCGAGCATTGCAACGTATCTGATAACCTCCGCCCATCACCGCAAGGAAGCAAAAGCAAGCATGGATATAAGGCAGCATAGCTAGACCCAGGAATATCGCTGCTAAGCACAAAATGGAGTGACACCAAAGTCTACCTAGCTAGTTCCAGGGTTATCGCTGCTAAGTATGGCAGTTGGTGGTCATCCTTAGTGTCTACTTCCCCATGTCTCTCAATCTTGGAGTTAGCATTTCTTCTTTGTATCCGTGGTGGTATGTAACAAAAGTATTGCTAGACGAACTCTCTTTATATCTGCGGCTGCGAGGCCGAGTATATTTAAGCATCGGTGGCCGCTCGGAGTAAATTTTATCCTCCACTAAAGGTTTTAGGGTTTCGGCTAGTTCTGGGTTAGAGGAGGACAACTAGAATTTTTTTCTCCTCCAAAGGATTATAGGGGATAGGTTAGAGATGTTCTTAGAGTCAAACACAATACAACAACACGAAATAACCCGCTACTAGCTCAAACAAAATTAGCAATGGACATCATCGTATTCATGCAAATTTTTTTTTTTTTGGCTTTGCAAAAGAAAGTTACTGATTAAGATGCTACCACCAGTGTGAATGAGGGCTCACACAAAGGCATGCGAGATGGTTCGAGCCAATCTTTGAGAAAGCCGGGCTGCTACCGTTTGTTCTTCAGTTCAAACGCGTGTTGCCGACTATTAACCATTCAGCTCTGACAGCCCTGCTGGACCGTTGGCGGTCGGAGACACGTACTTTCCATCTCCCTTGTGACGAGATGACGGTGACCCTTGAGGATTTTGCCATGACCACAGCCCTTCCGCTCCATGGCGACCCTCTCACCGGAAGAGTGGAGAAGAGCAATTGACGACAGAGGCATATCAATCTCATTGGTGGTTGATTCCCCTCCGTCAGGGCGACGAGAACGTGACGGACAACCGGACATCCGGTGTCCCTTTCAAGAGGCTCATTGCCAATATGCGAGGGCATACTTGTGGTATCTCCTATCACATGTCATTTTCTGAGACTGCTCGGGGGAAATTGCCCTGTGGATGTATTCCTGGCCGACTGGGAGGTTAAGTACATCTGGGGGTCTGCTGGCCTTGCATATTTATACCATGCGATAATAAGTTAATGCAATAGTCGTTTATGGATGTATGAATGCTTTTTTTGAATTGTGTCATCTAATCAGGAAATGTGATTTGCAGAAGGACGACGCATGTAGGAGGACCGATCAAAACCTGGTATGGGCGGATGTGCCTGTGCACTCTCGGTGTGGATGTGGGAGCGGTTGCCAGTGGGACGTCCTGAAAAATGGTCGCTTCGTGAATGGGGAGTCTATGGTGCAGAAGGCGACTCTTCTCGATACCCCACCCTGGCGTACTCTTTGGACAGGGTCAAAATTTTCATAGGCAAGTCAAATGCCTTGTACAAGGCCTTCACCAACAAGCTAGACAATCTCACATTTCACCAGGTAAAACTGCGTGTAGCACTTTCTTGTAACCATTTTTTCGATTGCTTACGAAGACCTAACCTTAACGAACTTGTCTGCAGGTTAACTGGACGCCGTATCGGACACATCAGGATTTCGAGATGAACGCGATGTGCACGAGGGACCGGGATATCTGGCGCATTAGGTGCCCATTGATATGCATCTACGCTATCGAGTGGCACCTACCACATTGCGTGGCGTTGCAATTTGGTAGGATCCAACGCACCCCACCGGCGCCTACTGACACTTGTGGCTTCAACCTTCACATGTGAGCGACCTAACCTGTATTATGTACAACATATAGTTTCTTGTGAGTGACCTAATTTCTATGATTTGTTGTTTCTTGTGCCTTGCAGGTAGAATAGGCAGAATTGTCCGAAGATCACTGATTGGGCAACTCACCATTAGGACTATGTGAAAAGGTGGAGGGAGAGGAAGTATTACAAAGAGAGGGATATGACATTGGTCGAATGGGCCGAGTACGAGGAGACGCATCTGAAGTGTTTGATGATGGTAGGAAATACTGTTTGTGTTTGAGGCCAAAGTGGACTGAAGCGAATATCGCATCGCTAGAGGCAGACGACTCCGATGAAGATGCCTATGATGCCAATCTTAGAGGGACATCAGGTGAATTTAGGGAGTATGCACCCCTTCTTAACACAATGGTAAGTTGTGTTGAATTGCTTGGAGATGACGTTTGTAGGTGAATCTAGTATAGTCTTTGTCACTAATTTATTTATGATCACATCTGCATAGTTTTGAGCTGAACAGAAGCATTTCTGAAGGCTCGAACACGCTCGTGCATGGCCCTGGGACCGCGGAATCTGACTCGGCAATGAGGGAAGTGACGAAAGTAAATGTGATCCTAGCCTACGCTATATCCTGTTTTCTTCACTTGATCCATAAACTTGAAGTAACCATGTTCCACTCTCTTCTTTGTTGTTGCAGAAGTTCTTTATACGTTGCCAAAAGCTAGTAGGCATGCTTGGTTGCGCAAGCTAGCTCCGTTGATGTCCATGCTTCTGGCCCGTAAAAGCATGCTAGTGGAGCCGCCGCTTCCTCTAGCCATGCCGTCGCTTCCTCTAGCCATGCCACCCTCTTCGTCTCGCCATGTGGAGGAACCCAAGGAAGATGAGGATGATGAGGAAGATAACGGTGATGAGGGTGATGAGGGAGATGAGGGTGATGAGGAGGACTACGACGAGGGTGATGGACCTCTAGTCACTCAGCCAACCTAGGAGAAAAGGGTATCTCGAGCACACCAGGATGTTTTGAGTCCCGAAGTGTTCCAGAGACAATGCCTCGTCACAAAGAAACCAAACCCAAAGATGAGGGGCACTGAAAGAGAAACCAGGATCGGGGAGCCAAGAGGGGTAGGAAGTGATATGGTCACTTGCTTCCTTTGTAGTATTCGGTCATGTTGAGCTTCGTGTTGAACTTGAGAACCTTTTATTGGCATGTTGAGTTTGGATATATATGTTGAACTCGTTGGATATTCGGACCTATTTTCTATCTTTCATTTGGATATGTTGAACTATTTATGATGAAAATGATGTGTCTGATGCCATATTATTGTGTGTAAGTTTAGAGAAAGCTATATTACTGTGTGTGATGAAAATAATTTGTTCAATGTTGAAGTTTTAGACTATGTTAACTCTGTTGTGGAAAGGGTACAGGCCCCTACCGCTGGAGCCCTTGGTGGTAGGGTTACACGCACTACCTCCCAGAAAAAAGTGTGCGGGGCAACAGAAGGTTTAGGCCATAGTTTGTAACCCTACCGCCGGAGCCCTTGGTGGTAGTATTACACGCCCCACCGCCCAGAAAAAATCCGAGAGGCAAAAGAAGGGTTTAGGGGTTTTGGGGGTAAAACCCTACTGCTGTAGTGCCTGGCGGTAGAGTAACACAACCGACCACCCAGACCGCTGACGGCTACGTCAGCCCATGCTGACGGCTCCGTCTATGTTTTCCGTCACCCTGCCGCCAGGAACCGTGGCGGTAGACTGTGTTACCCTACCGCCAGGGTTTACGGTGGTAGGAAAAAGGTCAGATCCAAAAAAAATTCAATCCAGGGTCAGATCGTGATGAAGTTCGTGAAAAGAGTCTAAACCATGATTTCGGCCTCATGGGTAAAATATTTCTTGCATGATTCTTCAAGGTGACAGCACCAGGCTAGCACCACATGGATGGGCCCTATTTCAGTCCCAGTTACTCAACCATAAAAAAAATCCTTGCCAACTTTTTTTTTCCATTTCTAATGGCAGTGGCAGTTGGATGAGTTGTGGAATATCAACATCAAGATATGCATGGACATGAGCTGGTCGTGGTCCTTTATTATTCAGTAACCGTATACAAGGCATCTATGAAGTGGATGGAAAGAACAACTACATACAAAAATGATGTAACCATGTACCAAACTAGGCAGAGGCAGAGGATCGACCCTAATGGTCAATGCTTATTCTGTTCAAAAGGCCGGAACATGCTGATATCTCTACTGTTCACCTCTTGGCCCGGCCTCACGTTCTTCTCTGTGTCCTGCACGTACGGTGGAAGGGAAAACAGTCTAAAACTTTCTAGTCCACGGATTGGTGGATAACTGGAGATCAACCAAATTAAAGGTGGTTTTCATGTCGCTGTGGAATGACAAGATGTCAACGCGAGTCTAAAGACTGTAAATTGCTGAAAGAGAAGAGTTGAATGTACCAGGAGGATAGCAAGACTTCGCTTTCATGAAAAGGATTGGAGAAACAGAAGGAAATTGTGGCGAGAACAAATATCTTACATCATGAACGGCCTCCCGGAGAAGCTCCAGCTCGTGCCTCGACACGGTGCGAACCTGCAAATTAAACCAGAGAAAAATAAAAATTTCAGAAACAATATGTATCAATTCCCTCATCATTCATCAATCATGCATAGTGTATAATAGGGCTTGCGCACACATCTAGCTGGCATGCGTTCCACTGTCTAAATTCCAATCAATCAAAAGAAAGACGAAACCGGTGGGATAGTTCTTAGGGTATTACTAAATCAAGGGATATGTACATGTCCCAGAAACGAATTCTTTCATTGGTAGTTGCTAGCTGGCCGTGGTGATACCTTTGATCCCAACCGTCTCCAATGCAAGGACTAGAAAACCAGACTCTGGTAGAAAAAGCCTCATAAGACCGTTTGTGCATATAAACTAGAAAAATCCTGGTCGAACCAGCAAGAATTGTGACCAACCTGTGACAGAACACAGCAGTCAACGGCAAAGGCAAACGCGTAGTGGTCAGACAACACACAACGTTGTCTATGGCGCAGGGAGACGAGAAAAGTTGGCAACTTCCCAGTATCTTTACCTTGTCCGTTCACAATCATTTTAACACCTTTTAATTTGTAGGGAATGCATCCGGTTTCACCTAACCTTTTCTACTTTTCAATTATAAACCCCTAAACCCCATGGGCGAGTAATTTGAGGCACGCTATGTTTTCTGAGTAAAGCCATTCAGCGTCACTGATGATTACCCTACTCTAGGCAGGTCTTTGAATCAGCATCACCATAAACTTCCAACCCATCAGTCGCTCACCAAGCCCCATTATTCTCCAAAATATTTCACATATCTGATGACCCCACATCATATGCGTACCAGTGAAAATAGTGAGGTGGATAGCCCTCGTTTATTTTAAGAGCCACAGTTAACTTGACGTGATCGTTACAGAAACTAATAGCCAAATGGATTCAGGAATCAATATCATGTTGGCAACATTCATGAATATTCAAACTTAGCATTTTTTGAGCTAATCTATTCCTGGCATAATTCTTCGAGAACAGCACCAGGATAGCAGCAGCTGGATGGCCTTATTCAGTCCTGTATGCTGAATCATTAATCAATTATGAGTACCCAACAATAATCTATACTCCCTCCGAGTCCGTATTGAAATCTCTAAAAGGACTTATATTTAGAAACGGAGGGAGTAGACGTTATTTACACCTTAGCATCAACATATGAATGGACATGAACCACTTCCTTTATTGTTCAGTAACCATATACAATGTGTCAAAATGGATAGAAAGAACTACAAATTGGCAAAAACAATATCTGAAGCACCAAACTAATTAACCAGAGGATCGACCCTAACGGTCAATGTCTATTCTGCTCAGAAGGCCAGAACATGCTGATATCTCTACTTTTCACCTCTTCATGGGGCCTCACGTTCTTCTCCATGTCCAGCATGGTAAACAAACATGAGGGAATTAAGGAAATCAGTCTATGGCTTTTTTTTTCCTTTTGCTGACCCAAATATTTGTCCACGGTCGAGATCAACCAAATTAAAGGCATTGTTCATGTCGTTTTTGAATCTCTAGGCTCCTTCGAAATGTCTGAGGTTAAATCTGCACGAGTCTGAAGACTTTAAATGTTCAAAGAGAGGAGCCGGAGACTTTGGACATGCTGAAAGACACGAGGTAAAAGCACGAGGAGAATAGAAATCGGCACGTCAGTTTCACATACTCGCTTCCATGAAAATGATCTTAATAACTACTGGGTGTGCCTGGCGTGCGTTTGTGCTGGGTTTGGTGTGGGCTCCTCCGCTCGTGGAGCTGGTGAGTTCTTTGTGTGTTTTGGACCGGGGACAGAGCTGGCACGGTATATATAGTTATATGCTGCACACAGATGCCTCAGCCGCGGTGTGTGTTGGAACGTTTCAAACCTGTGTCAACTTGCTACTGCTTACGGTACGTACGTTGACGCACACAGCACAATGAAAGTACACTTCGCCGGCGGCGTCCCTTTTGTATGCTTGGACAGTGTTGGATAGGGACGCTCGGATCAAAAAGTCCGGGTTTGGTGGCAAGCGGCACCTATGGCTTCTCGTTTTCATCTCGTTTCGAAAATAAAAGATGCCGATTCGCCAAAATGGAACACTATTTAGTTCGCATTCCGTGGGCCATGCATGCCATTTTGCAGTACACGGTCCTCGTCGATGACGATCCATCATACGTCGCGTGTGTGCTCTCAGAAACGATCGTACTACATCACTTCAGCCGCCGAACGATTTGGCCGGAGAGATCATGACGCCGGAGCTACCACTCGAATGCGATGTCGTGCGCTTAGCTCGAACACAGTGCCGTGGACGAGTGTCAAATAATGTTTATTTCCATGCAAGACAAACATTTGCTTCTTTCCTGGTGTCTCCTATTCATACGTGTTGTCAACTTCATGCCTGTTTTCTAGCCATCCTCTCTTAAGCTTTTGTCATACGCAACCTATTTGTTGTGGTAAAATACCTAAATCGAATAATCATGATGTACAACTGGGTGGATGAGGCTGAAATGATTGAGTTCGGATGCAGCTGACTGAAGTGAAGACATGGTATATGTAGAGGAAGGGAAGAGGCCCCGGAAGGGAAAAAATTGTGGTGGGTGGGACATTTATTAGCCTTATTTGCTTCTTATAAACCTGCAACAATGCATATATCACCCATGCACTTCTCTCTCTCCCTCCCTCCCCCCCCCCCCCCCCCCCCCCCGGTTCTCTCTCTCACAGTTCATAACTGATTTGGTTACAGATATGGGCATTTGTTAAATTAACTATTTCAAGTGAATTAGCTAGGTAGTCCACCACAAAAAGATAGTTATCAAGTCCAGCTGCAGTTCATTACGATGAGGAAAGCAAATCAAGTTTGTGGAGTGAACTAGTTCACGTTCTTAGGGAACAGCTACAAACACTAAAAACAGCTATGGAGCACCAAGATTGAAGAAAAGAACAGACTCTTCCTCTGGTTGCTGCCACAAAACAGAATTTGGACGGCTAACCGTCTTCAAAAGAGGGGTTGGCCTCATCAGCAGCCCTGTGTGTGCTGCGATGTCGTGTTGGAGTCTGCGGCTCACTTGATGATCTCATGCCCGTTTGCGCTGCAGGTCTGGGCTTCCATCAGTTCCACTAACCCAGAAATGGCTGACTCAGGGGTGATCTCGCAGACTCCATCAGGGGCTGGTGGAGTAGAATACTTATAAATCACCTAGAGACAGAAGGAAGGCTAACATTCTCAACTTCATGTAGGTTTCTAGCAATCCTCTCTTAATATTTTGTCGAATGCAACCTATTTACTATAGTAAAATATCTAAATCAAATAATCATGATGTAGAACTATGTGGTTGAAGGTGAATTGATTGAGTTCGCATGCAGCTGAGAGACAGGGTATCTATGTAGAGGAAGGGAAGAAGCCCCGGAAGGAAAATATTTATTTTTTGAGAAATGGAAGGAAAATAATTGTTTCTACACATCTGAAGGTGGCTGCCGGCTGGGACATTTATTTACCCTATTTCCATCTTATAAACCTCTAACAACACATATACTTCTCTCTCTCTCTCCCCCTGAGTTTATAACTGACTTGGTTGCAGATGCGGATCGTGTTAAATTTATTATTTCAAGTAATTTAGCTAGCTAGTGCACCGCAAATAAATACTCCCTCA
This sequence comes from Elymus sibiricus, assembly GCA_039707655.1. Classification (NCBI taxonomy): domain Eukaryota; kingdom Viridiplantae; phylum Streptophyta; class Magnoliopsida; order Poales; family Poaceae; genus Elymus; species Elymus sibiricus. Next base: position 80,951,152 of record CM077676.1, read on the forward strand.
GTCAAAAATGATCTTAAATGTTGGGACGGAGGGAGTATCTAGCTAGTCAGCTGCAGTTCACTAAGGTGAGGAAAGAAAATTAAGTTTGTGGAGAGAACTAGTGCAGACTCTTAGGGAACATTTACAAACACTAACAAAAGCTACAACGATTTCCACACATATCAGTTGATTCGTTAACTACAATGCCAGTTCCATTGCGAAGAATTTCGAAAGGCAAATTGATACTGTCACATCCGACCAAGCTAATCAAGTATGCGTACATTCCCAAAGATTTGATCAAGAGCTGAGCTACCATTATTTATGATAGCATAGCACACTAGCTCTATTCGCTCACGTCTTCAGTGTCATGATACTCTGATGTTGCCACTACCACTTTAGTTACCAAGTATTAGAACCATCCCAGACTCAAAGTTGATGTGAAGAAATTCAAAATTTTCATACCTAGCGCCTAGAGAAAACATGTGAGAGACTTGCCTCTACTCATATTCAAGAAAAAAAAGTTGGGGCAGCACTTAATTGCTAGGAACATGTTAACCATGTTGAGACGGAATCATGTCGTGTTAGACAAGTCTGTTTGTGGATTGAGTTGGGCAAGGCACCAAAGATCTGCTCATCTTGCATCCTAGTTGCTACGTCAAAGCTCGTGTGCATGCATGTATATACACATAGAAGAAAGTATGTAGTTACTAGTTAGGCCCATTGATTTGTTATATGTGGGTTTTCTCAAGTTCATTCTTTTATATAGGAATTTTTTGTTGACCCAAACCTCACATGAAGCTCCACGATACAATCAAATAGAGTTCTTACCTATTCTAGCATGCATGTGAGCATTTCATGTTTGCAACATATCTGATAACTCTGCAAAGCACCGCAAGGACGTGGAGAAAAGCAGGCTTGGATTTAAGGCATCTTGCAGCGTACCGGAAGGCTAGCACTGATCAACTCGGTGTTGACCAGCACGGTGACCTATTTTCTAACGATCTTTGCTCCTTACAAGTGGTTCGTCAAGAAGCTTGACAAAATGAGAAGAAACTTCCTGTGGAACGCGGACGAAGAGGCTCATGGGGGCAAGTGTTTGGTTAATTGGAAACGTATCTGTGCACCTAAAGCGGTTGGAGGGCTTGGCATCAAAGACCTCTCGGCCTTCAGCACTGCCCTGCGGCTGCGGTGGCCCTGGTTTGAGTGGGACGCCATGGATAGACCGTGGAAGGGGACACCGACGCCTTGCGAAGCTGCGGACCACCAGCTCTTCCAGTCCTGCGCCAAAATTTCTGTTGGCAATGGGGTCAGGACTGTTTTCTGGTCTGATCGTTGGATGGATGGGGTGGCACCAATGGATTTGGCTCCTGGTCTCTTCAACCTTGCAAGACACAAGCAAATTTCAGTTGCGGATGCTATCTGTGAGGGGGGTTGGATGAAGGGTTTACATCGCATGTCCACGGCTGATCTGCTGCATTCCTTTGTCACTCTTTGGCATAAAGTTCAACAATTCCATGTGAATGAGGAGGATGACAAAATTACATGGACTCTCACAGCAAATGGGGACTATTCTGCCAAGTCGGCCTATGAACAACAATTCATTGCTCGTATTCCAATGCCGCGTTTGCTCAGAGTGTGGAAGACTAAAGGTGAATCAAAAGTTAAATTCTTCATCTGGACCTTAATCCAGAATAGACTTTGGACGGCCGATCGGTTGCAACGTAGAGGTTGGGAGCATCAGGCTTCTTGCTGTGCCTGTGACCAGGTCCTTGAATCAGCCAGCCATCTCATTTTGGGCTGTCCATTTGCTAAGGAGGTCTGGCACTTGATGGCCAATCAGTTCAAAGATGCAGCTGCGGCTGCCTTACAAGCTACTTCAATCAACATTTGGTGGGACAAGACGTTCAAGCTGAAGAGAAAAGGAACTCCGGTGGATGAGTGTACGGTGGCGATCTATGTGGCCTGAAACCTCTGGAACGAGCGCAACAGACGTATTTTTAAGCAGGAACGGCGCTCTGCTGCGAGCGTGTGCTCTCTGATTAGAGAAGAGTTAGGCCTCCTGAAGGAGGCTTGGGAGTAGTCCTTTTTGTTGTTTCGCCAGGATGCGTTTGGCATCTCTGGCTTAGTGTTTGCTTTGCTGTTTTGGTAGTCTTCCCGGCTGTTTGTTCAGTCCGTTGTACAGTTTGTTCCCTCTCTTAATTGAAAAGGCAGAGCACCTGCCATTCCGGTCAAAAAAAAAAAGATTTAAGGCATCATAGCTAGTTCTAAGGATAGCGCTGCTAAGTACAGAATGGACTGAGAGCCAAGGAATAAGGCAGCCTAGCTAGCTCTAGGGATATGGCTGCTAAGTACGATAATTGTTCATCTTCCTAAGTATCTACTTCCCTATGTCTCTCAATCTTAAAGTTAGCATTTCTTCTTTGTATCTGTGGTGGTATGTAATGGAAGTGTTGCTAGCCAAACTCTCCTTCTCTTGCTAGATTTGTATGGGAAGAAAGGTGATGAAGATAGTCAAGCATATATATGGATACAGGTGGTAAAGCTGGAAGTACATATATATATAGTAGTTATAGGCAGGTGGTTTTAGCTCAAACTAAACTAGCAATTTATTAATAAAGGTGGGGCACTATATATTGTTTGGAGCCTTTATCTCAAATACGCTCTAGGTAGAATTGATATTCCTGAGCGGAAGGTATTTACACTAGGTGCAACGTCGACAGACCTTTGCTCCTATGTGAGGGCATGCGCCATCCTCCTTTGCCGCTTCTGGACGATGCCGACTCGTAGGGCATCCTGACAGATCGAACCAGCAAGGGTTATGACGAACCTGAGACAGAACATAGCAGTCAACGGCAAAGGCAAGCACGTAGTGGGGAGACGAGAAAAGTTGGTAACTTCTCGGTCGTCTGTTCACACTCATTTTAACTCACCTTTTGTACTTTTCAATCATAGACGCCTAAACCTCCATGGACGAGTAATTTGACGCACGTTGTGTTGCCTGAGTAAAGCCATTCAACGTCACTGATGATTACCCTACCCTAGGCAGGCCTTTCAATCAGAATCACCATAAGCTTCCAACCCATTGGTCGCTCACCTACCCCCAGTCCCCCATTATTCTCCAAAATGGTCAGTATTCACGTACAGCTTTCAGACCGCCTGCTTCTGAAAAGGGCCAGCAATAATTACATTGGATGCTCAACTCTTCTGTCTTCTTTTTCACAAGATTGAACAGTTGAGCAAGTTGAATTAATTCATGCCGGCGTCCATGGCACATGGCGGACAAGTCTGATCACGCATCATCATCGTACCAGTGACAGCAACTGGCCTGGTGAGGTCGACAGCCCTCTTCATTATTTTAAGAGCCACGGTCAAGTTGACCTGATCCTTACAGAAACAACAGCCAAATGGATTCAGGAATCAATATCATGTTGGTAACATTCAGGAATATTCAAACTTAGCCTTTCTTGAGCCAAACTATTCATGGCATAATTCTTCAAGGAAACAACACCAGATGGCCAGCAGCAGCTGGATGGTCCTACTTTTTTAATGGCAGTGGCAGCTCTTTCATTTTTAATGGCAGCGGCAGCTGGATGAGTTATGAGTAGTACTCAACAACAGTCATTTTGAGGATATATCTCTAGATCAGAACATCAACACACATGCATGGACAGGAACTGGACGTGCTCCCTTATTATTCAGTGACAGGATACAAGGCATCTAATATGGGGAGAAAGAACTACAAAAATTGGTATAACCATGCACATATGCAATAGCTTTAACAGCAAACTAATTAAGCGGAGAATCGACCCTAGCTAATAATCAATGTCTATTTTGCTCAAAAGGCCGGAACATGCTGATATCTCTGCTGTTCACCTCCTGATGGGGCCTGGCGTTCTTCTCCATGTCCTGCACGGTGGAAGTAAAATCAGTTCAAAAATTTCTAGTCCATGGTTGGAGATCGACCAAATTAAAGGCGGCTTTCATCTCGTTGTGGAATTTCTAGATGTCTGCGGTTAAGGTCTACCGTCTGACATGAGTCTAAAGACCGTAAAGTGCTGAAAGACAAGAGTTGAATTCACCAGGAGAATTGCAAGACTTTGCTTTCATGAAAAGGATTGGAGAAACGGAAGGGAAAAAAAAAAATCTTACGTCGTGGACGGCCTCCCGGAGAAGCTCCAGCTGGTGCCTCGACACGGTGCGGACCTGCAAATTGAACCAGATAAAGATAAGTTTCAGAAACAATATATATATCAATTCCCACACCATTCACCAACCATGCATAGGGTATAATAGGACTTGTGCATGCATCTAGCTGGCGGGCGTCCCACTGATCAAAATTCCGATCAATCAAAAGTGAAGGAAAGACGAAACCGGTGGGAAGATTGTTTGCGACTAACAAATCAAAGGTGAATTGGCAGCTCCCTGCCAACAACTGCTAAGTTCCAGAGATGGATTCTTTATTTGATAGTTGCAAGTTGTGTTTCATGTGATGGTCCAGAAATGAAATATTTTACGGATAGTTGTTAGTTGGTAGTTGTGTTTGATGCAAGGTGAGGCATGGAGGTTAATACAACGGGACGTACCCGCATTTATTTCAGGAATTCTGGCGATGCGCATTCATGTTGGAGGAGACGTTCCCGTCGACTACGAGGCGCCTACGGTGACTTCGTAAAATCTCAAGATGATATGCCGGCTCAGTCTTTCGGAGGTGCTCATAGGGGTAGGGTGTGCGTGTGTGCGTTCATAGGGGTGAGTGTATGCGCGTATATACGAACGCTTGCGTCTGTACTGTGTTCAAAAAAAAAAATACAACGGGACGTACCCTCTCGACGATTGTCCAGATGACCCCTTCGGCGCAGGGCGGGGTGGTGAGGGAGCCCACGTAGCGGTAGTAAACGCTGGCCTTGCCCCTCGCACCCCTGGGATCCATCACTCCCATCTTCTCCTCCCTGTCTTTCACTACCGGGATTACTGGCTATGCCGACGGCCAAGGTCCAAATCCCGTCGGGATAGACCTATGCCGACGGCCGCCGTCAGCATAGGCCCGTCGGCATCGTATACGTCGGTGTACCCGGGCCTGCCGTCGGCATAGAAAAGCCGTCGGCATAGGTACCTATGCCGACGGTGTCCGTACGGCCGTCGGCACAGATTGGCCGTCGGCAAACTCGTTCGTATGACGGCGGCAGACGGCGCCGTCGTCAAGTTACGCCCAATGAAAACGCGCCACGTGTCAGCACTATGCCGATGGCTTTGCCGTCGGCATATGTTTCAACATATGCCGACGGCCAGGCCGTCGGTATATGCTGGTGCCAGGGAGTACAGTTGGGCGACACGTGGCATCTATGCCGACGGCATAGCCGTCGGTATATATGTAAACGTATGCCGACGGCCTAACCGTCGGCATAGGTGCCGCGTGTCGCCCACTGGTGCCTCTGCTGTGGATATGCCGACGGCGATATGCCGACGGCAAAGCCGTCGGCATAGATGCTGCCTATTTTTTTTTTCTAATTTCTCTTTGAATTCATTTCAAATTCACAGCACATATACATATAACATCATCATCACAATAACATCATCATCATCACAATAACATCATCATCACATAAGTATCATCATCACAATAACATCATCACGAGCATACAAAGGGCTTAAGCCCTACGAGGTCCACTACCAAGGTCCTCACCGCCTAAACGGCCAAAGCCCAGGTCCTCACTGCTTGCGACAGCGCTACCGTCAGGACCGGCACCGCCACCGCTACCGCTACCGCCACCGTCACCTCGGTGGATCGGAGTGACCGGGCTCCGTGACGTGGGAGTGATGCCATCATTGGCACCACCACCAACGGATGATCCACCGGTTCCCTGGATGTTCGAAAAGACATGTTAAGGGGATATATGATTGTGTTGAATAAACGGTAAGCAGTGGTTGATGAGTTTGGGGATGTACTAACCGGAGTCTCCATGTTCTGTGCCAGAAACTCCTCAAAGGTAAGGAGCACTGGTGCAGGTCCAGCAGGTGGTGGTTCCATTACAGGAACCGTGCCGGCCGCCATGCTCTCAAAAACGCGCTGCATGTGAATTGACCAAGCAAACACGAAGGTCAGAAGAAACGAAAGTGCAAATATGGAAGTGAAATGAAAGAGGCTAAACTAACCGTCATCATACGAGTGCTGTGCTCCTGGACTGCTGCAACTCTCGCCTGCCATGCCATGGTCTCCTGGCGTGTGTACTCCATGTAGGCCTACGATATGACATGATGAACTCATAAAACATCTCAATGCGGAAAATAAAGTGAGCAAAAAGGAAGATAAGAGGGAAAATACTTACGCTGGTCTGCTGGGCTAGGAGGGAGTGTGACTGTGCACTGGTCGTGCTCGTGCGCTGGCTCAGGCTCGGGTCGGTAGCTCGGAGCCATGTGAAGGAGATAGAAGGAGTACACACAGCATCCAGAACCGCCTGCCGACCATGAAGCTTCGGCCCTATACCCACCACCGCCCTCTCGTCCGTAGCCTGCTTTAAGGGGTCAGGTGTGCCAGGATTTACCTTCAGATACACCTCCTCGTAGGCCTTCAGGTTCTCCCCACTATTGCCGTAGTAGTCACCCTTGCCCTCCTTGGACTTACTCCGCGTATGGGCGATCTGCCACGCCTCTATGTCAGAGAGCGGCCGCTTCAGTTTCTCCTCCTGCACCACCAAACAGAGGTTAGTGATACATAAGAAAGTGACGGTAAATAGAAGAAGAAGAATGTTTCATGTAAATAGATATACCTGAACTTTCTTGTGGCTAAAGTGGTTCCAGTTTCCCTGACCATGTGTTCCGTCGGTCCCTCGGTTAGCCCGGTTTTTCTTGCTCTTAGCAGCCCACTCTGCATCCTGACCGAGCCACAGATCCACCAATGCCGCCCATCCATCGTCCTTTCCATAACACCAAGCAGGACACACCTACATAATTAAAGCATAATGGCATGTCAACACGAAACGATGAAATTTACCACAAACGCCGGAATGAAAAGTCTGTTATACTTACGGCCAAGTACTCCTCCCTCTCCAAGGTAACATGCATCCTCCACGCGTCTTCCTTGGTCACCTTCGTCTCAAGAGCGTCGTGATGATATTGCGAGATGGCCACCCAGCGCACCTCGTACTGCATCTGACGGGCCTTCTTCCTCGCTTGGCGCAGGACGATCTCGTCGGTAGTGGACTTGTGCTCCTCAAGAACTCGATAGTATTTCTACAATCATTCAGAAAACCAGAATGGAAGAAGCCATGAGTTAAACCATTCGATGATAAACTATGAACGAAACTCAAGACTCGTGCTTCTGAAGAGAACTTACCCAAAAATTTGTGATCATGGCCTTAGCATACGTGGTATGGTTCTGGTGGGGGGCCGCTTCCTAGTGGTCCCAGCTCGTGGCCAAAACCCGGTGCTCAGGCTGCCTGACTGGATCCGGACGGAACAGCCCCGACCAGTGTTCCTTCAGCAAAACGGTGATGACGCCGTTTGGAAGACGGGCCCCTTTAGGAATTATCCAGTTGCTGCAAAAGATAGAAAGAATGAAAATATGAGCATGTGTACAATCAAAAGAATGAAAATATTAGCATGTGTACAAGCAAAAGAATTAAATTATGATTAAGTGGCACTTACTCTTTTCCCTTGGGCTCAATGAGCCACTTCAGCTCCTCAGTAGCAGGAAGGGGAGGGAGCTTTGCATTACCACACAGCCACCCCTTGTTGTGGGCAACCCCCTCGCTGCCACTACCATCCTCCCCGTCACCACCATCCTCCTTGCCTGCCTCCTCCTCCTCGTCGTCCCCCTCCCCAACCTCCTCCTCCTCCTCCTGAACCTCCTCCTCCTCGCGAACCTCCTCCTCCTCCTCGGCAGAGGGTACCTCACTAGAGGAGGGTACCTCAGTAGAGGAGGGCCTCGAAGAGGACACCCCTAAGTCGGTGAGGGAGCGCTGTTTCTGGCCCCGACCCTGTCCTCCTCTAGGGGCTCTCCCCCCACCCCCTCCACCTCTAGGGGCACCTGTCCCTCGACCTCCCTGTGAGGAGTCATCCTCAAGTAGTCGGGGGGGGGGGGGAAGACTACGGGGTCGACCACTCCGATTAGTCATCGTGGTGAGCTTCGATAGGAAACCCGTGCCGTCGGCCTTCCCCTTGCCCATGATTAGCGAACCTGCATTGAAAAGAGAATAAACAATTAGTACATTAATAATGAAGAAAAAAGCATAATAATAAGGAATAAAAAACACATTAAGAAATAAGCATAAATAAAAAACACATTAATGAAGAAAAAAGCTAGGATCCAACTCTGTCCATTTTGATTTCCATGACAACGTTCCCACATAAGAAATGAAGCTTAGCCTAAAAAGAACATAAGAAATGAAGGCCGAATAAACAACTATTTGGACATGCTAGCTGTCCATGGTATAATACCCATTTTGATGGTATTGGGGAAATTACCAAGTAGAGGTATTTTCTTCTATCGACTTTTAGGGCCTCTTTGGGTTGTAAACTTTTATAGGAATATTGGAGGATTTGAATCCTAAGGAATTGTTTCTATGAAAGCCCTTTGGATCATAGGATCAGGACTACTAAATTTTTTTACGTAATCCATTGCCCACCATCCATACAAATCTAAACATACCTCGGTTTATTTTCCCTTTAAAATTGTGTGTGTTTATCCTATGAACAATTCAAAGACTCCTCCCAGAAGAAAAAAATGTGTTTTGAAACCATGTATTAATTTATAGGACATGACATCTCAATTATACATTCTCGCTATTCCTACATTTCCAAATTTCTGCAATCCGAAGAAGCCCTTGCAATATGGCAGAAATAGTTTTTCTTTCTTGACAGTGTTGGAACAAAGGCAATGTGGAGGGTGGTGATCTCCAAGTTTTTCTTTCTTGACAAATCACAAGCTCGTTCTTTTTCCAGGCCGCCTCCAAGGAATCACACACTATCATTCTTTTCTGAACATATAGTGTGTGATTCAGATCGATGCCTACTCTCATCACTCATCTTATCTCTGGTTTCACTCTGCTTTAAGCTAAGTGTGTTATCTGTTTTTGGCTACTGTCCGTTTCTGAACTAAAGACTGTTGGCTGTGATCAAACTAATTGGATATGTAAAGAAGAATAAGGAAATAACAGAAACTACTAGCATCTGTCGTAGCGCTATGCAATGCACTGCTCTTCGCTACTACCTACCGAATCAGAAATAGCAGTTATAGGTATATTGCATTCAACTTGTATCACATATAATAGCACCCTTGAGCACATATAATAGTTTTCTGACTGGTGTTGCATTGAGGGTACAAGTTGACTGACAAGTGAATATATAGTGCAGTGAACTTATATGACATGTAATGGCAGCCATGAGCACACAAAATAGTTGTGTGGGTGGAGATGTAATTGACACATTTACAAATAAATTGTATATGATGCGCATGAATAGATATATTCATGTGGGAAGTAGTACATGGATATGCAAAAGAAAGCATTTGCCAATTTGGATCTTGAACAGATGATGAAGAATTACAGTATGAAACAAATGCAGCTCAGAAATATAAAAATTGCTCGGAAGTGGATCTAAGCTTACCGGTAACGAGAAGAGGGAGACCTAGGGATGGGGACATGAGAAGCCAAGGAGCACCTGCAATTCCAGACCGAGAGCTGAAAGGAGGAGGGTATGTAAATAAATCAGATAAGGACCTAAAGGATCATACCATGACATCAAATAATTTATGTGCAAATATAAGACACTTTTAAATTGCAGAGAATATTGGCTTATGCATGAAAATTGCAGAGAGTACAGTATGATATTTAGGGCGATCTAGTGAGCGAACAACCTAGTGAAATGAGCCCTCATATATGCTATACATATCAATTAGTAGTGCGGGTTTACCTAAAAGGAAATTAGTGGTGTGGGATCTGGAGGAAGTACATAACACATATATAGTAACTGTTGATGTATGACAAATTTGGTATGTTTCAAAGTGTTCTAACATGCAAGCAAGAGGTAGGTGATCTCAGAAATCCGAAGATTTTGTTTGTTCCCTTCTTCTGCAACTGCAGACAGAGGTCTTGGTCGCTGTTGATTGCTGTGGATTTAAGTTCGTTCAAACACACAAACTACAAAATTACTACTAACATCCATCCATCTAACATCCATTCATCTAACATCCATCTAACATCCATCTAAAAACCTAGTAAAACTACAAAATTACTACACACAAAGAATGTAAAAAAAATACATAAAAAAATTACCTAGCGCAGAGGGGAGCCCGGGCAGGGGACGACGAGGGCCGGCCGGAGCAGCAGCAGAGCAGGGCCGGCCGGGCAGGGGCGCGGGCCGGCCGGAGCCACGGCCAGGCGGTGTCGGGGTCGGGAGGCCGAGGCGGCGTCGGGGCAGGGCAGGCCGGGGTCGAGGAGGCCGACACGAGTGCTGGCCGAGGCGGGGCGGCGGTGTGGCCGGCCGGGGTGGCGGCGGTGCGGGGCTAGGGTGGCGGCGGCGGAGGTGGGGCGGAGGCGCGGGTGGGGCGGAGGCGCGGGGCGACGGCGAGGGTGGGGCGGCGGCGCGTGTGGGGCACGGGTGGAGCGAGGGTGGCAGCGGCGGCCGAAGCGAGGGTGCGCGGCGACGCGGGTCGGGAACGGGCGGCGGGTGGGAGAGAGAGAGAGATGAGTGGAGGAGAGAGCGGCCGCGAGTGGATACGGGGCACCTATGCCGACGGCTTAGCCGTCGGCATAGGTATTTTTTTTCTTTTTTACTCACAATTTCTTTTTCACGTGCCACGTCATCGATCCGGTGCACCTATGCCGACGGCTTAGCCGTCGGCATAGGTGTTTTCTTTCTTTTTTCTTTTTTTCTCACAATTTCTTTTTCACGCGCCACGTCATCGACCCGGGGCATATCTATGCGACGGCTTTGCCGTCGGCACATATATGTATTATTTCTTTTTTATTATTTTTTAATTTTTTTTCTAAATTGAAATTTGATTAATTTAAATGTACCTTATCTAAACATAAACGTACATAGATACAACCCACCGCAAAGATTCCCTCCGTGTCTGCCAGACGTGGCACTGTTGACCGGGCGGATCTAGGCCTTTGAATTTTTGGGGCTTTTGGATTTTGCCTTTTTATTTGTTTTCTAAAAAATGTTTTTGTTTTTTCTGTTTTACTCACATGGAGCAAAGTTGTACTTCTGAATGGTGAAAAGCTTATCCATGCATCGCATGTTGTGCTTCCACATGAAGCAAAACATGTGTTTCCCCAAAAGTGAAAAGCACAACTGTGCTTTCGATTTTTTTCCCCGGTTTTCTTGGCTTCCATTCTTTGGGTTTTTAGGTTTTTGTGGAAAAAGGTTTGTCCAAACCTATTAACATGTGATCTAGGTTCCATTATCTCGATGCAACAACGCAACAGTGAAAGCGATTTGTGATTCACACGCATAGTTCAAGAGATAAAACGTTAAAACGAATCTATGAAAAAAGCACAAAACTCCGAGGTTGTGACATGTGTAACATATGCATTGCGCTACTTATCACAAACAAAGGTGATGAGAGTGAGCTTTACAAGAGGTGTCCTTCAATTAATGATTTCAATCAAATAGGATTACCTCAAAGCTCGTGTTGGGCGTTTGTTTTGTCAAAATGCATGGCAAACACACAGTGGTGCGTTACCGGGCCGGCCCAGTTTGATGGTTGTTTAACGGGTTGTCTTCGTCTTCATTCTTTTTTGGGGGTTTTGTTTAGTTTTCTAATTATTTTTTGTCCTTTTTTCCAATTTTAAATTTATTTTTTCAACCGTTTTTAATATAAATATGTTTTTGCAAAAAAAAAATCGAATAGTCTATTTTTTTGCAAAATTATAATAAAAAATATTTCTAACTTAAACAATTATTATCATAATTTTAAAAAATGTTCATGAAATTGAAAAAGTGTCTTAGTTTTTTTATAAAAAATTTCACTATTTTTAAAAATATATAAACAAACTCAAGGTTTTTTTAAAAATGTTCATGGATGTTAAGAAGTTCATAAATTTTAAAAATAATCTCAATAGTTAAAAAATGTTTGTATATCTATATGAATGTTCGTGCATTTTTAAAATATTATTAAATTTCAAAGTTTGTTTAATTTTTAAATATACATTTTTATTTAAAAAAAATCACAAACTATAAACTTTCTTTGAAAAAAAATCATGAGTTTTAAAAAGGTTGAAAAGAGAAAAGGAAAAATATACAAAAAAGAAAAAGAAAATCCCACAGGAAATCAAAACCGGAAGGAAACCAGTACAAAAAGGTAGAAAAAATGAAAATAAAAAGGGGAAATGATAAAGAAAAAAAAATAGAAAAGTAAAAACAAGAAAAAACCATGAAAACCAGCAAAATAATCACTTAAAACAGAAGGAAAAAAAAGTAGAAAAGAAATCCCCTTAGGCTGCATCATCTGCATGTCGTTTGGTAGGCTGCATCAAGCTCAGCTCGCGTCCTCCCCATAGTGTAAATTGCACTAGGCCCAGCCTGCATCTGGAAAAACAGTCGATCTGAGCGTTCCCGTGAGCCAAGCTGAGAACGCTTTAAGTTTCATGCGGGACAGTTTCTACGTGCGAGCTAGGCAACCAAACAACTCGCTACTTGGCCCACCAAAGCCTGGTTGGGCTTGATGCAGCCTATCAAACGCGTCCTATGTGTGCTTGCTCTACTATTTGCCGCATTGAGTAGCGGATAATTCCACGGTTATTACGACAAAACAATCACACAGGAGATGGCGACTTGGGCCGGCCTAATTATTGTTACAATGGTTTCTTGGTTGAAATGTTTAAGGTATGTTTTTATTTTTATTTTTAATTAACATAGGAAGCTTCTATAAGGTTTCCGTCTGGATTTTTGTTATTATCTCTTTTCTATTTCTATTGTCTCCTTTATCAGTTTTCCATTCTTCTTTGTATTTTTTGCAGTTTTTATTTTCTTTTAAAAAGTGTTCGCAATTTTTTTAAATGATCCTGAAATTTGAAAAAAAATGTTCACATTTTTCTGAAAAAAGGTGGCAACTTTTAAAAAAATATGTAAAGTTATATCTTAGTTTGTTTATTTGGTACCCCCTCTCCCTCCACACCCCACCTTTTCCCAAGACAGGAGTATTGGTCCCTATTCTTACACCCAACAATTTGGCACAAGCAACTAAACCAATTCTTGGCTATATTTTTTGGCGACAGAATGGGCGACAAGGATGTGTGCTTGTAGTGTACTCTCTTGCTGACATGTAATTAGATCACTGAAATATGTAGCACACATGGGAAGCGGCAATAGAAACGACCCAGATTGTCCTGGACGGTTCCACCAGACGAGTACGACATGCATATGCACCGCCGTGCAAACATTTTCATTTCAGCTCCAGCCGTCGAACAATTTGGCCGAAGAGATCACGACGTGGTGCGGTACTAGTCAATATTTGACGGCTTGCACAACGACTTATGTGCCGTCTTATCCCGGGACAGGAGTATTGACCTCTCTTCTTAATCCAAACGATTTGGCACAAACAACTAAAAAAAAGTTCGGACACAATAGCAACTAGTACGAATATCGTCAAGGCTGCAAGTCTAAGTTTTATTTGCCAACTTTTCTTATGGAAAAGTTTTATCTATCACGGTGTCCAAATGATGCACCAAAAGAGTTATACAAGGTTGAAGCCAAAATAAATTAAGAAACGAAACAAAATGGAGGGCTTCAAGTTGTGGTGTAGTTTGCTAAGACGGTGACTTAAACAAAATAGTACCAACTCAACAGCTGGCACATTGTGGCGATGTGGTGTGCCCAGGAGGAGAAACATTTGCTTATCTCCTGGTGTCTCCTATTCGCATGTGTTCTCAACTCCATTTTGAATTTTTTGCACTCCTCTCTTAAGCTCTTGCCGAATGCAAACTATTTATTGCAATAAATAACTATTCAACTCGAAGAACTGTGTGGATGAAAGAGAGATTACGGAGTTTGCAAGTTGCCGACTTAAAGGGAAGATGGGGTAGTATATGTAGAGGAAGGGAAGAGGCCTCATAAGGGAAATAATTGCCTCTACACATCTGAAAGTGGGTGGGACAACCATCAATATTTTTGGTGAATAAAACGTATTGAGATATTTTTCTTAACTTTCGTCACAATTATGGTGGTTATGTGGGATTGACTCGCGCCTCGTAGTCGACAGAATATTTTTCGGAACTTTCGTCACAATTATGGTGGTTATGTGAGATATTTTTGTCCTTCTGAATAAACAAATTAGCTAGCCTGGTGTCACGACCCGATCGCGAGGGATCTGAGAGGAAAAGGGGATTGGAGGGAGAAGGAAGAACAGGGTAGGTGAGAGCGAGAGAGAGACTTGCAGGAGGGAAAGTGGTTCACCAAATTCTCAATGCCCATCCGGCGTCCACACACACGCTTACAAGTAAGCCACAGCTGGTGGCACACACGCACTGCCCTTACAGGTGGGCCAGGCCCAACGTACGCACGCTGACCAGGTCGTTGCAAGTTCAGACTCTGAACTTGCATTTCTTCAGTCCGCTGTAGATTGATCTGCAGGCGTGACATTTGCCCCCGCTCGAGCAGCTTCGTCTTCATCTGTCCAGAGCTGCGCGTCGGGGTAGCGCTGTCGGAGCACGGCGTAGTCCTCCCAGGTTGCCGCTGACGGTGGCATGGAGTCCCATTGCACTTGCACTTGCACCACTGGAGTGTCTCCTTTCTTCATCATGCGGCGGTCCAAGATGGCCACCGGAGCGCGCTCGGCTGAGGTGAGGTCCGGTATCTTGGGCAGCTCGGAGAAGACCGGTGTGTAATCCGGGACGAACGGCTTGAGCTGGGAGACGTGGAATACCGGGTGTATGCGGCTGTCCGGCGGCAGTTGCAAGCGGTATGCCAGAGTGCCGACACGCTCCGCCACGGTGAAGGGGCCAAAGAACTTGTACGCCAGCTTGCAGCATGGGCGGTTGGCGACGGAGGATTGCACGTAGGGTTGAAGTTTGAGGAGGATTTGCTCGCCCACGTCGAACGCACGCTCGGTGCGGTGACGATCGGCCTGCTTCTTGAAGTGCGCCTGTGCGCGTGCGAGCTGATCGCGCAACAGCTCGGTGTGCGCTGCCCAGTCGAGCTCGTTGGCGGCCGCATCAGTGGGCAGGGCGTCGCTGATGGCGGGAAGGCCGCCCAGATTGGGCTCTCTGCCGTACAGAGCTTTGCATAGGGAGCAATTGAGCGAAGCGTGGTGCGACGAGTTGTACCAGAACTCCGCCGCGGAGAGCCACCGGCGCCATTGCTTGGGTGTGTCATGAACGGCGCATCGGAGGTACATCTCCAAGCACTGATTGACGCGTTTCGTCTGGCCGTCGGTTTGAGGGTGGTACGCCGTGGAATAGAGCAGTTTGGTGCCCGCGGCGGAGAGAATTTTGCGCCACATAGCACTGGTAAACACCTTGTCGCGGTCGGAGACGATGGAGTGGGGCACGCCGTGGAGGCGGATGATGTTCTCCCAGAAGGCGCGGGCAACCTGGGCGGCGTTGAAGGGGTGTCGGAGAGGGACGAAGTGGGCGTACTTGGTCAGCCGATCGACGACGACCATGATCGCGTCGTAGCCATCTGACTTGGGCAGCCGGCCTCGACGAAATCCATGGCGAGTTCATGCCATGGCTCTTGAGGTATTGGTAGCGGTTGCAGCTTGCCCGCTGGATGTGTTTGCTCGTGCTTCGCGTGCTGGCAAATGGTGCACTGCCGAACAAAATCCCGACGGCGTGCTTCAAGCCCGGCCAGGCGAAGAGCTTGTGCACCCGGTGATATGTAGCAGTGGCACCAGAGTGCCCCCCACCGCGCTGAGATGCAGCGGCGCGATGAGTTTGGTCTGGAGAGCCGTGTTGGCGCCGATCCACAGGCGTCCACGTTGCCTGATCACGCCTTGTTGTAGTGTTCGACCTTGTTCGTCTGTGTCGCAGAGCGCGAGCTTGGCTAGGAGCTCTTGCGCGTCCGCATCCGTCTCGTAGGAATTAGCGACCTCTTGGAGCCACTGTGGCTGGCAAAGAGAGAGAGAGAGAGAGAGAGTATCCAACGACAGAAGATGCCCCACCCCGGAGAGCGCGTCGGCGGCGCCATTGTCGGCGCCTTTCTTGTAGCGGAACGTGAACTGCAGGCCAACCATCTTGGACATGGCCTTCCGTTGGAGATCTGTTGCGAGTTGCTACTCGCCCAGGGAACATAGGCTCTTGTGGCCGGTGATGATCTCGAACGGCGCGTGCTGGAGGTAGGGGCACCACTTGTCAATCGCCATCATCTCCGCGAGGAACTCCTTCTCGTAGGCCGAGAGCTTTTGGTTCCACACACCGAGAGCCTTGCTCAAGTACGAAATGGGGTGGCCGTCCTGGACCAGCACCGTGCCCACGCCGGTGTCGCACGCATCTGTTTCGATGGCAAACGGGAGCTTGAAGTCCGGGAGCGCGAGCACGGGCATGCTCACCATGGCTTGCTTGAGCATCTCGAACGCCGTCTGGGCCTTGTCGTCCCAGTGGAAGCCTTTCTTCATCAGAAGACGCGTCAGGGGCTTCGCAATGATGCCGTAGTGTGACACAAACTTGCGATAATAGCCTGTGAGATCGAGGAAGCCGCAGAGTTCCGTGGGCGTGGTGGGCACGGGCCAGGCGCTCATGGCGCTGGTCTTGCTCGTGTCGGTGGCAACGCCGTCCTTGGAGATGACGTGGCCCAAGTACTCGATCTTCTCTTGAGCGAATGAGCACTTGGAAGCCTTGGCGAACAGCTGGTGTTCTCAGAGGAGGTCGAGGACGATGCGCAGGTTCTCCTCGTGTTCTTGTAAGTCAACACTGAAGACCAGTATGTCATCGATGAAGATGATGATGAACTTACGAACATAACGGCCGAACACTGAGTTCATAAGGCACTGGAACATCGCCGGCGCGTTGCAGAGGCCTAACGGCATCACGTGGAAGTGGTAGTGGCCATGGTGCGTTTTGAAAGCAGTCTTCTCCTCGTCTTCTTCGCGCGCTGGTCGATCTTAGAAAAGCATGCCGCCCCGCCCAGCTCATCGAGCAGCTCGTCCACCACGGGTAATGGAAACTTGTTTTTGACCGTGGCCGTGTTCAGGCGCCGGAAATCGACACAGAACCACCAACTCCCGTCCTTCTTCTTGACCAGAAGGACCGGCACGGCATACGGGCTCAGGCTGTGCGCGATGACCCCGGATTGCAGCATGTCCTGTACTTGCTTCTCGATTTCGTCCTTCTGCGCCGGGGACTACCGGTAGGGCCTGGTGTTGATCGGGGTAGTGCCCGGCTCGAGGTTGATGGCGTGATCATATTGGCGGCGCGGTGGCAGAGTTTTAGGTTCAGAGAACACATCGTCATATTCAGAGAGGAGTTTCTGAATGTTGGAAGGCACGGTTTCAGTCTCGGGCTTGTCAGTTCTTTCCACGGTAACCAAGGCTGCAGTCCAGATATCGTTGGTGACTTCCATCCGGTGCAGTTCGTAAGCATCCAGCTCTGAGATTGGAGGCAGATCGGTTGAGCGAACTCCCTGCAGTTGCACCTGTTTGCCCTCTATCTCGAACGAATTGTCTTCAGTTGCCAGTGACAATTCATGGGGCTATGAGCTGACAGCCAGTCGATGCCCAGTACACCGTCGTAGGCGCTCAAGGGCAGCAGGCGGAAGTCGGTGTGGAATGTATGGCCGGGCACTTGCCACTCCAGACCTCTCACCAGTTGATTGCACAGCAGCCTCTGCCCATTCGCAACACGCACTGAAACGGGTGGGAGCTTCTCTGTCTGAACTGTGAGACGAGAGACAAACGTTTCACTGATGAAGCTGTGCGTGCTCCCGGAATCGACCAACAGGAGCATGACTTGATCCCCAACTTGGGCACGGAGGCGGATCGTGGACGGTGTTTCCTCACCAGAGATTGCCTGGTGCGACAGCGAGCAGCATTCTGGATCTTGTGCCCCTGGTGCATCGAGCCATTGCAGTGCATGAACGGTGTCGTCTGACAGGATCTCCCCAAAGTCGCCGACCTCGATCATCAGAATTTGGCCGGTGCGTTTGCACTGGTGTTCCCTGGAGTACTTGTCCCCGCAGCAAAAACACAGGCCGTTGGCCCTTCTGAACTCCCGCAGTTGGCGCTCTCATGCGTAGTCATCGTCGCCTGGTCGAGGAGGCATCGCTGCGCGTGCTGGTACGGTGGCCGCCGTTGGTGCAGGCGGTGGCGGCCGTCCCACTGGTGCGATGCGTGGCCGCGCAGTACGCTACTTCTCGAGCTCTTCTTCCTAGATACGGGCAAACACCGCGGCACGAGTGATGCTGGTTGGCGCTTGCAGTCGAACCCCCATCCTCAGTTCATCCTTGAGGCCAAGCAGGAATTGGGATATGAAGAATTTGGAACTCAGGGTCGGATCAAGAGCCAGCAAATGGTACATGGCCGTCTCAAATTGCTGTCGATATTCCTGCACACTGTCGGTCTGCCGTAACTGCACAAATTGATGCATCTGCACTTCGAATTCTTCGGGACCAAATTCTTCCTGCACAGCTGCTCTGAATGTTGGCCAAGTGACCCCTGGGTGTGTCTGCCGATAAGCTTGGAGCCACATCGCAGCTAGGCCATCCATGTACAGCGCCGCGGTGGTGACCCAGCTGTGCGATGGCACTCGATACAGCTCGAAGTAGGAGGTGCAAGATCCAACCAGATGCGCGGAGCGTCGCCGTCAAACCGTGGGAAGTCGTGTTTCGGCAGCTTGATGTAGTGGTCGCCGTGGCGATCGGCCTCCGTAGGTGAGGGTGCCCCCGCGGTGAGGAGCGGTGGCCCGTGATTGACGAGGCGGGCAAACGGCAGCTGGGCCGCGCCATCTGTGTAAAGAGGTAGCGGTGCCGGGCGGGTTGGTGGTGGGGGCGGTGGCGGTGGAGCATGCGTGGAGGAGCTAGCGGTTGTCGTGATCCCTGATGGGGACGTGGCGCTGGGGTTGGCTGCGGCAGGATCGGCCATCGGGGCAGACTTGCGGGCCTCATCCACATCAGCCTGGGTGAGGTCGATCTGCTTGGCAAGGTGCTTGAGCTCGTTGGAGACCTGATCGTTGTAGGCGATTTGCGCTTGGTGGCGCTCGTCGACGGTCTTCTGATTCGCGTCGAGGCGGCAGATGACGGATGATACGTCTTCGTTGTATCTATAATTTTTGATTGTTTCATGCCAATATCCTACAATTTCCACATACTTTTGGCAACATTTTATATTATTTTTGGGACTAACATATTGATCCAGTGCCCAGAGCCAGTTCCTGTTTTCTGCTTGTTTTTTGTTTCGCAGAAAATCCATATCAAACGAAATCCAAATGAAATAAAATTTTACGGAGAATTATTTTGGAATATATGTGATTTTTGGAAGGTGGAATCAAAGCAAACGGAGGCCCACAGCCTCCACAACGCAGATGTGCCCGACCCCCCTGGCCGCGCGGTGGTGCCTTGTGGGCACACCGTAAGTCGGTTGGGGCTCTTCTTCGTCCGCAAGGAAGCTTATATCGAGAAAAAAAACGTGTTAAAATTTCAGCGCAATCGGAGTTACAGATCTCCGGGAATATAAGAAACGGTTTTTAGCTAGAAAACAGGAACGCAAAACCGAAGAGAAACAGAGTGAGAGAGATCCAATCTAGGAGGGGCTCCTCCCCTCCGGGAGCCATGGCGGCCATGGACCAGAGGGGAAACTCTCCTCCCATCTAGGGGGAGGCCAGGGAAGAAGAAGAAGGAGGGGGGCTCTCTCCCCCTCTCTCCCGGTGGCGCCGGAATGCCGCCGGGGGAACCATCGTGACGGCGATCTACACCAACAATTTCACCGCCGTCAACACCAACTCTCCCTCCCTCTATGCAGCGGTGTAAAACCTCTTCTCCCCGCTGTAATCTCTACTTAAACATGGTGCTTAATGCTACATATTATTACCCAATGATTTGTGGCCATCCTATGATGTTTGATTAGTTTTCTTTTGTCCTATGGGTTGATTGATGATCGTGATTGGTTTGAGTTGTATGTTTTATTTTGGTGCTATCCTATGGTGCCCTCCGTGTCGCGCAAGCGTGAGGGATTCCCGATATAGGGTTTGCAATACGTTCATAATTCTCTTATAGTGGGTGGCTAGAGTGACAAAAGATTACACCCGAGTAAGGGGGTTGTTGCGTATGGGAGTAAAGAGGACTTGTTACTTAATGCTATGGTTGGATTTTACCTTAATGATGTTTGGTAGTTGTGAATGCTTGCTAGAGTTCCAATCATAAGTGCATATGATCCAAGTACGGAAAGTTTGTTAGCTCATGCCTCTCTCTCATATAAAATTGCAATAATGATTACCGGTCTAGTTATCGATTGCCTAGGGACAAATCTTTCTACTAAACAATTAGCTTTTATTACCTTGCAAATTACTCGTAGTTTTATTCTCGCAAAGTACTCCTAGTTTTATTCTTGCAAAATAGTTCTAGTATTACACCTATAAAGTACTTCTAGTTTCATACTTGTTCTAGTTAAAGCGAACGTTAAGTGTGCGTAGACTTGTATTGGTGGTCGATAGAACTCGAAGGGAATATTAATTCTACCTTTAACTCCTCGTTGGGTTCGACACTCTTATTTATCGAAAAAGCTACAATTGATCCCCTATACTTGTGGGTTATCAAGACCTTTTCTAGCGCCGTTGCCGGGGAACAATAGCGTGGGGTTGATATTCTCGTGTGTGCTTGTTTGCTTTATCACTAAGTAGTTTTTATTTTCTGTTCTAAGTTGTTTTATATCTTTAGTTATGGATATGGAACACGAAATACCAAAAAAATTAGTTGTATTTGCTAAACCAATGGTTGAAGTACCACCCAAAATCTATCATACTGCTGAAGCTTTCTACTTGGATCATCTTCGATCCCTTTGTGCTTGTGCTGAAAACCCAACTAGCTTAGTTGAGGAAAAATCATTAGATGAGCATGCTTATTTTTTGCGACACCGCTTGTCTCAAAAAGGGAAACTCTTATGGCATCATATTAATACTTTGAATTGCTATGCTTGAAATTTATGTGAAATACATGATTTTACTTGTTGTTCTGAAGACCCAAAAAAACACCTTCAGTACCAATGTGAGTTTAAGGATAATGGAATCTTATCTTCTTATGCCAGAGGTGTTTATATTTACTATGATATTGAACAAATAGAAGAATTTGTTGCTTTTAAGGGTTCATATGAAATTGCTTTTTTGATTGAAAACTGTGATGCTACTCTTTACAAATCTGAAAATTTTGCCATACTTAAATATTGCTATGAAAACTATGCTTCTAATGCTTATGTGAAAGAATATATTGAGAAAGTCTCCGCTATCCAAGAAGAGACTAATATTTTGCAGGCTCCTATGGAAGAAGAAATTGATGACACTGTGAGCTCATTAGATGAAAAAGATGACGAGGAGAGTGAAGTTTAGAACAAAGGGAGGAAGAGCGGATTAGCTACCCGTGCCCACCTTCTAATTAGAGTAACTCTTCAACTCATACATTGTTTAATTTCCCTTCATGCTTACCGAAGGATGAATGCTATGATCCCTTGGATTCATTTGAAATATCCCTTTTTGATGAAATTGATGCTTGCTATGCTTGTGGCCTTGATGCCAATATGAATGATGCTTATGGAGATGAACTTGCTATAGTTCCTTATGTTAACAATGAAATTGTTCTTATTGCACCTACACATGATAGTCCTATTATCTTTTTGAATTCTCCAAACTACACTATATCGGAGAAGTTTGTGCTTATTAAGGATTATATTGATGTGTTGCGTTTTACCATTACACATGATGATTTTGATGAATATGATATGCATGTGCTTGCTGCTCCTACTTGCAATTATTATGAGAGAGGAAATACATCTCCGACTCTCTATGTTTCTAGTACGATAAAATTGCAAGAAACTGTTTATACTATGCATTGGCCTTTACTTGATGTGCATAAATTGTTCTTTTATGACATGCCGATGCATAGGAAGAGAGTTAGACTTCGTCATTGCATGATATATGTTGCTTTGTGCTCATTACTAAATTACAAATCATTGTTAATTAAAATTGGTTTTGATATACCTTGGGATCCGGATGGATCGATTACTTGAGCACTTTATGTCTAGCTTAATGGCCTTAAAGAAAGCGCTGCCTGGGAGACAACCCGAAAGTTTTAGAGAGTCATTTTATTCTATTGTGTGCTTTTAAAAAGTTTAAAAACAAAAAAAATATAGAGGGAAACCTAAAAACTTTTTCAAAAAGAGAAGCGATTGGAAAGCTATGCATTAGAGAAGTGAGGGTCGACCTTGAACACTTGTGTTCATGCTCATGGAAACAATGTAGAATTTTTCATGAAAGTTTCTCACAAAAATAATTATCCCCTTGTACAAATCCATTGTATTATAAAAATAATGTTCCAAGATTTACCTTTAGGATGTTTAAATTGCTTGTTTGGTGTGTGCTGTGAAAAAACAGAAACTTTTGCTGTACTGCTTGAATTTTGTTACTTTACTGGAACGTGCAAACATTCTGAATTTTTTACACAGTACTGTTATGCAAATTAATTATTTTTTCCTAATTTTTCAGAATTTTTGGAGTTACATAAGTATATGTTTCATTTGCATCTTTACAGACTGTCCTATTTTCACAGATTGCTGTTATAGTTTCGTTATTTGCGTATGTTTGAAATCTTGTTGAGCCCCATTGACTTGGGAGCCATAGAATTGTGATAGAATATAGTGGGTAATGTTTGATTATAATTATACAATAATGTTACAGCAGGACATGATGGGATTTGATGTTATATGTACTAACCCCTCTAATAAAAAGTTCGGTTAAGTTTTGTGTGGATGAAGTGTTCGAAGAACGAGAAGGTATCGATATGAGGAGAATAAGGAGAGGCAAGAGCTCAAGCTTGGGGATGCCCAAGGCACCCCAAGTAAATATTCACGGAGACTCAAGCGTCTAAGCTTGGAGATGCCCCGGAAGGCATCCCATCTTTCTTCAACAATTATTGGTATGTCTCGGTTTTTGTTTTGTTCACATGATATGCGTAAATTCTTGGAGCGTCGTGTGCTTTTTCTTTTTTCTTTTAATAAATGCACCATGCTGGTATGAGATAGTCCTTGGTTGATTTATAGAATGCTCTTTGCACTTCACTTACATCTTTTGAGTATGGCTTTATAGAATGCTTCATGTGCTTCACTTATATCATTTGAAGTTTGGATGCCTGTTTCTCTTCATATAGAAAACCGTTATTTGTAGAATGCTCTTTTGCTTCACTTATATTTATTAGAGTGTCGTCTTTTGTAAAAAGAATTAAACTCTCATACTTCACTTATATCTATTTAGAGAGTCAACAGGAATTGGTCATTCACATGGTTAGTCATAAAATCCTACATAAAACTTGTAGATCACTGAATATGATATGTTTGATTCCTTGCAATAGTTTTGCGATATTAAGATGGTAATATATGGGAGGTACTAGTTAATAATTGTGGTTTAGTAAGAATATTGGTGTTAAGGTTTGTGATTCCCGAAGCATGCACGTATAGTCTTTAGTTATACTAAGAAGTTGGAGCATGATTTATTATTGAGTGTCTTCCTTTGCGTGGAGGTCAGGGGCGCGCGATGGTTAACTCCTACCAACCCCCCCCCTAGGGACATGCGTAGTAGTACTTTTCTTCGATGGCTAATAGACTTTCGCAATAAGTATGTGAGTTTTTTATGACTAATGTGAGTCCATGTATTATACGCACTCTCACCCTTCCGTAAATTGCTACCCTCTTTGGTACCGTGCATTGCCCTTTCTCACATCGAGAGTTGGTGCAAACTTCGCCGGTGCATCCAAACCCCGTGATATGATACGCTCTATCACACATAAGCCTCCTTATATCTTCCTCAAAACAGCTACCATACCTACCTATCATGGCATTTCCATGGCCATTCCGAGATATATTGCCATGTAACTTCCATCATCATCATATACATGACTTGAGTATTCATTGTCATATTGCTTTGCATGATCGTAAGATAGCTTGCATGATATTTTCATGGCTTGTCCATTTTTTGATATCTTTGCTACGCTAGATCGTTGCATATCCTGGTACACTGCCAGAGGCATTCATATAGAGTCATGTTGTATAGTTTTTATCGAGTTGTAATATTGAGTTATAAGTAAATAAAAGTGTGATGATCATCATTATTAGAGCATTGTCCCAGTGAGGAAAGAATAGTGGAGACTAATGAGTCCTCGAAAAAGTGGGGATGAGGTCCATGAGACTGTTAAAAAAAAAGAGGCCAAAAAGAGCCCAACAAAAAAAAGAAAAAAAAGAGAAACAAAAAGATAAAACAAAAAAAAAATGAAATGAGAGAAAAAGGGAGAAGGGGCAATGTTACTATCTTTTTTCCACACTTGTGCTTCAGAGTAGCACCATGTTCTTCATATAGAGAGTCTCCTATGTTCGTTACTTTCATATACTAGTGGGAATTTTTCATTATAGAACTTGGCTTGTATATTCCAATGATGGGCTTCCTTAAATGCCCGAGGTCTTCATGAGCAAGCAAGTTGAATGCACACTCACTTAGTTTTCAGTTTGAGCTTTCATACACTTATAGCTCTTAGTGCGTCCGTTGCATGACAATCCCTACTCCTCGCATTGATATCGATTGATGGGCATCTCCCGTTGATCCGCCTAGTTGATGCGAGACTTTCTCCCTTTTTGACTTCTCCTTATTAATCTTTACCATTATACTCTATTCCACCTATAGTGCTATATCCATGGCTTGCGCTCATGTATTGCGTGGGGGTTGAAAAGGCTGAAGCGCGTTAAAAAGTATGAACCAATTGCTCGGCTGACATCGGGGTTGTACATGATTTATATTTTGTGTTAAGAAGATGGAGCATGATAAGGCTATATGATTTTGTAGGGATAATTTCCTTTAGCATTTTTATTTTGCAAGACATGATTGTTTGTTGGTATGCTTGAGTATTGATGTCTTTATATCAAATTATAGACTATTGCTTTGAATCACTCGTGTCTTAATATTCATGCTATGATTAGATTACATGATCAAGATTATGCTAGGTAGCATTCCACATCAAAAATTATCTTTTTATCATTTACCTACTCGAGGACGAGCAGGAATTAATCTTGGGGATGCTGATACGTCTCCGTTGTATCTATAATTTTTGATTGTTTCATGCCAATATCCTACAATTTCCACATACTTTTGGCAATATTTTATATTATTTTTGGTACTAACATATTGATCCAGTGCCCAGAGCCAGTTCCTGTTTTCTGCTTGTTTTTTGTTTCGCAGAAAATCCATATCAAACGAAGTCCAAATGCAATAAATTTTTACAGAGAATTATTTTGGAATATATGTGATTTTTGGGAGGTGGAATCAACGCAAACGGAGGCCCACAGCCTCCACAAGGCAGATGGGCGCGATCCCCCTGGCCGCGTGGTGTTGCCTTGTGGGCACACCGTAAGTCGGTTGGGGCTCTTCTTCGGCCGCAAGGAAGCTTATATCGAGAAAAAAATTGTGTTAAAATTTCAGCGCAATCGGAGTTACGGATCTCCGGGAATATAAGAAACGGTTTTCAGCCAGAAAAGCAAGAACGCGAAACAGAATAGAAACAGAGAGAGAGATCCAATCTCGGAGGGGCTCCTCCCCTCCGGGAGCCATGGCGGCCATGGACCAGAGGGGAAACTCTCCTCCCATCTAGGGGGGAGGCCAAGGAAGAATAAGAAGGAGGGGGGCTCTCTCCCCCTCTCTCCCGGTGGCGCCGGAACGCCGCCGGGGGAACCATCGTGACGGCGATCTACACCAACAACTTCGCGGCCGTCAATACCAACTCTCTCCCCCTCTATGCAGCGGTGTAAAACCTCTTCTCCCTGCTGTAATCTCTACTCAAACATGGTGCTTAATGCTACATATTATTATCCAATGATTTGTGGCCATCCTATGATGTTTGAGTAGTTTTCTTTTGTCCTATGATGAGTTGATTGATGATCGTGATTGGTTTGAGTTGTATGTTTTATTTTGGTGCTGTCCTATGGTGCCCTCCGTGTCGCGCAAGCGTGAGGGATTCCCGCTGTAGGGTTTACAATACGTTCATAATTCTCTTATAGTGGGCGGCTAGAGTGACAGAAGCTTACACCCGAGTAAGGGGGTTGTTGCGTATGGGAGTAAAAAGGACTTGTTACTTAATGCTATGGTTGGGTTTTACCTTAATGATGTTTGGTAGTTGCGGATGCTTGCTAGAGTTCCAATTATAAGTGCATATGATCCAACTAAGAAAAGTATGTTAGCTCATGCCTCTCTCTCATATAAAATTGCAATAATGATTACCGGTCAAGTTATCGATTGCCTAGAGACAAATCTTTCTCTTGTGTTACAAAAAGCTTTCTACTAAACAACTTGCTTTTATTATCTTGCAAATTACTCGTAGTTTTATTCTCGCAAAGTACTCCTAGTTTTATTCTTGCAAAGTAGTTCTAGTATTACACCTACAAAGTACTTCTAGTTTCATACTTATTCTAGGTAAAGCGAACGTTAAGTGTGCATAGAGTTGTATAGGTGGTCGATAGAACTTGAAGGGAATATTAATTCTACCTTTAGCTCCTCGTTGGGTTCGACACTCTTATTTATCGAAAAAGCTACAATTGATCCCCTATACTTGTGGGTTATCAACGGACTCGAGCAAACCCTGCAGCTTGTCCGTGGTCTCCGTCATGGCGTCGAGCACGCGGCGGGTCTATGCCGAAGGCTTGGATGGTGGCGCCGTGGTCTTGCTCTGGATCGAATCGAACCCCGAGCAGTATTTTGAGCAAGCTCACCGGAGCGGCTCACACCTGACCTGGTGGATTTTACCGATTGATCAGGAGGAAGTGAGGTCGACGGCTGCAGCGGTGGTGGGAAAAAATTAGGGCTTTGAATACCGGATTGTCACGACTCGATCGCGAGGGATCTGAGAGGAAAAGGGGATTGGAGGGAGAAGGAAGAACATGGTAGGTGAGAGCGAGAGAGAGACTTGCAGGAGGGGAAAGTGGTTCACCAAATTCTCAATGCCCATTCGGCGTCCACACACACGCTTACAAGTAAGCCACAGCTGGTGGCACACACGCACTGCCCTTACAGGTGGGCCAGGCCCAACATACGCACGCTGACCAGGTCGTTGCAAGTTCAGACTCTGAACTTGCATTTCTTCAGTCCGCTGTACATTGATCTGCAGGCGTGACACCTGGGTGGAATTGAAGGCGGCCGTGGGATACCTTCTGCACATACGGCTCGCCGACCATGACCTTCATCCCTGCAAGGCAATCAAGCAGATCTAGCAGGGTGAGCAGAGATGGGAGGGACACAAAGAGAAGAAGAGGGAGGAAGTGTGAGGAAGGTGGAGAACCTGCGCCCGAGCTGGTCGTCGAGGACATGGTGATAGGCAGCAGTGGGAGACTCTGCATCCGATTCAACTTTGGATGCAGGTGGAGGAAGGGAAGGAGGTGAGGGTATGACCACCGCCCACCGACACCGTCAACGATGGTGATGGAGAGACCAATGCATGGGGAGGAGCGGAGACAAGAACCAGAGCAGAGGCGGAGATTGAATTTGAGCGACTCAAAATTTGTGCGCTCCGAACGGATTGGTGATGCAGGCGTCGGCCCTTGATCTGTGCTCGACCGACGGACACGACTGCGCCGCATCGCGTTGGCCTGCGCGAGTTAGCTTGACGGCGGCCAGGCAGTCATGTCTGCGGCGTCCAAATCAGGTCAAGGTGCCATTGATGGAAGGGGAGGTGCACGGATGCTGTCGCGGCGTCGGATGGATGGAGGATTTGGGGGCGTCCGCGCCGGCGGGATCGGAACAAACGGTGAGGAGTGGGACATCGGCGGTGGTAGGTGGCTTGCCTGCGTCCGTAAATTTACATCGAGAGAGAATAAATTTAGTACGTTGGTAGGGTTGAGCCTGACAATCTCGGTTCAGTCGATGGACCAGGGTGAGGAATAAGTTATTCTTCACCCTGGGTCTTAAATAGACTTTCTATATATAAGTTATTCTTCACCCTGGGTCTTTAAGATTTTTAAAATACATGATTTAACTTTTTTAAATGCATTTTTTGAACATTTTTTCTAATAGGTGGTAGATTTAATTTTAATAAACACTAAAATGTTTTTGTGTATGATATGAAACATTTTTTAACTACTCGATATTTTGGTACATTGGATAAACATTTTTTAAATGGTACAACATTTTGTATGGAATGCGTGGAATGTGGGTTCTCTCTAGTTCCTTTTCTGATAAAGAATTGACTAAAACCTTGCATCAAGTTCGGAGATACAACCAAATGTAGTTCTTGCCTGTTCTTGCATGTGTGCATTGCAACTTATATTATTGATAGTCCCCACCGAGCAGCAGGAGCAGTGGCAGTTCAATGTTGAGAAGGGGAAGCTTGGATATCACACATTGTAGCTAGTTTCAGGGTTATCCTCACTAACTTTATGCCATAGTAGCACACCTCATTGTTGACTACAACTAGTTGAGAATGGTCTGACACCCTAGCAATAAGCAGTGTATAACTGTGATTAATGGTCTTCCTAAGTGTCTACATCCCAATGCCTCCTAATCTTAAAGTTAGCATTTCTTCTTTGTATCTGTGCTGGTATATAATGGAAGTTTTCCTAGCTGAACTCTATTTCTCTTGCTAGATTGGGTTGGGGAGAAAGTTGTGAAGCTGGTAAGCATATATATAGCCACATGTGGTGAAGCTCGCAGTACAGTACTATACATGGTTTTTGGAAAACTTTTATCTCAAATACATTCTTGCATAGTTATTATTGTTTTAGCAAATGGTACAACTTTGCTAATAAATAAAACAAAGAGTGCTAGACCGGAAGGAAATGAAACACACACAAATAAAATTTTGTAAGAAAACCAAAATTAAAAGGTCCTTTGAAGTCGTCCTTTCTAAATACCTGGGAGCCCCATCCTCAGAGCATCTACAGCCGCAGATACCAAATCCGCCCCCTCAAACACCCGCGGACGCGACCGGGTGCGTCCGCGGGCACTGACCGGTCAGACCTCATACTTTGTGCTATGCATCCGATTACCTCATATTTCATCCCCTAAATCCATACAAAGCATGCAAAAGAAATCCTACGCACTACGCAAATCACGCTAGCCTACCACGCTTCATCGTCGGAGATGTCCATAACGCCCGTGCCACGCACCGGGTAGATGGGCGCGTAGGACGGCTCTAGCTCCTCCTTATCCATATACGCGAGCATCTCGTCAACGGCCGCGGCGTGCTCCGCCTCTGCCTCCTGGAGGTAACAGCGGTTGGCCTCCGCCTTCGCCTCCGATTGGAGGGAATCGAGGATTGCTTGCTGCTCTGCCTGCAGATCCACGTCCCCCACGTCCTCCTCGTCCTCCTCCTGCTCTTCCTCCAGCTCCTCCTCTTGCTCCGCGTCCTCATCCTCCTCCTCTAACTCCTCCTTCGGATCCACCGCGTCCGGAGGTAGCCCTGCGGCGATCTGGGCTTCGCGCCTTGCCTGGATATGGTTTGGGAGTTGTAGCCGGCACTCTGGTGTGAGATGTGGGTAGCTCCTTACCCGATGGAGTGGTGGCATGGCTACTTGTGGTGGCGGCCGATGTGCGGCCGACGAGTGGAAAGTGACGGCGGCGGCGGACGGGAGGGGAGGAAATGTGGACGGGCAGGGTTTCGGTGCCGGCGTCCGGCTTAAATAGCCGGGCTAGGGCACTACGCGGCCTGCCAGAGCGGCGACATGTGGCGCCATCGGTTCGACGGAGGAGACAAGCTTCGGACCGCTGGGTTTCGGAGTGTTTTCATGTGGGACCAGACCGTCAGTCCGACGTGGTGGACGCGCCCGGGCCTACCCATATCCGCCCTAGATTTTGGCTGGATATGAGGGGTTTCGGTCAGCCCGGGCGTTTGAGGTCGGTTTGAGGGGCCCGGGTGGGTCTTTTTTTTTGCCTGGTCAGTGACCGGGCGGCCCGTCCGGGCATTTGAGGGGAGTTTGAGGCGCCCGGCTGTAGATGCTCTAACTAGTTGTGTTTCTAGCTAGCCCTTGATGAGTGGATTTTCCACTCATTTTTACACATGTTTAAACCGGACATTCCCACCTATTTTTGAGATAGTCACTTTAATTTGCCTACTAACGAATAAAAAATGCAAATGATTGTAAATGCCCTTCTTTATTTTTTTCCTTGCAGAAATGAGTGATTTTAGATGGGCGTTACACAGGAGTCTCCTTGCAAAAATGCAAATGATTGAATATAATGGGCGTTACGATCATTGCCATTCAACCCGGCACACACATGAGTCTCCAGAGGAGAAGACGGTGTGTGGTACGATTATCGATTGTCATACTGCCATTTGTACCATACGCCATCACCTTCATGATGTTATTCCTGGCTACTTTCGTAAAAGGGCCTAAGGCTGATTCGCAACTGAGGTGCACCAAAACCCTATTCCTCCCATCTACACTACATAAAGGAGAGAAACCCTATGGCAAGAGGGTTCCCGAAGTCAGATTTTTCCCTTCCAGCCGTCATCACCAATGCCGCCACCATCAACATCTCGACCACCATAGCTTCCATCTCCATTAGTTTAATTACTTGTAATCGATATTATATCGCGATCAGCAGAATTGTATGACTTTCAGTTATTCATCTTAAAGTAATTTTGTCTATGATGTCTATTATTATTTATTTATTCACGTTGTGTGAGTACTCCCATTGGGCAAAGGGTTGATGTATAGCCTCACAGCCCCATGTACACGAATAAAGGGATTATTGGTTTATTTTGAGAGCATGTAATTTCTATGTGTTGTGCAACGGTTTTGTCTCTTGTCTCTAGCTCGATCCTCGGGCTCGCAAGTACCCGAGAAACCGAAGATAGGAATAAGGAGAGGAAAATTATGCCGAACGTCGATGGTAGAAAGATTAGTACGGTAGCCGGAATGAAGTCTCCAGGGATAACTACACTGCAGTCATTAAATTTCCAATGCATTGGTCCGGTTATTAATAAACGAGGTAACCCCGTGAGCCGGATAGGACCTTGGTTGGACAACAGAGCCTTGATTGGGCGAAAGTCTCGGTCTTGGGGTTATGTGGACACATCTGCCACACAGTTCGTACACAACATATATGTAACAATGTTTATCGGTGCCATATTGATTTATCTAGTCTGTATGTTGAGCGCATGTTCAAGGCTGCAGGTGAAACCTTAAGTCCTGGCCTATTTCTTTATTATTTTATTTTTAATTACCTCCGTGATTGGCCCGGAAAACTGGAACGTTTTGGGATAACAAGTACTTGCAGATACTTCGTTACCAAGCATAATTCACTTCCTGGATTTAATAAATCCTAGGGACTCAAGGGAAGAAGGCTATATCTACATCCAAAACCGGATCGAAGGTAACCAATCCCTTTTTTGGCGCCGTTGTCGGGGAAATAATTTGCTACCCTGTTAAGGTTACTAGCGTCATTGCTTTTTTTTTTCTGTCATTAGTTTATTTTCCGCAAGTTAAGAAAACCTCAAAAAAAATGTATTATGGCTACCTAAAGCTTGGGGAGTTTGCTACTCCCAATGATGGATGAGACCCAGGGTGCAGAACTGACCTTGTTCCATTCAACCCCATGTCCCGAACTAAACACACCCCAAGTTTACGAGAGAGTGTACTCTTCATGCGATATGCAACTTGACACTTCTTTTAGCTTATTTTGGCACGAGTTTATATATTTTGTTTGCAATAATTTGGATGTGTGTATCGTTGGGTTATGCAAAGCTTCTGTTTTAGAAAATGTACTCCCCCCGTTTCATAATATAGATTTTTTGAAAAGTCAAGCCTCACAAATTTTGACCAAGTTTTTGGAGAAAATATTTGCATCTAGAATGCCAAGCATATAACATTAAATTCATTATAAGAAGTAGTTTCATATTTTATATATTTGATATTGTAGATATAAATAGTTTTCTCTATAAACTTGATCAAAGTTTGCAAAGTTTGACTTTAAAAAAAATCTATACGCACTACATTATGGAACAGAGGGAGTTTATTCTCGATGCATGCTACCTTTGTTTTAAAGCAGTTTTGACAAGTCATTAACAATTTTTCATGCTATTATAACCCATTGACACGCGTACAAAAAAGAAACATCTTAAATCCTAAATTTGTAATGGGATCACTCCATCGAGCGAGATTTTCTTGTGACAAGCACCACATTTTTTTTTTTGAAAATCCAAACCCGTCTAAAATTTTCATATTTTTTAGATGAAACTTCGTGGGACTTGAAGAGTAGTTATCTATTTCTGGTGTGATTAGGAATGAATTAGCTCCAGCTGAAAGCAACGGTTTTCTGCCGCAGAAAATAATAATATAAAAGACAATAATGCAACGATTTAGGTGACCTGACTCCGCCTGTAATTTCCGTGGTACATATCAATGCTAGCGTGTTCCATCCGCCGCCTGGAACCCTATAAATCTGTGGCCAAGTCGTCATAGGCATCAAACACGGAGACACCTTTATCAGACTACCACCTAAAGCCTGCAAGTGGGCTCAAACCGCGAGACATAAATCTCACCAGCTCAGCTGTGGCAGACGGATCCGATGGTGATCGGCGGAATGGATGCTGTTCAGGTCGCAGCATACTTCAGGGGCAAGACTATCCTCATCACCGGCGCAACTGGGTTCCTTGGAAAAGGTACGCCTCGATCCATACATCCATTTCTGTTTCAGAGTCTGCATGCAGTGTGTCACTTGCGTGTGCTACTATCTGAATAGTGCTCGCGGAGAAGATACTGAGGGTTCAGCCTGGTGTTACGAAGCTCTTCCTCTTGGTTCGAGCCACCGACGACAAATCCGCAAGGCACCGGGTCCAGACCGAGGTAAAGTATTTCTAACAGTTCAACAAGCAAACTGAACAATGAGAAAATTTTAAACACACCAAAAAACTGCAAACGATGTTTGGTCATCTGCAGGTAATAGGGAGGGAGATATTCCAAGTTCTCAGAGAAAAGCATGGCAAGGGTTTTGAAGATTTCATCCAAGAGAAGGTGTGCCCTTTGGCAGGAGACGTCATGTATGAGGATTTTGGACTAGACACTGCCAAGCTGAAAGAAGTGTACAAGGATGTAGACATCATCGTCAACGGAGCTGCGACTACGAATTTCTATGAAAGGTTAGTAATTAGCTGCGAAATCTGCGAAAACATACATATGATGTTACCATAAAAGAAAAAAATCGAGAGCATGCTGTTTTGTTTAGATATATTTGATCAAAGCGTGATGGCTTTGCAGATACGATATAGCTTTCGACACCAACGTCTTGGGAGCGAAGCAGATCTGTGCATTTGCAAACAAGTGCACCAAACTAAAAATGCTGCTCCACGTTTCAACTGGTGAGAAAAAGAGGATTATATTAGTATGTTTTGTTTTCAATGAATTAGTCTGAATTCTGACATGTGATTAATTGACTTGAACAGCCTACGTAAGCGGTGAACAAGAGGGACTAATACTAGAGAAACCATTCATGATGGGTGACACACTACGGGAGGGCACACACTTAGACATCGAATCCGAGCTAAATCTTATCAAACATACCCAGATGGAACTGAAAGCTAACTGTGCCACAGAAAAGGCTGAGAGGAAAACCATGAAGGAACTTGGCCTCAAGAGGTTAGAAAACAAACATAATTGATTAATTGTGCATGTGTACACCTTTCTGCAACAGTAGTAACACGTCTCGCTGTTACACATGAATCAAGAGCGAGGCATTTTGGGTGGCCAAATACCTATGTTTTCACCAAGGCAATGGGCGAGATGCTGCTGGGGCACCTGCGAGGCGACCTTCCGGTCGTCATCGTCCGGCCGAGCATCATAACAAGCATCCTCAAGGAGCCATTGCCTGGATGGATGGAAGGAGTAAGGTAATCAAATTGTAAAAAAATCCGACTCCATAACTTGTTTCTTCAGGTTCAGGCGACACCAGTTTTGTTGGAAGTCAGGATCCGGTGACTGCGGGGTGCGGTGCCCCCTATTCCTGAGCGATGGATGAAAATTGTGGGATGTGGAAGTAAGTACGCCCCAGGGAAAAGTGAGTGAGATTAGAATAAGTACCTGGTGTGAGCGTATTTGTGTCAGCATCAAAGTGCAGGAAACAGATAGGTGTTGGCCTTGTCCTGGCCTTAAGCCTTACACAGGTCTGGTACGACGGCATTCGTAGCCGCAGTACTCCTACTCAGGTCTAGTATGATTAATTAAAGTTTAAAGTACTATCAAGCCGACCTTCTTGTTATGAGCATTAAAAGTAGCCCGCAGCGGGTCTAGTATGATTAGGCTTCCCCCAATGCATAGTAGAAATTGTTTTTCATTAACCATTCCTTCCGTTTTCTATTCATTTCGCATACTAGGTTTGTCTAAAGTTAAATTTTATAAACTTTTAACAAGTTTGTAGAAAAATATTTTATATATACACCACCAAATTAATGCTATTGGATTCATCATTTAATATATTTTCACATCATATGGATTTGTTATTGTAAATGTTGATACTGTTTTTCACAAATTTGGTCAAATTTTATAAAGTTTGACTTCAGCCAAAGCTAACATGCGAGTAAATGAAAACAGAGGGAGTAGTTGCCACATGCATACATACATGTGATTGGGCTAAGAGCAAGGCTAATAGAAGAGCCTGCTGTTGCTTCTATACCCATGGCACATCATCTAGAGCCTACATACAAGAATGAGCAAGTATAATAAGATGATGTGTAAGCGGGCTATAAGAATTTAAATATTGATTTTTTGCTGAGTTGAAAGAGAGAGAAGAGAAGCGGGAGCCGGCCTTAGCACGGGCTCCTAGAAGCTTTGTGAGAGTGGAAAGTGGGCCATATGTTAATAAAGTAGTACTTCATTTTAGCTAACTACTATACAAATTGACTATTGGATTGGCTATAGATGACATGGCAACATGTTATAGCCATCAGTTCGCTATATTACTAACCATGCTCAGGCTATAGATTACTAAATACAACATTCAATGCTTGCATCTGGAGAGGGGCATAGAAACGCACATGATTGGTAGGTAGGAAGAAGACGCTCACTTTTTAGCCGTCACACTGGTTGCATGCTGGCTTAATTTTCTTGTAGGTTGAGCTGTAGCCGGGCGTTACGCGAAGCGCCGGCTGTGTTCTCTCTCTTTGTTTCTCATTGCTCCAGCTAAGATCTTACTGACATGGAACGTGTTATTGCACTAGGACCTATTGTACTTGCTTTAACAAAAAAAATTCACCTACTGCCACATGCAAGGGTTGCATGTAAGATACAACCTCCCTCTCTTCTTATTAAATACTATGCCACATCAGCAAAATAGCTACCGTGCTAAGAAATCTTCATTGTGAGAGCCCTTAGAGCATGGCTAATATTAGAGCCAACTACTAGGTGTATCTAGTAGCCATGTCATTTAAAACCAACCAATTAGCCATGGACATTTACTACTTTGTCACTGCAAGGCCCACCTTCCTCTCTCACAAAGTTTCTTAGAGCTCGTGCTGCAGCTGACTGCTAATCTACAACCGGCTTCTCTTCTCTCTCCTCCAACTAAGCATAAATATTGTATTTAAATCTTTATAATCAGTTTACATCAACTTATTGTACTTGCTCTTAAAATTCTGGGTACAATCCAGCCAACCTTCTTGTTCCCCTGAAAAAAAAGCCAACCTTCTTGTTATGAGCATTAAAGGTAGCCCGCAGCAGGTCTAGTATACGATCACCGGTAGCCAGCCAACGCTCTTGCCATGCAAGCAATGCAACTAGTTGTACGTAGCATTGCGAAGCGGACATTTTGTGGAAGGAGAAGAAAAGGAGGTAGGAAAGAGAAAAGGAAGAAGAAGAAATCTCCAGCAATTTTTCAAAATTTTTAATTATTGGAACTTCCATATTTGTAAGTTTTTTGCCCAAAAAACTGAAGAAATTTGCAAGTTATTTTTCAGTTTTCAACAAATTCACAATTTTCAGTTTTCTTGACGCAAATTTTTATCTTTTTAGCTCCAAATTCTCCTTGAAAATTAGTGCTAGCTATTACAATTCTCCTTGAAAATTAAAATCCCTCTTCGAAATTGATAGAAGAAAAAAGGAGGAAAAGAAGGATCTGTACCCCTAGAAAAACTAAAAATTCTCCTTGAAAATTCGTACACTATTTAATGCTCTGTGTACTAGGATGCCAGATGCCATGCTCTACCATTGTTCTCGTTCGGCAGGACGTCCTACGTTGCTAATGAAATTTTAGGTGATAGCCGTTGGATGGTGGTTGTGGGATGGATGCTGGATGGAGCTGTGGTGTACTGCCACCGTGCGTACCGGATGATTGCGCATTTTTTTATACTAAATTGCATTTTTTTTCTTCTTCTTCTTTAGGACAATCGACTCGGTTTTCTTGGGTTATGCCAGGCAGGCCTTGAAATTCTTTCTAGTAGACCCCGACACCATAATGGACGTGGTGAGTTTGCATCCTCACATTGCAAACTTTAGCAGAGATCGAATTTACATACTTAGAACTCACAAGACACAACCATTATTGGGAGTTTGGACAGATTCCGGGGGATATGGTGGTGAACTCTATGATGGTGGCCATGCTGGCGCACTCTGAGGAACAAGCGCAGACCATCTACCACGTGACGTCGTCCATGGGCAACCCGGCGTCCTACATGACTCTCCGGGAGTCGGCCCACCGCTACTTCGTGGATAACCCGCTGCGAGGGGAGAACGGCGAGCCCATCTGGCTGAACAAGATGCGCTTCTTTAGCACGGTTGCAAGGCTCCGCATGTACATGGTCATCAAGTACAAGCTCCCTCTTGAGGTTCGACTGACTTAGATTTGAAATTGGAGTAAATTTTGATTTCGCGGATGAGAATGAGACTAATGCGTTTGTCCTATGACTGAAATTGGACAGATCCTTCATCTGGTGAACGTAGGGCTATGTGGTGTTTTCTCAGGGCGCTACAATGAGCTCAGTGGAAAATACAGATTGGCCATGCATCTGATCGAGCTCTATGCGCCTTACACCTTATTCAAAGGGCGGTAAGCATGCTATGTATTGGCCACAACAAGGCAAAAAAAGTTTTGCCTTCTTATTTTGTTAAATACCGTTCTTTCTAACTTGATTTTCTCTATGTTGTGAAGCTTTGATGACATGAACCTTGAGAAGTTGAGGAAGGCCATGGAGCAAAATAGTGATGGAGGAGAATACTACTTTGGTTTCGATCCAAAGACAATCGACTGGGACGACTATTTCTACATGGTTCACTTTCCTGGCGTGCTCAAGTATCTGGCGTGAGAGTTGAGATACATCCAGCCAGCTAAATAACTGTTATCTTTAAACATATTGTTGCACTGTTTGTTACACAACTCTCATGGGTGTGTTACCTTCGCCGAGATAGTTGTGTATGTTCCACATATATTTTATTTTTAAGACGCGCCATTAATAAAGCATGGTATCACAATTCAAAGTGGTGCGTTTGAGGGATCACAGGTTGTGATTGTCTGCATGTTACGATCTGCTGTCAACTTTGCTCTAAGGGTCTGTTTGGTTGCTACACGAAGCCTGATTACCTAACCAGAGCCCTTGCTTGTAACCTATCTAAGATATTTCATGTGCAAAGCTGCCTGACTCGGGCGTATGAAATCAGACACCTGAACTTCGCTCTGGCTCCTCTCTTTGCTGCGTGAGTGTTAATAATCAAACTCTCTTGTACTCCATATAATACTGCTTTGAATGCACCCTAGGCAAAAACATGGGCCAAACTCTGTCTGTGGGTTGTACCCCTTCAGGCATGGTTTCAGATTATCAGCCAAACACTGTTTTGGATGGGCGATGTGCGTGATCAGTCAATTCGTGATACAACTTCATGAGCACACAAAGACGAGAGAAAAGCTCAGGCACGTTCCTCACGGTTGCAACCAAGCATCCCCTTTGGTAGAGTGCAGACGCTTAAAAAGAGAATAGTACAAGGGCCTACATACTGTTACTCCCTCCGTCCAAAATAAATGTCGTTGATTTAGTACAAAATTAGAGTAGAATCTTTTTTTAGGGAGGCCTCAATAGCTAGCTTTATCAAGATCAAACCAAAGTTACATCATCCACCAGCTTGTCTACCAGACAACCAGGAGGTTTGTCGGTCCAACTAAGCGAGTTATGTGGTCCAACGAAGGGAGTTATAACTGTTGCAACCTAGTACAATACAGACAGATAGGTAGGGACGCCTAGAAGGCGCACTCGTCGGAGTCCAAACGAAGCCGACGGTAACCACACGGCGTGTGCCCATCATACCCACCCACCCCACCATGGCTGCGTGTGCGGGCCGCGGGTGATAGCCGCCTTTGCCCCTGTCAGTGGGACGAACCCGTCGTTGCACGGGCGACCATGCGTCGAGTTCATGCATGGCTGGCTGGCGGCATCACAGCGGAGGGCATCATCGTACGATCGATTGGATCATCATTAAAGATAAAGAACGAATGAACGATGCCTCGTACAGGGCGGCACTATCCTTTCGCAGCTGGGTTGGTGGTGCCATGACATGGAAAGATACCAGGATGGGCAGCAGCTACCGCGGGCTGCTGCTCTGCTATAGGCTGGTTTGGCCTCCAATTCATTGATCCCTACGGCGTACAGGGTGGTGGTGCCATTACATTGTGGTCTCTCTCTCAACGCTGGTGTGTGTGTAGTAGGTACAGTTCGCGGCACCATCCGCAGCAACTCGTGCTCCCTATCAGTGCATCCATAATTGATCGTGGTGAAGGCACTAGCACAGATCAGGATCTTCTCACCTAGCGTAGCAAAGGCAGGGCAATGTTAGTTGATTCCTAGCACGAGTTTAACACCACGTCTTTGCTTCCTAGCACGATTTTTGTTTGGACGAAATTGTGAGAGCATCTCCAATAGAAGATGTAGAAAAATACCTACCTTTTGCATCTCTGAGGGTCAAAAACACCTCTCCAACAGATGGTGTAGATGCAAAAAATTTACATCTCCGCCTCCCGGAGATGCAAACTACCACACCTAGCGGTGCAAATTTGTATCTCCACCTATAGGAGATGTAAAACGCTGGTCGCGCGGCAACCGCCAACCGCCGTTCACTTTCCTTCCCCCCACCCACTTCGCCTTCCTCCCGTCGCCGCGCCGCACTGCCGCCGCCGCCCACCCGCCCACCGCCCCGCGCCAGATCCGGCCTCTCCACCACCCCCGCCGCCGGTTCCGGCGCGTTTTGCCTGCCGGCCGCCGCCGCACGCCGCGAATCGGGCGTTTTCCTCCGCCACCGCAGCCGCCGCCCGATTCGTCCCCGCCGCCGTGTCCACCATCGCCGCAGCCGTCACCCGGCCGCCAAGCCTCCGCCCAGCCATCACCACACCGCAGCCCCGCCCACACGTCGCGAATCCACCGCATTTGCCCCCGCCACGCCGCCGCCCGATTTGGCCGCCCGCCCGCCCACCACACCGCCACCGCCGCCCGATTCGGCCGCCAAGCACCACCGCCCAGCCCCACAACCACTGCCACTTCCTTCAGCCGCCGCCGCCGCACCCCTCCAGCCGCCACCGCCGCCGGCCCAATTCGACCTCCGCGGTTCAGCCGCACCGCCCCACCGTCGCCATGCCGCCGAGGAAGACCCCGAAGGGCAAGACGGGGTTCTTCGGCGTGAGGGCGAAGCCCTCCGGCAACTTCGGGGTGGAGTTCAGCGACGCCAGCCGCCGCTTTTGGCTCGGCACCTACCCCACCGTCCATGAGGCCGCGCGTGCCTATGACGTGGTGGTGTGGCATGCCGGGAGGCCGAGGAAGGACCTCAACTTCCCGGAGATCGAGACCCAGGCGGATGTGGAGTTGCTCGTGCCGGGGGGCATTCGCATGGAGGAGATCAAGACGAAGAAGACGAAGAAGAGGCCCGCCATTGTCGTTAGTCCCGGCGAGAGCGACGAGGCGGCGATGGCGAGGTTCGCACGTGAGCATCCGGAGTATGTGTAGGCCGGGCAGGAGTTCTGGTGGAAGCGCGACGTCGAGCAGAAGAAGAAGAAGGAGGACGAGGCCGGCCCCTCGACGGTGATCCCCGTCGAGTCTGACTCGTCGGACTGGGGTGACTCGGAGGAGGAGGACGAGGGGTGCGACGACCTGGACAAGGACGAGTTCTGGGAGCAGTTCAGGAGCTCCGACGAGGAGTAGTTTCATCTTCAAGTTGTAGTAGTGTGAACTAGTAGTAGTCGTTGGAGTAGTAGTTTGATAGATGTAGTAGTTTGAGCTAGTAGTAGTCCTTCAAATTAGAATTATGTTTAATTATGTTTTAATTAGAATTATGTTTAATTATGTTTGAAATGAAGTAGTAGAACGAACTATGTTTGAATTATATGTTTGAAATGAAGTAGTATTTGAAGTTTCTACTTTTTTACATCTCCAGTATACATCACCTATTGGAGTTGCACTTTTACATCTCCATTTTGCATCATCTATTGGAGTTGGCCTTTTTTGGAGATGCAAAAAGCACTTTTGGAGATGTAAATTTTTATATCTCCTGTTTTACATCTCCAAATTTGCATCTTCTATTGGAGATGCTCTGACAAGCCACAAAATACATTTTGATGGAAAAACGAGAATTCAGTGCTGTTGTTCGGGGTATTAGGCTGTGGCCCACAATTCAGTGCTGCTGTTCCGGGTTCCACATCTCCACCGCCCGGTAGGCCCAGCAACATAATCCCACTCCTACTGGGATATACTTCCTCCGTTCTAAATTATAAGATGTTTTAGATATTTTAATATTGATTGCATATAGACTTAAATGACTAAACAAACACACTAAAACATGTTTCTATACATTTGATTCTAAAAAATTCTAGAACATATTATAATAGTGAACGGCGGGAGTATGTGGGAAGGAGGTGATCGGTAGTGCTTGGCCTGCTTATGGGAAGGGAGGACGTTTATTGTGTGTATCCCAAAGGTAGCGAGCCTGGAGGAGCCGGGGGAGATCTGGCCTATAAGCCTTTGTAATGTTCTTTACAAGGTGGCATCGAATGGTTCTACCTAGTAGATTAAACATAAATTCACTGTAAATTATTCTTGAAGAATTGTCATGTCTGCTTTCCTTCCGCAAAGACTTAGCACATAAAAAGTTCAAGTTTTCTCAAAAAATATTCAGGTTCTCAAAAAAGTGTTCTCTAATTTCAAAATACTTTGTTTATTTAGGAGAATAATATATTTTTAAAATGTTCTCCAATTAAAAAAATGTGTTTTGAAAATATTCTTGAATTAATAAACCCTGTTGAGGCTCGAAACCTAGACACAGCCGCCACCTCCCCCCAAAAAAGCCAGGGTTCCTCTGCCTCCCTCCCGCCGGTGCCGCCGCCGGCCCGCCTCGTCTCTGGTGGTCTTAGGGCCATGGAGGTGGGGTGGACCCTGGCTCTTGCCGGCTGGAGGGATCTTGCTTCGTGTTTAGGTGCTTTTGTAAGTTTGTTTAGGGTTTGTGTCCTGCTCAGGATGACGAGGCGGTGGCAGCTCCCTGAAGATGGAATATGGTTCTCTCGTCTAGCCCCTGTTCCGATGCTGCGTCTAGCGTCATCGGAGTGCATGTGGAGATGTGTCTCCGGTAGATATCGCGGGATTCGGTTGGTGTTGGTCTTTGGTGAATCTGCTTGGATCCAGTCTCTGTTCGTCATCGTTTATGTGTCTACAGGTTGGATCTTTTCGATCTATACTTCTTTTCATCGGCGACGGTTCCTGTTCTGGAGCGCTAGTCCTATGTGGTCTTAGCACGACGATTTCCCAACAATCTACTACAACAAGTTTGGCCCAGCTCCGGTGAGGGAGGGGTGATGGCAGTGGCACGTCTTCGGCTCGCTCCAGTGCTTATAGTCGTCGCTAGGTGGTCTACGGACATAGATATAATTTTTGGTTATTTCTGTGTTCTTTGTATTGCCATGGATGAATAGATCAGAAATTTTCTTCCAAAAAAAAAGAAAATATTCTTGAACTAACATGATTTTAAAAGAAAAATGGGAAAATAATAAATAATAAGACCACAAAAAACCAGTGAAAATGCCCATGTGATAAAAAAGGAAACCTGAGTTGAACCATTACTCCATGAC
The DNA here is from genome assembly GCA_039707655.1 of Elymus sibiricus. Taxonomy (NCBI): domain Eukaryota; kingdom Viridiplantae; phylum Streptophyta; class Magnoliopsida; order Poales; family Poaceae; genus Elymus; species Elymus sibiricus. The sequence continues at coordinate 80,993,316 of CM077676.1, forward strand.
AAACGAGGAAAATATCTCCCACGAAAGTAGAAAATCGCGTGGAAACTAGTAGCCATCTCGTGTGTGTATGAACTGTCCCAAGTGACCTCGATTGTGCTAAAGGACGACATTTTGATGCAGAAGGCCCCAAATAGGGATTAGCCCAGATCTTATGTGCAAATTGTATGTCTTGCTTATTGCGAGACGGTAGTAGCACTCACTTGTAAAGATCGCCCAAGTAGGCTGGCCTAATAGCAGTTGTGCAGGAGTCGTTTCGGGAATCTTCTATGGAACCGGAACTAGGAACCTTCCACCCTATTTTGGGAATGTTTTTTTTTCATTTGTGAGTTTTTCTCTATCGGTTTTATTTTGGTTTTATTACTGTTTTATTTGTTTTCCCAAATACATGTGGATTTTTTAAATACACGTTGAATATATTTTGATTACATGTTAAAAACATTTGAGGTACACAATGAATATTTACGTGAATACACATTGAACACTTGTGAAATGCACATTCAAATTTTTTATAAGACACAATGGAAAATTCTAAAAACATGCTAAATATTTTTCAGAAAAGTCATGAGCATTTTTTGCAAAACGTGTGAACATTTCGTAACTGTTTATGCACAATTTTTAAAATGGCAGAAAGATTTTTTATATGTTACAGACAGTTTGTAAAAATTGAGTAAACAGATGTTTACTTTTCACGTATTTTTTGAAAATATCTTGATCCTATTTTTAAACACGTGCATATTTTTTAAATGTCATGAACAATTTCTTGAATGGAATGAATATCATTTTACAAATTAGGGACACATTTGTTTTACATTTGTCATGAACATTTATACAAAATGCATGAAATATTTTTAAACGTGAGAACACTTTTTAAATTACACGAACATATTTTGAATGTCATGAACAATTTTTAGATTATCTCGAACGCATATTTAAACTTCATGAAAATATTTTTAATATGTGGTGAACACTGTTAAAAAATAAGCAAAGTAAATTACGCGGCAAATATTTTTATTAGCAACGTTCACTTCACATTGAAAATATGTAAATGAAAAGGTAAAAAAGAAAATAAAATAAAAAAAAGAACTATTGAACGTAACAATTAATGTGCTGACCTGTTACAGTGCCTCCTTGAGGCAAGGCGAAAGCCCATTTTGCTAGAAGCGAGACATAGATGTGCCCCTCGTATTGGACGCTTATTGCATCAAAATGCATGGCAAACACTGAGTGTGTGTTTTGAGCCGACCCTATTCGATGGTTGTTTAGCGAGCGCACTTCGTGTGTGGGTTCATTCATTATATATTTTTTGGTTTTGGTTATTTTTCTATTGGTTTTTTCTATACCTTCTTCCAGTTTTATGTTTCTATTTTCTTTTATATTTTCAACCACTTTTACTAAGAACTAGCACAGTGGCCCTCACAAATGCGGGGCAGCATCTTGAGAAGGTAGGCAAAATGAAGTGTGGCAATTTAAGTTTTGGAAAAATGTACAATAAAGATAACTTAGGATATAATTTATGCACAAATCTAGTAATTTTGGCTCATTCATTATTATTTATTACATTTTGTGTCAAGGTTAGAAGGTTGACCACATGCTTTATGAAACATCTTCCATTTTGAATTACCATAGCGTTAATTTTCACTATTTTTTGTCACCCACCGTGTGCAACCTTCCACTCTTCTACCCTGTCATTTTGCACTCCAATTCAGATGTATCTGTCATGGTGTGCAACGTGCAAGCTTGAGCAGCATAGTTCTAGCAACTTACTCATTGATTTTACATCTTCTCTTTGCACACATAACCCTAATCCCATGACAGACCAACCTGACCTAATAAGTCAACACTCTTTAGTACTCCCTCCGGTCCTTTTTAGTCTGCATATTAGATTTGTCTGAAGTCAAATTTCGTAAAGTTTGACCAACTTTATAGAAAAATTTTATCAACATCACAATACAAAATAAATATCATTAGATGCGTCATGAACTTAATTTTCATATATTGCATAACTTTAATATTGTAGATGTTGATATTTTTTCATATAAATTTGGTTAAAGTCGATGAAGTTTGACTTCAGACAAATCTTATATGCGGAGTAAAAAGGACCGGAGGGAGTAGAATTCAAGGAAAAAAATAGCGTGCTATAGACAAATAGCGCGTACCTTAAAATACGCTATTAGCGTGCTATTAGCGAGACATTGTACATGGATTTATTTAGCGAGACAATTCTCAGGATGATATAGCGTGCTATTAGCGGCGATATAGAGCGCTATTTTTTTCCAGTGGAGTACATACATCTACACTACCCGGTATAGGCCCAGCAACATCATCCAGCCAATATATCAGAAGGAAGAGGAGGCAAGTGACGTTGAGACGTCCTAATTGGTGCCCTTAGCACCTGTTTTCTTTTTTTCGGGAAACTTTCAATCTATTCATCTTCAATTATGGCAGTACAACGAACACCAGAAATAATAAAAATTACATCCAGATCCGCAGACCACCTAGCGACGACTACAAGCACTGAAGCGAGCCGAAGGCGTGCCGCCGTCATCGCCCCTCCCTCGCCGGAGCCGGGCACAACTTGTTGTAGTAGACAGTCGAAAAGTCGTCGTGCTCAGGTCCCATAGGACCAACGCACCAGAACAGCAACCGTCGCCGATGAAGAAAAGCGTAGATTGAAAGGATCCAACCTAAAAACACACGAACAAAGACCGGATCCGAGCAGATCCACCAAAGACAACCACCGACCGAATCCCGCAAGATCCGTCGGAGTCGACACATCTCCACACGCCCTCCGACGATACTAGACACACCACCGGGACGGGGTCTAGGCGGGGAGAACCTTATTCCATCTTCAGGGAACCGCCGCCGTCTCGTCTTCCTGAACAGGACACAAACCCTAACAAAACTTGAATAAACATCCAGAAACGGAGCCCTCCCGCCGGCAAGGACCGGGATCCACCGCACACCCATGGCCCTAAGGCCACAGGAGACATGGCAGATCGGCGGCACCGCCGACGGGAGATAGAAACCCTAGCCGCCTTTCCTTGGAGGAGAGACGAAGGGAGGAGAGACATACTACGCCACGCACCTCAGCACCTGTTTTCTAATCAGTGCTCGCGCATCAGCAAAGCTGGCCAACAGCCCATAGCGCTCGAACTCTTTCCCGTCGCTCGCACTCGCTCACATGGCACCGATGACTACGCTCAAAAAACAAAACAAAAAATCTTGCACTGATGACCATTGACCACGGGTCATTAACCGGAGACAGTTGACCATAAGAAAAAATTCACAAAGTTTAAAAAATGTTTGTGATTTCGAAAAATTTATTCTTTTATTAAATTGTGAATTTGAAAAAGTTTGCGAATTAGAATAGAAATCATGAATTTGACGAAACAGTTCACATATTTTTTTAAAGTTTACGGGATTCAAAAAAGTTCATGAATTTGAAAATTAGTTCAAAAATATGAAAAGAAATGTTTGCGGATATGACAAATAGTTCAGGAAATATGAAAAAGGTTCACGATTCCATTGAGAAGAACACGCGACGAAGAGGTACAAGGAGGGCCGCAATCCATTCCTGGAAGCGGTCAGGGAAACCCAAATGCTGAAGAAGGTCCGGCATATACTCTCATCGCACCAAGTCAAAAGCCTTCCGGATGTCCAACTTGAAAAGCAAGGAAGGGGTCTCAGAAATTAGAATACAGAGCACATGAAACAAAAATACAGCAGCCGAGTTTGCTCTTTGCAGGTTGGTTAACCAAGGATGAATGGTTAAAAAAAATAAAAATACCTTCATTCTTCATGCCGCTATAATAACACGACAGAAATATATATACCTGAATCACTACTCTCTCTCTCTCTCTCTCTCTCTCTCTCTCTCTCTCTCCCTCCCCCTCTCTCTCTCTCTCTCTCTCTCTCTCTCTCTCTCTCTCTCTCTCCATCAACTTCAAGCTTAGCCATAATAACCATGTTTTCGCGATCCCAAAGTGCATGCTTCAGCGAATTGAAATCATCTAGGCTGTCATCACACACCATAATGGGACCAATAGAGGAATGTGTTCTGAATTCTCATAACACGTTCTCCAACTAAAAAAAAAAACCACGTTCTCAACTATCTCGTACATGCAAAATGCTGTAGTAGAGCAAATCATGGATAATTTGGTACATGACTAGGCCCAAGTATTCGCTGCTCAATTGTTCACACACCACAAATCACTCTAAGCTGCTGATTTCGCGTGTCCGGACTATGACGACATCCCTCTCTCAGCATGATCCAGCTCCGGAGGCCATGTGTTGCCTCTCCTAGCTTTTCACCTTTTATTTACTTTTCATTCCAATAAAAGGTGAAGTAGATCTAGTGCGTGTAGGACAGGGAAATACGTACATTTAAACGGACCGCTGCTCCGGAGGCATGGAGGCGAAAGAGCGGTGATCAGCGGTGTAGGGGAGGTGAGCATCGTCATTCTCGTCGACATCTACTGCTGGACAATGGACAAACCAATCACCGATGGTCGCTAGTCTAAGAAGTAAAAATGGACCGTCCAAATCACATACAACCGAATAAAACCCAGTGGACCACATACCAGATAGGTTTGCCTTCGGAGCAGCAGCCCGTTTACATGGGCTTGAGCGGGCCTCACGGGACGATGTGAGAAATTGACTCACGGTTGCTTGGTGAGGACGATTGGTAAATCAGAGGCGTTTAAAATCGTGATCTGACGGTTGAGGGAGTTAAATCATTGAGAGGGCTCCTAGGTAGCTCAGTTTTACTGTAATGAAAAAAAATAAGTTTGTGGAGAAAACTACTTCAGACAACTAGGGATTAGAAACACAAACAAAAACCTAAAAACATTTCAACACAGATCAGTTCATTTATTTATTAGCAATGGTATTTTTTTGCGAAAAATTATAGAAGGCAATTGATACTATTAAATTCACAGTCACATGCAACCAGGCTAATTAGTTGAGCTCTTAAAACTGTCACCGCCATTTGGAAAAACAGGAAATGACTATACCACCTATCCTGCAAAAAAGACTAGATTACCCCTAAAAAAACCAACGGTGGATGTTCGTATATCGCTCGCTCCCCTTTTTAGAGCATAGGGTACGATAAAAATGCACAATTAATTACAAGTGCGTAGCAAAAGATTTGATCATGACCTGAGCTACCATTATGTATGATCACATGGCACGCTAGCTCTGTGGGCTCATGCGTCCGGTGTCATGATACTCAGATGTTTAACTTGCCATCACCAGTTTAATTGTGAAATATTAGGACCATTCCAAACTCAAAGTAGATGCGAAGGACTTATTCAAATATTTATACCTAAAGACTAGATAAAATAGGTGAGAGATTTTCGGAAATTCACTTTGGCTCATAGGTGTATATGCACCCATTGTCTAAATACACATTATAAAAAGGTAAAAAAAATTGAGAAAAAAATCCCGCGTGTAAATCCGGACATTATATGTGCGTGCACAAAGTTTCGGTGAAAAAGGAGATTATTTGTGGCTTGTGTGAAAAAGACAATTTTCGATGCTTGATTACAGCTATTCACGAGGCATTGTTTTATCTTTTTTATACATGCCACAAAAAATGTTCTTTCTTTGCGAAATTTTGTGTGCGAACATAGGATGTCCGGATGTACACGTGAAATTATTGTTGAGAATTTTTTAACATTTTGAAATATGTTTTTTATATATATTTCATAATAGTTGTATCTACACCTATGAGCCAAAACACCACTCTAGGATAATATGTTGGTAAGAAACAAACAAGCAATTTAATTCCCACTCGGATTTAGGAAATAAGTTGGGGCAGTACGAGATTGTTAGGAACTTGCTAACTGTCCTGAAATATAGTCGTGTCATGTTGGACAAGTTTTTGTTTTGTTTGCATCGAGTTGGGCATGAGGACAAACTGTATAGATGCATTAGGAGTTGTTGCGCAAGTGACACCAAAATCTTCTCATGCCAGTCCTATGCTAGTTGCTACTTTCTCATCTAACTTATGTAGTTAGACCTATTGATTTCTCATATGTGGGTTCTCTCAGTTCCTTTTCTGTCAACGAAACTTTTTATTGACCCAAATCTTGCATCAAGCTCGACGATAATTCCTGGCAATTCTAGCGATGTGCTCACTACAACATATTTGATAGCCTCCGTCGAGCACGACCACGAGCCGTACAAGGTGGGGAAAGCATGAATATCATGCAACCTAGCTAGTTCTTGGGATATCACTGCTAACTTTGTGCCATACTAACGTATCTCATTGTCTACAGCTAGTAGAGAACGGCGTGACACATGCAATAACTCTTGGACGATGGTGATTGATGGTCTTCTAAGTGTCTACTTCCCGATGTCTCTTAAATCTTGAAGTTAGCATTTCTACTTTCGTATTTGTGCCGGTATATAATGTTGCTAGCCAAGTGATAATCAAAATCGTGTGTGCACGCATGAATGCATACAAGAAAGCGTGTAATTAGCCCGATTGATTTCCGGAATGTGTGTTCTCTCTAGTTACTTGTCTGATAAAGGAACTTTTTATTGACTAAAACCTTGCATCAAGCTTGGAGATACAAGCAAATATAGTTCTTGGCTATTCTTGCGTGTGTGCATTGCAACATATTATTGATCGCCTCCACTGAGCAGCACAGGAGCAGTGGCAGTTCAATGTTGAAGAGAGCAAGCTTGAATATCACACATCGTAGCCAGTTTCTGGGATATCGCCGCTAACTTTGTGCATACTAGCGCATCTCACTATTGTCTACAACTAGTAGAGAATGGTGTGACACCCTAGTAGTAAGCGGTGGACGACTGTGATAGATGCTCGTCCTAAGTGCCTACATCCTGATGTCTACTAATCTTAAAGCTAGCATTTCTACTTTGTATCCGTGTTGGTATATAATGGAAGTTTTGCTAGCTGAACTCTCTTTCTCTTGCTAGATTGGTTTGGGGAGAAAGATGTGAAGCTGGTCAAGCATATATATAGTACTCTACATGGTTTTTGGAAAACTTTTATCTCAAATATATTCTCTTGATGAGTTATTACTGTTTTAGCAAATGGTCCACTTTGCCGATAAATTAAACAAAGAATGCTAGACCGGAAGGAAATGAAACACAAACAAACAAAAATTTGTAAGAAAACCCAAATTACAAGGTCCTTTGAAGTCGTCCTTTCTAGGTCCCTGGGTGCCCCATCCTAACTAGCTTTGTTTCTAGCTATGCCTTGATGAGTGTTTTTTCACTCATTTTTACCCATGTTTAAACCGGAATTCTCACGTATTTTTGACATAATCACTTCAAAAAAAGCTACTTAGGATGGGGCAAATGATTGCAAAAGCCCTTGTTTATTTTTGTTGCTTGCAGAGATGAGTGATTTTAGGTGGAAATCCAAGCCATATATGGAATATAATGGGCATGATGATCATTGTCATTCAACCGTGCACACACAGAAGTCTCCAGAGGAGAAGACGGTGTGTGGTACGACTATCGATTGGTTTACTGCCATTTGTACAGTACGTCACCACCTTTGTGATGTCATTCCTGACAACTTTTGCAAATTGACCCGAGGCTGATTCGCAGCTGAGGCGCCCCAAAACCCTACTCCGCCCATTTGCACTATATAAATTAGAGAAAAACCCTATGGCAAGAGGGTCCTCGAAGCTAGAAGTTTGCCCTTCCAGCTGTCATACCATTGCCACCACCATCATCTCCACCACCATAGCCTCCTTCTCCATTAGTTTAATTACTTGTAATCGATATTACAGAGTGATCAGCAGAATTGTAAGACTTTCAATCATTTCTCTTCATGTAATTTTGTCTATGATGTCTATTGTTTGTGATTTATTCACGATGTGTGAGCTCGCAGCACCATGTACAAGGATAAATGGATTGTTGGTTTATTTTGAGAGAACATTATTTGTATGTGTTGTGCAACGATTTTTTCGCTTGTCTCTACCTCGATCAGTAGGCTCACGGGTACCCGAGAAACTGAAGATCAGAATAAGGAGAGCTGAAGTGCTGAGAGCAGAGGAAAGATATACTGAACGTCAGTGACAGTAAGATTAGTACGGTAGCCTGAATCAAGTTATCAGGGGTCCTTTAGTTTAACTTTTGTTACTATGATATCATGTGAGCGTCGGTATCACATAATACTTTGCCATGTTCCCCGGCCCTACCTCGCTATAGTGTTTATATCGTCACCCTTCCGAGGAAGCCCTGAACTATTTTGTTAGGCGCATGCATACCTACTTGCGCAAGGTGAGAATAGACTTTTGTAAGCATATTCCTGCCGGCCTGGTATATCATTGGTAATATTAGCTGTGTTAAGAGGACAATGATTGATATCATGAGACCCGTTAAGCTATTCAGGCTGCAAAACCTAGATACGAAGATATGGTTTTAGGCTGTTGGAGGAAAATATCTAGCATGCAAATGAAGTGACTCAAGTAAGAAAAAGTAATCAATCAACTGTTTAAAAGACGGCCTCTCTATATTATGTCTCCTAGGCTCACTTGCTTAGCCCAAAAACTGGAGTCTAAAGATAAGCACGAGGCTAATCAGGACATACTGGTGTGTTGCGACAACTACAAAACTAGAAAATCACACCACATCCTGGACGTGGGAGGGTACCATGAGACAAAATTGCCATTCGGCAGTGCAGAGTCTCGGCATGATGGTTGATGACGTAAGCACGACAGGCCCATCCGGCTTCTATGAAAGAGGTTGATGGAGATAATTGCTTGCACTTACCGGCTTGGTTGTTGTAGAATTATCCCTGATACCTCTCAACCCTATGCAACTAATTTATATAAGACATGGTCTGTAATTCTTCAAAAGATGGATGATCTATGTTCATCATCACTAGAGGAACTGGGCACAAGCGAATAAGAATGCAGCTAAATTTATCAACTAAGAATTTTGATGTGAAGGTGGTCCGGTAGCTCACTTCATTGCATTTATAGGCATGTATGGTTGCAGAGGTCTATTGTTGATGTGAAGATCGTTTGGTAGCTCACTTTATTTATTACATTTATCAGATGTATCATGTATGGTTGCACACATACGTCTGTTGTTGATTTGAAGGTGCTTCCCGGTAGCTCACTGCGTTATATTTATAAGCTTGTACAACCGCACATGTCACCAGTTTAAGCACATGAGATACTTCTCTTAGTCTTCGATCAACAAGACTCGCACACCATGTGTCCATGCCTGCAAAGTCATGGCTCTTGGTGGTCACTCTAGTTACTCTCGGCGCTGGCCATGGCGATTCCTTTGACCCCAACCCCCTCCCATGCAAGGACCAGAAAATCAGACTGCCTGGCAGAAAAAAATGAATCTTGTTCGACATTGTCAACCTTAGAAAACTGTTTATGTGTATAAACCAAAAAAGAGCCTGGTAGAACCAGCAAGAATTGTGACGAAGCTGACTACCTGAGACAGAACATAGCATTCAACGTGAAAGGCAAGCACATAGTGGTCAGACAACACAGAACACTGTCAATGGTGCGGGGAGACGAGACAAGTTGGTAACTTCTCGGTATCTTTACCTCAGCCGTTGACACTCATTCTAATACACTTTTCTTGAAGGTGATGCATCCGGTTTCACCTAACCTTTTTATACTTTTCAATCATACACCCCTAAACCCCCATGGATGAGTAATTTGACGCACGTTGTGTTGTCTGAGTAAAGCCATTGGGCGTCACTGATGATTACCCTACCATAGGAAGGTCTTTCAATCAGTCAATCACCATAAACTTCCGACCCATTGGTCGCTCAACCTACTCCCAGTCCCCCATTATTCTCCAAATAGTCAATATTCACATACAATTTTCAGATTCTCTGCTTGTGAAAAGGGCCAGCAATAATTACATTGGATGCTCAACTCTTTTGTGTTCTTTTTCACGAGATTGAACTGTTGAGCGAGTTGAATTAATTCATGCCGGCGTCCATGGCACATGGCAGACAAGTCCGATCCCACATCATTAGCGTACCAGTGACAACAACGGTGAGGTGGACAGCCCTTTTGACCTGATGGTTACCGAAACAATAGCCAAATGGATTCAGGAATCGATATCATGTTGGTAACATTCAGGAATATTGAAATTTGAAACTTTGCCTTTCTTGAGCTAAACTATTCCTGGCATGATTCTTCAACCAGACAGCACCACGCTGAGAGCAGCTGGACGGTCCTATCTATTTCAGTCACGGGTGCTGAATCATGATCAAATCCTTATCGGTTTTTCCATTTTCTATTTTCTAATGGCAGTGGTAGTTGGTATGAGTTATGGAGTATAGTACCCAACACCAACAATAATCATTTTCACGATGTCTAGAATTCGAGATCCCAACATGAACATATGCATGCACATGAACTGATCTTGTTCCTTTATTACTTAGTAACCGTATAAAAGGCATCGAAATGGATAGAACGAACTACAAAAAATGGCATAACCGTGTACATATACAATAGCTGTAACAGTAAACTAATTAAGTGGAGAATCGACCCTAGCTAATAACCAATGTCTATTCTGCTCAAAAGGCCGGAACATGCTTATATCTCTACTGTTCAACTTCTGACGGGGCCTCGCGTTCTTCTCCATGTCCTGCACGGTGGAAGGAAAATCAGTCCAAAATGTTCTAGTCCACTGGTGGATGAAGATCGACCAAATTAAAGGCGGCTTTCATGTCACTCCGAAATTTCTAGATGTCGACGGTTAAATCTAGCATCTGGCATGAGTCTAAAGAATGTAAAGTGCTGTAATATAAGAGTTGAAAGCACCAGGAGGAATATTACTTCACTTTCATGAAATGGATTGGAGAAACAGAAGGAGATTGCAGCAAGAAAAAGAAACTTACATCATGGACGGCCTCCCGGAGAAGCTCCAGCTGGTGCTTTCACACGGTGCGAACCTGCAAATTAAACCAGAGAAGAGAAAGATTTCAGAAACAATATTAATCAATCACACATGATTCACAAACCATGCATAGCGTATAATAGGACTTGTGCACGCATCTAAAGAGTGGACGTTTTGTGCTCTACGGCCAGTATAACGGGTGTGTGTAGTCCGGGGAGCAACCACACCTTTCTCGGAGACGGGGACAAAGCTGGTGGGGTATATATATGCTGGACGTCCATATATGCTGCACAAACACACGCGCGCGCGCGCGCACACACACACAGAGAGAGAGAGAGAGAGAGAGACGGCCGCGTCAGGTTGGAACGTTTCAAACCCGTGTCAACTTGCTACGGATTACAGTACGGTACTGACGCACACAGCACAATCAAAGTAAACTTTGCCGGCGTCGTCCCTTCCCGTGGCACCGGAACAGATCATGTATGTATGGTTTGGACAGTGTTGGATAGGGACGCTCGGATAAAAAAGTCCGGGTTTAATTTGGTGGGAAGCGGCACCTATGGCTTGTCATTTTCATCTCGTTTGGAAAAGCAAAACTGGCCGATTTGCCAAATTGGAACGCTGTTCTGTTCTGTTGGGTCGGCGACACCCCCAAGTCTCCAACGGCGGATGGACAGAAAGGCGCCGGAGGCCGCATTCTGCCAGCCATGCATGCCATTTTGCAGTGCACGGTTGTCGTCGATGCTTATCCATCATCCGTCGCGCGTCTGTGTAAGAGTTAATCTAGTTGTAGTATTAGTGTCCTAGTACTAGTCGTTTTAGTGTTCACGCGTTAGGTAAACCAGACTTGTACGTGTACGAGTCGGGATCCCGTCGTGTTGGCTGCCGAGTCCGGCTGCGTGTTGGACGGGGCGTTCCTGTATCCTTTATATACCAGAGAAATAAAACGGAAAAGGTGCAAGTTGTATGCACCGCAAAATACCAGTTTTGCTCCGGCTGTTCCGTTCGCTAAGAAAGTTTTCGTCGAGACGATCGAATCGATCGACTTTTCGCTCGTGTACTGGCCGGAGGCCACGTACGGCTGCTCGTACTAGAATCCATCAAGGAGCTTGCTTGCTAGCTTGTCTAGCTAGCTTGAACGTACGTGTACAGGAGGATTTGATCCAAAGCCAAGTTCAAAATCAACAATTGGATCCAAAGCCAGGTTCAAAACCAACAATTGGTATCAGAGCCTCGACGATCTACGATGGTGGACAGCGACGCTGAGTTGGTCAAGTCCGGCAACGGCGGTCCCAAGGCGATCAAGAACGGCGACAAGGTGAAGAAGAGCGGCAAGTCAGCGACCAGTGGTGGAGGAACGGGCGGCGCCAACGTCCAGGCGCATCGCAACATCCCCATCCAGTACCCGATGCTCACCGACGCCAACTACGGCGTGTGGGCGGTGAAGATGAAGATTATTCTCCGAACCCTCCGAGTGTGGCAGGCAATCACGGACGACGACGTCGACGAGGAGTGCGACGAAGGTGCCATGGCCGCCATAGCCCTGTCCGTGCCGGATTCCGTGCTGATGACATTGGCGGAGTTCGAGACGGCAAAGGAGGTGTGGAACGCACTCAAGGAGATGAGGATCGGAGAAGATCGCGTCACCAAGGCTCGGGCACAAGTGCTGAAGCGCCAATTTCACAAGTTGCAGATGGAGGAAACTGAATCGGTGAACGACTATGCCATGCGTCTTACTACTTTGGTGGGAGAGATCTGCGCGCTTGGTGCAAAGCTCGATGAGACCGAGATTGTGGAGAAAATTTTCAGTTCGGTGACTGACAAATTCACGTACATCATCGGCACGCTCGAGCAGCTTTACGACATCGACGACATGACTATAACGGAGGCGATCGGACGCCTGCGAACGTGGGAAGAGAATGCTCGTGGCTGTCGGAAAGGCAAAGGAGGAGGTGGTGACCAACTCATGTACTCGCGCGCAGATTGGGAGGCCCCAAGTAGCAAAGGAAGGCGTGACGGTGGCGAAGGCTCAAGCAACGCGAAGCGCGACGGACAAACTGGAAAAAGCAAAGGAAAAGGCAAGCCACAAGGTCGTGGTAAGGCGGACCAATCTAAAGGGCGGAAGCCACGGAACTTGGATTTGTCCGAGGTCAAGTGCTATAACTGCAACGAGATGGGTCACTTTGCAAAGGATTGTCCGAAGCCTAACAAGCGGGAGATCAAGGCAAATTTGGCGAAGCAGGAAGGCGAAGGTCCAGGTCTTCTGATGGCCGAAGTTTGCGATCTCGTCGAAACGGTGGTTGTGAAACCTAACCAGAAGGTGCTACTTCACGAGAAGAAAGTGACACCAAAGCTATCCGGGGATCAGAACGTGTCATGGTATCTCGACACGGGTGCTAGTAACCACATGACGGGGTGCAAGGAGAAATCCCTCGAGCTGGAATACGATGTTGAAGGCTCGGTCAAGTTCGGTGACGGTTCAGCTGTGGAGATTTGCGGGCAAGGATCTGTCCTCTTCGAGGGTCTCACAGGGGAACATCGCATACTCACCGGAGTGTACTACATCCCACGGCTTCGCAACAACATCATCTCTATCGGGAAGCTTGACGAGAATGGATGCAAGGTGGATATCGAGAACGGAGTGATGACGATTTTCGACAACCTCCGAAACGTGCTAGCTCGTGTTAATCGCACATGGAACAGGCTCTATATCCTCAACCTTGATCAATCACAACCGGAGTGTTGGCTCGCCAAGAGTGATGATGATTCGTGGTTATGGCATGCGCGATTTGGACACGTTAACTTCTACGCCTTGAAGAAGATGTCAAAGATGGAGATGGTATCCGGGATGCCATTTATCGACCATGTTGATCGAGTATGTGACGGGTGCTTGGTTGGAAAACAGCACCGCAGGCCGTTCCCTGCTCAGTCTACCTATCGTGCAAGTGATGCACTCGAGCTACTCCATGGTGATCTATGTGGCCCTATCACCCCGGCAACTCACGCAGGAAAGAAGTACTTCTTCCTTGTGGTAGATGACTACTCGAGATATATGTGGGTCGTTCTCCTACGATCTAAAGATGAGGCGTTTGAAGCTTTCAAGAAGCTAAAGGCTGCAACGGAGATGGAACACAAGTTGAAGGTTCGCGCTCTACGGACAGATCGCGGCGGAGAGTTTACGTCGAACGAGTTCAACGACTACTGCGAGAAGATTGGCATAAAAAGGTTCCTCACGGCACCTTATACGCCGCAGCAGAATGGGGTTGTTGAAAGGCGCAATCGAACCGTCGTTGACATGGCAAGGAGTTTACTCAAGAGCAAGAACCTGCCGGGGATTTTTTGGGGAGAAGCTGTCTCGACGGCGGTCTATCTTCTCAACCGGGCTCCAACGAAGGCGGTGATCGGCAAGACTCCGTATGAAGCAATTTACGGACGTAAGCCGAATGTGTCTCATCTACGGACGTTCGGGTGCGTGGCGCATGTGAAGACGGCGGAGCCGCATCTCTCAAAGCTTGCCGATCGTAGCACCAAGATGGTGTTCATCGGATACGAGAGGAGTTCCGGCACCAAGGCATACCGCTTCTACGATCCACAAACCAAGCGTCTACGGATTTCACGCGACGTCGTGTTTGAAGAAAACAAAGCGTGGAATTGGAGCGCAACAGCCAACGATGCTCCAAACGGTAACATATTCACAGTTGAGTTTCCTGATGATGATGCAGGGGAAGACGTCCAGGTGGTTGGCAAGACGCCCAACCAAGGTGACCACAATGGTGGTGATCACCATGGTGCCAACACCGACGACGACGCGCAAGGGTCGCAAGGTGATAGCGACAATGACGCACACGACACGAGCGGAGATCTCGGCAACGACATCGACAACGAGGCGCATAGTGACGACGACAATCAAGATGATGGTCACGGTCACAACGACTACGCCGACGACGCAGATGTCAACGACACGCCCGGGACTCAGCCGTCTTCCTCAAGTGCATCGACGCCGACACAATTTGTGTCGCCTCCTTCACAAGCCACAACGGACTCTTCCGGGCCTCGTCGCTACAAGACCCTCAGGAAAATCTACAAGTACACAAAGCCAGTTACGCTCGAGTACTCCGGACTATGTTTGCTCGGAGTTGAGGAGCCAACCAACTTTGTAGAGGCGAGCAAAAGTTCAAGCTGGACGCACGCCATGGATGAGGAAATGAAGGCGATTGAGAGCAACGGAACGTGGACTTTGGTAACCCGACCTCCGAACCAAAAGGCCATCGGTTTGAAGTGGGTTTACAAGTTAAAAAAGGACACGAAGGGTGACATTGTGAAGTACAAGGCAAGACTCGTTGCAAAGGGCTACGTACAACGTCAAGGAGTTGACTATGATGAGGTGTTTGCACCGGTTGCTCGACTCGAGACGGTGAGAGTGCTCCTAGCTTTGGCAGCACAAGAGGATTGGAAGGTTCATCATATGGATGTTAAAACCGCTTTCCTCAACGGTGATCTCACAGAAGAAGTGTACGTGGAACAACCCCTCGGCTACGAGAAGAAAGGCAAAGAAGGGAAAGTTTACAAGCTCAAGAAGGCACTTTACGGGTTGAAGCAAGCGCCAAGAGCTTGGAACTCAAAGTTAGACCGAAGTTTGGTCTCGCTCGGGTTCAAGAGATGTCCCCTCGAGCACGCAGTCTATACAAAGAACTCCAAAGGCTCAAACCTGCTAGTTGGGGTTTATGTGGACGATCTGATTATCACCGGAGATAGCGTACAAGAAATTGAACGTTTCAAGGTGCAAATGAAGAACAAGTTTAGCATGAGCGATCTGGGATTACTCAGCTATTACTTGGGCATCGAAGTGAAGCAAAGCTCCGGAGAGATTTCCCTATGTCAATCGGCTTATGCGGTCAAGCTATTGGACAAGTGTGGCATGTCAGATTGCTACGAGACACAAGTTCCAATGGACCAACGTCACAAGTTGAGCAAGCGTAGCTCAAATCCGCCGGTGGACACCACAATGTATCGAAGCGTTGTGGCCAGCCTAAGATACCTGGTGCATACCCGACCTGACTTGGCTTATTCAGTCGGGATCGTGAGTCGTTTCATGGAGAATCCGACAACCGAACACATGAGCGCGGTCAACCAAATCTTGCGCTATGTGAAAGGCACTATTAATCTTGGCTGCACGTATAGAAAGGGAAAGGAAGGATTGATCCTTCGTGGATATTCAGATAATGACATGGCAGGTGATGTGGATGACCGGAAGAGCACAACGGGCATGGTATTCTACCTTGGTCCGAATCCGATTAGCTGGAATTCTCAGAAGCAAAAGGTGGTGGCACTGTCTTCATGCGAGGCAGAATACATAGCGGCAAGCACGGCGGCTTGTCAAGCAGTGTGGCTGAGAAGACTCCTAGCTATTCTTGCGAAGCGGGAGGTGCAGAAGGTGTCATTGAAGATTGACAACCAAGCTGCAATCTCATTGTGCAAAAATCCAGTTCATCACGAAAGGAGCAAGCACATAGATACCCGGTTTCACCACATCCGGGAGTGCATTGAGGAAGGGATGATCGAAGTTCAGCACGTGAACACGAAGGACCAGCTTGCCGATATTTTCACCAAGTCCCTCGGTCGACAGAAGTTCATCGAGATGAGGAAGAAAATCGGAGTGCAAGCAATGGAGACAAAGCAACCAGATTAAGGAGGTGAATGTAAGAGTTAATCTAGTTGTAGTATTAGTGTCCTAGTACTAGTCGTTTTAGTGTTCACGCGTTAGGTAAACCAGACTTGTGCGTGTACGAGTCGGGATCCCGTCGTGTTGGCTGCCGAGTCCGGCTGCGTGTTGGACGGGGCGTTCCTGTATCCCTTTATATACCAGAGAAATAAAACGGAAAAGGTGCAAGTTGTACGCACCGCAAAATACCAGTTTTGCTCCAGCTGTTCCGTTCGCTAAGAAAGTTTCCGTCGAGACGAGCGAATCGATCGACTTTTCGCTCGTGTACTGGCCGGAGGCCACGTACGGCTGCTCGTACTAGAATCCATCAAGGAGCTTGCTTGCTAGCTTGTCTAGCTAGCTTGAACGTACGTGTACAGGAGGATTTGATCCAAAGCCAGGTTCAAAACCAACAATTGGATCCAAAGCCAGGTTCAAAACCAACAGTCTGCTCCCAGAAACGATCGTACAAGCTCACTTCAGCGGCCGAACAATTTGGTCGGAGAGATCACGAGGCCGGAGCTACCACTCGGTTGCGGTGTGTTGCGCCTAGCTCCAACGCAATGCCGTGGACGAGTGTCAAATGATGTTTATTTCCATGCAGGACAGACATTTGCTTCTTTCCCGTTGTCTCCTATTCATACGTGTTCTCAACTTCATGCTTGTTTTCTAGCAATCCTCTCTTAAGCTTTTGTCCAACCTATTTATATTAAGGTAAAACACCTAAGTCGAATTATCATGACGTTCAACTGTGTGAATGAGGGTGAAATGATTGAGTTCGGATGCAGCTGACTGAAGTGAAGACGTGATATATGTAGAGGAAGGGAAGAGGCCCCGGAAGGGAAAGAATTGTGGTGGGTGGGACATTTATTAGCCTTATTTCCATCTTATAAACCTCCAACAATGCATATATCGCCCATGTACTTCTCTCTCTCTAAGTTCATAACTGACTTGCTTACAGATATGGGCATTTGTTAAAATAACCATTTCAAGTGAATTAGCTAGGTAGTCCACCGCAAAAAGATAGCTAGCTAGTCCAGCTACAGTTCACCGAAGGAGAGGAAAGCAAATTAAGTTTGTGGGGAGAACTAGTTCTCGCTCTTTAAGGAACAGATACAAACACTAAAAAAAGTACAATGATTTCCGCATATGGAGCGCCAAGATTGAAGGAAAGAACGGATTCATTCTCTGGTTGCTGCTACGAAACATTACTGTTATATTTATGACAAAATCGCTCATCCAAAGCTGCGGTGCCTGGTTCTGAAACTCCCTAAGCCCAATGCTTTTGTCTCGGGAGTTAATGCTGAGGAGACTTACTTTGCTCAGCTTCCAGATAGTGTGGTGAAGGATCATTTGGCCTGAATGAGGGCTCACACAAAGGCATGCGAGATGGTATACGACGTGTGGTTCGAGCCGTTCTTCGAGAAAGCCGGGCTGCTATCATTTGTTCTTCAGTTCAAACGTGTGTTGCCGACGATCAACCATTCAGCTCTGACAACCCCTGCTGGACCGTTGGCGGTCGGAGACGCATACTTTCCATCTCCCTTGTGGCGAGTTGACGGTGACCCTCGAGGATTTCGCCATGATCACAACCCTTCCGCTCCACGGCGAGCCTCTCACAGGACGAGTGGAGAAGAGCAATTGACGCTAGAGGTTTATCAATTCCATCGGTTGTTGCTCCCCCCCTCTCCGTCAGTGGCTCATTCCCAATATGCGAGGATGCACTTGTGGTATCTCCTATCACATGTAATTTTTGCAGACTGCTCGGGGGACATTGCCCTGTGGATGTATTCCTGGCCGACTGGGAGGTTAAGTACAACTGGGGGTCTGCTGGTCTCGCATATTTATACCGTGCGGTAATAAGTTAATGCAATCGTCGTTTATGGATGTATGTATGCTTTTTTCAATTGTGTCATCTAATCATGAATTGTGATTTGCAAATGGACGACGCATGTAGGAGGACCGAATCAAAACCTGGTATGGGCGGATGTGCCTGTGCACTCTCGGTGTGGATGTGGGAGCGGTTGCCAGTGGGATGTCCTGAAAAATGGCCGCATCGTGAATGGGGAGACTATAGCGCAGAAGGCGACTCTTCTCGATACCGCACCATGGCGTACTCTTGGGACAGGGTCAAAATCTTCATAGGCAAAGTCAAATGCCTTGTACAAGGCCTTCACCAATGAGCTAGACAATCTCACATTTCACCAGGTAAAACTGCGTGTAGCACTTTCTTTTAACCAATTTTCCGGTTGCTTAAGAAGACCTAATCTTAACCAACTTGTCTGCAGGCTAACTGGACACCGTACGGACACATCGGGATTTCGAGCTAAACATGCTGTGCACGAGGGACTGTGATATCTGGCGGATTAGGTGCTCATTGATATGCATCTACGATGTCGAGTGGCACCTACCACATCGCGTGGCGTTGCAATTTGGTAGGATCCAACGCACCCCACCGGGGCCTACTGACACTGGTGGCTTCGACCTTCACATGTGAGGGACCTAACATCTATTATGTATAACATAAATAGTTTCTTGTGAGTGACCTAATTTATTATGGTTTATTGTTTCTTGTGCCTTGCAGGCAAAATAGGCAGAATTGTCAGAAGATCACTGATTGGGAAACTCACCATCAGGACTATGTGAAAAGGTGGAGGGAGAGGAAGTATTACAAAGAGAGGGATATGACATTGGTCGACTTGGCCGAGTATGAGGAGATGCATTTGAAGTGGTTTGATGATGGTGGGAAATACTTTCTGTGTTTGAGGCTAAAGTGGACCGAAAGCGAATATCACATTGCTAGAGGCGGACGACTCCGATGAAAATGCCTATGATGCCAATCTTAGAGGGACGACATGTGAATTTAGGGAGTATCCACCCCTTCTTAAGACAATGGTAAGTTGTGCTGAATTGCTTGGAGATGACATTTGTAGGTGAATCTTGTATATTCTTTGTCACTAATTTATTTATGATGACATTTTCTATTTCCGAAGGCTCGAACACGCTCGTGCATGGCCCCGGGACTGCGGAATTTCACTTAGCGCTGAGGGAAGTGATGAAAGTAAGTGTGAGACTAGCCTATGCTATATCATGTTTTCTTCACTTGATCCATAACCTTGAAGTAAACATGTTCCACTCTCTTCTTTGTTGTTGCGGAAGTTCTTTTTATGTTTCCAAAAGCTAGTAGGCATGCTTGGTTGTGCAAGCTAGCTCCGTTGATGTCCATGCTCCTGGCCCGTCAAAGCATGCTAGTGGAGCCACCGCTTCATCTAGCCATGCCATCACTTCCCCAAGCCATGCCGCCTCTTCGTCTCGCCATGTGGAGGAACCCGAGGATGATGAGGAAGATAAGGCTGATGATGGTGATGAGGGTGATGAGGAGGACTACGACGAGGGAGATGGACCCCCAGTCACTCAGCCAACCCAGGAGAAAAGGGTATCACTTGCTTCCTTTGTAGTATTCGATCATGTTGAGCTTGGTGTTGAGCTTGAGTACCTTTTATTTGCATGCCGAGTTTGGATATGTATGTTGAACTATTTGGATATGTAGACCTATTTGTTATCTTTCATTTGGATATGTTGAACTATTTATGATGAAAATGATGTGTCTCATGCTATATTATTGTGTGTAAGTTTAGAGAAATTAAAGCTATATTACTGTGTGTGATGAAAATAATTTGTTCAATGTTGAAATTTTAGACTATGTTAACTCTGTTGTGGAAAGGATACAAGACCCTACCGCTAGAGCCCTTGGTGGTAGGGTTACACGCACTACCTCCCAGAAAAAAGTGTGCGAGGCAACAGAAGGTTGAGGCCATAGTTTGTAACCCTACCGCCGGAGCCCTTGGCAGTAGGGTTAGACGCCCTACCGCCCAGAAAAAAATTCACGAGGCAACAGAAGGGTTTAGGAGTTTTGGGGGCAAAACCCTACCGCCGTAGTGCCTGGCGGTAGAGTAACACAACCTAGCACCGAGGCTGCTGACGACTTTGTCAGCTCGTGCTGACGGCTCCGTCTATGTTTGTCGTCACCCTACCGCCAGGAACCGTGGCGGTAGACTGTGTTACCCTACCACCAGGGTTTACGGCAGTAGGAAAAAGGTCAGATCCATAATTTTTTTCAATCCAGGTTAGATCGTGATGAAGTTCGTAAAAATAGTCAAAACAATGATTTCGGCCTCATGGCGTAAACTATTTCTTGCATGATTCTTCGAGGAGACAGCACCAGGCTAG
Organism: Elymus sibiricus; assembly: GCA_039707655.1. Taxonomy (NCBI): domain Eukaryota; kingdom Viridiplantae; phylum Streptophyta; class Magnoliopsida; order Poales; family Poaceae; genus Elymus; species Elymus sibiricus. Next base: position 81,014,104 of record CM077676.1, read on the forward strand.
CACCACATGGATGGGCCCTATTTCAGTCCCAGTTACTCAACCATAAAAAAAAAATCCTTGCCAGCATTTTTTTTCCATTTCTAATGGCAGTGGCAGTTGGATGAGTTATGGAATATCAACATCAAGATATACATGAACATGAGCTGGTCGTGGTCCTTTATTATTCAGTAACCGTATACAAGGCATCTATCAAAGTGGATGGAAAGAACTACTACATTCAAAAATGATGTAAACATGTACCAAACTAGCCAGAGGCAGAGGATCGACCCTAACGGTCAATATCTATTCTGCTCAGAAGGACGGAACAGGCTGATATCTCTACTGTTCACCTCTTGACGGGGCCTCGCGTTCTTCTTCATGTCCTGCATTGTAAACAAACATGATGGAATTACGGAAATCAGTCCAAGTTTTTTTCCTTTTGCTAACCCAAATATTTGTCCATGGTTGAGATCAACCAAATTATAGGCACGTTATGTCGTTTTTGAAAGTAATTTTAACATGCTCCCTCTTACCCCCTCTTTTCACATGGGAGGTAAGAAGATAAGAGTTAATCGAAATGTCTGAGGTTAAATCTGCACGAGTCTGAAGACTGTAAATGTTCAAAGAGAGGAGTCGGAGACTTTTGACACGCTGAAAGACACGAGTCAAAAGCATGAGGAGAATAGAAATCGGCATGTCCGTTTCACATACTCGTCTTGGAGGTGTGCACGGGCTCGAGGGACCAGCGGACATCATCTTTGGTGGAGCGGTGTTTCATCTTACGCATCGACGACTGTGGATCTCGGCGGCGTGGCGCAGTGGAGCCTCGGCGTTCGATGTGTGTAGATGGACTCGCGCAGGAGGATCGCGCTGTCTGGCGTCGTGGTGGCGTCGATGGCAGACCTGGCAAGGTCATGACGTCAGTATTTGCTCTGAAAATGGATCGGTGGATGACGGCGGCGGCGGCCTCTGAGAGTGCGCCGGACTGGTGTGTGCCCCAGACCAAGTATATGGCTTGGTTGGGGCCTCCAGTTTTAGATGTTAGGCTTAGGTGCGAGGTCTGTTTGATATTAGACTCGGACTATCGGCACCCCTTCATAAAATGGATAGAAGTAGCGACAGATGTTGCTAAGATGATGACTTCAGACTTACTGATGTACTACTTTGTAAGGTCTTTGTGAATAATTAATAAAGTGGCTACATGCATCGTCCAGATGCAGAGGCCGGGGGTCTTCCTCCTTTTCAAAAAAAAAAAAAAATACTCGCTTCCATGAAAATGATCGATCTTAATTACTACTGGGTGTGCTTGGCGTCCGTTTCTCCTCGGCTGGGTGTCGGCTCCTCTGCTAGTGGAGCTGCTGAGTTCTTTGTGTGTGTTGGACTGGGGACAGAGCTGGCGCGGTATATATAGTTGGAACACTTCAAACCTGTGTCAACTTGCTACAGCTTACGGTACGTACGGTGACACACACAGCACAATGAAAGTACGCTTCGCAGGCGGCGTCCCTTCCATGCCACAGGAACAGAGCATGTATGTATGGTTCGGACAGTGTTGGATAGGGACGCTCGGATCAAAAAGTCCGGGTTTGGTGGGAAGCGGCACCAATGGCTTGTCATTTTCATCTCGTTTGGAAAAACAAAACAGGCCGATTGGCAAATTGGAACACTGTTCTGTTCAGTTTGGTTGACGAGTCCCCAAAGTGTCTAACGGCGGATGGACAGAAAGACGCCGGAGTCCGCATTCTCCTGGTATGCATGCCATTTTGCAGTGCACAGTCGTCGTCGATGTCAATCCATCATCCGCCGTGCGTCTGCTCTCAGAACCGATCGTACTAGATCACTTCAGTGGCCGGACAACTTGGCCGGAGAAATCACAACGCCGGAGCTACCACTCGATTGCGACGTGGTGCACCTAGCTCCAACGCAGTGCCGTGCACTGAGTGTCAAATGATGTTTATTTCCATGGAGAACAAACATTTGCTTCTTTTCTGGTGTCTCCTATTCATACGTATTATCAACTTCATGCCTGTTTTCTAGCAATCCTCTCTGAAGCTTTTGTCGAACGCAACCTAAATCGAATAATCATGACGTTGAACTGTGTGAATGAGGGTGAAATGATTGAGTTCGGATGCAGCTGACTGAAGTGAAGACGTGATATATGTAGAGGAAGGGAAAGAATTGTGGTGGGTGGGACATTTATTAGCCTTATTATTTGCATCTTATAAACCTCCAATAATGCATATATCTTCCATGTACCTCTCTCTCTCTCTCTCTCTAAGTTTGTGAAGAGAATTAGGTCACGCTCTTAGGGAATAGCTACAAACACTAAAAAAAGCTACAACAATTTCCACACATATGAAGCGCCAAGATTGAACGAAAGAACAGATTCATCCTCTCATTGCTGCTACAAAACAGAATTTGGATGACTGACCGTCTTCTAAAGAGAGGTTGGCCTCAAGAGCAGCCCTGTATGCAGCCCTGTGTGTCCCCCCTGACCGTCTGCGGCTCACTTGATGATCTCATGCCCGTTTGGGCGGCAGGTCTGGCCGTCTGGTCTTCCTTTAGTTCCACCAACCCGGAAGTGGCTGACTCAGCACTGATCGCAGACTCCATCACGGGCTGATTGAGTAGAATCAATACTTAAATCCCCTACAGACAGAAGAAATGCTAACATTCAGTTGGCTGTTATATTGTGTGGCACATTTGGAGGGAAAGAAACAGAAGAACCTTTGAAGGTAAATCGTGCAGCGCTGCTGGTGTGGTGAAGCAGATCAGAGAAGATGTTCGCCTCATGTTGGAAGCTCACGAGTAATCCCTGTTGGCAGGGCTTCGCCCCTGTTTTTTCCCATTTCCTCTTTCTCCTGGTGAGCCCTCTATAAGGTGTTTTTAGCTGATGTACTGTATTTCCCCCAATCTTAATGCATAAGCACAGATCCTGCTAGTTTTTGTCAAATAATAAAGAAAAGTCCACACATATCAGTTGATTGGTTAACTAGAATGCCAGTTCTTTTTCAAAGAATTAGGAAAGGCAAACTGATACTGTTAATTTCAGTAAGTCCGACCAAGCTAATCAAGTATGTGTACGTTGCCAAAGATTTCATCGTGAGCTGAATCACCATTATTTATGATCACATAGCGCACTAGCTCTACCCGCTCACGTCTCTGGTGTCATGATGCTCTAATTTTTCCATTACCACTTTAATTACCAAGTATTAGAACCATCGCAGACTCAAAGTTGATGTGAAGACTTCAAAAATTTCATACCTATAGAGTCTAGCGAAAAGATGTGAGAGGTTTGGTTCTACTTAGATTCAGAAAGAAAAGTTGGGGCAGCACTGAATTCCTAGGAAACATGCTAACCGATTTGAAACGGATTCATATCGTTTTAGACAAGTCTGCCTGTCCGTGGATCGAGTTGGGCAAGGAGCCAAACTCTTGATGCATTTGGTGTTGTACATTGTGTGGCACCGCGGCACCAAAAATCTTCTCATCTCGCGCCCTAGTTGCTAAATCGATCCCGTGTGCACGCACGTATATACACATAGAAGAAAGTGTGTAGTTGGGTGATTTTTTGTGTGTGTGGGTTCTCTCTAGTTAATTCTTCGATAGAGGAAAATTTTGTTGACACAAACCACGCATAAAGCTCCACGATACAATCAAGTAGATTTCTTGCCTATTCTTGCGTGCGAGCATTGCAACGTATCTGATAACCTCCGCCCATCACCGCAAGGAAGCAAAAGCAAGCATGGATATAAGGCAGCATAGCTAGACCCAGGATTATCGCTGCTAAGCACAAAATGGAGTGACACCAAAGTCTACCTAGCTAGTTCCAGGGTTATCGCTGCTAAGTATGGCAGTTGGTGGTCATCCTTAGTGTCTACTTCCCCATGTCTCTCAATCTTGGAGTTAGCATTTCTTCTTTGTATCCGTGGTGGTATGTAACAAAAGTATTGCTAGACGAACTCTCTTTATATCTGCGGCTGCGAGGCCGAGTATATTTAAGCATCGGTGGCCGCTCGGAGTAAATTTTATCCTCCACTAAAGGTTTTAGGGTTTCGGCTAGTTCTGGGTTAGAGGAGGACAACTAGAATTTTTTTCTCCTCCAAAGGATTATAGGGGATAGGTTAGAGATGTTCTTAGAGTCAAACACAATACAACAACACGAAATAACCCGCTACTAGCTCAAACAAAATTAGCAATGGACATCATCATATTCATGCAAAAAAAAAATTTGGCTTTGCAAAAGAAAGTTACTGATTAAGATGCTACCACCAGTGTGAATGAGGGCTCACACAAAGGCATGCGAGATGGTTCGAGCCAATCTTTGAGAAAGCCGGGCTGCTACCGTTTGTTCTTCAGTTCAAACGCGTGTTGCCGACTATTAACCATTCAGCTCTGACAGCCCTGCTGGACCGTTGGCGGTCGGAGACACGTACTTTCCATCTCCCTTGTGACGAGATGACGGTGACCCTTGAGGATTTTGCCATGACCACAGCCCTTCCGCTCCATGGCGACCCTCTCACCGGAAGAGTGGAGAAGAGCAATTGACGACAGAGGCATATCAATCTCATTGGTGGTTGATTCCCCTCCGTCAGGGCGACGAGAACGTGACGGACAACCGGACATCCGGTGTCCCTTTCAAGAGGCTCATTGCCAATATGCGAGGGCATACTTGTGGTATCTCCTATCACATGTCATTTTCCGAGACTGCTCGGGGGAAATTGCCCTGTGGATGTATTCCTGGCCGACTGGGAGGTTAAGTACATCTGGGGGTCTGTTGGCCTTGCATATTTATACCATGCGATAATAAGTTAATGCAATAGTCGTTTATGGATGTATGAATGCTTTTTTTGAATTGTGTCATCTAATCAGGAAATGTGATTTGCAGAAGGACGACGCATGTAGGAGGACCGATCAAAACCTGGTATGGGCGGATGTGCCTGTGCACTCTCGGTGTGGATGTGGGAGCGGTTGCCAGTGGGACGTCCTGAAAAATGGTCGCTTCGTGAATGGGGAGTCTATGGTGCAGAAGGCGACTCTTCTCGATACCCCACCCTGGCGTACTCTTTGGACAGGGTCAAAATTTTCATAGGCAAGTCAAATGCCTTGTACAAGGCCTTCACCAACAAGCTAGACAATCTCACATTTCACCAGGTAAAACTGCGTGTAGCACTTTCTTGTAACCATTTTTTCGATTGCTTACGAAGACCTAACCTTAACGAACTTGTCTGCAGGTTAACTGGACGCCGTATCGGACACATCAGGATTTCGAGATGAACGCGATGTGCACGAGGGACCGGGATATCTGGCGCATTAGGTGCCCATTGATATGCATCTACGCTATCGAGTGGCACCTACCACATTGCGTGGCGTTGCAATTTGGTAGGATCCAACGCACCCCACCGGCGCCTACTGACACTTGTGGCTTCAACCTTCACATGTGAGCGACCTAACCTGTATTATGTACAACATATAGTTTCTTGTGAGTGACCTAATTTCTATGATTTGTTGTTTCTTGTGCCTTGCAGGTAGAATAGGCAGAATTGTCTGAAGATCACTGATTGGGCAACTCACCATTAGGACTATGTGAAAAGGTGGAGGGAGAGGAAGTATTACAAAGAGAGGGATAGGACATTGGTCGAATGGGCCGAGTACGAGGAGACGCATCTGAAGTGTTTGATGATGGTAGGAAATACTGTTTGTGTTTGAGGCCAAAGTGGACTGAAGCGAATATCGCATCGCTAGAGGCAGACGACTCCGATGAAGATGCCTATGATGCCAATCTTAGAGGGACATCAGGTGAATTTAGGGAGTATGCACCCCTTCTTAACACAATGGTAAGTTGTGTTGAATTGCTTGGAGATGACGTTTGTAGGTGAATCTAGTATAGTCTTTGTCACTAATTTATTTATGATCACATCTGCATAGTTTTGAGCTGAACAGAAGCATTTCTGAAGGCTCGAACACGCTCGTGCATGGCCCTGGGACCGCGGAATCTGACTCGGCAATGAGGGAAGTGACGAAAGTAAATGTGATCCTAGCCTACGCTATATCCTGTTTTCTTCACTTGATCCATAAACTTGAAGTAACCATGTTCCACTCTCTTCTTTGTTGTTGCAGAAGTTCTTTATACGTTGCCAAAAGCTAGTAGGCATGCTTGGTTGCGCAAGCTAGCTCCGTTGATGTCCATGCTTCTGGCCCGTAAAAGCATGCTAGTGGAGCCGCCGCTTCCTCTAGCCATGCCGTCGCTTCCTCTAGCCATGCCACCCTCTTCGTCTCGCCATGTGGAGGAACCCAAGGAAGATGAGGATGATGAGGAAGATAACGGTGATGAGGGTGATGAGGGAGATGAGGGTGATGAGGAGGACTACGACGAGGGTGATGGACCTCTAGTCACTCAGCCAACCTAGGAGAAAAGGGTATCTCGAGCACACCAGGATGTTTTGAGTCCCGAAGTGTTCCAGAGACAATGCCTCGTCACAAAGAAACCAAACCCAAAGATGAGGGGCGCTGAAAGAGAAACCAGGATCGGGGAGCCAAGAGGGGTAGGAAGTGATATGGTCACTTGCTTCCTTTGTAGTATTCGGTCATGTTGAGCATCGTGTTGAACTTGAGAACCTTTTATTGGCATGTTGAGTTTGGATATATATGTTGAACTCGTTGGATATTCGGACCTATTTTCTATCTTTCATTTGGATATGTTGAACTATTTATGATGAAAATGATGTGTCTGATGCCATATTATTGTGTGTAAGTTTAGAGAAAGCTATATTACTGTGTGTGATGAAAATAATTTGTTCAATGTTGAAGTTTTAGACTATGTTAACTCTGTTGTGGAAAGGGTACAGGCCCCTACCGCTGGAGCCCTTGGTGGTAGGGTTACACGCACTACCTCCCAGAAAAAAGTGTGCGGGGCAACAGAAGGTTTAGGCCATAGTTTGTAACCCTACCGCCGGAGCCCTTGGCGGTAGTATTACACGCCCCACCGCCCAGAAAAAATCCGAGAGGCAAAAGAAGGGTTTAGGGGTTTTGGGGGTAAAACCCTACTGCTGTAGTGCCTGGCGGTAGAGTAACACAACCGACCACCCAGACCGCTGACGGCTACGTCAGCCCATGCTGACGGCTCCGTCTATGTTTTCCGTCACCCTGCCGCCAGGAACCGTGTCGGTAGACTGTGTTACCCTACCGCCAGGGTTTACGGTGGTAGGAAAAAGGTCAGATCCAAAAAAAATTCAATCCAGGGTCAGATCGTGATGAAGTTCGTGAAAAGAGTCTAAACCATGATTTCGGCCTCATGGGTAAAATATTTCTT